>JAPWDM010000002.1:78719140-79919140 GCA_035578155.1 Brachynemurus nebulosus | reverse complement strand
GAAACATTAAGAAACCTTAAAAAAAAAAAACAAAAAATAACAAAATATATATGTATACATACTAAAAAAAAAAATACAAATAGTCTCCTAATTCCATTTTTAAAGCTTCACTGTGTCTAAAAATAAAAACTACAGAAGGCTAATTGCTATGATTTTTGCCAGAACAACAATTTGTACAATCGAAGCAACACTGCTATCTTTTAGTGGTCAATTTGCCGGAATGTAGTTCCATGTAACTTAATTCATCCGTTAAATCACGTATCCGATCGAGTAACGATTTTTTCTCGTCCAGCAATTTGGCGACATCGTCCTGCGCGGCCGACAAACACGAACGTAACGCGTCCGTTTCCTCCTGCGAGCGACGTAGCCGACGATTCTCCTCCGACACCCGTTCAAAATGTACCAGTTGACGTTTTAATTCAGTATTATCACTTTTCAGTTGCACGGTGATTTGTTTCAGTTCTTCGTAGGCTTTGTGAAGGCTTTCAGTATCTGTAAATGGGAATTTTTTTTGAAAAAATCCACCTATTTATACCGTCATTGAAATCTGTGTAAATTTTTACATAAACAACGGCCTATATTAGCGAATTTCCAGAATGACGCGACTTGAACCCGGGACTATGGCAGAAATTTGTTTTGAGGTCCCTAGAAACCGAAAATAATATTCACTAGAATTTATATATATACCATGTGAGTTTTTTGAGAGTTGCCATTTCTATTACAACCAAATTTTTATGATAGAAATGACCAAGTAACCAAGAAAAACACTACCGATTGAAGTAGCCTCAAGTACATATGCATATTTTTACCGCCTAACTGATAAATTAAAGAAAAATTAAAAAATTAAACTTGGGTAAAAAAATTTTTTTTGCTCATTTATGTTGTTAATTAATGCATTAAATCAGTTTTATCGAAAAATTAATATATAGTCCCATTTAAAAATCTGTAAGTTTGTATCATAGCTCGAAAACCATAAAAGTTATAAAGCTCCTGACTATAGAAATCGGTTGCCCCCGTCGATATCTACAACTCTTATTTGAACAATTTTTCGATTAAATCAACGGTTTGGCTGTAGGTAATAAAAATGGCAACTGTCGGAAAACTCACACAGTATATATGTGTCCGCACGATAACTCTCGAACGAAATGTCTTACGTTTATGAAATTTGATGAAAATATTGGAAGTCCCAAACCGTTGGACGAGTTCGTTAACCAGACACGTCTGATGCCCAGAACATGTTTTTTTTTGGCAATTTTCGTGAAAAAAATTAGTTTTTTGCCAAAATTTCTCCTTATTCAAAAATTTTTGTGAAATGAAAAGAGGAGAAAAAATCACATAAAAAAGTCTTTAAACTATTATTCTATGTCAACTAGTTTCCAAGAAAAACTAACTTTTATAAACGGAAATTCGCTATGTTATGCAGGATGCTGCGACAGGGGTATTAATACTTACCATTACTATGAACATGATTTGAACCGGAAACTGTGTCGGAAGTTGTTGGTGTCGGTTCGATCACAATCACTCCAGTATTATCTCTAGACATGCGCATTTCTTGAATTTTTAAATGAATTGGAACCGGACCTGGAGACGTTATATTACTTGGTGGTCGATCTTCGTTAAGATTTAAATTAATATTTCGCATATAAACCTGAATATAAATGAATCATAGACACAAATCAAAAAATGTGGTAAAATCGTAAAACTTACTTGTAACGGTACTGGTTCACGTATCACTTCATCTTCCAACAAATCGGCTAATCCAGTTATTGTACTCATGGCTAATTCTAGATCGATATTATTTAGACGAACATCAATAAAATCATCAAAAAGTTTCATAAACGCTAATTTTTCTTTTAGATCGATCTCATTTAATCGCTCTAATTTAACATCGTGTGTAAATCGTAATTTTATACATGGTGAACAGCTGCTGTCTAGTGGCGCCTCTACCCAAGCACGAGCGCGAGAACCAAATTTGTTCTAAACAAAAGTAAACATTATCAAATTTGATATGCTCTGTCAAAATTCCGTTATAAGTAGCTAATTTTTTATCTTTAATGTTTTCTGAAATGAAATTTTACATAATCAGTTTATTTTTATTCTTTTTTGATATCCAAAAAATCTTACGCAAGTCAACTTTAAGTTAGGTTAGGTTAGATCAATTTTTTAAAAGTAGTTGACACACTAGAGCTTTCTAAAAATGAATGATTTTGGGGTAAGTTATTTTCTATTATATAATAAACAAAATGTCAAAATTTGAACCAAATCTGACGTGTAATTTGTGAGTAAGAATTTTTAAAAATTACTTTTTAAAACACAGTAATGGGTGAATCCCCAAAAGTATCGAAAAACAGTACTGAACGACATAAATAAATAAATATAAAAATTTAAAGGAAAAATCATTTTTTGGGGGATTTTAGCTTTAAAGACTTTCTAAACACTAAACACTTTATAATTAAACAAATTAAATTAAAACTATTGTTTATATTTTTCTTTTTGGGTCCCAATTCACAAAAAATTAGATACAAAAAGGGATGTGACGTTAGGACACGTACGATTTTTGATTCCCAAGTAACCTGATGACAATCAACTACTGAAAACAACTGATTATGTAATTCAAATTTTATGTATATTTCAATCTAAAAATTTTCTAATTATTTATTAATTAATATTAAAATAAAAACCTGTTATTTTTCCACCGTGATTCATACGAGTACATCGAAAAATTTACAAAAAATTTTGAATTTCAAAAAATACCGGTAAATTTTAAAAGACAAGCAAATTTCATATTGCATGAATATAACTGCGTGGCACATGCGCCATGATTAAAAAAGAATTAGTGCACAGCTACGAATAAAACTACATTTAGTGGCCAATTAATATTTAAATTTTTCGTACGTTTACACACAATTAAAATGGTCCAAAATAAAATTTGAAAAAAATAAAATATTAGAAAATTTTAAGATTTTTTTTTAAAAAATATGAAGTTTTATGAATTTTATATATTTTGTTTTTAAATTCAAACAAAAAATAAAATCAACATTTTTTCAAAATTGTTAGTAGTGATTTTTAAACATGAAAAATTAAGCACAATTTTATTAAATTTTCTTGAACTGTACAAATTAGTTTAAAGACATATAAAAAGTAACGTAAAAGTAGGTTCATGGGACTCTAGGTACTGAATAGTCGAACTGACAGCATCTGTAGATTGTTGGTTAAACAGACTAAGTCAAGTACACTATGGGTACTATCATGAAGATATAATTGGGGTTGTCATAGCACACTGGTGTTTGCTTATCATTTTCTGGTTACAAACGGTTATTAAATTTTCCATCAAAATTAAAATGTTTTTTAAAAAATTAAAAGAATTAAAAAATTAAATGTTAAACATCATAAATTATTTTAGCGCACAACTTTTGGAAATTAAAAATATTTTACGTATAATTAATTCAAAAATAAAGGGCTTAAAATATTTATATAAAAAAATTTCAATAACTTTTATTTATGGAAAAAGATTTTGTGAATCAGTTTTTTTTTTTGCAAATTTTAGATTACGTTACTCAAAATATGTCTAAGAAATTAGCGGATTAATATTTATAAGCATTTATAGCATTAAACGAAATATTTGTAAATATTTTATGAATTAGTTAAAAATTCAGTTTATGTTTGGACGTAACAACGCCTTATTCCATAGTCCAGGCCTGCATATAAGAAAAGTAGCTTAACATCTTTTCAAATAAAATTGTAACTGGCGCAGTCGTTCGGATTGTTGTTAATATTATTATCGATTAATCAATGTTAGAGTACGTAACAACGCCTTATTCCACATAGTCCAGGCCTGCATATAAGAAAAGTAGCTTAACATCTTTTCAAATAAAAATGTAACTGGCGCAGTCGTTCGGATTGTTGCTAATATTATTATCGATTAATCAATGTTAGTCTATACTCAACTGTTTCTGGCAAACTATAAGTAATATATTCGAAATTCTGATGTCAATTGCATAAAATTACGAGTCTTAAATATTTTTAAACTGTAAAGTGAGTTTCATTTCATTAATTACAGGCAAACATTCTCACACTTAAAACACTCGCGGTCGTACATTTTTTTTAAAAATAAAATCACTACTTTTTTGTTGAGTTTGTCCATAAAATTATTGACAACTTTTATCAAAAGCTACCCCAAATCAATAATTTCTTTACAATCAATTTTTAGTTAACAAAATGTTAATTTTTTTTACAAAATGATGTATTAATAACAAAATATACATTTATTTAAAAAAAAAAAAAAACTATTGGTGATTTCTACAATGATACGTGCTCTACAAATACAAGATGCATTATTTTATTTTTATAAAAGTCTGCCAATACCTTTATCTTGCCCTGCCAAGTGCCACACAAAACATTCAAGTCAAAAAGACTCAGGAGAAGGCATGCAAAAAAATATAAAAAAAAATATAAGATAATGTTTTTTTTAAACATTATCCAACCAATATTGTAACATAAGTGATTTTTTCGCGCATTTAAGGCTATGCGTACACGTCCGATTTTGATTCTAATCCGATTCGATTATCGGAAAATTCCGATAATTTAAGTCCTATAATCGGATCGGATCAGAATTAAAAATCGGATGTGTGCGTTTAGCCTTAAATACACCAAGAGCCGACCGCAAGTATTTTTATGCGAAAATATCACTTATATTACAACTATCTTTGTAAAAATAGAGTTAGAATATTATATATAAATTAAAAAAGAGACATTACAGATTGTATTAAAATTTTTAAACATGTTTCAGCTTCTAAAGCTTCAATGAAATTAAAAGAATCCGAATTTAATTAACTCTTACAAAGGTTATTATCGTATTGTTTTGAATAACCTGGACATCTAAATTAAAAAGTAATCACAATAAACTACACAAATAAGAACGTACAAATTGCCACCGATTTTCTGGCAATTCTGAAATAGTCGTACCGACGTCACTAATTAGTAATTTTTTAAGAATAAACTTTTCATCCTACAATTTTAATTTTGTCAATTTTTCAACGATACCGAAAAATCGGTGTTATATCTGTACTCAGATATTTTGGGTAAAACATGAATTTAAGGGTATCGTTTGGTCTAGGTTTTTTAAAATTCACTTTTTTTTTATTTCATATTTTTATTTCACAATATTTCAAGAACGGTTACCAAAAGAGAAGCTAAATAAAATTTGACAAAAGTTCTAGAATATTCTATTCCGCAACCAGCGATCTTAAAAATATAAAATTTAAAAAAAAAATTAGCTTTTTAAAATCTAGATCAGATAATACCCCTGATACCTTTAGTGGAACAAATGACTACAAAAACATAAAAATTTGACTAAAATAGACATTACGTTGAAAAAGGTTTAATTTTTCCGACTACCAAATGTCCAAATCACATTAAATACATGAAACTAAAATTACGAACTAAATAAATATTTTGATTGATTTAATAAAATCTGTAATGTGACAAGAAAAGTAATTCTTTTTAGTAAACATAGAGGAAGCCAGTGTCTTCTCAAATAAAGAATTCATTTTAAAATAAATAGATATTTTAAAAGTAAAGAAAAAAACATTGAATTGAACCTTGAATTTGAAAAGTTTTTACAGAAAATGTGAAATAATTATTGTATTTGTACAAACCTGAAATTCGTCCCAGGGTATAGCGCTACATTCATCACATTTAACATTTGACACTTGTAATTTTAATAACGAATTAAAGCCTTGCGATTGGTGTATTAATTCAACTTTACCTAATTTAAATGTCGCCATCGATACCTACAAACATTACACATTGAAAAAAAATATTCAATAAAATTCAAAAAATTTAGACTGAGTCAAACGAATTTGTAATGAGAGAGGCGAAGTAAATTTAAAAATCATTTTTAAGAGAAATCGATAACTGTCAACGACTGTCAGCCAATGCGCCTGCGTGAATGAAAAGAGTTCTCTCATTACAAATTCGTTTGACCTTCAAATTGTCATTTAGTGGGAGTTTCTAAAGAATATTTTAGCAAAATACGGGGTGATTTTTTCAGTTTTGCTATTAAAATGTTGAAATTAAATATTTAAATATACAAAAACAAAAACATCAATTACTATATCTCTTCTTTTATAGGAACTGGCTATCGAATGTTCACTGGGGGTTGTTGAACCATCCTCCTCGACCACCTCGCACGCCACCTCCACGGCGCTCGCTTTTATCTGCGTGCTTTCGTTATGAACACGAAACATGGCGTCACAACTCTCATCAATCATATGATTTACAACCACATAATTTTCACTATCGGAACTAACATCACTTCGTACAGACATCGTATCACTAGCATCATCAGCACCAGGTTTAAATGCAGAATCAATAGATGTCATTAAGCTACTGAAACCCTTTTTCACAGACGACAAACCTTAAATAAATCATCAAAAATTTTGAAAAAATTCTAATAATTTTTGGTCGGACATTGTAAATTTTACCTGCATTTAAATCTTTTGATATGTTTATATTAGAAAAAGGTTGCGTTGAAGGCACTGATTTGCTCAAGATTGATCCATTTGACGTTTTCGTGGTGTTACCAGCTTGTGTGGTTATGTTATCATTTGCTGGAAAGTCCATCGAAAAGGAAGACGACATTTCACTGATCGGTGTCTCCAAAGAAGCATTTCCTGCACCAAGAGAAGCTCTCTTAGTTACGTTTTCGAACTGTAGTGGATTTGACTGCCACTGAGTAGAACCTAATAATTAAATTCAAAATATATTTCAAATTCCTAATACACTTCAACAAAAACAAAAAAAAACTAGACCATATCATCTACGCAACCACTACTGTTTTAACACGATGATGGAATCAGTTAGAAACTGTTGACGCTGTACAGCGGCTGCGTCCAACAACGTGCTAACCGTGACAACGTCTGTCAATGTTGAATGAATTGAAATTTAAATGATTAAGGGGAGATTTACTCGAGAGTCCTTAAAAATTATGTATTTTTCTAGAATTTTTTCTCAAGAACGGAAGTAAATATCAACTTCAAATTTTGTACACATATTTATTAAGTATTAAACTATACAAAAAAAATTTTTCAAGGAAAAATATAAAAAATTGTCCATTTTATAGATAGTGCAGTGTGACAATCCGAAAATCCAATGCCTTGTTGGCGGACATCCTAGCGCCTGTAATAAACCACCGAAATCCAAAAACAAAAAAGATTTATAAAATATATGAAGAGTACCGGCACCTCTACCTATAATATCAATAAATTGCTGAAAGAAAAAAAAAATGGCGGATGTTTGAACTTTTGATTACGATTTTTATCTTATTTTTCGCTCTTTAAAGTAAACTTAAAAATAAAAAAAATATTGAAAGTGTATCGAACTTAGGTAGAGGTGCCGAAGAATTGAATTATCTTTAAAATAAAAAATTAAAAAAAGGATCCATCGAATAGTTTTTGAGTTATCGTGTCCGCCAGTTCCAAAAATGTAGTTCCGGATATTATAAAATATATATAAAGAAACGTATTTTCAAAATTTTATATTTAATACTCATTATTGCGTGAACTACGTTTTTTGAATTTTTTTTTATAGAAAGCTGGATTCGGTTAATGTGCAAGGATCTTGTTTTTAAATTATTTTCAGTAAAATCACTTTGAGAACATATTCTACACATAATTTGCTATCAATTTCGGCAAAAAAAAAAAAATCGATTTTATTATTAAATCTCAAGTAAACCTTCCCTTAAATTACTTTCAGCAAAATCACTTTGGGAACATATTCTACACATAATTACCTACCAATTTCAGCAAAAAAAAAAAAAATCGATTTTTTTTAACGACTCTCAAGTAAACCTCCCCTTAATCAACTACCCGAATGGCTGCGCCAGTTATATTTTTATTTAAAAAAATGTGTTTCCTAAACTGGCTATGCAAAATGAAACGCTGTCACGTCTAAAATGAAATGAAATTTGGAAATAACACATGCTGGACTGCGTTCGAAGATGTGTCATTTCCAAAACCTATTTAATTTTCAATTATTTCAATTACCAACTAATAAATCATCGGCAAAACTTGACGAGTCCGGTACAACTGATTCCAAATCACCACCGGACGATTCTTTACCGGGCGACTGTGACGGCATCACAACACTAATTTCAACTTGTGGCAAAACAATGCCGAGCACCAATGAACTTGCGCTGGCCGATTTCTGTATACGGTTTGTATCTAGCGCAAGGAAAGTACTTAATTCGGATAATTCTTCGGTTAAACGCAATAAAAACAACACCTGATAATGATTTATCTGTAAACTGACTAAATTCGACACGTGCGCCAAACAATGTATATCGGCAATATTATCCCCACCCATTTTTGATTTACCGCCGAGCGCTGTACTAATATGCACCCATAGCGTGAGCGGAAACGCATCTAAAAACGGTACCGGTTTATTATTGCCAACCGCTCGCGTGCCAAAAAAGTCGCCGTACACCGGTTCCAAATTAATACACCACACATCTTTCGCCTCCGTCCAAAACATTTCTTTCGTTAAACTTTTCACAAAATCGTACGAGGAGTTACAATTTAACGAGGTGGGAATTTCGCGCACGTTATCGCTGGCCTCGATGTGCCGTAAAAACTTGTCAGTCACCACGTAACGATCACCTTTCTCCGACGGGAACTCCGACCCGAAAAATAGCGAACCTAAATGATACGTGTCGATACATTTCGCGAGATCGGCTCGTGACGCTTGATCGATACTTCGCACGTTCGTAATTAACGCTCGAGAAACTTGGAATTGTAACGATTTTGGACGATCTTTCTGATTTGGGTGCTCGGTCGTACTTTCGAAGATAACCTGAAATAATAAAAAAAAGTTCAGTTCAGTTTTCACCTGAAGATGATTTAAGCAATCGAAACTAGTTTCTATATTTAAGTGAAAATTTGACAAAATTAAAATTTTTTTCACCATATTCATTATGAATTTTCACAAAGTAAAATTATCGATAATTGATTATGTAAAAAAAAATACCCCTGTCGCAGCATCCTGCATAACATAGCGAATTTCCGTTTATAAAAATTAGTTTTTCTCGGAAACTAGTTGACATAGAATAATAGTTTAAAGACCTTTTTTATGTAATTTTTTCTCCTCTTTTATAAATGATGTAAAAAAATTTCGCAAAAATTTTTGAATAAGTGGAAATTTTGGCAAAAAACTAATTTTTTGCAAGAACAAAAACCATGTTCCTAGCATCGGACGTGTCTGGCTAACGAACTTGTCCAACGGTTTGGGACTTCCAACATTTTCACCAAATTTCGTAAACCTAGGACATTTCGTTTGAGAGGTTTCTAGGGACCTCAAAACAGATTTCTGCCATAGTCCCGGGTTTAAGTCGCGTCATGACAGTGGCTGTAATAGCTGAATTCCATTCCGGAAATTCGCTAAAACTATATAACGCACACCTCGTATAGGAGTTTCAAAAAAATTACTTACACGTGGCATTATGGCCTCAATTTTAACATCAATATACGTCAAATTGGACCCACTGACATCTGTTTTCGCTGACAGTAACGATTTGTGTAGATTTAACGCAAACGAATTCGCCCACAGACAACTGTCCACGTCGAAATTGATTTGAACCGGGTTTATATGAACGTAAAATTTTGACGATGGTACTAAAATGAAAAATTTTTGCAATTTAAAAGTGTCATTAATTTTTAGAAAAAAGGGAGAATCAAAAAGCTTACGTGGGAAAAGTGTGTCGCCAGGATAATAGTAATACGTGAATTCCGCGTGTAAGATTGGCATTTCCTCGGGTAGTGAGTAACGGTCTCGATCTCCTAAAATTATATTAATTAAAAAAATTAATATTTACGTAATCTAAGAAGTCGATCGCATGCGTTAACTAACACTAAAACTAATTTTGATTTAAAAAAAAAAAATATTCAAAAACTTCTCTATCCAAAATACCTATAAAAAAATTTTTTGGAATCCTTCTGAATTTAATTTTTGCTCTAATTTTCTCATGATGGATTCACAATAATGAATGTCTGACATGAGATAGCTTCTACCGCTTCTAAGGCTTCTACGACAGTACGATGTACCGGTCAACAATGCGTTAATACAGAGTTTTTTTGATTTTAAAAAATTAAATTCAGAATTTTCTACCAAACAATCGACGAAGTGAAATGGTGGTAACTTAAATAACCTTCAACTTTTTTTGTAAATTTTGAGTAGACTCTATATCTGGTCAGTTCTATAGCATAATTTTTTCAAAAGGAAAAAAATTACAGTTTCCTAAATTTTAAATTCTATCGCCAAAAATAATTGAACAGACTATACTAAAAACACAATGCAAATAAAATTTAATTGAACTACTGAACGGATTTTAGTAATTGCGACAAGTAGGAAGTCAATTTTTTGATTAAAATTGGAAAAAAAAATGGCAACAAATTCATCATGATCATGATCATCATTCAACAAAGATCATTTTTTGCATTTTTTGAATAAAACACACTTCAAATGGAATTCATTAGATGGAAAAATTTTTCAATACTTTGGCGATAAATTTTCCATTTTTGCTGTTGTAACCTTAGTTTTTGGTTAGTGTTAGAACTTTAATTTTACCCAAAAACCTACAATTAGCAGTAAACATCAAAGCCTTCGTCACTGAAATTAAAAATTTTATAAATAATAAACAAATATTTTACTTTGCAAAATACCACTTTTATTTTTGAAACTGTGACAATATTGTTTCGAACCGTTAGTTCATTTTCAAACAGAACCGTTAGTTCATTTTCTGTTTGAAAATGAACTAACGGTTCGAAACAATATTGTCACAGTTTCAAAAATAAAAGTGGTATTTTGCAAAGCAAAATATTTGTTTATTATTTACAAATATGGAATACGATAAAGTAACGCTCAAATCTATTAATATTAAAAATTTTATAGTAAAAAAAAACAATCAAATGAACATAACGACGTCATTAGGTGGAAATTTTAAATTATTTTTAAATGAAACATGGTACAAATAGGGTTTTAAGAAACGGCTAGTGAAATTTAACATTTTGCGGGCAAAATGTGTTAGTTTTTGTTATCAAAATGTCGAATTTCGGTTCTAGAAGCTTCGGTTGGTCAGTTCTAACACATCAAATTAAAACGTTATCAATAATAATTCAATATTTCTAACACATCAAATTAAAACGTTATCAATAATAATTCAATATTTCTAACACATCAAATTAAAACGTTATCAATAATAATTCAATATTTTAAATTTTAAAAAATCGTTAGACATACATATGATGACGTCACAGTGGTACGGTGACGTCACAGATAATTATTTAAGTTACCAAAATTTATTCTATTCTAATCGTTTGAAAAACTTTCTACTGAAATTGAAGTGACAAAAAATTACAAAATATATGCAGCTACAAAAAAATTTTTGATGAAATATTATTATTTTTTTTTTACAAAAATTATGTAAAAAATGTGTAAAAAATATGTAAAAGAAATGAATGATAACAGTTAAGAGAACAACGGAACGTTTTACTTTTTGTTACATATTGTGAAGCCACTACCTGATGAATGTCCCTTGCTTTTCCGTTTATGCTGCGCTGTTTGGGAACAAAATTATCTTTGAAATAATCGTCAATTGCCAAACAAAATACATAAATCTATTGCAATAAGTGAAACGTTTCTCCCGAGCGTTTTCAATTTTACAACAATTATTTGTGCATACATCCTTAAAGCCACCATAAAAAAAATTATTTTGTAAAATATTTTTTTCTCAAAAGTTGGCACTTTTGAGTAACTTAAACTGTAATTTGAAAAAATGTTTTACAAAACTTTATTTAGAACTAATAAAACTAATTTGTAGCAAATTTTAAAGCACAAAAAATAAACATTTTTGAATTTTTTAAAAATAATAAAAATACAAAACTTTTTGAAACATCAAGACATCAAAAAAATAATTTGTTTGTTTTTATAATAAAAAAAAATTTTACTTTTAACGGCATTGTCATAAAATGTACGTCCAACACGACCTTGCCGTTCCGTGGTAAATTCATAAGGTCTACGAATGTCTTCGAAACTAACCTGTAATCAGTTCCTTTGGAGTCTGTTTCTTAGTGGTTGTAACTTTATATATCACAAAATCTTGAATCCTAATCACCATAACCGACGTCATCAACTTCGCAAGTTCATTAAGTACATGATGTTTAACAGGATTTCCGGTCATCTGACTGTTATGCACGGGACGTTTGGGCGTCTCCTGTACACTACCAGTATTTGACGAATCACCGCTTACCGAGGAAACCTATAAAATCAAAAATTTAATAATACCCTCTCGAAAAAAAAAATCAACATCAACCTTCTTCAGGTATACCTGGTGCTGAGGATGAGTACGAGAAAGAGGCGTGTGTTGACTTCGACCCGAATCGATTAAGTCCATGAAGCGGTTTTTGAACGCGAACAGAGCCTGTTCGGCCCATTGGGTGTGCGGGGAGTTTGTTTCGCGATACGTGGCCCAATGTTTCCGATCACTCGCGGCCAAATGGTACGGATAGAAATCAACTTGAAAATGTTGTAAACTAATTTGAAGTGCTCCGCCATCTTTTAAATTATGATGACACGATCTGCCATCTCCCGGATCATCGCACAAATGTAGATCGATATGTTGCGACAGAAAATGGTAAGATGTTTCGATGACATCGTAACGGGCAAAAATTTTCGAAATCGCTGAAGACGGTTCGTTTACACGTGCTTGTTGTGAAATTTGTGCTTGATATTCCGGTAATACCTGTATTAGCGGTAAAAAATTAACCGGGCATTATTATCCATAAATACCTTATTGCTGATAATATGTACCTCTAATTTTCTGGCAGCTTTAGCCTTTCTGGTTACTTCAGTCGCCTTCTGTACCAAACCGGCTAACGAATCCAAAAATAATAGAGCTGCCTTCAACTGCGAATCCGTCAATACCCATAGTAAATCATCCAAAATCAACACCAAACGAGAGCCCATCACAAAACAATCTAAAAGCATATTGAAAACAGTCATGACCAGACAAAGTTCCCGATTCTTTAAATATTTACCTGAAACTCTCTTCTTAATCGTTATCCGACATCTAGCTTGATTTGTTAGTAACCGTAACGGGGTTAAAGTGGAATCTTTGGTAGACTGCGCCTCAATCCGAACTGTTTGCCAAACTAATTCTTTAAAAATCAAAAGTTGTCCTTTTGACGAATCTTTTAAACGAGTCATACGTAAATCGCACCGTTGAAATGTTGGCGATACCGATTCTACTGTGATTCGGGACATCTAAAACCCCAATTCAAAATAAGAACAACTATAAATATATAAATTGTTACCTCTATTTTCGCCAAAAAATTTAAACTTGTAATTTCATTATTTGACTTTATTTGGCGATAAACCTCAATATTAAGACCAGTAATGGAAATAATTTGAATAGGTGATTAATAAGGCGATTTGTGCCTTTTACAGATGTTATTTTCTAAAAATGATTTTTCGTTTCTTCTTTTACTTTTTCTGTTCTCTATTGCAAGTTTGGTCTTCAAATGTTTTTTTGTTGTTTCACATTTCCGTTTTCGTATATCATTTTTAGTGATGTACGTATTTCCTTTTTTGCAACCAAGTTGCTATATTTAACATTGTTTGATTTGATTGGTTTTGATCCAAACTAAAAGGTTTTTAGTTTCTTTTGTTTATGAAAAAATTTCTTAAATTTTTTCATTTTTTATTTTTATTTTTATTGATTTTTATATTCTTGTCTTGATAATGGTGTTTTGAGACACCGAAACCGGTCGACATGTTGAAGATTGGTTAAAAAATTCTGTTTGGTTTTTTGCTGGTCTTAATATTGAGGTTTATCGCCAAATAAAGTCAAATAATGAAATTACAAGTTTAAGAACAACTATTTTTAACTTCTTTTTGCCGAGATGCATACCTGAACTGAGGCTGTAAATGCAGGACTTCGAAAATTAACGCTAACCGTATTCACAATGACCGTAATGCCATCTATAACTTTTTGTATAAAACTATATTTCCCCGGATTACTCATATAGGAGGATAATCCAGCCTGTTGCGACATCGATCTTAATTCGGCACATGTTTCAACTTCTATAAGTACTTCGTCAAGATTCTACAAACGAAAAAAATCGGGTATTTGACAGTAATTGTAAAAAAAAAAATTCTATATTCTTTTTTAAATATTGATATAAATTAATTGAAAACTGCTGTCTGTTCTTTGACAATACTGAACAGTGACGTCAAGAATTCTTTTTAGCGCGAAATTTAAAATTAAAGTAGAAAAACTTTAGTTTTTTAGTGTAGTATAAAACATACCAAAACTATAGGAACACTTTTTAACTTTGTCCATTGTATACGAAATGATACCCGATTGCACCACGCATATGTCAGTCGTAACCACGATGGAAGTTCCAATAATTCTGTTAAAACATTTTCATCCAATTCTAAATTTGTCAGTTCACCTTCGCCTTTGAATGTGCTCAAATTTATTTTGTCCGCCGAGAGATTTTTAGTAAATCTGTAATACAGAACATAAAGACTCTCTCAGGCTCTTGACTACAACGGGTTAAAATTTACTAAACTGCTATTTATTAAAAAAAAAAATTTTTGGTACAAAGGTTTAATTTTCAAATGAAATACAAGCAAAAATTATTTAATCTTTGTATCCGGACTGTTTTTTGATAAATATCAAAAATGTTAATAAATCATCAAAAATTTAAAAAAAAAAAAATTCAAAAAGTAATAAATTCTTAAATGAACTTGCGCATTGTAATTTCAAATTATTTCATCATTACGGTTAATATAATTTTAATCTATAAAAACTATATTTAAAATTAAAACTAAAAATTAAAAGAAATATTTTTTATTCGACATTCTTATAGGTAGCAATTTTTTGCAATAAGATCCAAAATATCTGATAATTTTTTTTAAAACATTTTTCAATATCGTACAGCGGGTCAGATTTATCAAATGTTTAAAATACTAAAATTCATATTTTTATAAGAAACTAAGTATAAGTATACTTACTTAATATAAAAAAAATTAAAAGTATTTTTTAAATTAAAAAATTTTCAAGTTAGACTTTTTTTATTTAGATAATTTATTATCTATATTTCAACTTTTTTATTTTAATAGTTATCAAATTTTCCTTTCAATTTGTGCATATAATTACTTTTAAAATTAAAATTAGTATTAACATATTGATTATAAATATAGATATTATATTAATAAAGGAAAATATTCAATACGGAATTTTCCAGTATTCACCCAAAATGTATTACACATTTTCTTAACAAAAATAATAAAAATTTCCTCAATTTTTTTAAAACATTTTTTGCATACATTCACATACATTAGTGCATTTTTTTTTATAGATACATTGTATACGTGATGTAAGCAAAATGAATTCCTTTGTTTTCAAATAATAGTAAACATTATTAAATTTTATTTACTTAAATTATGAAAACAAATTCAATAAATTCATAATATTTTACGTTAAAAAATTGACTCACCGTGATAAATGTTTTAACAATTGATTTTTGATTATTGACACCATGCTTGGTTTAATAAAATTAACACTAATTTAACAAAATAATCTATTTATTATGGCATTTGTTAAGGAAATTTTTGGAAAAATAATTAAAAAATGAATATTTGAATACTAATTACTAAAATTTTCGTAAACTATAGGGCTTATTAAAGCCTATCACCCCAATAGTTGTCATTGACCACTTTTACTTGTCAATGAAACTAATGAAACTAATCGTAATCATAAATGAACAACACCGTATGCAACTATCATGTCTTTTTTTTCGTAAAAGAGCACATGCGGCTTTATACAAAATATTATAATCTCTATTAATTAAATAGATTTTGTAAATATTGAATTTACATATATTAAAGTAAATATAGAAAAATTAATTAAATATTGATAATTTTATTTACGCAACTAATAGTTACACCCATACGTAATAACTGCTAATTCTGCAATTTTGTTACAATTACAGTTTATTAAATTTCTATAAAAACTCATTGGTTACCGCATTATCAAAAATTTTATAACAATATCAAAACAAAATTAATTGTTATAATTTTAATAACAATGTAGGTACACAATTACACGTCATTTGTTTTGATTTAGAAAATGTTGGTGTCAAAGGGGTTTGGCATGTACCTATGGCAACCACATATTTTTGGTGGGAACTGATTTTTAGACACCGTTTTTATATGTGAGAAAAATTATATAAAAAATTTAGTATTAAATACTTAAATATCCTTTTTTTCAAAAAAATAATATTCAAGTTACAAATAAAGCGGGTTCTACACGATGCTACGAACGTTCCTTCCAACATTCGATCGAACGTTTGAGGCAGTTAAGTTCGATAGTTGGTGCGACGAATGTATCTGCTACACGGTGAATCGAATGTTTGATCCAATACGAATGATGATGTGTTGGTACTCAGTGGACGATGTTATCTGTCTGATGTTATCTCTAATGTTATACACTGATGTTGTCTCTCTTCACACGAACGAGTCGTGCAGCTGCTGAGTCGAACCAACCAACGAACCAACATTGACCTTTAAACGTTCGAAGCACCCCTTTGACTCGGTGCAAAAATACCGACATCGAACGGGACACGACCAAATGCGAACGTTTGACGCTCGACATTGGACACTCGTAGGTTCGAACAACGGCTACACGATGCTATGAACCATCCAACGTCGAATGTTGGAAGGTGTTCGTAGCATCGTGTAGCAGCGGCTTAACATTGATAATGCTAACCCAAGGCCTTGAACGAGTAATATTCCTCTTAAAAGATTTAAAAATATTATTAAGGATAAAATCACATAAACTCGTTTTTCCTTATTTTATGTTAATTTTTTTTTTTTTTTTTTGTATTACTGTTTGTACAGTTTGGCACGTTTGATCATCCTTCACACGTAGACAAAGACGTCTAAATAAAGATAGATTTAAACTTAAGTAGCTCAATATCCTTGCCTAGAGTTTTTCTTTTAGAGCTGAAATTACTAAAGTAAAAGAAAAAGGACAAAATGAGCAAAACTGTGTCAAATATTACTTTATTTTTAATAAAAATACTGTATGTTAATAATTGTAAATTACAATTTTTATACTAACACTATCTATAGTCAGTAAAAAAAGTTACAAATATAATTGTATAATCGTATATTTAAATATTTTTATAAATATATATTATTTATACTTAGTTTATTTAAAATATTATGTTAATTGTTAATAATTTAATGAGCCGAAACATTCGGTACAATAAAACCGTCAATAATATCGATGTAATATTGACCAAAAACTGATTGATTGTGTGAAACAATTCGTAAAAAATTTCCGGCAACGGTGAATACTTCTTTCTGTAACGAAGATAGTCCCGGTGGTAATTTTTCAGGAGCAGCGGTTGGTGATGAGATAATTAATTGTAAAAATTCAAGGATTCGATTACCTGCAAAAAACACCCAGAAACATTTTAAGTTTTTATCAAATTGACGATAATGATTAAATTTTTGACTTACGTATTAATTGTGAAATTTTATGATCTGGTCGCCCCAAATCACAAATTTGTCCAACAAGTGCACCGGCATTCTCATCCGACAATGACGTATTATTAAGTTTTTGTAAATGTTCATTTACATTTTTCTTAACAATTTCCGCAATACTTTGTAATCGTTCGTTTAAACACCTAAAACATTAATTTGACATTATAAGCGTCACGTACACGTTATATCCATGTTAGCTGTACAAAGTATACTTTTCGTCATTTGATGGTACGTCTTGCAGTAAAACTGTCACCTGTGTTTTGACTTGTTCTTTGAAACTAGAGTCCGTTTGTAATACGGGGGCACACGATGTTGTAATTAAGAGGATAGCACCAATTATTGATAGCCGATTAATTCGATGTCCTAAATCGATTAGGCGGTCTTCATCTAGAGATAAAGTCTAAAAAAAAGCCATATTCTTTAAAATTATTGTCATTTTTGAAAAATAAATAAAAAAGAGAACTTCTATAAGAAGTTTTACTTAAAAAAAGAAAAAAAAGTTCAAATTAACTAATCAATTACTTCTGGAAAATTATTGTTACCATCCCACTGAACCAGCTCCATATATGCCTTGTGTAGAATGTTTGTGGTCAAATTTTTAACCTTTAACAAACGATCTGGGGTACTATAGTCTTCACTAGGTGGTGTAAAATGCCGTTGTAGCCATGCTCTAGTGTTTGCCAATCCATCTGAAAAAAAAGATCAAAATACAAAACATTAGTTTGTTGTATGACCACGAATGGCACTAGTGTCAACACACCTGGTTGTATTTTTAGAAAGTTTGCAAATTTCTCTCTTTCATATTCAACACTTTGTGCAATAATATTAGGCCGGGCCATGTTTAATGTAAAATTAGCCATATCTAACGCCATTAAGTCAAGAGTCTAAAAATTAAAAACGTATTAAAAATTAAATAATTTATACTATAAAAATAGAAATGTTACTTCTAGAATGCCTCGAAATGTTTCGATAATATCTTCGGTTTCGGATAACTCTTTGATTTTTTCGTCACGAACCGGGGCACACAATTTTGACATAACATTAATAACATAATTGGAATAATGCTGTTAAAAAAATTAATTAAATATTTAAAACGGACTATTTTAATAATTTAACCAAAAACAAAGTTGATCTTACTTTAAAATCAAGAGTTCCAGCTTCAACTTGTTGTTTTATAAGATCTGAGTCTAGTACTTCGTCAATTGTTTGTCGAATTTTTGTGTGCTGCGGCAAAAGAACTGAAAACAATCCCTAAAAATAAAAATAATTACAATTTAAAACCACTTTATTAATTAAATTTGAATACAGGTGAGATTTTAAATTCCAACAAATACTTTGAAACAATATTTCTATAATTTAAATATATTTTTTTTTTATACTCTATTAGTAGCAGAAAAATTCTCGCTCACGCCTCTAGTGGTGAAATCAGAAACTATATCAGTTGGAACATTTAGGTGTACGCATAATTGTTAATAGAAATTTAATGACCCGCAAATTAATTTGTAATCTTCATGTCTAGAATTACTCTGTAGAAAATTAGCTGTGACAATAAAAAATACGTTGCCAATGGGTTGTGGCACAGAGCTTCCTCGTACTCGTAAAAGCACCTTGGTAATTTAATGCCCAATAATATATCTTTGTATAATTGAATATAGGTATATAAATTACTAAAAATAAATAAAACGATTCATTAAAAATTGAGCGAAGTGGGACTAGCAGATAAGATATTGCAATTTAATGGGATTTCATGGTAGCGCCGTGGATACTATTACTCCGAATGCAATGAAATTTTCAGGGGACTAACTAAGAATCAAATTGCACAATTTTTGACAATTTCATAAAAAACAATTGAATAGTTCAGAAGTTATGCCACCTGGTGCAATTTAGTATATTAATGATAGCGATGACATGGTAGCGGCGTAGCTACCGTTACTCCGATTTCGATTAAATTCATAGGGGACCATCTAGGAACCAAACTGCCGAATTTCTGAAAATTTCACTAAAAACAATCGAAGAATTCAGAAGTTATGCCACTTGGTGCAAACTGGCGACACACAGACGGACGGACACCAAACCAAAATTGTTCAGGAAGCTCCAAAACGTCAAATGTGCGTAAAAAATTTTATTTTGGAGGGAAAAAATTTTTTATTTTTCAAAAGTGATCACAATGCATTCGCTACTTTAGTAGTCACGGAAGCAAAATCTAATTTATAACATTTTGTAAAAAAAAAAAATTGGATTTTAATAAATTATAATGACATAAGATTTGTGAAAGCAGAATTAGATAATTAACCGAAAATGAACGTGTATTTTTGAGAACACTAGCGTCTCTAGTGTCAATGTTTAGAACTCGGTATGTCATGTGACGTCAAGCGATGATTTTTTTTAAATTTAATATGAATTTCTGTAATGATTTAAGCAATAAAAAATACATGTATATTCAGTATTAACACAAAATTTGGTGAAGCGACAATTTTTTTCTCAATTGTAATAAAAGGGTTAAATTACCTCTTTGATATCTTCGATCAATTTCAACGCATTCGTATAATCGGGCGGATCTTTTGACAGATCTTCCCGTAACAGATCCCAATAGGCGCGTTTCATTGTGTCGGCCCATCGTTTTTGCATGCTATTCTCCGGCAATTCGACACGATTCAGTTTGAATTCATGATCCACGGCTATCTGATGCACCAACGCCATATTGGTCATTCCGTTGGCCGCTTGCATTATCTCCTCCAGCGTAACAAATTTTGGTGGTGATGCTCCAATCATACCGCTACCACAGACCATAAATTGTTGTGTTCTTTGTCTACAAAAATATTTTTTTTTTTTTGGAAAAAACAGAAAATATATTTTCAGTTGTCAATTGTAAATATTTTTTTTTTCTGAATACCTTTTGTTTCTGTCGTCATCACCAACGGAGACTTCACTGTCATTTCGTACACGAGTTTGTGGTATCGGGATTGTATTTGAAACTTTTTTGTCATTCGATTCTTGATTATTGTTAGAAGAATCCATTATCTTTAAAAATAAAATATATAAATAATTTCTGCCGGAATATAAATTTTGTTTAGTTATAATTTTAAATTGAAAATACTTACAAATTTTTAGTATTACAAGAATTTTGATTGAATGTTTTGAAACAAGAATTTAAAGTCATTTCTTTTGTCAAAACAGCTGTTTATCAATATTTACCTTCGCAGGCAATTTGATTGCATCTTTGTCTTATAACCTTGTCTAATAACATGAATAAATAATATGACGGAAAAAAACTGAGTAGATTGAGGAGAAATTACAAAAACTTATTACATAAAATTTCAAAAGTTTTGTACTGGCTAAAAATAGGTTTGGATCGTTTGGATATTCCCTTATTGTTTCTATTTTTATTTAACCTAATTTCATTTTATTCATCTCCGTTTAAAAATAGTTTCAAGTTAAGAGTTTAGTTATTTTCATGAAAAAATCAATTTCTTTCAAAACTATCACCACAAATACCTATGCATATTACCATGCAATACTTTAATGGATCAATAGTTGCATGATTAATTAATAAACGGACCGTAAAAATCCGAAAAAGCAATAAAAGTTTCAAAATTTATTTTAAAAAAACCCTGATGATTGAGAATTTTTTGCAAACTGATTTTTCGACAGTTATAAAGGCCCTAAATAATATTTTGACCTCGAAGCAAGACTTTTAGATAGACTTTTTCATTCTTGCTTAATTTAAAAAAAAAGTGACAACAATGACCTTCATGATCCTCAATATGTACTTGCATGACTAGTAATTTATTTTACGGTCATTGTTATGATTTGTCATTATGACCATATATGACAAATACAATAATTACCATAATTACAATAACGTCATTTCTAAAAATATCTGTCTGCTTTTTTAAATTTGATCGTTATAGCCCGTTCATATTCCGGTAGTATTCCAGTTCAGTGACATTATTCCAGTAGCATTCCAGTTCAGTGATCGAAACCAACGCTGGAATGTCACTGGAATAGTGTAGACCGGCACTGGAATGTACCCATTCCAGTAAGTGTTCCAGTCCAGTGACTGGATTGATGATATATTGATGGTTTACTTTTCATTACAGCTTACCCATTCAAGCGCCACTGTAATAGTGTAGACGGCCAATCCAATGCTGGATTAAACGTTGAACAGTGAACAAGAATTTTTGTTTTTTGTAATGTAATTGAATGACTGGAATGGACCATTAAATGACTAGAATAATGTAATAACCTGTTCACATTATTCCAGTCTAGTGCTGGACTGGATTATATGGTTTACATTATTCCAGTCATCCAACGGTTCATTCTAGTTATTCAATTACATTACAAAAAAACAACAATGCTTGTTCATTGTTCAACGTTTAATCCTGCACTGGATTGGCCATCTACACTATTCCAGTGACGCTGGAATGGACTAACTGGAATGAAAAGTAGACCAGCAGTCCAGTCACTGGAGTGGATTGCTTACTGGAATGGGTACATTCCAGTCCCGATCTACATTATTCCAGTGATATTCCAGCGCTGGTTTCGATCACTGGACTGGAATGCTACTGGAATAATGTGAACGTGCGCTATATAAACGATATAATCCAGCCCAGTATTGGACTGGATTAGCTCACTGGATTACTGAACTGGAATAATGTGAATAGGCTATTAGAGTGTAGTAATTATCTTTGGTCATTAGTCTTGAAGGTCTTTGTCATCTTCCCGAGGTCTTTCTATAGGTAGTCTTCCCCACGTCTTCCCTTATATGGATTACGTCACAGAGAATGAATATATGAATATCTATGAAAAACTATAGAGAAAAATAGCAAGCAGAAAAATTTGACAATTGTTGAAATTACAGTTCAAATATTGGACATGTCGGAGCAGTTGAGCATGTACTTTTCAATTCAAAATTTCTCGATTTTACTTATTTTATTATTGTTCAAATGAAAACATAATTAATATGATAAATTTTCATTATCATTTGTATTAATTAAATATTTATACTATTATAATACTAATAATAATAATAATACAGAAAACAAATAAAGAAAATTATTGTTTAGGTTATTGTAACCGTTATTTTAACCATTTATATCATTTATATGTTGCTTTTATCAATTTCCTCAAGGGAAACATGTCAGGTTTTTCCGACTATTCAATATTACCTGATTATTTTGCATCAGAAAAAGAAGATATTAAGAAATTGAATGCTGTACTGAAAGCAGAAACTTCAGTAACAGAATCGGTACGTTTTGTGAATATATATTTAATTTTATTATTATAAAAAATATTTTAAAATTTTAGGACTCTGATGAAATTGTGTCAAGTAGTGATGATGAAGAAGTGATCAGTCAAGAAAAAGAGCCGGATGTTAATAAAGATATTGACAGTTTAAATATTAATTTTTCGTTAGACTCGTCGTATAATGACCAAGTCGATTCGTATATATCGAAAATTAATGCGATAGATGTCAATAAAGTGTTACTGTTGAATAAAACGCAACAGATGCTTTTATTGGAGGGCATTAAGAAATACGAAGAACTTTTGGATGAGTGTAACGCACAAATTGAAGCCGTTGGACACTCCATCAAACGATTTATGCGGGACATCAGATTGAAGACACCAACTTTTTTCAAATTTGGTATGCCATTTTTTAAAACGAAAACAGGTTACTCATGTCCGTTAAATAATGACGCGTTGAAAAAGAAAGAAAATGGTGAAGTGGCCATTGTCGATTTGCCCCCGTTAAAATTTTGGTTGTCCGATGAAAAAGAAATTCTACGAAAAAGTGTAATGGAACAATCCAAACAATTGTTACAATCGAAAAAAAAGAAAGGCGCTAATAACGAAGTTGTTTTCCCGTTGTCCGAAAATAATGCACCCATTGATTGGTTAAAAATTTCCGTGCAAAATTTGAAAGGTCGTCATACAGATGACGAGTGTAAGGCGATGTGGTATTCCATCGTACATCCACACCTAAACAATTCACCGTGGGGCCCCAAGGAGGTGGAGCGCCTCAAGGAGCTCGTCATTAAACATAAATATCAAGATTGGGAACAAATAGCTGAGGAATTGAAGACAAATCGATCTGGTTACGCGTGTTTCTTATATTTCCAATTACACTGTCAGAAAAACAAAGGAGTCAGAAAATGGACACCCGATGATGATAAAATTTTACTCGAAACCGTGGAACGATGCCGAATCGGGAGTTTCATACCCTGGAGTAAGGTTAGTTATTACATAAAAGATTGGTCCAAAACCCAAATATATTGCCGATACAACAACAGCCTCTGTCATCGTATCAAAAAAGGCAAATTTTCCCGAGAAGAAGACTTATTAATAGCCGCGTTGGTTAAAAAAGTAGGTAAAAACTTCGCGAAAATCTCCACTTTCATTCCCGGTCGCACATCAGCCCAACTTCGGGACCGATACAACAATTCCTTAAGAGACGCACGCCAAAGTGAGTTCCGAATGTGGACGATCGAAGAGGATCAACAGATCATTGATTTTGTCAAAAAGTACGGCACAAAAAAATGGAGCCTTCTAGAAAAAATGTTCAAAGACACCACGTTTCGATCCCGAACGAATATTCGACATCGTTGGGCCATTATCAGAAAATACATCAACCCAGAAACGTTTGAAGGTGACGTGAATAAAATACCCCGGCTGAAAGCGAAAACGAAAGCGAAAAGAGTTTCCTCGATTATGGTCCGACGAATGATTCAAAAACTAGAAAATATGGAGGAAAACGTTCAAAATCCGGCAAGTATGTTGTCGGCCGCCAAAAATCTTGGCAACGCCTACGACAAAGACGGCATTAGCGAGAGTTTCAATAAATATTTCATCTCAAGTTTCTACTATCTGAAATCCACGAGCGAATATCGCGAAATTGATCTGATAAATAGCCTGTTCATCCTTATGCTCCTCGAAGCTCAAATAAATCTCACCCACGTATCAAATATCCTCTTAAAATACCTGGATCAAATCGAACACTACATCAATTTCGGTTTGAAAACAGTCATCAACCAAATGCAAGAAAATCCACACGAAAAACTCATCCATTTCTTCAATAAATATTGGCAAAATCATTATGGCACGTCCGTCTTAACCAACCTCTTCCCATTCCCGGAAAAATTGGCAACAAACAAAGAATTTGAACGTGCCTTAATAACACTACGATCTCTAATCAAATACGTATATTGGACCGAATCAAATTTGGATCAGTTCTATACGAAAAAATATGGCCAATTTGTACATTTGGCCGAAACAACTCCCCACCTAGTGGAATTCGAATCGAAATATGAAAAATTGGTGGTCGACACTGAAATCCATTTAGACGAAATTTGCACAACAAAAAAATGCCAAGATTTTTATACTCAGAATGTTAATACTGAACCGAAAATTCCCCAACTGAAAACCACATTTAAATTACGATTTTTAGCATTATTCACAATACCAAACTTTAAAAGGTATGCGGAGAAAATTCTCGCGACAACTGTTGACGCCGTGGAAGAAATCAGTTTCGTAGACGTGAAAGAAGTCAAAGAGCACGAGTCGGCCAAAACAGAGAAGAAACGTGGACGACCCCCAAAAAAATTACCAGGAGGGCGATTAAAATACCCAAAGAATATTAAAAATAAGGAAAATAAAGAGGATCCTTTAAATGAAGCAATGAACTCCGAAAATGATACTAGTGGTGTATTAATTCAAGAAATTAAACAAGAACCAGGAACTGCTTGTGAGGAAGTGAAAAAAGTGAGAGGACGTCCTCGAAAAAGACTTAAATTAGCAGATCAAGTGGCAAGGACAAATCCCGCTCGAAGTTGCAGAGCGACTAAGGAAAAATAAACCTTTTTTTACAAACATCAAATTACGAATCAAGTTCGGAACAGGTTTCTTTACATGTCTTTCAAGAGAAAAGGTAATTATTTTTTGGTAACTTTCTATTTTGATACTACAAAACTGTAACTACGGTAATATTGTATAAAAGTACAAATTCTAAAACAAATAAACACGTCATTACATTTTAAATTGAGATTCAATTCATTCATTACAGGTAGATGTTATCATGGTCAAAGTATGCGCACTCATGTAGACGACATTAACTAAAACATCTTTTTCAGGAAATAAATGAATGTAAGGATATGTATACCAAAAGTATTCTACTACGGGTAAATACAAACGTATTGTCTTAAACTTTGGTTTCAAAAATGAATTTTGAAATGTTTTACAACTAAATCAGAATTTTTTTTTACTTAATTTCATTAATTTTTGTTAAATCAATTTTGTTGTAATTATTCAAAGAAAAAATGTTATTTTTTTAAAATAAACAATTGTTTACATAATTATATTGCCTTTTATTTACTATTTTATCTACCTTTGTTGTACCTTTAGTTGTAATCTACTTTTAATCTACCTTTAGTTGTAAACGCTGTAAACTTTAGCAAGTAGGCTAAAGTTGACAGCGTTTACAACTAAAGAAATAGTAGCAATTTGGAATTGTCTGTCTTATTTGGAAACAATAAATTATTATATGAAAAAAATAAAATGAAACACTACAAAGTTTGTGAATTGTAAAAATTCAGTAAAGAAATCTTTTTCGTAATGTCTCGTAGTAATTTTTTTGATCATTAGTTCGCGAAAAAAGTTTGAGAATCACTGAGCAAAATATCTTCTCTATGGTGAAAAATGAATAAAGTAAGAAATTATGATGTTATGATTGAACCATTTTTTCACATTTTTTAATTAATTTAAAAAATACATAAAACTTATATTATTATCTTTCTAATTAGGAAGGTAAAATTTATTTAATTTTATTTTTATTTTAAAAATTTAAAGAAAATCAAAATCATTATTTTTTGAATTGTAGAAGTTATTCTCGAATTTTCAGTAGATCTTATTCCTTGTAGTGATGAGTCGTAAAGAAAACCTCTTTTCCATCTTCCTTATGAAACGTGTGTACAAAAAGTTATTCCGGTTGTCTGTTTAAAAATTGAAATCAGTAAAAGGCCAAAATGGTATGTATTTTACTTTTAAATATTTATACCATCACAAAAAATAAATGTGAAATAATTGTTCTACGATGAAACTGTATTGATAAATATTCATATTTTGTAATTATTTATTCGGAAACTTTTATATATTAATATAATATTATTTTTTTATTATTTGTGTTTAATTTGATAAAATTTTGCTGGTATGAATTAAAGTATACATGGACGTTCTTGAATTATTATTTTTAAGTATTTCAGTATGTTTTTAAATTACTTAAATTAGTATTTGAGGTTAAGGTCCGAAGATGTCAATACCAACATCTTCGTGAAAAGGCTGAAACGGATACTTTATGAATGAAATACTTTTCAATTTTAGCCTGAAGGAACGGCAACAGTACGTACTCGAAAATTTATGACCAATCGATTGCTATGTCGAAAACAAATGGTGTGCGATGTGTTCCATCCGGGACAACCATCAGTGAGAAAATCGGAAATTCGTGAAAAATTAGCAAAAATGTACAAAGTGACGCCCGATGTGGTGTTCGTTTTCGGTTTTCGAACCAATTTCGGTGGCGGCAAATCAACCGGATTCGCTCTAATCTACGACACGTTAGACTGGGCCAAAAAATTCGAACCAAAACATCGATTACAACGGCACGGATTGTACGAGAAGAAACAACAGACCCGTAAACAACGTAAAGAACGTAAGAACAGAATGAAGAAAGTGCGCGGCACGAAGAAGAGTAAAGTGGGCGCGGCGACTAAGAAATAAAAGTAAATTAAATGTCAAGTGTTTGTTCAATTATGTATTTTTTGGTGTGGATTATTGCGAGAACGTGTATTTTTTATTTAAAATAATGTATTCAAAAAATATATAATTGAAATTATTGCAAATAAATTGTTTTCTTTTATAATAAATTTTAAATGTTTGGTCGAAAATAGTGATTATTTCGTATAATTTTTGATGTGTAGAAAAGGAAACATTCTGAAAATTGAAAATAATTGTCTAGACCAGGGCATCTTAAACTTTTTTCATTCACGACCCCAATTAAAGATATATAAATATGTTTTGATGATTTATTGATTAGGTAACAATATATGTATATACATATAAAACAATTTTCACTATGACCCCAAGATTTCGCTAAGCGACCCCAAATGGGATCGCAACCCATAGCTTAAGAAGCCCTGGTCTAGACGGTAAAATGAAGATTTCTTTTAACTTACAAAATCTTGATTTTTGGCATAGGAAAATCTGTTATAGGACTCACAATTTTCTAAATTTAATAGATTTGAGCGTTACTTTATAGTATTCCATATTTAATATTAGTAAATAAAAACACTTTACTTTTATTGAATGTAATCTTTACACGTTTGAGAATGGTCATATTGACCGAAACATGTCATAAGAGTTTCTATTATTCAATAAAAGTGATATTTTGCAAAGTAAAGTGTTGTTATTTACTAATATCTCACAATTTTCTATTTAATGGTGTAGAAATATTTCGCTGATAATAATTATTAATACAATTACTGGTTCATTTATTTTTTTAATGGAACACTCTATATATTTTGACATTGTTAAACCGAAAATTGTGAGCTCTGTCTCTTCATATCAGGATTTCCTAAATTAAAAATCAATATTTTGGAAGTTAAAAGCAATTTTGTCGCCGGTTATCTTAAATTTTCAAAATATTTTCTTGGAGTTATAGAGTGGAAACATCTTTAGAGTTACTTGATGATAGAAAAAAGAAAATAATGTTTTTTTTATTGCATAACAACTTTATTACCAAATATAATTCATTTATCAATAAAACTCTCTTTGAAACTGTATGAAAATATAAAAAAATACCCAAAAATAAAACTGATATTGTCCAAAAAAACAAAAATTAAGCTTCAAAAAAACTATCAATAAATTATAATTGATATGAATTACACAAAAAATTTGCTAGATTACATTGCATCTTCATTATTATTGATCCATTGAAGAAATTTCCTCATTAAATTCATCGCGTATAGTGCCAGTCGTTCTAAAACTCCCGGCTCATCTTTAGTGTCCGTAGTGTCTGGAGGTACCACTTCCGTATCTAGATCAAAACCGTTATCTTCTCTTTTAAATCTGAAAACAAAATTACATATATCACTGCTAATAATAAAAAAAAAAAAAAATTAAGATTTTTCTCCGCTACCCGGAAAAACATTGAATCATGAATATGTTTTGTAGCTCAATACACATATACATAAAGTAAAAAAAAAATTAATAAGAAACAATTCTCAGTAGTGATATGTTACGTTACTTAAAATGTAACTTTCGATTATCAATATTTAGATTATACGTAGTCATTAATTTTTCCTTTTGTACCCTAGCCCAAAAATATCCATTTTAAAAATTTGAATACTTTCAAGCCATTTTGGAAGGATAATTTAACACTTTCAAGAATTATTATTTTTAAAAATTGCAAAAAAGTCAATACACCTACCTGTACTCGAGGGCATTGTTATCTATTGATGCCTGAAACATAACAAAATTTGAATTCATGTTTTAATGTTAAAACTCAAAAATTAAAAAAAAGAACATATGAAGTTTAAGTATCAGAAATTAGGTAATTTTTTTTTTTTAAATTCAAAATTTTTGAATCAAACTATGAAAAAGTTGAAATATTTACAAACTTTTTGCAAATTATATTTTACATTTTAAAAATCTGGATTAATATTTTAAGTTTTAAATCGTTATTGAGAAATTCAAGAAAAATTCACAGTTATACTTACACCAAAAGATAATTGAATTAATGATAACACAGTAATGAATCCAATTATTAAAAATATTGCTCTGGAGCGTGTTAACATTGTTGCGGATATTATTTAGCTACCGATTTATTTAAATAATTGCGAAATCACAATAAAAGCTTCTATTTATAAATGTTTTGTACCTATAATAAATACCGGAAAAACGATGTTTCCTTGAAACAGCGGCGTTCTGTTTCCAATTACAATATTTATATAAAAGAAAAATAAATTTTCCGAGTTAATTTCTATATTAAATAATTACAAATTCGTTGATATAGTAGCCTAAATAGCCCACATTTATAGTGCTAAAAGTGTGTTTTAAGGGACAACAGTTATTTATTTTGTCCCTTTTTGTAAACACTGTACAGTAGAGCGTCGATTATCTGAACTAACTGGGACCTAGGGTGGTTTGGATAATCAAACAGTACTGATTTTCGTCAGAAAATATGTATTTCGAATGTGATCCACCCATTTTTTGAGTTTTTTTACATGACTCGCAACGTTCACTTACGCTCCCGTCAATTTTTAGAAACTAGTTTCTTGCGAATTTACACAAGATGTTCTCATAACGTTTCTGATATAAGCTACTCATCGTCTTCTGTATCTTTTAGAATTTTTGAAAAAAATTCGTAATTTTAAACGGAATGGATTTACCGCGTAAAATAAGAATTTTTGGGTGAAGGTATCTAAACGAAAATTTCTTCAATAACAGTTTTAGACACTGTAGAAAGATTTTGATAAAAGTTAAGTTGAATCTATTATTAGGGTGAGAAGAAAAGCAGATTTAAGGGAAAGAGGGATAAAATTTTCTCTAACAAATGGTAAGTAGACCCGGGGGGGAGGGGGCGGGGGTGAGTAGAGAAGCAAAATCTTACAGATCTTACTTTTTCATTTCTAATATAATATGAATAATTAATTTCTTGTTAAGTGTCCTTTTTTATTTATTTTAGTTTTGTCCTTTCTTTTTTCTGCTATAATGGTTCTTTTCCTGTACCCTTCAAATTTTTGTGCAGAGATTTTTTATGGCCCACTCTCAATCAATACAGCTTTGTTGAACTAAGCCATTTCTTTCCAAATAATAAAATATGGGAAAAAATTTTATATTATATTTTTAAATAAATAAAAATTCGAAACGGAGTTACTAATGCATTGTTTTGAAAAAATTGTATGGAAGACCTTGAACATTATAAAATATGACATTGTAAAATTTTACGTTGATTTGAGGGTATTATATCATTAAATTTATAATGAAACGTATGGTTTATCATCGATCCACATTTGTATATTATTATTAAGTGAAAATTATATAAATTACTTTTGAGCATCCGATAATTTAACCGTTTGAATTTCCTGAAATATATTTTATTATTGTAATTATGTCTCATTAGCTTATTATTATATACAATTATAATCTTTTGTTGATTTTTGGCTAGTTTTCAGAAAAAATCAACTAGAGTGGGAGGAACAATAATATAAAATTCAATTAATTACATATTTTCCGAAAAATTTGGAAAATTCATTCTTTTACACTGATGGTGTCCTTCCATTAAAATTTTCTATTGAATTAAAATTAATGTTATTCTGATAGCGTAGCTAATTTTTAAATCTTTAGCTTCTTTTTTTTTTTAAGTTTAAAATAGTATCAGTCTAGTTTTCAATTTGCGCGGGTTTAGTTTTTAAAAAAAAAAAAAACGAAAAATAACTTTACGTATTCTCAAAGTTTCCATTACAAATTTAAATACTAGTTTTGAAACTTTTTATAGGTATTTTTTACCGATTTTGGTTTATAGTAACTCTTGGTTATATGTGCATTTTACTCCTAGGTAATTTGTCATAACTAGGAAGAGAAAATTACGGAAATTATTATTAACATTGTTAATAACGTATCCGGTAACCGGTTATAACCGTTACAATGGTTACAATCGTTCAAACGGATTTAACTCTTTAACTGATACGTTGATGAGCTTTTCTAGCTTTGAAATTAGACAAAATATTTATTTTATAATTATTTGGAACAGCGAAACCTCTGAAAACTCAAATTAAAATCTGTTTAACTTTACATTACCTATAAAATTAATTTTTTTATTTAATGAAATATGTTAAATATGACTCAATGATTCTTTGATAATGACTCGGTACTAAATGGAATAAATAAAAAAAAAATGATAAAAAAAACTTATTTAGGTTAAAGTTATGAATGAAAATTATTTATACTTACTTAAGTATTATTAGTTTTTTATTGGTTTTCTCAGAATCATATTTTTAAATATTATTATTTTTAAATTAATAAGATTAATAGTAAGCTTTAGTACTTAGCAGGAAAAATAAAATTTATTTACCGGCAAAAAGTTCTATGAGGTTAGAGATTCTTTTACAAAATTTAAATAAGTTTTCACGTGATCCATTTGTTAAATTCAATTAAATTTTATTAGTCTAGTGAAAAACATGTCTTCCGTTAAGGTAATTAAATTAATAATTAATATTGATTAATATTATTTAATAATTATTACTGAAAAAATGTAATTTTGAATGTATAACATAAAAACAGATTGGAATTATTGGCGGATCGGGACTCAATAAACCAGATATATTACAAAATGTAAAGGAAATTCAGGTGGATACGCCTTTCGGTAAACCGTCAGCCCCACTACAAGAAGGCGAAATAAACGGAGTAAAATGCGTGCTATTACCACGCCACGGACGAGGGCATACAATTATGCCCGGTAACATTAATTATCGGGCAAATATTTGGGCCTTAAAAGAAGTGGGATGCACGCATATTTTAGTTTCAACCGCCACTGGTTCATTGGATGAAAATATTAAACCAGGAGATTTTGTTATTCTAGACAATTTTATTGACAGGTATAACGCAAAAAAATCAAAAATTTCGAAATAAAATCAATTTTTGATCAATTTTAGAACGAAAAGTCGGGCACAAACATTTTTCGATGGCCAACCCACGTCACCGAAAGGTGTTTGCCATATTCCAATGGAACCGGCGTTTTGTAAACGAACACGTGATATTTTAATCGAAACCATGAAAGAAATGAATTTCTCTTTCCATCCAACTGGCACATGTGTAACGATCGAAGGGCCCCGATTTTCGAGTAAAGCGGAAAGTTTAATGTTCCAGAAATGGGGTGCACATGTTGTGAATATGACCACAGTCCCTGAAGTATGTTTAACATGTTAAATTTCGAGATAAAATTTACATTTTTGCTGTTAAAATGTCGAAATTCTGTTTGAAAATATGAAATGCGGCCGAAAACTCTGTTTTCAATTAATTTTATCGCTTTAGTTTTGTCACGAACGAAAAGAGTACCAGCAAAAATCTATAATTAATCGAAAATTTCAAACTTCCATCATTAAAATTAGGAATTTTATAGAGGAAAGTAAATTTAATATACTTGATGACGTCATAAAGATGATTTTTTTTTATGTTAGGTTGTGTTAGCCAAAGAATTAGGATTATGTTACGCGTCGGTCGCTTTGGTTACCGATTATGACTGTTGGCGATCGCACGGCACCCATGTCTGTGTTGAAGATGTCTTAGCCACATTTAAAAAGAGTACAGACAAATTATGTCAACTAATCCTAAAAGTGATCCCAAAAATTGCTGATCAGGACTGGACAGAAACCATTCAAGAGATGAAGGTAAGTATAATAGTTTTTTTTAATAGTGGAAATTAGAGACATCTGTTATTTTTATTTTTTTTTTTAATTTTTAGAAATTGGTTATTTCAAACACGATGCTACCTCATTGATATTACAATTTTCATGTTGAAATTTGAATATACCAAAATATTTTTGTACGTTATTTACAATATAAATAAATATTTTTGAAAATTGTTGCTATCTTGCTTATTTTTTTTAACATTACCTGTACAATGAACACTTTCTTTCGATAAAAAAAAATCACTTGTTATAATGACATTTTATCATTTATTAAAAAAACGATCATAGATAATATAAACTCGAAGTATTTTAGATTGCATATATTATGCTGGACGAATTAACTCGTCTTAACCTTGATTTTTAGGGCTTCGAAGCATTACTTACTTCGAATCCCTATTGATTTCGTTGTGTCGCTTTACATTTTGGAGTGGTGGTATTATTTTACATTACCATTATTATTATTAATGTTCTCAAACTTCAGGCGCGCAGCAGTGGTGGCGGAGCCGATTTATTTTTACCTTCCTGAGGATATCTATGGTTAAAATGATATGTCTATAGAAAAAAAATAATTCAAATAGAGCTGCTTTATTCACAAATTTATCTACATAGAGGTTATGGAATGTTATTTATATACACATTTCACATAAATTGAGTTTATTTAAAAGCTAAATAATTTAAGTATTTATTTTTACAACAGTCACCTCTTATAGTAAAATATTTAACAATTAATAATTATTTACTATCAAATAGCAATTTATCTAAATTATCTAAAAAAAATAATTATCTGATGAGTTCATGAAACGATTCAGGAACAAAGTTATATGAGAAAAAAAATTTCGAATTATCAAATTTGTTCGAGTATGACAAGTACCTACGCGCATGTCACAATTTAAAATATCTTACGTATACGCATGCGTTGAAGTACACTAGAACAAACTTATCAAAAAATTACTTAAATTTATAAGTATATACATTATTTGATAATTACAATATGCAAATTTCCTAAAAAAAAAGAAAATGCGTGAAAAACACGTAGAAAGGTGAAAATTTTAATACTGCAACATCATTAAATGTGAATTTTAATATTTGATTCAATTCATTGGTTCATAAATTTTATTGTCAATCGATTCGAATTACAATCTATCTATTTTTTTTTTAAGGCTGAATTCAATAAACATGATGATTTATTTTGCTTTTTACTAGACGATGGCGTTACTAAATACTCTAACTAAAAGTTCATTTTAATCGAGTCTATCAAATTAGTAAACACTGTGAGGAAAAATCTTATTCGTGTTGCTTAAAAAATAAATTTTATATACAATCATTAAAATTTGTTTTCTCATATCACTTAAATAAAAATTTGTACAATTTTATTGAAGTAACTGTTCAATTAAAAACGAAACAATCCATAAAACACTTTTAAGTAACGGATTTTTATTAAAAAAACATGTATGTACTTTTTTGAAAAATGTATCCGGCACATTTTCAAACAACCATTTAAAATTTGATTTTCGTATGAAAAATACATAATTACACTTTGAGTATGATTTTTAAAAATAAATTATGTTAAAATATACAGGGTGATAAAAACAAAGGCGTGAAAGTTTTTGCATACTACCGAAAACTGTCAAGACTTGTTTTCTTACCACCCTGTATATACTTAAAGTTACATTATTGATATTTTTTTTACATTCAATAAATAATAAGAGGTGATTGGACAATTTATATGATCCAAATACCCTATTACCCCTTGCTACATGTTTTTGAAATTTACAATACATTAAATTTTTAAAATTTAATAATACTCTTAAAACGTTGCTTTATTTTTTTTTTTACCTGGTAACAATATAAATACACTTTTGTGCTATATATTTAACAATAGAGTAGCGAACAAAAAACGAAATGGTTCAATGCGCAGGCGTGGTGATTTAATCCACCATATCGATATTTAATTTATAATACACATACGGGTAGTATTCCGATTGTCCGAACCCTAAACCTGGGATATCGACGCTCTTAAAAATAAAAATAAAAATATTAATTAAAAATAAAATTTTTAGTTTTTTAACACAGTATTTTAGTGTTAATGAGTTTTAAGAGTGAAACTTACATCATGGTGACCGGAACTTTGAAGCGCGCTACTGTCCAAATGGCCGTAGAGTTGATTTAGAACGTCCCGTAACTTTTTATGGCACTTTTTGTTCGGATGGATCAAAATCGCTTGGAAATTTACAGGTAAACCATAACTGGGAAAAAAAGGTAGGTTTAGATAAGATAAATTCTATATTTGTTGTAAGTAAAAACGGATTTTGAAAAATTAAAACAATTCATTCAAATGCGTATCGAATCATACACAAATTAAGGTTTTGTGACACTTTCAAAAGTTTTCAGAAACATTTTTTGTTCAGATAAGATTGTTTTGAAATAACCCAATTCCCGGGATCGACCAAACCCAACACCCGGAATCGATTCCGGGAAACGATCAAACCTAATTCCTGGAACTGACTCCAGGAATCGATCAAACCTAACCCAACGTAACCCAACAAGATAACCTAACCTAAGTTGTTGACCTAACCCAACTTCTTGATCCAAATTAACTCAACAAGATAAACTGAAAAATAATACCATTAAACTGAGCAAATTCTGTGTTTGTCGGCCAAACTTAAGAGCAAAAATTGAATAAAACGATTGAATTTAAAATAATTACGAAACCCTAATTTGTGCGTGGTGTGACACACACTTGACGAAACTTTTTTGATTAAATATACATAGATTTCAGTGCTGGAGTTCAATACTTCGCATAAGAGACTTAAAATTGAAATGTGGTAAACAAAATCTCAACTTTAAATATGATTTTCACCTGTAGCATTGTACAAACCGACAGACAGACAGATAGTATACAGAATCCAAAAAAAAAGAAAAAAAAAACGGAAATTATTATTTACTTACCGAAGCACCGATTCTACGAATACTCTTAACGCTTTCACATGAACCCAAGCACAAAAACATTCACTAAAGTTAACTTTTAACCATCTCACTAATGGACCCTATAAAATAAAAAAACAATATTGCAGTTTTTTTTTTAAATTTTACTATTTTTAAAGAAAGGCCAAATTACTTACAAACTGCTTTTTCTTGTCCGTAACTAATTTTGTAATTTCATTTTTGCCGGCGGCCAATTCTTCCTCATTATACGTGAAATCTCGTACAATAAACTTCTTTTCGCGCGCATGCAATTTGAACTCGTCAACAACCTTTTTGAATAACGACACCGTGAACAGTCCGTAATCCTGATCCTGCGAAATCAATGTTGACGATCGAGGCACAATCATATCAGTTAATTTTTCGTACGAGTTTTCCCATTCATGAAACAATGGTCTAAATGGGAAAAATACATAAAAAATTAAAACTTCGGCCATTTTCGGTAATCGTCGCACACGCTCGTACTTACTTTGGTACAATAACTAGTAGCGTTGTCAAATACTCTGAATCAAGAATGAAATATTCTTTTTTGACCAGATCGGCTAAATTTCTCGTCAAAAGACTTCCACTAAAATGAAAAAAAAAAATCAATTATCGATTGAAATATCGATTATTTTTGAGTTACATACGTTTGTTTTTTCTCCAAGTTTTGTAAATTGCCTTTCAAATTATTGTATGCCGTTGATTTTGTTTTTAAATCGGCATCAATTTGTCCCACTTGTTTACTGATAATGTCCGCGATATTTCGCAACGATTGTTTGATTGGATACTTGGCCATATCCCATTGGAATCGGGTGATATACGACGGTAGATCACCTATTTACAATAAAATTAATCATTTGAAAAATATTTGATCTTCAAAATGGCTGCTTCAAATTTAAGCACAGGTTGTTTTAGTCACGTTTAACACCTAAAGCATGTAATGAGAATTTTTAGGGAAATGTACATTTAATAATATTTTTAAAGAATTGGTGCCAAGAGTGTATTTTAATATTACCCAAAAAAAAAGAAAAAAAAATTAAAGTTAAAAGTTTTTGGTTTTTTCATTTAATGGTCGGTTTATTTACTTCAATAAAGAAACGGCCTATTGAGTTGTATGTTCAGTTGTATTTTTGCTGATGATGAGGTAAAACTGGAAAGTCGACTTGTAATTTTTATCTAATTTATTTAATCCGTCAAAAATGACCAAGAAAACATTTACGTATATATTTTTTAAAACGTACACTTATGCAATCAATATAACGAATCAATTATACAGTATGCCTATGTTTACAAATTCCACGAATCAATGCGTATCAAAATGATAGGTATTTAGTATTTTTTTTTTACAAAACCGGTCAAGAGTAAGACAAGCTCGCGCAATTAGGGTCCCATACGAGAATTTTGTTTATAGAAAATAATTTTTTCCTTTAAAAATCTATTAATCCTATTAATATCCAATAGTTCACCACAAAAAATTATAAAAATTTGTTTGAAATCCACAAAAATAGTTATTTTCAACGATGTTCGACACGATACAACAAATTCAACTTTTTTTAAGGAACCAAACTTATCCCCCCATAAAAAATATGTACAAAATAACCTTTGAAAGAGCTCATTATGCCAAATTTTAAATTCCTACATCATGTAGTTTTCGAGAAAAACGTTTATAAGCGACAGACGGACACAAAAGAGTGATTTTATAATGATTCCATTTTTCTATTTAAGGTACGAAACCCTAAAAATATAAAAAAAGACGGTTAAATCAATTATTTCTCTTGTGTCTTTCGTATGAATTTCACTAAGCACGTAAATTTATAAGTATGTACAAAAAAAAAAGAATTGGACTTAAAATGCTTCCCTGCAGAACACCTTTAATAAAACAATAATTTTCTATACAACAACTTCTTGATTGTTAAATTGGTTTCAATTTTTTTGAAACTTCAATTTTTAAAATTAAAATACACTCAAAGCTGTGTTATAATTTAAACATTGTTCACACTTAAATTCGTGTAAATGTGTTGTATTTTTGTGTATACTAGAATGTTTCGTGGTCTATACTGATGACATCTACAGATTTTTTTTTAAATCGTACGATTTAATTCACGAAAACGATTACACACCGCAACAAAGTGTTTTTTCATCGCTAATTTTTATCTAACATAAAAAAACAATTTTTTGAGTGAAAATATGTAGTAAAAATTTTCTCATGATAATGCAATGATTGACAGAACTAAATGTGTAAATATTTTTGAAAGAAAAAAAAAAACCAACAAAAATTGAACAACTGGAAAAAGGACCATTTAAAATAGTGGACAAAAGCGATGGCCGTCGGCACATAGAATATAATATTTCCCAAAAAAAAATTTTTGGTGACAAAAAAGCTAGAACTGGCCTGGTGCAAACGTCACGTGAAAATAAATAAAATCGATAAAATAAAAATAGAATAAGCCTACACAGGCATGTGTGCCATAGTGTGGTGTTCATCACAGCACACTGACCTGGGGCTAATATTGGGGGATGATCATGGCTACTACATATATTTGTCAGTTCATTGTTATCGGAGTCACCGTCACCGCCCACGCGCGAGGATCGTGACGATCGCGATCTACGGGTGGACGTGGCGTGTTGATCAGTGGGCGATTCGTGTCCGCCACTGCAACAGCTACTAATTGGCGAGGAGGCAAGCGAGGCGGACGCGGAGGCCGACGTGGCTGTATTATATTCGGTATTATTGTTGGTGTTGATGTTGGTGTTGTTGTTATTCGGCGAACGCAACGGGCACGATGTGTGGTTAGTGGTTGTCGCACAACTGCAACGTCGTGCAACGTTCTGAACATCTTCACCAGCGTCATCTGACTCATCTATTGAGCAATCTGATCAACAGTGATCAACTATTTATTTTGCTTTGTCAATAATGAATACATTTTTTTTTAAACAAATATCTTAATTTTTTCATTATTTTATTATTTTTTATAGTTTTAATGTTTTCAAATTAAAAAACATAAAATAAAAAAATTTTTAAACACTGTATTTATAATGTGTTCGTTTACAACTAATGTGTCTTTTGACAAATTGTGGCACTTCTTGTATTAAATCACATATAAGGACAACGAAAGGAATGACTAACTCTTTCAAAGGTGTACCGGCACAAAGATTGCCGTGAAAATGTAAATTTCCTAGATTGGCATATAGTTTGCCGTGTAAAATATAAAGCTACTGTTCCACCTAACATCTAGATTTTATAAGCCGATTATGCCGACTATAACCGATTGAAAAAACGACTACTTAATATGATAAAAAAATGGCGCCAAATGTCACTTTAGAGAAAAAAACTTTTTTCTTGCATAGAAAAATGCAATTTTATGGTTGACATTTTATAATATTTCATATAATTATGTATATTTTATAATTGTCATTTAGGTATAATGCTTTATACCACCTTTATACATATAAAATCAGAGGTTATGTGAATACTTATAAGCTGATATTTTATGTAAGCGCCATTTTCTTTTTTTAAAATCGAAAGAAGAAATCGTATGTGTGTAAACCCGCAAATATCATTAAACGATTTCCATTTCGATTTTCGGTTAATAATTTTTGATTTTTATTATATTTTACAAGGCAAACCTAATAATGCCAATATTAAAATTTCCAAAATTAGGAAATTTACATTTACACGGCAATCTTTGTGCCGGTACAAAGGTGAACATTCACTACTAAAAACTAAGCTGGTTTATTTGCTACTATTTTCTAGATTTGTTTCTTTTTTTTTTTGAAAATTTTCGAAAATTCTTTTGTTTTGAAGGTACATGACTGTAAAGAATTTTCATTACTTTGTAATTCAAAACGAATCAATTTTCGTATACAAATAATGTATACGAGCTTTTTGGTTCAAAACATATAAATGATTAAGGGAACTTGAGGACTTTAGAGTAAACTAACAATGGAAAGAGTTGATAGCACATAAAAGACTTGTCTTGTTTATTTTCAATGGTTTAACACTCAAAACAATCTACAAATAACGGGTTTTTTTCACTTAAAACACAGCATGACTGAAATTTAAAAACTCAATAAAAAATCCTTACAGAATTTTTCTCTGCAGTGTATAGTTTTTGAGAAAATCGACACTAAAATTTTCAAAACACAGTTTGAGGTCTCTGATATGAACATTTATTAAAATTTTTACTTTTTTTCGTAACTTTTGTTATTATTGTCGTTACACGCAGGTGGTGACCAGCTGCACTAAAATTTTTTTTTCTTTTCTAAATGTTTATTTCGAAAATTATGCACTTTAGAGAAAAATCGTATTCGAGTTTCTTGTTCAACTATTCATAAACTACTACAAATTTTTAATTTTTGATAATGAAAATTATCCTGTATAAATTGGGAAAGACATGCGCATAATGAACCATTTTTAACAATCGGATAATAAAGTTCGTAAACAATTACAAAAAAAAGGGATAAGACAAGGCCGCAAACATGGTCCCATGCACTATATGTCCAATTTTTGATAGGTCTGCAGGTAAAGTATTGATAAATTTATTGAGGGCGCTAGTGTCGTTGTCAAGCCGTCTAATTGGGTTACCGTTACCACCAGATAGCGTAGCGAATGTTCTACAATAATTAACCAGCTAAAATCATACTTCTCTAGCTATATTTTGATTTAGCTAGTCAATCCTTCCTTAGGTGCCATTTGATACAAGGGATTTTTTTTTTAAATTTTTCTGGACAATAGACGAACTGCTCAGCGTGCACAACAGCCAGCTAGCAAACATTAAGTGCCAACAGCCGTTTTATATAGACGGAGACGAAGACAAACGAAGAAAAGGAGAAAATGTGGAAATAAAATGAAAAAAACAAAAATTCAATTTGTATGTATTCAATGCACAAACAGGGGGAAGAATGAGGAGACGAACGGTTACGCTAATCTCTATTTACGAACATAAAATTTTAATGGCGTGTTATTTTTAAATTGTGTTATGTTTAAAATGTTCTTTTTTTTAGTTCAAGTTTTTAACATTAGATGTCCCAAGACAGGTTCGCTTTTTGTGCTTGAAATTTTGATCAGATAATTATTGTGTGTACAGTGGTGTAAACCTGTCTAGAAACAATTAAAATTATAATTTTATACCAATTTTTCCTAAAACTTATTTTTGAAAATAAATAAATTTTTTTAGACCTTTTTTTATGTATTATGAATTTACACGTAAACATATTCAAGCGTTCACACATTGCACTTCTCCTGTACTTGTAGGTGAAAATATTGATTTAAAAATAAAAAAATAATGTATTATTTAATAATTCATGTTGAACCTAACAAGTTAATATTTAAAAAAAAGAATTAATTTCAAAAATCAATTTTGTGTTAACCTTTTGAATTTGAGTAGGTATTTGTATTATTTTTTTTTAAATTACTTTCATAAAAATCAAAATACCCCTGTCGCAGCATCCTGCATAACATAGCGAATTTCCGTTTACAAAAATTAGTTTTTCTCAGAAACTAGTTGACATAGAATAATAGTTTGAAGACTTTTTTATGTGATTTATTCTCTCCGTTTCAATGGTGTAAAAAAAGGTCGCAAAAATTTTTGAATTAAGGAAAATTTTGGCAAAAAACTAATTTTTTTCACGAAAAATGCCAAAAAAACCATGTTTCGGGCATCGGACGTGTTTAATGAACTTGCCCAACGGTTTGGGACTTCCAACATTTTCACCAAATTTCGTAAGACATTTCGTTTATATATATATATATATATATATATATATATATATATATATATATATATATATATATAAACATGGCGGGCTCAAGTCGCGCCATGACAGTCGCTGTAATAGGTGAATTCCATTCTGGAAATTCGCTAAAAGCATGGTAGCCACAGCTTCTTGAAAAAAGAAATATTTTGAGCCATTCTAAATTTTTTGTAATGTTTATACAAATGAAAAAGAGTAACATTTTTGTATTTTTCATATTTTATGCCCAAATATTTTTAGCTTTAACACAATTTCTTGAAGAGTAGCCACCATGAGACACTAAAATTGTCTAAATCAGCAGGGCTGAGCAGTGTGTAAGAAACTCAAATTTTTTGCAAACTAAATTCAGCACGTAACGAGAACACCTCATTTAAATAAAACTATTCTGCCCAGCTCTGGTTAGTGTCTTCCAAAAATTTAAATAAAACTGTTAAACGACAAGTTATTTCAGTTTTTTTCATTAAAAATTTTCCGTAAAACAAATTTTCAATAAAATAAACTTACTGTTGTTTGCCATAAGATTTTCATGCAACTTATCGCGTTGATCTTCCAAAACTTCACCAAGATACGATGCCACTTTTCGTGTTACCTGATCAACAAACGTGTCCAATTTGCCTAAATCATCGGACAGGCCCACAAGTTGATCCAATGTTCCCACCTAATAAATTGGAATAAGGTCACAATCAAAAAAAAAAAAAAAAATTCGTATGTCAAAAAATGGTAAAATTTTCAAGTATGTACGTACCTTTAGATCAGGAATTGGAAATTTGTAATTGACAGATAAATTGTTCTGTTTGTTTGTTATATTGTTCATCGTTTCCCACGTTTGTTGACATGTTTTATCACCGGGAGCTGAAATAAGCCAATATTCGGACATTGTTAAACGATGTTGTGCTCGAGGTCGTAGATCGTTACGCCTACAATATGAATTTCCCATTTAAAAAATGTAACATAAATTATTTAAGTGTTTATAAATAAAATATAAATATACATTTAAATGAAACAAAAATTGTAGATTCTATTTTTTTTTTCGTGTAAATCAGCTGTAAAAGCTTTTGTTTTTTGGAATACATTTGAACGAAATGTTATGTTATATTACATATAAATAATATGTGTATGTAAATACCTGCTAAATATACGATATTTAAGGAATTTTAAAACTAAAAATGAAGATTATTAATAAAATTTATTTAAAAATAACTTTACATTAATTACACCACCCAAATTCATTAACTTCTCTCACGTGATAAAATGCTGCGGCCTGGTGGCATAAATTTTAATTACACACGTGATGCTAGTTGTATCGATTTTAAGCATTTTTAAAGTGATTTCAGTTTTTATCAGGTGGCGGTACATTTTACTATTTTGTCCTATTTTTACATTTGATGTCCATAGATGGCAGCGTCTCTATTATGTAATTTTTGTCTTCACACAATACATAAATTCCGCAAGATATAAAGCTGCTCGTCCATTGGTTGCGGACAACTGCGATATTTGATTCAGACGATTACGCACGTTTGTCGTTCGTCCGAAATGATATGTCTACTGTCCGTCCACTAGCCCAATATTCGTCAGTATTTTTCTTTTTAATTTTCTTTTTCTCAAGCTATAGATGCTATAAAAATACGTAAAAAACAATTTATGGCACGTAATATCCAAAGGTACACAGTTATAATTGTAATTTACCTTCAGTTTCATTTTAATGAAAATAAAAATCTTATGGAATGGACTTCTTCGCTCGAAAAGATCCAAACAAAATTGGATCTGTTCGCACATCGCAATTATACGCACGGAAACGGACGAACAAGACGCTTTCAATGGACGAGGATGTATAGCTTCACAGCTGTTTGGATCGTTCGTCCGTTTTCATGCCTATTCGTCCGAATTAAATATCGTACTTTCCCGCTTCCAAAGGACGACCAGCCTAAGACGTCAGACGTAAGAAGTATCGTCATCGTCTTCTATCATAGTGATTCTGATGAAATTTTGTTTAGTTTTATAATTTAACCACTCATATTAACGCTTTTATTTTAACCATAGAGAAATTTTTTGTCTCAAAATGCTATACTTTTTACTACCAGTGACCAGTACAATAGATAAAGTTACAAAAAAAGAAAAAGAAAGAAAAAGTGAACCCTAGGAATTTGCAAAATATAAATTATACTAAACTATGTTGATAAAATTGAACATTACTCAGAATTATACTGTATTTCGAAAAATCTGTCACTGATAGTGGCACCAGTACCAGTGAATATTAGAGTCTCTATAATAAATAGGGTCGTGACATGTCATCCATTTTTTGTCCAAAACAGAGCGGAAAGCTTCAAAATTAATTATCACATATTTGAGTAAATATTTTTGAGTACATAATTATTGTTAATAAGTTATGAATTTATGAACAATTAAAAAAATTTAATTTAATTATTCTTTCTAGGTTAAACTAAATGATTTTTGTTAAATATTTAATTTATTTTCAATTTATTTTACCCAACGTTGAACAGAATATGCCGGAACCAATCAATGTTCAGTACACATGTCACGACTCTATTATAATCTACGTATTATGTGGTCTTACGTCTTGAGACATTTGCTGGGTTCGAGACGAAAATTTTATTAGCCTAACGTTAGCTAACGGAGCTTTCATCGTTACAAACCAGAGGGAACGCATTCAAAAAATGAACATACATTATATATTAAAATAACAATTTCTAACATGGTGACCGATTATTTTTATTCCATAATTTTTTTTTTAAATGTGGCTGTACTTCAGATATTAAGTATTTATACCGTGAAAAACCATGAAAAAATATTTAACGTGCATTAAATTTTTGAATCAAAGCCCTCTGGTCTTAACGGTGAAAGCTTCGATAGCTAACGTTAGGTCCGTTAGGCTAACAAAATTTTCGTCCCGAACGCCAGCATTATTTTATTGTGTGAAGGCCGTACCTGTACGTATTTAAAACAAAAATCCTTTCATGAAGTACCAACCTTAAAATTAGTTTTGACACTGACATTTAAGGACTGTCATTCAAAGCACTAGCTGTCATAAAACAGCTGTTTAGCTTTATTTGACACATATTTCATGTCAATTAATTTATAAAATTGCGCGCGCTTTTATAATTTAAAACTAAAATTATAAATTTTTATTGATTTATTTATTTTTATTATTCACACGTTATATTGTTGTAATATGAATTCATTATAAATTAAATAAAAATGTTTTAAGAGTTTGTTTACTCCGTAGTAGTTTGTAGTAAAACATTATTTCAGAAATTATTTTTAGACAAATTAAATTAATTAATCCAATTAATAGTAACTAGGACGTCGTAAAATTGATTTTATATTCAAAAATTCATAATACTTATAAGATGATACTATATAATTTAAGCAATTTGAGTGTATCATTTAAGGACTTTATATAGGGGTGTGGTACCTATATTTGTCATTTATTTTTAAATAAATATGTATTTAATTTGGTAGTATTTATAAAAAGATAACTACGACAATTATTTTAGTTTAGATTAGACGAAACAAAGGAAATAATTCTTAATGTTTATTTTATCAGTTGCAAAACAAGTTTTTGTTCATTATTAAATGTGCCTCAGTACATACAAAATTTTAGAAAACAATTATTAAAAAAGACTGTATTTTTCAAAATTTAAAAAAAATGAACGATATTGAAACCCATAAAAATGATAAAGATGTTGTACTTGTGACAGGATTCGGCCCATTTCGTACACATAAAATAAATGCTAGCTGGGAAACTGTTAAACTGTTACATAATCATGAAACGGACAGTTTTAAAATTGTCGCGGAAGAAGTGCCCGTTGAATATAAATATGTGGATCAAGTGATTCCGCAATTATGGAAAAAGTATAATCCTAAGGTAAGAGGTCATCATTATTTTATTATTAGGCTTATTTAAAACTTGTTGTATTTCAGCTAGTGATTCATGTAGGCGTTTCTCACCTTGCCAGATCGTTAACACTCGAAACGGTGGCGAACAGATGCGGATATTATTCGCCAGATGCCACCGGTCAATGCCACGAAACCGGTGAATGTAGCCCGATACCGGTAGACACGCTGGTACCTGAACTGGATATTGCAAAAATATGTGATCTTTTCAATAAAAATTATAAATCTTTAGATGTAAGCGTTTCTTCAGATGCCGGCAGGTGAATATTATGATTTCAGCGTGATGTTTTAAAATATATTTTGAATTTTATAAAATGTTTTCAGATACTTATGTGAATATACTTTTTTTAAATCGTTAAGTATCGATCGATCTCGTACACTTTTCATACATGTTCCTATGCTTAATGAGCCATACACCGCTCAACAAATGGCCGATGGTCTGTTAGCAATTATTGAAATATGTTTAAGTATGCTCAATAAAGATCAAAACTCATTTAAGGCCTAATATCGACAACGAATAAAATTATTGTGTAATTCATGCAGAGTGGAACGAATTTGAAATGAGACATTGAGATTATGTACTGCGACTCTTTCATTACAAATTCGTTTGACTCGGATTGTGATTTAATGAAAATTATAGTTGTAACTCAGGAAATTTATGTCATTGATGTAAACTTTATATATTTGTGTTCAAAATTTATATTTCTTTTATGCTTATTTTATTAAAATTTTGAAAAAAACAACGACCGTTTCTTTTAAATGCCTCTTTATAAATTGTATCTGATTTGTACTTCATGGTTCGCTTCTCAAAATTTTATTTTCAGTCAATCTTACAGCTCTAATTCTATCAAAAATAGAAGCAGCGGTAACGAAAAACCTGTAAAACGCCGTAAACACTGAATTTTTATCTATTGAATTAGAAGTTTTATAACCAAAAAAGTTATCCTAATGACGTCACAGAGGTAAATTTTTATTTTTTTCTCTATTTCCATTATAAAAACGACATTACGTATCTATTGGTAGAATTTTAGTATTAATTTAAGACGAAAATTCTAATTTTTGTCTTTAAAATGTCAAAATTTATCTCAAAAATATAATTAATGCTTTAAAACTCTATTTTAACAAAAATTAAAAGACTGATAGCAAAAATCTGTAATAATGATTAAACGCCAAGTTTTTCTTATTTAAATAATAAATTTGATGCTCTAGAAAATTTTGAATTATTTTCTTTCAATATTTTTTTTTATTTGTAAAACATAATACAAATAAAAAAATATACAATAAATAATTAATATTGGAAAGGTTTACTTTGTGAAAATCCATATTAAAAAAACATGGGATCGTTGCTTTGTCACTTTTCACAACAAAAATCGTATAAACACGAGTCGACTTCGGCCATTACGCCATCCTCAGTTGTGTTTTTCACCTGAGGATGGCGTAATGGCCGAAAGTCGACTCGTGTTTATACGATTTTTGTTGTGAAAAGTGACAAAGCAACGATCGCATGTTTTTTTATATACAATAAAATTAATCTTAACCTAGTGAAACTTTATTTAATTAAATTCTTCAAAATATTTTTAGGTATGTGTATTTTATCTTGTTATTAAACTGTTTTTTGTATTAAACAAACGTCAAAATATTCGCTATAGACATGGAGATATATACATATATAAAAGTCAATGTAATAGTCAATTTTTTATTATTTAAATTTAAAATTAAGGCATAGGAGTCGAATATTTCGTATGTAATGGCATAATATTAACTTTAATATCCCTATTATGAGCCTTTTTCAATTCGGCTGCCGCATATGTTAACTGTAACGCACAATCGGGATGTATATTGCCCGGTAATAATGTACACTCCCGTTCAAAAATAAACGCCAATCCATCTAACAGTTCCATAAATCCAAGTGAAATTGCAGCACGACGAATACGATTTAATTCCTACGATACAAAAAAAAGAAAATATAATTTAAATCAATCCGAACGAAAATATCGATTCACAAATACCAACTTTATAAAACTGTTGTGTTTTCTCGGGTAATTTTCTTGCATGTCGCAGTATCTTTTGAATATCCGACTGTAAACCGGCCTGTTTAATCCAAACCACACAATTTTGTGAATAACTTTTCTTATCCGCCGGTTTAACCGGGAATGCCGGCGCGAGTAAATCCGAATTATTTTCCGGCACTCCTAAATATCTTAAATCGCCCAACCACGGTACCGAATCCGCGCCGGGCATCATAATCGTTAACATTAAATTTGACTTTTTTTTCGTGTCGGCCCAAGAATAAAGGAATCCAAACCAATTTTCTGATAGTAGCACTAGAGCGGCCATATTTTCAACTTTCAATGCGCCGTGTAAGAGGACACAGAACGATGGATATTTGCCTTCGTCGTTGTCTTCGCCTTCCGAACTAGTGTCGCCAGATTCGGTTTTTATCACCGGGGGCGTGGCTTGATTGCTCATCGCAAGTGGCAACACTAAATGTCGACTTATCGCCATTGGTGAGCCCACGTCTGACACTGAGATGAATCCACAAATTTTAATATTATGCGAAATAGTAAATCGTTGCGTTGAGAAATCAGTCACTTTGGTGTATGGCTGGAAAGAAATTTTTTGGATAAATTAATAATTCGTAAAGTTCGCATTGGACATTCATTAAGTCAGTATTCCGTAGCAAATAGTTACAGTTTTTCGGAACTACGGAACTCTGAAAACGAGTCAAGAGGATAAAAATAAATATTACTAGTGGAACTGGCGAAATAAACACTTGAGATGATAAGTTTCCACAGGAAATAGTTCCTTGAAACGACATATAACACTCTTCGGCCAACTTTTTAAACATTAACGTAACACTACTTAACGACAACAGTTCCTCTGGCGTGTACAAAACACCATCTGGACCAGCAACATCCACCAATTTTTGGAAATATTTTCGATCTATACCAAAAGAAAGTTTTTAAAAAAAATATTGATACGTAATTTTGAATATAAACTCGATTTTACTTATTAATAATGCTGGATCATCCGGTGCCGCTATAAATGATACAATTAATTTGCCCGGGAACGAAAAAGGAAGCGGAAAAGGATTTGTGAAATCTCGTTGATGCGAGGTCGATAATGAATACTTTAAAGACATTGGTCCAACACCAATTTTTCCATCGGTGATTAGTAAAACCTTCAAAAAAGAAAATTAAAACCAATTTACCTAATATGATGTAATATTACTAAATATTACCTGACATGGTGTATTGCTTCCCCATTCACCCAGTACTAACTGATTCACGCCGTGTAAAGCAGTTTCGATACAGGTTTTATCGAATTCTTCTAATTGTAATAATTTGCTTTTAATACTTTCATAGTCTCGCGTGAATCCTGACACAACTTCATATAACGATGAAAAGGCAATCTGAAATTTAAAATCAATCTAAAAGTATCTTCGTTTAAGATGGAAAGTGAGGAAGTAACAAAATTTAGAAACCGCTGGTACAGTGTGGTAGTGTTGGGGTCGCTGATGATGATGATAATTAAAACACTACTTGTATATTTTTAATATAATTTTATTTTAAAACAAAACAGATAAAACAAGTACATTATTTTTGATGGTTGTTGTATTTTTGAAGATTTATTAGAACTTAAATATGTGTACAAGTGTGATGTTGTTAATAATGAACATATGGGGTAGTTAAGTGGATAACAAAATCAATATATGTGTAATCTCGTACGGATGTTATGTCTATAACATAAATATGTGTTATCATGTACAAGCTACTGAGCGTGGGAACAGTAACAGCGGCGAACTACAAACGCTCCGACATCATAGTGGTAAGTACGTTAATTATGACGCGCGATTTGAATTATTTGTTGAGTGGCGGATGCTACAAGTGTATTCTGAAATTAAGGTTTGAGAATGAAACAACAGTAATTAACTAGTTAATTATATTTTTAATCAAAAGAAAGTAATAAAACATAATTAAACAAACAATAAATTATAAATGAGGGTATCACTTTTCTTTTAAGATTAATTACATCAGTCTAGAAATTATAAAATACCTTCGGTACAAAGTAGAATATGCGCGCGCAATTTATGTCATGCGCATGTCATTTTTTGTACAAAAGTATTTTGTTCAATTATTAAACTGATTATTTACTTAAAATAGACACACTGGAAAAATTTCTGATCCCCTGAGTTTCAGTTTACTAAAAATTTATGTTTTAAGTGCCGCTTGTGCGGCTTTTTTTGCTTTAATTAAATCAACTAACTCCTTATATCGGCGCATACAATCCTTTTTGGTTCGATTCGGTATACATTCGGCTATACGATCCCATCGTTCGGGCGTGTTTGATGGATATGTTTTTAGCGCTTGTTCCAATAGCTCTTGTTCCTCGGGCGTCCACGGTGGTGAATCGATTTTCTTCGTTGAGTCGCCGGCGTTCTTATTACTTTCGTTTAATATATTTTGCGGTTGACCATTGGCTAAGTGTTTTTCGGATATTGAGACGTTATCATCGGTGACTTGGACATTCTTTTTGTTCTTTTCGAATTGACTGAATGCTTGTTTGTTGACGTCTTGTTTTAGATTGTTTTTCGAAAAGTCGGTTTTTTGTAAATCTTTTGCCTTGGCTAGAACATCTTTGGCGGTGAAAGTGCCGTTTGAGATGTTTCCGTGTTGATTCATAAAATTCGCTACAACTTCCCATCGTTGATTGGTGCCGGCGGGGAAGATATTTACGGCTTTAATAAGTAGTTGTACGTTATCCGGGGTCCATTCTGGCCCGGTTTTGTTCTTGTTCGAGGTTTCGGGGTTTTGTCGAACGGCTGTTGTACTGACGTACAATTGTTCGGATGCTCTACGTTCAGCTTCTACTTTTTCTTCGACTTGTTTGACTGCTTTTAAGAATATTTCACGGCCGCCCGCTGGCAGTTCTTTATTTAATTTTTCTAATTCGTCTAATTTAAAAATTTCACAAATTTTTTCTACATTTGTCATATTTTTGACAATTTCGTCGGCGTTTGTACTATAATAGTTATTTGATTTACATAGATCGCGAAAATTTTTACGTTCTTTCTTGATGGCTCGTTTTTGGGCCTCACGTTCCTGTCGCTTGGCTTCGGCTCGTGCCCGTTCCGCGGCCTCTTCTTTCTCTTTCGCGAGCTGCGCTTCGCGCAACAGGCGCTCCTCCTCCTCGCGCTTCGCTTGTGCCGCATCCTGTTTGGCACGTTTCGCCGCTAATTTTCTCTCTTTGTCGTCCTGTTTGAATTTGGCTACGCGCGGGTCGGCGTTGTACGCCATGTCGACTAGAGTGCGAATTCGTACCATTTCTTCCTTCTTTCGTTTCGCGCGTGCCACTTTATTCTGTTTTTCGATCCATCGTCGTTCCTCGCGATCTTGACCTTTCTCTTTTTCTTCCTCGTCCAGATATGAAAATTCACGCCACGACTCGAAATTGTACCAGAACGAGTAGAATTTTTCGACGTGTTCACGTGACGTGTTTGCATCGCCCAGTTTCGGGACGTTTTTCTTTTCCGACCACCGAGAATTTAATTCGAAATATTTATTAAACACCCGGTAAAAATCTTTTTTCACCTCGGCTGCGGTTGGTAACGAATCATCGAAAGTTGGATCTACGGAATCGTACGAGCGGCGTTTAGTTGGTGAGCCCAAAATTTCGTATGCTTTTGTGATACACGTAAAATAATCATCATCGATTAGAATTTCTTCGCCTTGAGCTTTCCGTTTGTCTGGATGATGTTTGAGCACTTTTTGCCGATACGCTCGTTTAATATCGTCATCGGTTGCTTTGTAACGTAAATGTTTTAAACCGAGCACTGCATAATGATCTTGATTCTTCCATTCTTTCGGGTCTAAACTTCTCAAATAATTTATATCATCTTCAAAAATTGTTTCATTTGATTCATTTTCCGAATCATTGTCAACTGACGACGAAATTTCGTTAGTGTAACGTCCAGTCTCTTTGAGATACTCGAAAAAACGCGATCCTACACACTCTATGGATATGATTGTTGGTGGTGTTCTCAAAACAATTTCTTGAATTGAATGTTCTTTTTCCATTTTTCGAATAAAATTCAATCACGAAACTTAACCTTCCATCAATCCAATAAACGTTTTTTTTTATTACAATTTCGTAGCGTGTTGCATAAAAAAATAATTTTTTTTATATACGAATTATACTCGAATCTGTTTCACGGAATTATTATTTAAAAAGTAAAAAACCTTTAATTATTTTAAAATTTCTAAAATGTGTTTGTATTCAGAAAAAATTGTAGGAAGGCATTTTCATTTTCACGAAAGGACACCAACACTACCAACCCTACCAAACAAAATGTCTACTAAAAAACGTAAAAATTTGAAATTTTACAATCTTTATGTTTTTATGGTAAAATTTATGAATTACTTGAATCAAAAATTTACATACCAATGCCACAAATTCCAATTTTGTCGTTACCGACAAATAATCTAAGAATGTGTTTATTGCATGGATTGCTAGGTTATGCCGCGTTAAACTCACTTTATCCGAATCGGGAATGACCACTGGCTGGGTCATTGATAACGAAACGTCTAGTATTATAACTGTCGGCATTTTCTTGATTTTCTTTCAGAAAAACTTTAATTAAATTTTCATTTTTAATTGTTTGTTATTCAAATTGCCACAGGTTGGTTACACTGACATTGTTTTTCGATGAAAAATCCAGTGGTGTAGCTACACGAAAATGTTTAGGTATTCATTGATTGTCAATTTTTTCAAGGTTACTGTTTTTAGACAATGTCACGTAATTTTTGAAAAAAAATTTAGGAACAGACTAATTTTGGTTTCGATAGCTTGTTCTTTATGTTTATCATTTTTAAAATACCTATGGTCGGTTTCTATTCACCCCGCTCTCAAGATCAACAATAACAACTGGGGATTTAAAAAAAAATCTGTATAAGAATCAAATTTTATAAACAAATTCTTATTTGGTTACGTTTGGTGTAAATCGAGTTTAAAAAAAAGCCAATTACAAAACAAATAAACAATTTTATTCGAAAAGTATTACATACACAAAAGAATAATATAAAAAATATTCAAATACAAAAAGAAACTTCACAATTTCGTATCACAATTTTTCTTACATCATAATATTTTGTTTATACAAAGACTAGTTGAAACACTTTTTAATAATGTTAAACTTGATTCATTAGTAATTGTAAGACTAGTTAAAAAAAAAATAACTTTTCTAGATCGTGGCTTCATCCTGGAATAAGATTTTTCGCCAAAATAGCCACCAAATTAATAAATATTAAGTAATAATTTTAAGTAGACTCGTTACAAGAGAGAAATTGTAGAAATATTATAGAGAAGTAAACATTAGACCAGAGATTACCATAGAGAAATAACCAACGTAGTAAAATCAGACGGATTTGTAATAAAACAAATACAATAATGACTTTTAGATGGTTTTACTCGAATTCTTTTTTAACATAAGGTTGATAACTATCAAAATTAGTAGCATGTGTCTTATTAATTACTAGTCACTGTACTGCGCCTGCGCGAACGAAGAAAACTTTCTCATTTTAAATTTGTTTAACCCTAAAAACCCGTTTACACGCTGATAGTATTTTTGTCAATGGTCAGTTTACGTTTTAAATAAGAAAATTAATTTTTAAATTCACTAAAATTGTGAATAAAATTTAATAAAAATTCAGAAGTACAGTTCTTTTAAACTTTTTAGTCAAAGTAACTCCTCAAATCACTTGTTTTAAATGTTTGAAATCCACAACCGTGGTACATAAATCGATCATATCGTAATAATCCTCAAAATGTATTCCACTATTCCATTTTTTTTCACTATTTAACGGCGTTATGAAATAACTAAAATTTGAATTTTTACATTTATGTTTCTCTAAGTGCGTTTCCACTGTGCTCAATTGTTTATTCGTTAAGTAATTTGATCGCATTCCAAAAAATGTCACTTGTTTCGGAATTTTATCAATTATTGTCGGTAAATGTTCTAAATAGACATTATTTATTTTACCGATTATTATGTAGTAACGTTTAATGGTGTCTTTACATATTTCGAACGGTTTAAACACTGCTTCCAGATCGGGTAAACACAAAAGTGGTTGTTCGTATCTAAAAAAAGATTTTCAAATTATTAATTTTTTTTTAGTAGTTATAATAAATACATCAACTGAATAATCTGCAAGTTGCCATTTTTATAACGGGCAGACTTTCAATGGGCAAACATTAGATAAAATTAAAGAAATTTATAGAAATAGATTTCCAATGAAAAAATTTGGGGGACAGGTCTACCGACACTGTCAACTTCCCATTGGGTGTCCTTAAAGACTAGAGACTACTGTACATAAATAATTCTTTTTCCATTTCGGGCAACTTCTCCCCTGGACCCCCGGTAGAGGCTTTGCCCCTTGCACCATACCGGGGGCTTCGCCTTCTGTACCTAAGGGTGGGGGCACCACCCTTATCAAACAAATGATAACATCATTTGTTCTCAAGATATGCGAGACAAAATATATTTTGGCAAAAACTAATTTTTCAAGTTCTTTTTTTTTTTTTTTTTTAAATTTCGTAATAAAATACTGGCGTTTTTAACATCAAGGAAGGTTCTTAGGCAATTATATAATAATGTTATGGTAAAAAATCCATATAATCTATGTTATCTTAATAAAGTTAATTCTGTTTTTTTACCACAAAAAACAAACCGCTAATCCGAATTTGCTGAAAACTTTATCCGATCTTCATTTTTTGATTACGCATCTAATGAAATTAGTCCGGAGTTGATACCACCATTTGTTCTCGAGATATGCGAGACGAAAAAAATTCACGAACGAACGAACTAACGAACGCACGCACAGACATCACGCTAAAAACGATGGATTCGGATTCTAGTGACCTTGAAACGTGGAGATATGTCAAAATTAGCGATTCGTAAAATCGGACCCATTACAATAACTTCCTATGGGAAGTTAATAAAAGCAACGCCAACTTGAGAATTATTCACTTTATATAAATAAACTTTTCGAGGCTTCACCTTAAATGTTCCAATTTCATATTTTCTAGAATACTTAAGAAACTAAAATAAATTTGAAAATTTGCAAACAAAATCGATAGTTTTAATGTTTTCAGTGGACATTTTTCAGCAACCATTTTCAAAAAGTCCATATTAATAAATTCAACACCAATCAATGATAACGATTTCAAATAAATCAATTTTGATAAATCTTGCAAGACGTACTCGTTCCAAACTAACGGTTCCAATTCGAACACTGATGGCGGTTTATTTGTACAACCAATCCTGAAAATTTGCGTTTTTTTTTTAAATCAATTTTTACTTTTTCAAAAATTTTATGCTTACAATTCAAAAATTTCACATTTATTTTGTAACGGTTCAATCACATTACGAAATTTACTAGTCGCAGGAGCCTGTTCAATTGAACCTTTTGCAACTCGACGTTTCTTAAATAACGACATCGACGAAAATAACCCACTAGAATTAGTTTTTACTTTAGGTTCTAAATATTATCAAATATTTATTAATAATAACAAAATAATATTTGAAAATATGAAAATATCAAAAGTACCTAGAAAATGACACACGTTTGCGGAAAATCCTACAGTATTTTCCAAATTCAAATTTTCTACATTATCGAAATTATTCGATTTGTGTTTATACATGGTGTGGGACATGTTTAAACAATTTTCTGAATTCGGCTAAAAAAAAATTATTATTTGGTTAAAAAATGGTGTCCAGCTCTCGGACTATAAGTGATTTTACACTAGTGATGTCGAGTGGAGATGCAGTTAGTCGATTAATCGACTAAAGTTGTTTTTCCGACAAAATTAGTCATTAGTCGGATATATCGAGCATAGATTAGTCGATTAATCGACTAAATTTTTAGTCGAATTCATGAATAGAGTAACCTATGTAACTCTTTCCAAAACAATGTTTTCAATTTAATTATTGACTTTTATTTTTAATTTTTTTTTTCAAAAAAATAAAAAAATAAAATAAAATAAAATTACATATTACAATGTATTATTCACATAAAAGTAAAAAATCATACAAACAGATAATTTTTAGTTTTCATTTCTTCGAGACTAATAAATAATGCAGAAACTGTTAAATTAATCGTTTTCAGTCATTAAAAAAAATATTAATCATTTTAGTCATTTAGTCGAGGGTAAAATAGTCGACTAAAAAATGACTAAATTTAAACAAAATTAGTCGACTAAACCGATTAATCGATTAATCATTCGACATCACTATTTTACACAAAATTATAGTCTGATAGCCGAACATACATGTATCTTAAGTTTTTTCAAAATTTGTGACTCTTGACCCTTTTCTAAAAGAAAATATTTTGATAATTTGGAGAATTGTAATTCTAATACGACTTGAAAAATAAACAATACCAACTTTTATATAAATAGCCTTTTTTATTTGGCGAATAAACTATTTCATACTTCGCGAATCCGTTCAAATTATCCTTCGGCGAAATGTCCTCAATAAAATCAGCACCCACTACAAATATTTCCTTCATTTTATCACTTGTAAGGAAATACAGGACATTAAACATAAACTGAGTACGACCATGTATCTAAAATGAAACATTTATATTTGAAACTTTACAAACATTTCTATTACTATTCCAAAATTTACCCAAAAATATTGCAAATTTGGTAGATTCGATTTCAGTCTTGATATATCAGCTTGATACACTTTTTCGTTAAAATACAAAAATAGACTAGTCATAAACTGTAGGCGTGGGAAACTGTGAAAACATGGTAACTCGATCACGGCCATTCGTAATTTTTCCAGCTACAAAAAAATAATTAAACGTACATTTTAAGCTAAAGAATCCTCTAGTGTACTTTACCTTTAAATTATTTTGAACTAAACTGAGAAGACAGGATGTATTCGAATTGTTGCCACGTAAATCGGAAATTTCAACAAGCGAGTTCAATTTTAACAAGAATTTCGCCGTGTGACTGTTTTTTAACATTTTTTCACACGAAATATCAATTCGATAAATGAAATTTCTTAATTCTCTTGGGAATTTTTTTAAGTATTCTTTTAGATTTAAGGCATTTGGTTCACATATAATCAACTCACTGAAAATAGACAATTTTATATTAACTCAACTATTTAGCCATTTAATCCAATGGTATTCAATCAAAAATTATGAAAATTTTTCGATATACTCACTTGATGATTTTTTTATCGTAAGCATATTGCATTAAAGTAGGTATCACTTCGCATAGATTTAACAATGAATTTACGTCTAAATATTCCATAATTTTTAATAATATTTCTGTCGGCAGTAAATTGAACATTTTTATGTTTAATCAAATACCGACTCATTCAATTTTTTAACTAATTGTGATTGTTTTAACTGTTTTTGTATCTTAAGTTGTTTGTTGCCCTTGTACTTTGACTATTGATGACTTTTTGCAAATTTGACAGAAGTGGGTTGTGAAATTCTGACTTCAACTGTTATTACTGCAGTAATTTTACTACACTCTTATTTTGGTAATTAATAATAATATTTTAAAAATATTTACACATATTTAAGACAAACAAACATTTTAACATAGAATTATTCATGTAATAAAAATATGAAAAAAATTTTAGTGAAAATATTGTATTTTGTATTTACCGCCAGTTTTATAGTTCAAGAACCAATCAAATTGCCACTATTTTGACGTTAGTTCAGCAACACCAACATACAAACAAAAAAATACATTTAATTTAAATTTTAGCGGTATTAATTTTTCTTAATTATTATTATAATTAAAGTTTGTAACCCGCGGGTAATTAATAGCAAAAATAAAATGCTTGTTATTTGTTACAATAATTTATTTCAATTTTTAGTTTAAAACATAAGGAGCGAAAATTAATACAAAATCCGTATGCACTTCTTAAAAAATTAACTCTTTTTTTATTCTTGTTAGGGTCCGTCCACACGACACAAGCTTTACCACCGACTTACTTGCGCAAACCAGTTTGTGCAAGTAAACATGTACGTATGGACGGGAAAAAACGTAGCGACTTACTTGCACAAACCTGGTTTGCGCAGGTAAGTCGGTGGTAAAGCTTGAGCGTGTGGACGGGCCCTTAGACAAAAAACTAACTAGGTGTACCTATTAATTTTTAGATAACTTGATTCATGTGACAGCCTGGAATAATCCAACCACAAGCGCCCCTTTGTCCAACCACAGTGATCGTTACAAGATTGTAATATTATATTTTTAGTAATTATATGCAAATTACGTAATTATATACAATTTCGTAATTGTATTTAAATAGAAGCAACATAAAGTATAGAAATATTTGTTTTAATAAAAAAGAAAAAAATTATAGTATGGTCGGTATGGTCCATTTCACTTAAATTTAACCATGCTTCATCACTTATGAATTTAAATAATTTCCGTTTTCTTGGCTTTATCTCTTTCATTATTGCACTAACGTAAATTTTAAAATTGCAGTTTGTTTTTAGAAAAGAATAGAAAATTGATTTGTTTTGAATATAAGAATTATTTAATTTTGACTCATGATCAATTGTATTTGAAATAGGGTATACTTAGGAAACACGTGTAGACGTGTTATTAATCAGTTTCAAATTTTTTCACCCGTCAATCACCGGAATCATGTTTTAAATATAATAAATTATAATATTTAAATTCAAAGTATAAATCCTAAATTTTATGTAATATTCATACATTTACAAACAAAATCCGATTCCGAATAATTAAAAAAAATATGGAATTATCCGATAAATCTGTTGACGAATCTGTTTGTTCACCAATTAAATCTTTAAAAGAATTACAGGAATTTACAATCCCGTCATGGACTTCAACAATCACACTTCTGAAAAAGAGCAACTGGTGTACGTCCGGGCAAAATTTTAAATGTCACACGGAACTTCGAGAATGGAAACCCGCGGTTCGATACTATCGAAATACCGTACCACGAACTCTAGTCTGTCATGATTTTAAAGGTGGATATTTAGAAGATAAGTAAGATTTTGTGAAAATAAGGCGTTTTTTGAAAATATTATTTACCCGGGTTTTTCTTTTTGTTAGATACGTTGACGGGACCAATAATGATAAATCGTACAATTTTGTTCATTGGCATGTTATAGATATTTTCGTGTACTTTAGTCATTATTTGATAACAATTCCACCGTATGGATGGATTAATGCCGCACATAAACATGGTGTACCGATATTAGGTAACTATTTCTTCTTAACACTCGCTAAATGAAACTTTATTAGGTTTGTTAGCAGCAGTTTTGAATAGTACCAAACTGTCAGGATTGTGCGCAGAACGTTTTAAGTAATTATTAAGACCGCTCTGCGCATACTAAAATTGCTTTGCGCATAATCCTGACACTTTCATACTATCCAAAATTGTTGCAACAAGCCTTTTAAGATATCATTAATTTATGAAATAAACAAGTAATAGTCTCAGCTTACTACCTTGAGGAACTCTCAAGTTTACATTTTTAACATTTAAACTAGTGATGTCGGATGATTAATCGATTAATCGGTTTAGTCGACTAATTTTGTTTACATTTAGTCATATTTTAGTCGATTATTTTACCTTCGATTAAATGATTAATTTTTTTTTAATGACTAAAAACGACTAATTTATTAACTTTTCTGTAATTACTTATTGGACTTCAAAAAATGGAAACTAAAAAATTATCTATTTGTATCATTTTTCACTTTTATGTGATTAATACATTGTGATATCTCAGATATATATTTTTTTTTTTTTTAAAGAGAAATATGAATAAAAGTTCGCAATAAAATTCAAAAGAAAACCTCAAAAAAGAAATTCAAAAAAGTTACATAGATTACCCTATTTATGAATTCGACTAAAAATTTAGTTGGACACTCTATGCTAGTGATGTCGGATAATTAATCTGATTAACTTTCTTTAACTGACTAAAAATGACTAATTTATTAATTTTCCTATATTTATTTGTTGGACTGCAAAAAATAAAAACAAAAAAATTATTTATTTGTATGATTTTTCACTGATTAACAAATTGTGATGTCATATTTTTCTTTTTATTAAAAAATGTACTAAAAGTAAATAACTAAATTCAAAAGAAAACATGATTTTTGAAAGAGCTATATAGGTTACTCTATTCATGAGTTCGACTAAAAATTTAGTCGATTATTCGACTACTCAATGCTCAATATTTTCGACTAATGACTAATTTTGTCTGAAAAACAACTTATGTCGATTAGTCGACTAACTGCTCCACGACTCGACATCACCACTCTATGCTCGATATTTTCGACTAATGACTAATTTTATCGGAAAAACAACTTTAGTCGATTAATCGTTTGACTGCTTTTCGGCTCGACATCACTAGCTAGACTCATGCAACATTTATTTACTTCAGCAAAATAATATTTTTGCGTTAATTTGTCCTTTTTGGATTTTGAGGTACAATAATCACGGAATTTGATGAAGGCAAACAAATTTTGGCGGGAATTATTGAAAATGAAACAACAATCAGTAATTTTGTTGATTCAATTTTAAAAATAACGGAAAGTTTCAAATTGGATGGTTGGCTTTTAAATATTGAAAATGAAGTTGAAAATATTGTTGGCTTAAAACAGTTGGTTCAAGAGTTAAATTTCAAAATTCATAAACAAAATCCAGAAGCTTTAGTGATTTGGTACGATAGTGTAATAGAAAATGGCGAATTGAAATGGCAAAATGAATTAAATGAACATAATAAGTATGATTAATGTTAAAAAGTTAAAATTTCTTTTAACCTTTTGCACTCCAATGGGCAGTTGCATCAGGCTTAGTGTATTGGAGAGCAAAGGGTTAATTAGATGCAAAAAAAAATGTTAATTATGTTGATTTAGATGCTGGTTTGACCTCTGTGATGGAATATATTTGAACTATAACTGGAAGAAGGATCATTTAATTCAAACGGTCCAAATGAGTGAACATCGTCTTCTAGATGTTTACGTGGGAGTCGACGTATTTGGAAGAAATTGTACCGGCGGTATGGATTGTCATAAGGTAAAGTGTCCAAAAATCCTATTGTTACAATAAAAATTATTGGGTATAAAATCAAATTGTTTTAGTCGTTGGAAATTATTCGAAAATATGGCTTTTCAGCCGCCATATTTGCACCAGGTTGGACTTACGAAACACTGAAACCAGAACCGTTGGACACGCTTCGTAAACGATTTCAAATACAAGATTTTACTTTTTGGAAGAGTTTAGCGCCGTACCTGTACGAACATGGTATCTATCAAGAAATTTTCGAGACCACTTTCAACACCGGATGTAGTCAAGTAATTGTATTTTTTTGAAAAATGTTTTTTAACGCTTTTATTTTAACCATAGAGAAAATTTTTTTGCCTCAAAATGTTAGTGACAAGTACAATAGATAAAGTTACAAAAAAGAAAACAAAATCAGAGATACCAACATCAAAAAATGCCAACCCTAGGAATTAGCAAAATAGAAATTATACTTAACCATGTTGCCATATTGCATGACGAGTTAACTCGTCTTAATCATTTAAAGAGTTAAATGTACACTTAAAAATTACGATTATTTTATTTTTAGAATTATTTCAATTTAAATAATCAATCGTTACCGATCAATTCACTTCTACTGGGAATCCCGAAAGACGTTGATGGGGCTAAAGAGAATGTTGAGCTAATTTCCAGTCAGCTAATCACTTGTACGTGTATGTGCCTTGTGGAAGACAGTTTTATGCCAAATGGAACCGGCATCAAAATTTCCAATTTCGATTTACCCACCGAGGGCAAAAGTGTACATAAAATCATATCTTGTGATATCACGTGTGAGACCGAACTTATCGCACTGGTGATTTATAAATTTTCACAAAGTCTTGTCAATTTTGATATTGTGGCGTTAACACAAAATCCGAATGGAAGGTAATATAACAATTTAACGATTACTATGAGAAGTATTTTTCGAAAAAATTGATTCTTTTTTTAGAATTTTGAGAATAATTTTTAAAGAAATTGAAAATGAGTTAAATATAGAGAAAGAGGCAATTTTGAAAAATGTATTTTGTGTAACGGATAAAATAGAGGAGCCTTGGTGTGTTAAGTAAGTAAAACCAGGGGTGCAACCGGGGGGTCCAAGGGGTCCGGATCCTCCATAAAATTACATAAATTAAAAAGTAAAATTTTTAGTGGTCTACTGATATTTTTTTTATTTGAAAATCGAATTTTCGGAGATGACATTTTCGATAAATTTTCCAATATTATCGGGAAATTGCGTTATTAAAATACTGATAATAGTTGATAATTTTTAAAGTACCCCTGTCGCAGCATCCTGCATAACATAGCGAATTTCCATTTACAAGAGTACGTTTTTCTCGGAAACTAGTTGATATAGAGTAATTGTAAATAAAAAAAAACCTTCTTTATGTGATTTTTATTTACAATTACTCTATATCAACTAGTTTCCGAGAAAAACGTACTTTTGTAAATGGAAATTCGCTATATGTTATGTAGGATGCTGCGACAGGGGTATTTTAAATAAATATTGAAGCATCAACACAAAAAGTACTTGGCTCCATTTTTACAGATATCTCCATAAAATAATAAATTGACTTTTTTTTCTTATTTTCTCAAAAACTAGCTAACCTAGAATAATAGTTCAACAACCTTTTTTATGTGATTTTTTTCCGTCTTTGCAATGGTGTAAAAAAATGTGGCAAAAACTTTTAAATTATAGCAAATTTTGGCAAAAAACTAATTTTTTGCAAGAACAAAAACCATGTTCCTGGCATCCGACGTGTCTGGCTGAAGAACTCATCCAAGATTTTTGGACTTCCAACGTTCTCACCAAATTTCGTAAACCTAGGACATTTCGTTCGAGAGTTATCGTGCTGATACATAAATACATACATACATATATATATATATATATATATATATATATATATATATATATATATATATATATATATATATATATATATATATAAATTTTAGTGAATATTATTTTCGGTTTCTAGGGATCTCAAAACAAATTTCTGCCATAGTCGCATCATGACACCGGCTGTAATAGCTGAATTTCCATTCTGGAAATTCGCTAAAATGTTTAAAATTATTTATTTGGATGAATTCTAAGTAAAAAAATATATTTTTAATATTTTCAGGTGTTTTAAAATGAATCAACCGGAAACAAGAATATTGGAAATCGGAATTCATATTGTTGAATTAGGAACAATTATACTTGGTGGTTTCACCATACAACAATACCCGCTAAAAACACTTTAACAATTACTTTTTGGGAACAATTTTTATTATAAAATAAACAAAAATAGTTAAATTTAATTTGGGAATTTTTATTTTGCATGTCCACCCATAACTTGTCTGACCGCATTCATTTCCTCCTTGGACATCGGTGCCAAATTTAATCCTGGTACGGGCGGTTCAAACTCTAAATCTCGTAATTTATTCACTTTTACTTTGAGTTCACTGCGTAAAATGTTGATTCGTTGATCAATTTTATTTTGATCTAAAAATTGTGTGAGAAATTTAATTTTTTTAACCCTCTGTAGACGGGACAGAAGAAATATGAATAATTTTTACCTTCATTGATAATTTCTTCACATTTCTTTTTATCAGTCTTAATCAATAATCCTCCAATACTGATAAAGTGCTTTTTATCAGGAGCTCGTTGAATAGCTCGTAAACCTTCACGATTCTGATTTTGTCTTTTACTTAAATCAATTATTTCTCGTTTATCTGTAAACAATACATTTATAAATTGTTTCGTGAACATGAAATTATTTTAAAATACGCTGCCAATGGGGTGTGGCACACAGCTTCCTCGTGCTCGTAAAAGACTTAACAGTATTCTATTATATATATATATATATATATATATATATATATATATATATATATATATATATATATATATATATATATATATATATATATATATATACACAATTTCATAAAAAAGAATTGAATAGTTCAGAAGTTACACAACTTGGTGCAATTTTGTATATCAATGGAATGACATGGTAGCGCCGTGGATACCATTACTCCGATTTCGATTAAATTCATAGGGGACCATCTACGAACCAAATTGCATAATTTCTGAAAATTTCATTAAAAACAGTCGAATAGTTCAGAAGTTATGCCACTTGGTGCAAACTGGCAACTCACAGACGGACGGACGGACAGACACCAAACCAAAATTGTTTAGGAAGCTCTAAAACGTAAAATGTGCGTAAAATTTTTTATTTTTCAAAAGTGATCACAATGCTTCCGCTGCTTTAATAGTCTCGGAAGCACAATTTTATACCTTTAAGAATAGAATGACCAACTTTTTCAACTTCTTCTAAATATGTAACACTTTTTTTGAGACTAGCATTATCTTTGTCCATTTTTTTTTTAAATAAAAAATCTTTTTTCTAGTTTACATTTGTTCTGATTTTATAAAAAAAAATATAGAATTTGCAAAAAGCTCATAACCTCTTAATCATTATTAACAATTGTCAACAACAGCTGATTCAATTTTGACATTTTTCAAATTTTTTTTTTGATTTTATAACTAGAAACGTCCAAAATAAGTACACAATCCAAAACAGTACGTAAACAAATCTTAAGATTATTACTTATTTTAATGGGGAAAACGAAATCAGAAGATGATTCGATTGATCGTAGTAAAAAATCAAAATCGAAAAAAGAGAAAAAACATAAAAAACACAAAAGCAAACATAAGAAACGAAAACGGCATGCATCCTCTTCATCGACATCGTCGTCAGATTCAGATAAACATCATAAAAAGAAGAAAATAAAAAAGAAAGATGAGAAGATAAAAGACGAAGCAAAAAGTACAAGCGGACAAAATACGGACGATGCGATGGATATACCTGTAAGTTTAATGGAAAAATCAAATCAGATGCGACCGATGACTAAGGAAGAATGGGAGAAACAACAGAGTGTTGTACGTCGTGTCTACGACGAAGAGACAGGAAGATATAGGTATAAATATAATTTTTACACTGGTCTGTACACTAAAACTCCATTTTCGGTTAATCCTACAACTTTAATTTTACCAAAAATGAAAAGAGCAATATCAAAAACCTATAACTATCCATAAAAGTCAAGCACCTATTCCTGAAAATAAGAATTTATTAGTTTAAAAATAGTTAGATATAACTAATGACGTCAGAAGGGTCAATTTTATTTATTTATTTTTTAAATATTATTTAAATGATTATTGATTTTCGAGTGGAGTTTGAAATAACTGAATAAATGGCTGTTGCAGTTCCGCTATCTGGTGGTAAAAAACTAAAGCTATGCAAAACTGCCCAATTTCATAAACGAGACTAACGCCCTCTATAAAATTGTTAATACACTAGAATTTCATTATCTGTCAATTGTTACTGGCAGTTTCATTAAAAATAAAAGGAAGTAATCCCTAAAATATTAATCAAATGATTTCCTAGGTATTTAAAATCAAGTGTGTCTCTTAAATTGAGAATTTTCAGTCAGAAAACGGTTAAATATTCTTACTGACGTCATAAGAAACAATTTCCAAAAATAAAGCATTAAACAAATAGTTTCCAATAGATTTTTTGGGAGAAATTTAACAAGGTGGAAGCAAAAATTTATAAACTAGACCTCCATTTTCAGCCAATCCTGTCCCAGTCCCTTTAAAAAAAATGGAAATTGTGATAGTAAAAACCTATAATTAGTGTTAAATATTAAGTTTCTGTTTTATAATCTGAAATTAGTTAAATATACTCTATGACGTCATACAATTTACATGGCGTAATTTCAAAAACATTCGGGAACTTCTTTTTTTAGGTTAGTGAAAGGTGATGGAGAAATTTTGGAAGAGATAGTAAGCCGAGACCGACACAAGGAGATAAATAAACAAGCCACTCAAGGAGATGGAATGTATTTTCAATCGCAAATAAATAAAAAAATTTTATAAATTAAAAAATATTTATTTAAAAGTTAATTTAAAAATGAATTATAATACAATAAAATTATCGATCAAAATATACTATTCAAAAATACATTTCAATTTTTGTTCACAAATGGTTATTATTACACCAAACTCAATGTTTTCAGTAACAAACTAATTTTTCAAAGCACCTTCTACTAAAATTCACCTGTCTCTAATTGTAAGAAAAAACCTCTAGTAGTTGTCTCATAAAAGCCAATGATTTTTCTAAAAAATTTCCAAGATTTAGGACACCGGCAACTCAAAAAAAGAAAATTTGAACGATTAATTGTTCCAAGTGCAGGCTTTTTACAATTAAAATATACATAATAACAAAGTTATAAAATTTTAAAACATTAAAAAATTAAAATCACGCATGCGCATAATAATATATTCAGCCATTTTGTTCTTTACAATATTCATTTAATATGGCGTGAAATAATTATAAAATAATTTCAAAAAAACATTTCTCTAAAATCAAAATGATTCAAGTGTTTTTGTAAGTTATTGTAAAAATTTATGAGGTCATTTTTTTTTTCAAAACAAAATAAAATAACTTTTTGCTGCTCTTTTAATTATCAAAATAACATTTTATGGAACCGTAAAAATATTTACGATAACTTGATAAAAACTCTATATATTTGTACCTTTCCATATTAGTATGGTTAATAAGCAAAATATAACTGAAAGTATATAATTTTTTGTTTAAAAAATATTTTAAATGCATTTTTTAAAATATATATTTTTTTTTAATATTTACAATTGGAAATAAAATATGGAACTAGTTGTATGACTAGTAAAAATGGTGAAAATAATACGAATTCACGTATTTAATCTTCCGCAAGTCACATACGCGGTGTTACGATGAAACTTTGATGAGTTGTTGTGCGCACGCCCGCAACGGTTTCTGAATTAGTACAGTTATTTTACAATAAGTGGCGCGCGAGTCGTTTCAACAAAATACGTGTATTTCATATAGATATTGCAATGAAACTGACGAGTTGTTATGCGCATGCTCACGAAGGTTTCTGAATTAGTACGACCACAGTGGCGCGCGAGTCGCTTCGACTAATATATGAATTTTTGCCGGGTACTCGTTAGTTTTTAATGATGATATCTCATTCCACACATTACTTATTATGTTAGTTAAGGTCATGTGACTCACGGAAGATTAAATTTTTTTTTAAATAGTACCTAAATTTTTTTTAAATATACATAATTAAAATCCGCTGCCGTTTTTATGAACTAAATTATTTAAAATATTTTTTATTATATAATTATAAAATGGTAATAACAACACATATAATTATAGTACAGTGAAAACTTCCTTTAACGAACAACGTTTCTTAAAAATGATACGATTTGTCGGCCAGATTTTATCAAAATGATAAAAATCATGTATCAAAATGATACATGTTTAGTATCATGATCTCGAATATATCATTTATAGCTTTTCAAGAGCGACTCACTGTTAGCAATAATGCTAACAACAATCTGAACGACTGCGCCAATTATATTTTTATTCAAAAAAAAAAAAAAAATGTTAAGCTAATTTTCGTAACGTTTTAAGGTACGTTATAGGGATTTCACTGTCTTTTTATATTTTAAATAGATTAGGCAAGAGCTGAGGCCGGCAAAGAACTGTGTTTAGGTTTCATTTTATTTATGAATACTTTGATGCAACCGTTAAAGTCGGCACTAACGAGAACATGGCCGCCGCAACCTTTCTTGTGTTGTTCAACAACCGGGTCCTGTTCCTGGCGACAAAAAATCATCATCATCAATATTATAAATCGTTTCGATTGAGATCAATTTAAATGATAAATACCTGCTGATCTTTCGAATTCAGATCAATACCCATTCGTTCATCGATCATTTTAATAATACTATCCGGATTTGGCGCGAACACTGCACACGTGACAACCGCATTATGCGCCTTGATCGCCTCCCAAAAATCATTTCGATCGCGTCGCACCGATGAAAATTTCGAATAATCATGATTCGTTTTCCACACGTAAATATCGCGATTTTCGGAACCGCTCACGATATATTTGCCGTCGTGGCTAAAACTAGCCTTGATTTGACTGCTAACATTCACGTAACCTTTATATTTACACGATAAACTTAAGTCTCGCAGATCGTACAATCGTATACGACTATCGTTTGACGTAACTAAAATTTTATCCTCGCCCGGCATCGGTTCGATACCGCTTATTTTTCGACCGGTCGAATTTCGACCGCGCGTTGATCGCACATGAATTTGCGTGTGATATTTCAATTGGTCCGTGCTGTAGAAAATACATCGGCCATCGTACGAGCCAACCACCGCGAATTTACCGTTTTGGCAAAAATTTGCTGCGGTTATTAATTTTGTTTGACCGTCCACTTCGTTCCAAACAGCCACCTAAAAATTACGTACTTGTTAATGTTAGGTTAACAACATTTTTGACAATACTGAGATGTGACGTCAAGTAATATTTTAGCGGGAAATTTAAATTATTGTCAAATACCGAATTACTGTTTAGCTGTGAATTTATAAAATACCCCTGTCGCAGCATCTGTATAACATAGTAAATTTCCAAAGACTGGACACTGGCGGATCTCCTATTACAACGTGTATTTATTTAAAATAATTTACTTTTCAAAATCGGTTAATTTTTGGTGCTTTTTGGGTCTCCAGAACCCTGGCGGATCTCATATAGTATAGCATATATATATTTAAAAGAAATAAAATTTTTAAAGGTGAAAAAATTTTCAAAATCGGTTGAGTAGTTTTATTTTTGGCGCTTTGGAACCCCCGGACCCTGGGGGGGGGGTTCTTGAAAAGTTAACTAATCTTTATTGTGAAAAATGAAACAGATATAAATATTGTTATTGTAATGATAAAAATAATGAAGCATTTATTGTAAAGAAATTCAGTAAATTTCTTAATTTTTCTCAAAACCTAGTTCATTTAGAACAATGTTTTAAAAGCTTGTCTTATGTAATTTTTTACACTCGTTTCGATGGTGTAAAAAAAATCAAAAAAATTTTTGAAATCTGGCCAAATTTTCAAAACAACACTAAAACTGGCGAAAATTTTGGCTTCCAAAAATCGAATGTATCTGGCTGATGAACTCATCGAAGCTATTGGGACTTTTGACCTACACACCAAATTTCGTAACAATTAGAGGCTTCCTTCGAGAATTATCGCGTAGACACATATATATACATATACAAATTTTAGTGAAGGTCATTTTCGGTTTTTCGAAGCCTCAAAACAAATTTCTGCCATAGTCCCGGGCTCAGGTCTTTTCATGGCACCCGTTGTAATAACTGTTTTTTCAAAAAGGAAATTCACTTAAAAAAGAAAATATGAAAATCGTACCTTTTTATCGGGAATATTCCATAATCTTAATTTGCCATCAAGTGATCCACTTAAAAAGTATCGATCGTCACGCGGATGGAACACAATTGCCGTGACAAAATCGATATGCTGAAAACAACACAGACATTCATTTCGTGTTATGTGCCACAATCGGACAGTTTTATCCATCGAGGACGAGAGTACAAAGTAATTTTTCGACCAAGATACATCAAGTAAATCGGATGTGTGCCCCGTATACGTACAAAATGGCCGCTCCATGAATATATGACGATTTCGCTCCTCCTCACCGATACTTGGTGTTAATTCTTTTTTAGTTTTTAATTCACGATGCGAGCTAAGCGATTCCTGGGACGGCGATGGTGACACTTTTTCGGCGTTATACTTGTTTCGCATTGCCTAACAAAAAAAAAAAAAATTTCAAGTAGAAAATACATTAACGTAAAAGCCCCTTATACCGGAACACTATTTTTAGGTGTGTAATTAAACTGGCTTATAAAAATTGACAAATAAATTAAACATCCATTTTTTTTTCTTAATAAGCATGAAAGAAAGTTTTTTTAATCCAATGAACATGTTTTTAAAAAAATACAATCCAAAAATTTTTATTTATTAATGTTTTTCTTTTACAAACTGTAAGTACACATATCTTATTAACACCAGAAGTTCGGAGCCTATAAGCAAACACACGTGCAATATGACACATGGAGTGACATCTAGACGTCAAAGTACGAAACATAAAATGGTTTAAGTATCAGATGTAAATAAAGGTTCAAAATACTGTATTTTCTACAAATAAGGTTTCGCCATCTAGTGATCTTGTAAAAAACGACAGTGGAATTTATTTTAGTTCAGTTTCTAAAACTAATATGTCAAAATGGCCACCATTTTTCATTCATAGTAAAATTTTACAATTTCAAATCAATATTTTTTTATTTATCAATTGATTATACGCTCCGAAATAAAAAGAATATTAAAAATTTTACGATTTTAAAGCAATAAGTAAATATTTTAGACCCAAAAAGAAATTAAAAATATTTATAATATAAATATTTAGTTGTTTTACGTACATTACATATGTTAGGTTAAATTTGTACCGAGTACTAAAACAAGTCTGTAAATAATACTTAAAATAAAAACTTGATTTACCTGTTAATCTATTAACTGGATTAATAAAAATTATTTGTATATTTTTATTGTGCTAACTTGGAAAATTAACTGGAAAATGTTGAAATTTATAAGGCATGTATTTCTATTAATAAGCATTGATCGAAAGCAAAAGAGACAAATTCAGCAAAAACTGTTTAATTTATATATGTATTTCTTTAATTAAGTAAGGAAACATTAAATGCGAGGTGAATTTAAATTGAAAAACAATCATTCTATTAATAATAATTTTTGTTATCAGAGATTTCTTTCAGAAATAACTTCATTAATATATAAATGTCAAAACTGTTCGAACATATGATCGCGTTCCGGTATAGGGGCTTTTACGTTAAATTCAAAAATATATTTACCTGAAAATATGGAAATGCTTCTTTGACGACCCAAACTCTTAATATACGATCTTGGCCAGCGGTGGCCAATAGACGTCCACACGTACTGAATTTCATACACCAAATCGGCCCGAAATGACCACCGGAACCATCATCATCAGCCGTCGCGCTACTCAATTCTTGCACATGTTGCGTGTTTTCGAATTCGTATGGTCCTTTATGTGAATTTGACGCTTTTAATTTGATATTTTGCTCGCCGGGATTGACCTAGAGGATAATTTGAATGTTCTGTTAGCGAACAATAAAAAAAAAATTAGGGGGCTGTAACATACTTCATCTACGATATCCATCACGTCCTCTTTGTGTCGAGCATGTGACACCTCTTGTGCAATCGATTTCGCTTTATGCATGGTTTTTTTCACTGTGGTGCCCAAAAATCGTTTTATTTTCGCTGCCCGTTTTAATTTTGTTCCCAATTCAAGTTCCTCTAAAATAGATAAATCTTAATAGTATTTGGTTAATTCTAAATGTTTAAGACGAGTTAACTCGTCCTGCAATATGGCGACTCAAAATGCTGTGATATGTATATATTCACTGGTACAGGTGCCGCCATCTGTGACAGATTTTTCGAAATACATTTGCAAATTCCTAGGGTTCACTTTTTTGATATTGGGATCTTTAATTTTTTTTCTTTTTTTGTAACCTTATCTATTGTGCTCATCATTGGCAGTAAAAGGTCCGGCATTTTGAGTTAAAAAAAATTTTCTCTGTGTTTAAAATAAAAACGTTAAATGATCAAGAATGATTGCAAGTTCGAATCCTATCGCTTAATTAGACTTGCGTGTAATTCTGGCCACAATACCCTATACTAAAAATATCGATAAGTATAGGCTAAATAAGTAGACTATCGGAATCGGTAGAGGCGTATTTAACGATAATTTGGAGGTAATTAAATGCGCGTGTAAATCTATTTTGCATTTTTATTTAATATTTTTTTTTTATCAGTTTATTGTTATTGTATTTCCTGTTATTATTTTTATTTATAATGTGTATGTTTACACATGCTGAATTATTTCGTGAATTTATTTACATAAAGTTTTTGTTTTGTTTAATTCTTTAAAAATATTGCTGATTCCGCGGACCGTATATGTAGCTTTATTTTCTCTTCGGGCTTGCTTACCTTGTGGATTAGCAATCTGTTTACTTTCTACACTCTCTTCATCTGTATCTTTCTCCTTTTCTAAGCTGGTGTTACTGACGTATTCGGACGTCAACCGCATAATGTGTAACGATAATGGATTAATACATTGCGGTAGCTTTTCTTCGGCGATACTTAGCGGAACTCGTTCGCCGGTATCCAAATTTAGCACCGTTACCTAACACAGCAAAATAAATGGGTTGTAGATAATTTTATTTTGTGAAAATCCATAATGAATATGGTGGAAACATTTTTAATTTTGTCAAATTTTCACTTAAATATATGTAGAGATATATTGTTTATCACTAACTAGTTTCGATTGATTAAACCATCATCAGGTGAAATCTGAACTGAACAGAATTCAGACTGGTTAAGAAATGGGAAAAAGCCAGTCCATTTACTGACTTACTGTCTTTAATTTATATATATATATATATATATATATATATATATATATATATATATATATATATATATATATATATATATATGTATATATATATTTTCTTTAATCTTTTATCCAAACTGAATTCTGTTCAGTTCAGATTTCACCTGATGATGGTTTAATCAATCGAAACTAGTTAGTGATAAATAATATATTATCTCTATATTTAAGTGAAAATTTGATAAAATTAAACATTTTTCTACCATATTCAAAATAAATGGGATTTTTATTTGGAATTTTCACATCACAAAGTTTATTCTTTCTTACTTGTTCGAGAATTTCTCGATCCGACAATAATTTGCCGGATTCACTTCGCATCCGGACAAACATGTTCAACTGTTTAATCATATCCTCGTCGCCGGCCGATCTTCGTCGTGGATTTGAACTGCGCGGGCTATGAGTTAATCTGTAATCAAATTCATGGTTATGGTCAATTAGGTGTGTTTGTCGAAAAATTGACGAACCTATGAGATCCTAGACTGGAATGTCCAATATTGTTACTGCTCATCGAGCTCATACTCTGTTTGTACTTGAAACGCGGGTCCAACAGCTCCTGTTTCAACGTGGCAATATTTTGGGTTGATGGACCCTCGGCTTTTGTTTTATCTTCATCCTGCGGTTTGACAACAAATTGTCCTTGTAGCGCTGATTTGATGTCTAGCGAGTGTTCAAATTCCTTTCGTAACGCTTTACGTAATTTTTCGGTCCTGGCACGATTATCATCGTCTAGCGAACTGTGACGAAAATGGGTTGATGTTTTGTCGACCAGAGAGTGTTCAAATTCCCTGGTCAATGATTCAATTGTACTAGCTGGACTGGCTAATGGTGAAATGTCTTGTGTGTAGTGTTCAGTTGCTGAAAGCTGATCACTTAAAAATTAGTTTGGACATCATCTACAGCGGGTTTCGTTTAACTTACCGGCACAGACGCCTGTGATTCCATTTTGCCTTTTTTCTTGCGTCGTGGCGGTGCAATAGGACTCTTCATCAGTACCTCGTCCTGATTTGAGTCACGTTTTAACGAATTACTAGCACTTGACGAATTTTTGGCACTTGCTACGACATCGGGCTCATTGGAGGAAACTCTGGAAGACGTATCATCTTTCTTGTGATTATTATTTACTATTGCCTCTTCATTCTCGTCACTTTTCGATAACATTTCGGCGGATAGGGTAAGTGTACTATGACACTGGGACGTATCTTTCGTCGATTCAGACGTTGAGTCTTTTGAGCTTTGTGAAATTGTTGACATTGATTGAGCATTTTTACTTGACGTTGCTGAAAATTAAATTGGTAGGTTCATACGGGATATATAATTCATGGTATCTGTTGTCATATCACATGAGTATGCATTGAATTCGGGTATTCCCAAAAATTTGAAGGTCATATGTATGTATTGATGTTATGTACCTAAATAAACACGGCTGTGTCTTCTACCGATGACTACCGATAGTCATCAGTTCATCACACATACACATAAACCAATGTATTTGTATGCATGCTAAAACTATTAGACCAGTGATTCTAAAACAATGGCCTCGAATTTTTGAAATAAATTTTTTCGAAAACTAAGCACCATAGAAAAAAATTGTATTAGGATTTTTTGTTCAACTTTTTGTGGTCTATCATCAGTTTTAATTTGGGGCCGTGGTTACGACTCACCCTGTATACATAAAGACGTAAATAGTTTTCAATGAATTAATGAATATGCATTAAATTATTAAAATAGCACTTATTTTGGAATGCTAATCTTTCAAAAATTACAAGTTCTAGCCAAAAACATACCAGCAATATTTAAGTTGCCCCCCAATATTCTTCCAACTCGCCCAAGTGAACTGATACTTTGTAAACTGACCGCATCGTGTTCTACAATCCGAAATGGATGGGTTGGTCTTGCACTTTGACCGTCAGAACCGATATATAGACCTTCAACCGACGAAGCCTGGCTATCGGTTGGCGATGTGTTCACTTCATTCGCGTCTTCTTCATCGGTTTCCATTCGTTTTCGAATTTCCCGTAATTTTCGTCGTGTTTGACGAATTTCTGATGCACTAGGTTGTTGTTCATTCTGTAATTTAGGATGTGATTAAAAAAAATATAATATACGAAATCGAATTATGTGATTTATTTCTTACTTGAAATTTACTGTTGGACAGAATTTGATTGGCTAAAATTTTATTGTTGTTAATATTAGTTTTGGCCAGTGGTTGGACTGTGATACTATCGGTCGAAATACATGGTTCAGAGTCTGAACGTATTAAATGTTTCGCAATTATTGACTTTTCGTTTGAGTCAACTCTGTAAATAACAAAAAAAAATTGTTGTCATGATACTAGCAGAATCGATCATTTCGATAGTAACGAAAATTTTGCCACAAATAATCTCCGTGATTTGTTTGAGAAGTTGAAAAGTGTATAAAATACCTGGAGGCGCGTGAAGGTGTTATGTCTTCAGCGTCATAAAATTCATCCGAATCACTGCTGGTAGACATATTTTTCCTTTTTTAATTAGTCATATAAACATATTAGAATACAGTATTATAATTGAATTGAATTAAATATTATTAATTATTATCTGTCAGTCATATCTTACGTATGTTTTATGACATTTGTGTAAAGCACAATTTACATGAAACATATGTATAAAAAAAAGATAAGGTAATTTTTCTGACAATAGAGATGTGACTTGCTGAACTTGCTGATGTACCATGTATAGTATGTTTCACAAGAGTATAGCTTCAACGATTTATATGTATGTGTATGGTAGAATCAGGGCCGGTGCGATCGCCTGGGACGCCAGCAATCGAGGGTCGCCAAAAATCTGGAAACGTAAAAATTATAAATTTTGCAAGTACTGTACGTATTTTTGTTAACTAAATTCACTTTGACCAGCTTACAGGGAAAAAGTGAGAATGACGTCGATAATGAGATGTAACATACCTAAGAATTTCGCGCTATTTTCGCGCTCAACATAACTGCTATTCAAATCTTTCCAACGCCTATAGTTTTTATAGTGGTCGGAAAACGACACTTCATATTACACGTTCAAATATTATTTCAATTAATAACAGAAATGATTCCAGGCTACAAGAAATCTAACCAAAGTTAAAAATTGCTTTTAAACATATTTTCTCTAATGCTTAAAAAAGTGTCGATATTTTTCTGAATTGCATGATGAGCCAAGTGGTCGGAAAACGACATTTCATATTACACGATCGTGTAATTTGTTATTCTAGTTAATGACGGAAATGATTCCAGCCTACAAGAATGATGCAGGAAAGACTGGTAGGCTTGGTGACAATATCAGTTGAATAAGCCATCATCGTCAAACGCAAACAATATTTATCACATATACCTTGTGAAAAACTTTTACATGTTAAAAGCTGAAGGTTCATTGTATGATTTTTAACTGTTATTATACCTAAATAAGTGTTTATCAAGTTCTGGGGCGCCAAACGATATTTCGCCTAAAGGTACGAATCCACCAAGCGCGCAACCTGTTTGCAAATGTTTGCGAACACAAAATTTGTTTGGTGGATACGATCGTCACGAATGTTTGCAATTGTTTGCTAATGTTTGTCAGTGTTCCAACCATAACGACCATAACTGTTTGTTCAGTGGAGACAGTGTGTTCGCAAACAGTTGCAAACATTTGCAAACAACTACAAACATTTGAAGCAAATGTTTTTTCGGTGGATTCGCACCTTCAGGTGCTAAAGAACATTGCGCCAGCCCTGGGTAGAATGGTTAAAAAGATTAGTGCTGTTACCGTGTTCCTATAATCCTGATTGTTACCAGGTAATCAGGATCCCAAAAATTGCAGTAAAGTACAGAAGTATGTTGACTGGCAAATGAGGCAAGACTACGATTAGTACGACGATAAGATTTGATGACAGTTCCTTGTAGAGCTCTCGAAAACGAAGCAATATATCGAAAAATGTTACTCTTGTTTCTCGTTTTATTTTGTCGAGTTATACATGGAACTATCATCAAATCGTGATGCAGTATAAATCGTACTATCCCCTGTTGATTTTTCATATGCACCATACCATATTCGTACCATACTCTTGTGAAACTTAGTATACATATATCTTTTATGATCTTTGGCCTATAAAAGATTTAACTCTATTTATCGACATAAGAAACAGTAGTTTTAATTCCATTGATTCGGCTAGCTTGTAGATACAATTTGCTTGCAAGACCGTTTCCTTTAACAAAATCAACATGGACGACCTAATAGTGGAAGTATGCGGCGAAAATGGTGCCTATTATAAGGTATGTTTAAAAGAAAAGTATATTATTTATATTTGTTCGGCTCTTTTTTTCAAATTATTTTCATAATTTATTTTATTTTCTATATAGTTTTTTTGTTTTTATGTTTGTACTTTTTTTGAAAATCAGTTCACAATGCGGCACGGTCGTGATAATCATACTTCTAGACGCCATAAACCTTTGACAGGGCGTGAATTTTTCGTTATTAAAATAACATATTTAACGAAAATCCACCTTTTATGTGTTAATTGTAATGTAGTCGACGTTTCATGTCTGAAACGTCATTTTAATGGATTATCGCGAAAATTTTCCGTTAACCCTAATAACGATGATAAGTTCATTAAAAACGTACAAGTAATGTCTCGTTAATATGTATGCGAATTTATAAAACCATTGTGAACGAATTTTATTGAATTTTTTGGGCTCCGAAGCGTCTTACTTCGGATCCCTGTTGGTTTCGTTGTGTCGTCTTTATTTTTCTTCAATTTTCCAGGCTACAATCGTTGACGTATTTGATGATGGAGTACTTATTGCCTTCGAAAATGAGTAAGTGGTCAATTTTTTTTTTTGTTGTTTCACGTTTCCCTAATTATTATTTTTTTTTTAAATTTTCTAGCTGGCAACCAGAATCGAAATTTCCATTTTCACAAGTTCGATTACCACCAAAGCCGGAAACCTGTAAACCGGAGTATGTTGAAGGTCAAGAAGTGGAAGTGTTTTCGCGAGCGAACGAAGGGGAACCGTGTGGGTGGTGGAAGGCGGCAATTAAGGTGAAATAATAATATTTTCGGGGGACGGTGGGATCGAAGTGAATTGGGGGTGATTTTTAATAATTTTTGTTTTGATTGAACAGATGTCAAAGGGCGAATTTCATGTGGTAGAATATTTAGGCTGGGAAAATAGTTACACAGAAATTGTGGATAGTCGACGGGTACGACCGAAAAATACAAATGAATCAATTGAAAAGTCCATTTATAAATTTGAAATAGAAGTGCCTGAGGATCTGAGGATGTAGTGAGTATTTTTTTAAATATTTTCAAATTTGAATTTTTTTTTTAATTTTTCTTAGTTACTAGATTTTTAAAAATTTATTTTTTTTAATAGTATTTATTTTTATTGGGCACTGATTAAGCTAAATTTTGAAATTCGAAGTCCAAATCGGATTTTAAAGTATTCACAAAATAATCCTTAATCTTTATTTCCTTCCGTGAAACGAAATTAGATCACATAATTTACTATTTTGTTGACCGATTTTTAAAATTTTCAGCTTCCGCAAATAATTTTAGAATAAATTTTAAAAAGAAACTACTTTTTCGTAAATTGGGCGTAATAGTTTTGACTTGATCTTCAAGGTCATTATAATAGATTTTTAAGAATGGCGGAAACGTTGAAAAGATTATAAAATCCCCTCAAAAATTTCTTTTATTTTGAAATTTTTTGCTTATTTGTGTGTTTGCCAAAAATTTTTTTTGTAAATTCTGCGTTTGTCTACACCCACACAATATTGTCAATGTTACTGTATATAGTATTGAACAATATTATTCAATATGTTTGTCAATTTAATTTGTTAATATAAGGTATGCGCGGGCAATCTGTGGTAACATTTTACAAATTGTTTTAATCTTTTATGGCCATTGAGCTAGGTTTCAAAATGTTTTGAACAGTTTGAGTTTTTTTGGATACTATAAATTATTATTGGCCTTGCTTCAACAGACTGAAAGTACATCGAAATTTGTGAAAATATTGAAAAAAAATTGGTTAATTTGTAAAATAAAATAAATACAGTGAAATCCCGTTATAATTGAATCGTTATTCGTAGATGTTCACCCCTTTAATGAATCCTTTCAAAAGGCAAATGCTATGTCCGAATATTTTTCTATTTTTCTATTCTTATTTTTGTAAAAATGATTTAGAATACTTCGACTTGGTTTAAGCTTAAATTTTGACCAAAGAATATTTTTGATTTTAATCCCATTTCTGATTAGAAACTCCGTTTTCATTGTCATAGTTTCAATGATTCAACCCCTTTAATGATTCAGGCAGAGTCAAACAGAGTGGTAAAATATTATTTTGACAGTTGATATTTTTTGATCGAAAGGAAATGTCTATCGTATTCAATTAATTTTTTATTTAGGTCATATTAGAAATTAAAAGTTAGTCATTAGTGCTTAGCGATTTCTAGTAAAAGATTAGATTCGAAAAAACAACGAATCATGAATTTTTTTTGTGTATAAGTTTGAAATATAACTGTCACTGATATAATGGCGGTGTTGCCAATTGGCGACGAAAAGATTAGGCGCACGCCTCTAGTGGTGAAAGTAGAAACTGTTTCAGGTAGAATGTATACGCTTAATTGACGATGGAAATATGAATTATACAAATTCTACACCCAACATTATATCGCTACCGTTAGTTAGACGTGATATAGTTTTTAATTTTACCAACAGAGGCGTGTACATAATCTATTCGTCGTCAATATGCGCTTCATTAAAGGCGTTAAGAACACTGAGTATTATCTAAAATAGAGAATGGAGAATTTTTTACGTCCGTCTCTTACTAAAGTTCGCCCATTTGAATTGTTTTTTTGTTATTTATCTTAAAAATGTGGTTTATATTAAAAATATTTTTGTGAATTTTAGCGCTAAAATGGAAAATGTTCATAAAGAATTTCAAAAGGCGATTGGAGCGGTCATTTGTCGTTATGTGCCTGAACGGGGAGTATTAAAAGTGGTGTCACGATCTGAATCGACTAGGAAACGATGTTTAATGTTACAGGACATGCATTTCAGAAATCTTTCACAAAAGGTATTATTATTAAAACGCACGGAAGAGGCGGCCCGGCAACTTGAATCCACCAAATTACAAAACAGTGGCGGGTAATTGACTTGAAAAAAAAAATTCATATATTTCGATGTTGTAGCAAAATAATTGAGCGTTACCGTGAAAATTTTTTTAGGTATTCAGTGGAGTTTAGTGTACGTGAGGAATTAATGGGGCTTGCTATAGGTTCCCACGGTGCCAATATTCAACAGGCACGTAAAGTTGAAGGTATAACAAATATTGAACTTGAAGAAAATACGTGTACATTTAAAATTTTTGGCGAGGTACGTCCAAAAACAAAAACATTTTTGCCGATCTCAACCAAAAAAAAAAAAGAAAATACTAATCGTTGCGTTTGAATTTTAGACGGACGAGGCTGTTAAAAAGGCTCGATCAATGTTAGAGTATAATGAGGAATCAATACAAGTACCACGAGCTTTAGTTGGCAAAGTTATTGGCAAAAATGGGCGTATTATTCAAGAGATAGTTGATAAGAGTGGTGTAGTGAGTATCTAAATTTTTTTATTTTTTAAGTTGAATTTGTTGTTTACTCATTGTTTTTAGGTTCGAGTGAAAATTGAAGGTGACAATGAACCGCAGCCGACAATTCCACGAGAAGAAGGGCAGGTACCTTTCGTGTTCGTTGGAACTGTGGAGAGTATCGCAAATGCCAAGGTACTACTGGAATATCATCTTGCCCACTTAAAGGTAAGAATTGTCACCAGTTTTCACACAAGGGGTGTACAAAATACTGATACAAAATACAACTTTTTTTTTTTATATATTCGCGAATGTTGGCGTAATATAATTTGCGAGCATGCGTAAAAGGCTGAAGCCGTGTCGGTTTACTTATTCATTGTATTACAGACGACTTTCGTTATCAGTCCGCTTACGGGACTGTAGGAGAATATAATTCTAAGAATTTCTGTATCCCCACTTGTGCTTAGTAGTCGACCACCGTAACTCGCACTTCCCCTACTTTCGCTGCGTGTGAGTGTGTGTACTTATTTATAATTAAATAGCCCGGACGTTTAATATTACCATTCGTTAAAAGCGGCACAAATATTTTCTAAATGCGTTCTCTAGTTTGTGTGACAGAAGTTTAAACGATACTGTCAGCACATATTTAAAAATTTTTTTAAAACCTTCTGTAGAAATTGTAAGTAATATTGTTAGTCAAACAAAGTTTGTAATATAATCCGCGCGATGAACGAACAAAACTTATTTTGGTCAACTACACATGTATTATGTAAACACGGACCTATAAAAAAGTTATTTTAGTGAATAAAAAGATTCTGACAGGATGGTTTATGAGTTGCACTATTAAACATCAACACCAATGTTCCGGTCTTATAACGAGAGACTGAAATGAATTTTTTTCGATCACGGAGGGAGGACTCATAACGAGCGGACTGATAACGAGAGTCGGCTGTATATTACTTAAAGTAAATGACAGTTTATTTTTTAAACGACAAAAACTAATTTTTGTTTGACCTTTTGATGAAAATCGTTAATATTCGCATTTTTTTGTGATTTGTGAGTGGGATTCAGATTTCTTGTATAGATAGCCGTTAGTTACTTAATCGATGACGGTCACCATTTACGATTATCAGGCTTTGGACTTGATTTTCTTGGAAATTTGAAGCCTTTGCGTAAAATCCCGTTAAAAATACACGAAATTCGCCATTCCCAAGTTGTGTTCCTCTCCTTGTTAGACATATTTCAAAATCTCACTTTAATTTTTTTTGTTTTGCTCCAGGAAGTTGAACAACTGCGTCAAGAGAAACTAGAAATCGACCAACAATTGCGAAGTATTCACGGCTCAACAATGGGATCAATGCAAAGTTTACCGATGTCTCGACGTAATGAACGTGCATTTAGCTCGGAGGTGGACAACGGCGGCCGAGGCAGCTCCCGCGGCGGTTCCCGGGGACGTGGTAGAGGAGGTGGGGGTCGTGGTGGTCCTAGACATTCGGAATCACGCTTTAACACCTCCGGTAGCACCATATCTGATTATGTTAACAGTTTCGATAAGAAATCGGCTACGGGTAGTGGTAGTAGCAGTGAACATTCTAATCGGGGTCGCGGCATCAATGGTCGGCCGCATCGGGACCGTGGACGCGCGGGGAATGCGCCCGGAAGCGAACGTGAACGGAAACGATAGATTTTTGCGTTTTTGGAGCGAACAATTTTGTATTTTTTGCGCACTTCTTTCAGAGGATAGACTCGTTACGTTCCTATTAGTGAAAATTGAATTTGAATTATTTTTGATTAGGAGTCAAAAATTTTTGTTTATTCGAAATTTTTTGAATGGTGCATTTAGTGATTAGTTTTTTTTGGGGGATTATTCGGATTTAATTGATCGATTGAATTGATTTAGAATACCAACAGGTTCACTGGCGTCTGCAGACAGTATGGTGGCCATTTTCTGGAAAACTCGAAAAAGTCTGGGAATTTTTAACGCTCCGCTAGAATGACTAAATGAAAATAAAAATCTAATAGAAATGTCCTTAGGATTTTAGATTGAGTGCCATTAATAGCCTCGATTTTATCAAAAATTGAGGGTAACTTCAAAAATGTAAACTTTACCGCATCATGACTTTTCTGATGTGTCTAATACTACATGATGCGCTGCGGATGCTCTCTTGAAATTTGATGCATATTAGATGTTTTTGAACGGGATATTGACATCGTTTAGCCTCTGATTTGACTATAGATAAGACAGATAATGTAGCATGCTAGACTATAGATAATATAGCAATACAGTCCTTGTGTACGTATATTATCTTTGAATTTCAACTTGAACTTACTTGAAATAGAAAATATTGAAATTATTTGAATAAAACATATTACATACCTATTTTGAGTGCAAGATGTATTCAAATAGTTTAAACAATTTGAATCAAAGGTAAATACATTCATCTTTTTCAACAATTTTTTTTCGGAATTATTCCTGTTTGTGTTAATACCTACATAATATGGCAAGTAGTTATAATTCTACATTATACACATTACATGCATCTTGGACACGCATAACCAAATTTCTTGATGCATTGTTTGGACGCATCAAATGCAAAAATGAACTTTCGATTTTTCGTTGTGATGCGTCTGATGCGTTTTTGAACTTTTGACTCTGCCTCATGCAAGCAGTGATGCATTTTTGAAGTTAGCCTGAATTTTGAGTAAAGTCAGCGAAATTTATTGTTGAAAAAAGTGGCCACCCTGAACAGGCAGGTAACACAGGATCTACGTATCTGATTCGCAACTGACATCGCAATTTGTGTTAACAATCTATAGCAGCAGTGAACATGTTAAAGGGCGGAATTTTTTTCAAAAATTGACTGGGGAGTCATCATTTTAATAATTAGTCACATGTACCTGAAATTCATACCGTAAGATGACTGAATTTTTTTTGAAACGGCCTAAAACTCCAGTTAGAATGTTCCTCTATCACTATCCTTTACATTCATATTTTTTCTTTTTCTAACACTATGTCGGTAGTCGAACGTTAGTTTTTATTTTTGGATAGAAAATGTTTATTTATTTTTTTTGATAAATCCATATTTATTTTGTAATATCGATGAGAAAAATTTTTATTGAATAAAATTTTGGACATAAATTACGACAATTTGTCACTAATTAGACAATTTTTTTGTTTTTTTATGGACGAACTTCCAAAAATACTATTGTTTAGAACTTAATTATGACAATGAAAGTTCTAAAAAATATTGAGATTTGACATGCGGGCGTGACCAATATGGCCGACATTGAAAATAGTTTAACTTGTGCCATAAGATGTCATAGTGCTAGATGTCAGATCTCAATTAATATGAATGTTTTTCTGTTTTTGAAACACTAAACATAATAGTTTTTTTCAGAGGAGCCGAAACGTTTAACGTAAAATCATAAATTCATTTAACCTTTTTAGTGGTTCAATAAATTGTAATTTTTAATCATAGATGGCAGCATTAAAAAAAGCTTTAAGCTGGAGAATTTAACGTTATCTAAACATTTTTTTTTTACTAATATGTTTTGAGAGTGGATTTAACAAAAACATCAAAATTAGAAATTATAATGGCTGCTTTTGAATTGAAATGTTTGCTTCGACACAACTTGGAAATGACAAATTTCGTTATTAGCTCCGTTTTTTAACAGGATTTTATACGACGGTTTCTAGTTTTCAGGAAACTGGAATCCAAAGTGATTCTAAAGTTTGAACAGTAGAATTGTACTGCTACTAATGGTCAGCAGTGGCGTCATCGATAACATTTGAAAAAATTTACGAATAATATTTTTAATACTTAAAAAAAAAAAAAATTGTTACCAAAGTGGGATTCGAACCTGTGTCGACGTGAAATGTGATGGCACTAGTTTATAGACGCTGTTGCTGACGACTACCTCTAGTACAATTAACGTACATATAAACTACACTCGTGTAAAATCCTGTTAACTCGTTATTTTTTCTAATCATCTACTAAAATTTGTAAAAACAAATGTAGATTTAATTTTTTAAAGCATTTAAATTTTTATTTGATAACGAAACCGTAAAAATCTGGAACAGTAGTAATCAAACAACAGTTATGAGTGCTTCTAGTGATAAGATTCGTAAACATTTTTCATTCCGCCGGTTTAAAACCGCTTTATAAAATGGAAATTTTTTAGATACAACGTCAGAATTATGTAATTGTTTTACATTTTTATATGAAAATAAATTCATTTTTGATTTAAAAACAGTGACGTTCAAATTTTTTTCAATTGTTAATACTGTTTTGATTACACTCTTCCAGATGATATTGTGTCATATTTGAAATCAAAAAAAAATTTTTTTTTTGGTCTATTTGAATTAGTATACAGTATGTTTGATTTATGTTCAACTGGAAGGGTGTATGTTCACTGTATTGACAACTCTTCCATCACCAATTCAAAATATCCTGCAACCTTTCAATGAAATCCGTCGGGTGTCCAATAACAAATGCACGATGAACTTAATCACTAAGTATACGTGAGTACGAATGGCTCTAGATGGGATAGATTGTTCAAGTGAAAGCAAGTTTTTATATTGAACGATACCAGCAAAGATATCGAAAAACCAGTTTAAAAAAAAAAACCGACAAAAAAAAACTGAAAGGAGAAAAATTTTCGTTATTATAACTGATTTCCAAATAGAACGTCCTACAACTTTTCTCAAATTTCGTCTTTTCGATATTTCTGCTGGTTTTGTCCGTGGTACCGAAATTTTTCCTTGCCCAGCTAAATTCCTCCCAACCCGTGTTGATGACCACTATACTGGTGAAGTCAGTTTTTCAATATCTTTGTTGGTTTTCGAATAGAATATTCTAGAACTTTTATCAAATTTTATAATTTGGCCTTTTTTCGATAATCAATCCAATGGTGAAGTTTCGTTTGGGTTGTTCTATCGAAATTAGAAATGTTTCATCATGTGGATGTGTAGCTATCAATTTTTTTTGGGGCGACTTAAATTACAAAATACATAGGTCTTGGTTGAGTCGAACGAATTTGAAATGAGTGAGTTTTTTTTTGAAATTGTTCCAAATCGTGTCTTTGAACATTGATTCATTTGTTATTGGTCACCCTATCTGTAAAAAAGTACATATTTTCTGGAAAATTACGTTAAAAAATAACAAAATCACTAATTTTTGCCCCTCAAAAAAAACCAAATTTAATACTGACAAAAATCTTTTTTTCAAATGAAGGTTCCCGTCGCCAAACACCCGACACGGAAGAGATCGTAATGCGAGATCTTCCACCGCGACAGTCACGTGGTGGCGGCTCCCGGGGCAATGTAAATAGGAGAGATGGACCACATCCGCGACGAGACGGGCGTCGGGACGATCGAAGAAGAGTGACGGACGACGATGAAACGGTGTTGGATAGTTACGATGTATCAAGTGTAGATCGTGGTATGTTTCTCGCATAATTATAATTCAAAAACAAATGCATGCCCAGTTTTTTTTTTAGCCAGGCTCTAAATCTAGTGCAAATTACTAAAAGCAGTGGGTGAAATTGAATATTATTGTTTAACTGGCTCACATGAGTACTAAAATGTTTGTACTAAAATTGTTTTTTTTTTTGTGTTTCACCCATTGTTATTAATTATTAATATTTATAATGTGACACGATGCTGCCAATTAATTTTTAGTCGTTTAATTGATGCGCTAGTCTCTCGGCGAAGGTGTTCTTTGAGTGGTGCCGAGTTGACAGGTCTGTAACAATTAAAATACACATTTTTTTCTATTTTTATTGTTTACTAAAATTTAATTCTCTAACTCAAATGATTTTTATAATATTATTGACGAAGTAAAACAAATATTTATAGCCGTTGCTTTTTAATATTTGGTGAATGACGCTTATTGTTACTATTTTTTTTTTTTGTAATTTTTTTTGTTATAAATGCAAGCATCTTGTGAATACTACATTTTTGAAGCGAAAGGTCTTTTGTGGTGGGGATACAGACAAAATCACTAGGAAAAAAAGAAAAACTCAAGTATTTGTCTGTTTGTTGTCCGTTAAACTTCAAATTATATTTATTAAGGTACCATCACAGTGTGACCGGCCGAAAATTAGTCAATTTTCGCAATTTTTTTCGGATGGGGGAATGGGTATGAATTTTTTTTTACGATTAATACCACTATTTAACAATACAAAAATATTTCTTTTATTCGTTTTTATTTATTTTTTATAATTATTATAATTTTTTGAAAAAAGTGTCTTTAAAAAAGGGCGGCTATAATAGTTGGTGTCCACGATTGCGGTCGTAGTTTTCATTCGAAAAAAAATAAACAGATTAGCAATCTGTAGGCCGCTATGTTCCTATGGAGGTTTTTTTTTTGAAATGGCGGCGATTCGAATAAAAATTACAAAATTTAGGCCTTTTTTCAACAGTTTTCAACAGATTTAAAAAAACAAAGCTTCCATAGAAACATGGAGGATGGAATAAAGAATATTCTGTCAAAATTTCAAACTTATAGCTTGGAAACTTGCCCTCTGAGAGTGGGAGACCGTTTTTAAAAAGGGCATTTCGAGATATACACATTTAAAATTTGTCTCAAAATTGTTTCAAATCATTGTTTCAACAAAAATGTGATATTGTGGTGATAACAATTGATCTTATACGTTCACTGGTTGTGGAAAGATTGAATGTAAAGTGGTATAACATCCCGCCAAAAGGCGCCAATCGATTCACAGAATTTTTTTATTTCGACTGAATCTATTGATCCGTGGTCGTAGCGACCGTAATAATTCGAATTTTAGTTTGAAATTTTGAGAGAACATGCATAACTGTATGTACTTTAAGATAAGACCAAAAAAAAAATTTTTTTTTCAAAATTTTACACTGTGATAGTACCTTAATTTTAGAGGGGGTAAGCAAATTAAGTACATATTATTGGAAAATTTGAAATACAAAAATATGTTTCTCCATCATTTTAAGTAGCATCTGAAAATACGACATCCCTCTAAATTCAATTTATACATAAATTTTGGGAATAAGCCACAAAAAAGTGTACGAGAATTTTCTACACTGCCCGGAAAAACAGTGAATCATGGTGATGTTGTATAGTTCAATACACATACACATAACAATAAACATTAGCTATTTATCTGGTTTATTTACGAGAAATTTCACTTTAAAAACTGAAACCTTCTAAAACTTTCTTTACGTTTAAGCATGAAAACGTATTTTTTTTTTTTAAAAAGCCTAAAAGTAGATGACGAAGTATTGCTTCTGATGATGCTGTATATTTATTCACAAGTTGATTTTGTAGTCAGAATAATTTAGAATTTGTTTTGTTTCAAATCAATTCAACAAAATTTTTGATAAATGTGAATAAATATACAAGATAAAGTTTGGCACTGTTGCTGACTGTGTAGTGGGTTGCTATAGAATCAGTCTCGAGTATCGAGGGCGGGGGCATCACAGGGGGGTCGAAGAGGCGACGTCGGCGGCGGCCAAATCGTAATCGTAGTCGTACACCACAGTCACAAAGTACACCACAAAATGGTAAGATTTCAATTATTTACACTAAATAATTTTCATCATTGTCGAATGATTCATTTAAGATGGCTGCCGGCCATTTTGAAAATATTTTTACATATGTAATTTGCATATGTCTTGTAATGTACCATCTTAAATGAAATTTTTATTATAATTTACTCATAATTAAACTTGATGGCGGTAAGTATTACTCAGTATTACTCATTTATTACTCTTAAATATCTGTTATTCATTTCATAGAATTATTTTGTTCTATTGTAGCATCATATTAGTTGTTCGTTTGTAATTGGTCGACGTAAAAATTCTCACTCGCGCCTCTGACGGTGCAATTAGAAGCTGTATTAAGTAAAAATGTACGTATACTTCTAATTGGGGCGTATTAAAAAACAAATAACCCGCATATAATTTATATACATTATATATTTATATAATTTTACCACCAGAGGCACTCGCATAATCTGTGCGTTACCAATTTTGTGTTTTGAGATGAGAATATTTACTGGACGTGTTTTGGAAGGTGTCAGAATTGATCCATTTTAAGGTTTTTAGGGTTCCGTAGTAGTGAAAATATCGGAATCGTTACAATTTCATCATGTCCGTTAATTTGTTACACCAGTGGTTCTCAAACTTTTTGGTTCGCGACCCCCCTTTGCACTTAAAACTTTTAAAATATGTAGAAATTAATAGGAAATGTGTAGAAAATTTGTATCAATATATTGTATCAGTATTTGTATAATAATAATTTGTATCAGTATTTGTATAATAATCGATAATCAATTATTTCTAGGACCCCCTCAAATAGTTTTCGCGATTTCCACTTTTGTTTTTTGTTTTTAAGGCCTATTGCAGTAAATTCTCTGTATTTTATCCCGGAAAATTGCAAAAAAATACGGAACCCTATGTTAATGCGTGTTCTTTAAGCATTTTGTTAAATTTACCAAGAAAAAATTTAGTTAGGATTTGTCAGACTTGGTTAGAACAGATTAAACCAGTGGTGTTCAACCCGTCGATTGCGATAAACCAACCGGAAAGGAAAAAGGAAAAGATTTTGGATATTTTTACAGCGGAAATGAAAATTTCACATTCAAATTATTCAAATTTCACCAAGAAATTTAATTCATTTCAGTTTTGTGGTCATAAATTTGAAAAAGAAAAAAAATTAGGCTTAATGACGTCATCACGTATACCCAATTTTTTAAAACATCAAAAAACCGTAATTTTGAAGCTACTTATAATTATGTTTTTGATATTGGGATCTGTCGAATGGCGATATGATATCTAGTATTGAAAAATCAGACTATTCTTAAAGTGCTTTTGCTGAAATGTCATTTATGAGCTAAATTTTGTTGATCTGAAAATACATACAAATTGATTTAATTTTTCCATTAATTTACAGTTCTCCAGTTATTTTATGACGTTTGCTATTTAAATTTGACGTTTGTATACTGTAAATTGTAATATTCACTAATTCATTCACGCATTTTTTCATATGTTTACCATATTTTAACTGTTTTACGGTTGTAAAATTTTCTCTCCTTTAACAAACCCCTTTGCTTCGGACTTGTGTTAACCCAAATCAACCCAAATACAAACAGTTCTTATATTTATCATTTTTTCTTAATATAACACTGATTACTATATATAAAACTAATGTTAAAGCACTTTTTCGTCAGCCATTTTTCTTAAGCTTCGCCTATTTGACAAATCCCGATAGATTTTTGCATTTTTGCGCTGGGTTGGAAGAACCTGATTCAGGGCCGGCCTAAGACAAAAATTGCAAGTGTGCAAGATTCACATTTGATGCCCCTACCGAGGCATTTTATGCCCCTCCGTAACCGCTCGGCACCTGCGCGAGGCGAGATGCGCGTGGCACAGTGGTGCAAAAGTCTGTCTCTAACCCTAACGTCTTGTTCCCGCGTCCCGCCACACGGGCAGACGCCTGCTCTACTGACCTTGGACCTTGGTCAAGCGCATCTGACTACTGTATTTCAGAACTCATTGGGGTAGATAATCGATTTTACCTTGAAATTCAACTGTAATAATTTTAAGACAAAGTTCCTTCTAGTTTAAATATTTATGCCCAACATGTAAATAAATTTCTAAAAATTTGCAAAATTTATTTTTTTACCAAAATTGGCCAATTTTATGCCCACCAAAAGGCTCGAGTGTGCGGCTGCATACGTCGCACACCCCTCAGGCCGGTCCTGACCTGATTCGTGTTAGATGGTAGATAGATTGTCGAATAGTAAAAAAGGTTTAACACCACCACTGAGTTAAATTTATTTAAAGATTTATCTTAAAATTTTACTTAGATTGACCATTTTGTTATTGTGATATAAAATTTATTTTGGTAACGAAACTGTTTATGTGTGTTGTTGTTTAAGGTAACAATGTTGGCAACGCGACGTCCCCCTCGTCATCGGTGAACGCTGTCCCGAACAGTGACCAACCCCAACAAGTACCTACCGCCACCAATAACAATAACAATAAAGAAGGCTCGTCAAGCGGTGAACCCACCCAACAGGCCCGGCCCCAACGGGAGAAGACTCGGGGGCAACGACCACCGCAAGGACGCCGCGCCAACGACAGCAAACCAAAAGAGACGCTTGTCAACGGAGCGGCAGCATAATGTTATTAAATATTATATTCAGTGCCAAAAAAAAAAAATTGAATTGAATTTTTCAAAATGTTAATTAATTGTTTGATCAATAGCGCATTTATAAATAGTTATGGTTTGTGATGGACAGTTTTTTTAAAAAATAATAATATTGTTATGAAGATATTGATCAATCAATTACAAACATATGTAAGGTTACATTTTTTGGCTTGTTCACCCACCACATTTCATGCATCTTTTTACGTTTTTGTCTCCTATTTAATTGTCTCATGTATAGTGTCGTCATCTAATGCAGCTGATGTGCATCATTCATACATACCTGTATTTATTTATGCAGTTGTAATGTTTACAAAACAAAAAACTAAAAAAAAAAACTAAAAAAAAAAAAAAATAATGGTAATTATCTCTCACTTTTTAAGTTTTTATTTAAAACAAAATCCATTACGATCATTCGAGATTATTATTGAATCGAGTTATTGATTTTGTCTACGCTTTTTGTATTATTAGGATACGTAATAATAATTAAATTATCAAATTTGTAGAAATTCATTCAACTGATGTCAAATAGCTGAAATTACTAATTTTATGGAATTTCAATAAATTGAATATTATGTACAAATTATTGGAATTCGTATTTTTTTCCTCTTACAATCATCCCCAACTTGTAAATTTTTGTTGCTTAGGCGTATCAGTGCGTGCGCATCACGAAACGAACCAGTTTTGCGACATACCAACCACTGACATCTATTGGTGACGTTTTCGAGCAACATGTTTGCAATATTTATATACTGACATAGGTAACACAGGCAATAACGTTCAACAAATGTCAGTGTTCGGTTGTGCACAAAATTGTTTTGTCGCGGTGACGTCACCCGAATATCAATAACCTGTGATACATTATTAGTAACTTTAATTGATATTACGTTTACACTAGAACCCAATGCGGTTGCTCATAATTTTTATTGGTGCAAGTGAATGAAGATGTCGCTACTTGACATTAGTTGATAATTTAGAAAAAGTGTATATGAATGTTTTGAATGGGCGCGCGTTTTTTGTCTCTTTTGATGGAACATAGGTGACGTAATTGTGTGCGAATGTGTTTTTTTTTTGGGGGGGTGTGTGTGTATATGATGTGTGTGCGTTCTGTGTTATTTGATAATTAACGACTTAATGTGTAAACAGAAGGAGGGATGTTGTTTTATAATAATATTAAATGCATAGCGCGTGATAAGCGCTGCCAGATCTGCTTAGACTTTTGGTTCTATGAACCAGTGCTCTTACGATGCTTCGTTTGTTCACCAATTGGATTGGCGACATATATGATTAGGACTTGGAGATTCTTTTCTTACATTTGGGAATTCAATTAAAGTTAAGACAGAATTAATTATATACTAGATGTTCTTATAATCAGTTTTCAGGGAAGAATTTCGAATTTAGTACTACAGTATTACAAATACCTGTACTGATTCGGTGTTTCTTTGAACAATTAGAACTATATTTAAAATTTGCATATATTTCACCACGGTTGATCATGCGTACTGGCTTCACTGTCGTACGATACGTCAAAAGATGGCATTAAATGTCATATTTTTTTGAATATAATTAATAATTGTCTTAATTTTAAGAAAAAAAATAATACATTTGAGAGATTGACTGGACTTTGTTCAATAGCCAATATTAAAAATTTTGTTTAACACAAAGTTTTCAAAAAAAAAAAAAACTTTCTGTTAAATGACGCATGCTTATTGAATGTTTTTGTTATATATGATTAGCCAGCCGTTGGCAATTGTTTTAATTGCTTGGATTCATAAAAAAAAACTTTAAAAAAAACTAATCAAGGTTTGATAAATCAACGAACTAGCGGAGTTTTTCTTTTGGTCCAGTAACAAAGAAATATTTTTCCTCAAAGCAATAAAGAAAATCCAACAGTTTGTCAAAATGACTGGACTAGAATCTGGCTATTAACCAAGTTAACACCACATTTAAAAATATATATATTATATATTATAAAAAAATCTAAAAAAAAAGTATATATATATAACATTGATATTTTCTTATAATTTAAAATAATTTTGAGTATTATTTAAGTAGGATATTAAAGTGTGGAATTTTTTTTTTTGTTTGATTTAAAAAAACTTCACCTGGATCTTTTTTTATTGAGTGGATTATTGTAAAGAAATTATTTTTTAACAATAAGTATTTTTTTTAAGTAAATTTCATATGATAGTCTTGTATTGCATTGCGTTCAGTACAAGTAATTTTTTGCTCGTATGAGATTTTCTTAGTTTTAGCTTAATTTCTTCAGTTTTCACACAGGCGGGCGCAACACCGCTTGGGACTTACACGGATTTCGTTCATTTTTAAGTAAATTTCGACAAAAAATAGCATTATTTAAAAAAAAAATGTTTTTTTGGTAAAATATTTAAAAATGGAGGAAATCCGGAATTCCTAAGCTGTGTAGTACTCTCTTTGTCAGATTTTTCATTACTTTTTGTGCTACCTTAAATTTATATTATCGATAAAATTTATAAATTAATAGATTTTGTCACATGTTTTTGATTAAAAAAAAATATTCATTAAATGAGTTCCTTTTTTTTGTAATTTTGGAATATTTATGTAAGATCAAGATTTATTTTTTTGATTTTAATTTTTATAAACATTTAACACTGTACACACAAGGCTTTGATCCAATAATTCAAAACGGTACACCGTACCGTAAATTATTTCTCCAAATTCGCTTTATTCTGAATAACTAACTAAGGCTTTTCAAATAACAATTATTTTAATATAAAAAGGCACTTCAAATTGAGTAGATTTAGTTTAGAAAAAAATATGAATGTATTTCTTTTTAATAAACGAAGTTGCTACACTAAAAAAAAAACATTTTTTGGGCACAATTTGAATCTGAAATTGATTCATTTTTGAAAATTTCTAGTTGTAGGTTCTCTTCTGTTTTGATTCGACCAGTGTAGCATTTTGAAATGCTATTTTAATATAATTTAGTACTTTAATATGAATGGCAAATTCATATATTATGGCAAAGCACTTAAATTTCTTATTTATAGTGTTCGCGATAAGCATTTTATATAATCGATACAGATAAATTATGTATTTCTTGCTTAAATCCATTATTTTATATCAAAATTAGGAAAAACTGTTTAAAAAAAAAAAACTAGTGAATTTTTGACAAGTTTATAATTCGTTCAATATTTACAGTGTATTATTGTTAAGAAGTATGTAATTTATTTGTAACGGTTATTTTCTCAAATTTAACGTATATTTAAATATTTTCTTGGAACAACAAAGAAAATTCAATCCAAAATATTAAAAAAACTTGAATTAATATTATAATCAACATTATTTGATTGTTATAATTATAAAAAAAAAATCTATAGAAAAGTGACATATTAATTGTAAAGATTTGTGGTAATGTAAGCGTAAATTACGTAGATAATATGACATTATCAAATATATATGTAATGATATTTAAAAAAAAAAAATGAATAAAAAAAAAAAATACATTAAAAAACACACCTTTTAGTATATTTTAATTGACGTTGGCTATTTTGAGTCATTCCAAAATGGCGACGAGTAAAAAAAATATTAGCGTCAATTGAAAGTGAACTATCAAACTATTTAAAACAAAAGATTAGCAACAGTTGAGTCCGAATATCGAGTTCTTTTCTCAACGTGAGTGACATACACGAACCAATCGGCGATCGATTGTGGTGACATCTATTCGGGCATGGTTTTAGTTGATAGATATACAACTTATTTAAAGATAAGTTATTGAATTAACTACAAAAAAATATTCTTTATCGCTCTGAGCATTGAATAGAATAGAGAGAATGTTTTGTGTTACAATTATATTGGATAGAACCGGAATCAATAAAATTGACAATTGAAAACAATTTTAATTTTTTTTATATTTAGTTATTTAAGTACACACCTGAAAAATGTTAGATTTCTTGGAATTATGACCAATGTCAGTAAATGTGACACATACTCCCTCTATAAAGAACATGTCAACATGTTCTATTCAGTGCTCAGTGTTTTATCGTAATTTTTTTTTTTTTTTTTGAAAGGAATTGTAAATAAAACAATTAATTCATTTGTTTTCAGTGGTAGTTTTATGATTATAGATAACCTATTTGATTACAGTTAACCCTTTCATATTTGTAGCCGTTTAATTGTAGGCCTAAAATCAAAAAAAATCCCCAAAAAATTATATCCATTGCTTATTGTATTAAATTTCGAGATTTACACATAAGATGAAAGGGTTATCGTTTAAACAATATATTTTTACTAATGTTGGGATGAGTTACATCAAAAATATGTCTAATAAAATTATTACGCAACATATTTGTAGCAATTGTGCATGTTCTGTGATATTAATTGCTATGATAATTGCTTCCTTGATAAGTTATGGTTTTTTTGTATGAATTGTATTGAGTTTAATATAAATTTCATTTACACAAATGCTTCATAATTTTTTTTTTGTTAATATCAGAAATTTTTTCTGAATTTTGTGCCATTAATATTGCGAATAGGCGAATATAAAACATTATTACCTTATCGTTCATTAAGTAAACAAGATTAATTGCATTATGGGTAATATCATCATTAAATATAATATGATTGGAGTTGTCATATCACTTTGATGCCTATAAACATTCGGACTATTCGTAACAACTGAAATACTGAAAATTCAATTTTAGTTCATAGAAAAGCAAAAAAATCGTTTTGAAAATTAAATACTATATGATTGGTGTTATTTCGTATGTGAGAAAGAGATAACCTGTATTTATTGGACGATTACATCACAAATTATTTTAGCGCTATTTTTTGAAATTTTATCGATAAATTGGTACTCGCAATATTTTGTGCACAACTATTTAGTTTTGTGAATAAAAACTAATTTTTGTATTTTTCTTTTAATGCATTTTTACTGGAGAACAAAATTTCAAATCTTGTCAACAGATGTCAGGGTAAAAAAAAGAATACGCTACTGTATATTGACAGAAGAGATCGATTGGTGCGATTACAAGCAAAAAATCGATGGTTTTCTGACGTAACCTCGTATATCAGTTATGATGACTTTTCAGGATACACAAAAACACTGAATAATTATTTCTTTTGTTAGCCAGTTAATCATAAATTACGATTAGCACTTTACAATCCGAGCGCACACCATCACTGATCACACATGTACGTGATGCTACCGCGAACATGTATTGGCCAGTAACAAACATACTCTCTGTGTAATGATTAGTCTATTTGAAGATTTATCTTTGGTAGAAATGCATTTATTTTTGAAAGTGGCAATCAATTAATATTCAGAATTATGTATAAAGGCTTCAAAATATTGTAAACTTCTTTAATATGAACTTCATCAACATTGATTGAGGAATAATTTAATGTTAGTTATCATTATCATACAAGATTTATATTGTATTGGAAATAATCGTTCCTAGTTTCTCTTGAACGCATCAATTACATATTTATGAATAAAAAAAAGTGTAATTTAACGCATCAAAAATATACGCTACTAGCCAATTAAATAAACACTTATACTAGATAAATTGAGAATGGGTGAGTGATTAATATTTAAATATTTTTAATTTCCAGATTTTTATATTTTTGTTCATTTTAAAGAGGTTTTTTATTTTTTTAAAAGATGATACAGAACAAATCCAAGAATTGCAACAAAATGTTCCCTTCTCTATGTACTATTAGTTCCTATTGTTGGTTATGACGATGGTACCTTTATAAAACTAAATGTCTAATTGAAAAGAGACAGGCACACACTATCTGTGATTAGCGTGAACCAATCGAATGATGTGTACACACGCAAAAAGTATCGCACTGTTGAGTGTGCAGTTTTTGGATTTATTCTGTAATTATTAGATTTTTTTTAAATTACTGTTTTTATAGTACAAAATCTTATTTTCAATAAATATTTTGTAAAAATTTGATGTGTTTTCGGTTTGGAAACTGAATAGGTCACAATTTTACAAGAAATTTTTATTATTTTCGCAAGTAACCCATAAAAGTTAACGTTTTTTGGGCCAGACTGAAAAATCAATTGTTTTTATTTGAAAGCATCTCAGTGTTGCGGAAAATTTTAAAGCGAAATCCCAAGTGTTTTACCGGATATTTATGCTTGCACAAAAACTTTAAACGTGTTTTCCTTGAAACAGTCGCTATTTTGTTACTACTGTGCATGATCCACAGTAAGTAATGGCCGTGTTTGTTGCTGAGTTTTTCTGCTAAAGATGAGCTGTTGGCACATGCGCAAGAACTTTTTTTATGGAATACGCATGCTCCAAAATACTTCATATTATGAGCACAAGTATTTCGTACTTCATAAAAATGTTGTTGCGCATGCGCTAACAGCTCACTTTGAGCAGAAAAACTCAGCAACGAACACGGCGAGCGGATTTAGATCGGGGGTCTATTTTCTCCAAAAAAATGCAGTTTCGAGAAAAACGTGCTTTAAGTTTTTTTTTTTTTTGAAATAAAATACTTGGAATTTGATTTTAAATTTTTTTATACGATATGCAAGTGAAAATCGATTTTCGAAAATGTCTAGGCCAAACGTACCACCCTTGGAAAGCTTCTCACCCAACTTTTTGTATCGTATATTAACCATTCTTTCTATATCGAACAATTCAAAGAAATTTTCTAGCATCAGATGAACGGCCAACTTATGAATTTACTGGGTACGTTGAATGTTTTTAAACCCTTTGACGACACGTCCGTTATCGGGGTTGTTGGGGATCTGGTGCTGTTGCTTTTTGATCAGTCTAAAAAAATTCATAAATATTGGAGTTGATAAATGTGAAAAAAAAATATGATGTCAGTAGATCATCCTAAAGTAATATATTCTTGGAATTTAATACTCTTTCGAAAGTTAGCCTTACACCTAACGACAAAGATTATCGTATCAGAAAGAGATATTGTATTTGTATGTAGTTTGTTCTCTTTCTGTGAAAAGAGATAGCTGTCCCATAAATATTGAAACGGTATAAGTAGTATCATTTAAATAAACACACACAAAAAAAAAAAAATGTTAAAACAAGGCTGATTCAGACGAATTTAATCATAATTAATATTATTACTGTTAATAATGGCTAGTTTAAAGTAAGAAATTGAACAATATTATTGTATTTCAGCCACATATTGTATGTATAATGACGTATAATAAGCAAAATACTTATTTTTTGGTTAGGTAGGAAACAATAAAATTACCAGTAATATATTATATTATACCAATAAGCTTCATTTTTATTAAATTATATGTATTTATGGACTGGAAAAAATTCGCTCTAAATTCTAATAATGAAAGTGAGACAGTGTATTCCAAAAATATATTATATGAAAATAATAAAAAAAATAAATAAAAAAAAATGTATACATATGATACGTCTTATTTCTGATGATTAGACTTTTATATATTTGTGTAAGTTGTTGACAACTTGTAGTCGATTTATTAGAGAGATAAATACAACATATACAAATGTATTAAAGAAGAAATGAGTGTGTTCTTTTTAAAAAAAAATAAAATAAAATAGTTTTAAGATACATTGTTTTTATTTAATTTCAACCCTTCTTCTTGTGGAACCCCCCGGTCAATGTTATTGTAAAAATTTCTCTACAGGAATTAAAAAGTATTGGGAAATCAAATGGAGATGTGGTTTAATATTTAGCCCTACGGGCAGTAGTTTTTTCATTCATCACCAGATGGCAAAAATTGCGAACTAAAAAATGGTAGCAATTTTGAATTGACCATTTTTATTTGGAAACAGTAAATTATTGTGAAAAAATAAGGATTATATAAAAAAAATATGCGTTTGTATTTTACAGACTAAACAGCACAAATTTTGTGAATTGTCAAAATTTAGTAAACAAACCTTGTCTACTGGCAATAGTTAATTTTTTTACCACTAGTTCGCGTATTTAAGGCTGAATACACAATAAATGAAATAAGGAATAAGAAGTATGCCATCTAGTGACGTTGAATGAAACTTTAACTGCTCATAGGTATATGTATTTAGGTATTTTTGTACATCGAAATTCATGAAAAAGTAACGTTCATGATTACTTATGAACTCCTTATTTCTTATTTCATTCAAGTTCCATTCAACGTCACTAGATGGCATACTTCTTATTCTTTATTTCTTATTCCTTATTTCATTGATTGTGTATGACCCATAAGTTTTACGATTACCAATATTAAGATGGGATATAATATCTAGCGCAGGCAGACAAAAGTAGTTAAGTCCAAAATATCAACTTTACAGTAGAGGGTAAAAACTAAAATGAAATGCAAGCAACATCAGTTTATTTGAATTATCTTCAAGTTTACATGACAATTGTAAATTTTTTTAAATCAATTACTTTCTTAACATGTAACATAGTAAATCATAAAAAAAATAACATTTAAACCTTAAACTAAAATTTTTTAAGACATTTTTATGGATTTAACATATAAAAAACAACAATAAATTTCATTATTAAAACCATTTGTGGACTTAATCTGTTTTAGCGGGTAGCTGTTGCCATAAAAATACATTTCCAATTTAATTAAACTATGTACTTATTTATTATTTTATTAAGAATTTTAAGAACTCTTCTTTTGTTAGTTTCTGAAAAGCATTTTTTTTATAACAAGTGCATAAAAAATGATATTAGGGGTGGAATTGACTTTTGCCGTTTTGGAAATATATGAGATAAACTCCCTTGCTCCTTATTATAAAAAAAAAGAAAAAATCGAAAATGGGCTTAACTACTTTTGTTCGCCTGCGCTAGATATATCACTTAGGAAATATTAAAAGTGCAGCAAAGTGCTCGTTTTTAAGCATGTGTTTGCAAACAGTCAAGTGATATATGTGCTTGCAAGCCGCTTGTAAGCAATGCCGATACGAATTAGGCCTAATATATTTTGTTTTCTAGAAAATTTTCTTACAACACGTTTCGTAATGGAGCTTGTATCGTTACAAACTAGAAGGCTCTAATTCAAAAAAATTAATACGTGTTAAATATTAAAACTACCCAGAACTTAAGTTACGAATTTATACTGTGAAAAAGTAGAGAATTTTCATGGGGGTATATTTAACGCGCGTTAATTTTTTTGAATCAGAGCCCTCTGGCTTATAACGGTGCAAGATCCACAACTAGTGACACAAAAATTGGACACAAACCATTAAAGTTAGTTTAGGCTATGACTACTAGAGGTCTCTTTAGGTACATATTTTAAATAAAAGAGGTAAAATTACGTATTTTATAAAAACGTTACATGATTTTCTTTTTTTGAAGATCAACACAAAAGGATATTCAACATTTTATAAATTTCTTTGCTCGGTCATCTTGTTAACGTAACACAAAGTAATGATAAATGTTATATCAATAGATATCCCGATTACATACAAAGGCACTACCAAAAGAATCAAGTCCATTATGAAATAAGTACATATGTAATCGCAAAACTTGTTTAGTTTTATGCGATTAGTTTAATGATGGGCAGTATACAATATACAATCAATTACTTATTTATTAATGAAATCACTGAGAATTTTATTTAAGATCGCAGTTTTGTGTAAGAGTAAACACTTTTTAGGTAATTTTTTTTAGTATTTGCTCTGATTGTTTCTTTAGTTCTTGAAAGAAATATATTTGTTATCGATTAATCGAAACTAACCTACCCATCTCTTGTTTCTTATGTACCTTCTATTTGTTTGATCATTTCTAATCTTTAGGGTTCCGAAGAAAACATTCTAAAATCATGTTTTGAATCACCCCAGTAATTCCAATATTTTTCGACCTATGAATAGGAAATTTTGGATTTATTGAAAAATAAATGTACTTTGCAATTTTCTCGTATTAGAGTTTTAAGTAAAAAATTATTTTATTTACGATATTCCATGATAGCATACGTCTAGCCCAATTCAACACCCTTGTTTATTTGAAAGAAAGACAGCAACGGAGCTAATTTTATGGACGACAGATCGTCTATCAAGTGGTCGGAATACGACATTTCATATTACACGATATAATGTTATTCCAACTAATGGCGGAAATGATTTCAGGCTACAATAATGCTTAGGGCATGCTTTTTTGCGGATGGTTAGTGTTACACACTAACAAACTTCCTATATTTTATCCCGAAAGTTGTGAAAAGCTGATGAGGAGCCCGAATTTTGTGCGGATTCAACACGCACTCGACGAAATTGTTTGTATTCTTTTAAAACGAAACGTCATTGGTAATTAATTATATAATACATTCGTATCTTTTATATTACATTTATATACTTCTTATGGCTTGTGATTGTTGTCAAAGAACTGTTATCTTATTACTTTTCTTTGATTGAAGCCTAGTTACGTACAGATGTCTTTCTTGGAAGTTGGAAGTAGTCAGAAGTCATAACTGAACACTCTGCTGAGTGCAATAATATGTATATAATATTATGTTTGATGTAGAAGGAAATTAATATTTTAAACTAGCGAGTTTTTATAAAAAAATTAAATAATTTTAGTAGTCAATGTTCGGAAGTAAATGATAACTTCTCAACTTCTTGCTAACTTTACTCATTATCAAAAATGTTGTGCGAATGTCCATTTTTTTCGGGAAGTCACTCTTTATATTTCGAAGTCAGTACCAATAAATAAATATTAAATATTGAGGTTCTATTTATAAACTATTTTGACAAAAAATGATACCTCAATTATGTAATTTAATGTGTGCTATAGTGACATATTTATAGGAAGACTAATTGAACTTAGTGATGAGCAAAATTAGTCTTGGTCTTGCAGTCTTGTCTTGGTACTTCCAAGACTATGTATACCAAGAGCAAGACCAAGACCAAGACTATAAGTATGGTTGCAAGACCAATACCAAGACTCAAGTGAGCAAGACCATGACAAAAGCTAGGAAAAAGCAAGACTCTTGCTAAACTATTTAAATAGTTTGAAAGTATAATTTATATCGTAAACAGAGAAAATTCTGATTTTAGAAGGAAAAAATTCGGTAATAAAAAAATGCAAGAAAATGCGAGATTTTTTAGCAATACCGAAACCAAAACCAAGACCAAGACCAAGACCAAGACTCAAACTGCTCTAGCAAGACCAAAACCAAGATTCTTAATGCAAGAACAAGACCAAGACCAAGACTGCCAAGTCTTGGTCTTGGTCTTGCATTTGCTCATCACTAATTGAACTATAGCCCAAGACGGTACATATTTCTTAAGGGGGTATTCTAGTCTATAAATTCGAAAAAATCGATTTTTTTTCATATTTTTTAAGTTCAGACCTTCAAGGATCAGCCTCTAAAAGGATTTACGGAAATTCAAATTATTTTCGGAATTATGGTTATTTTTTCCCTGTGTACTGTGTATCTTTTCAGTGTTAAATTCAAATTTTTAATATAAATTACTCGAAAATACTTTTCTCGCTACGGTTGACATGATATCTCAAGTTCGAATGCACCGATTTATTTGAAATTTCGTACAGACCTTCTTAATACTATCAAAATTGGTCCGATGTAAGGGTTTCTGGAAAGTTTTTTTTTTTTTTTAATATTATTAAAAAATTTTCATAGTTGAAAAATGGAAAAAAGGACGCCATTTTGTGAAAAAGTTTATTTTTTCAAATCGGCTACGTCCAGCTAATTCTACATCCTTGTTTATTAAGAATTAACTAAAATTTTCGGTTTCAGATCACCAGGAGGGTTGGAATCACGTCAACCAGGAGACACTTTTTTGTTTTCACCTCAAAATCGAGTCTCTAGACTAGAATACCCCCTAAAAAGGAACTTTGCCGCTTTAACGGCAAAACTGAAAAGTTCACACTCAAGTTAACCCTTAACCGGTAAGGTGAATTTTTATAATACTCACGGTAAAGTGATGTCTGAGAGACATCAACAAATTAACATACCGCGGGCTGGTAACATAGATAGCCAAAACTGGAGACCACACGTATATGCTTGTATCAAACACTCCCCTTACGCCAGCAGCGTAAAAATTTGCCCTAAACCATAAAAGAATACACAAACGTTCAGTTAACAAAAACAAGCAGGGAAGAAGAAAACTGAAGGAATATATTTGTATTCGACTCACAGACATCACCTTACCGGTTAAAGGTTAACCTAATTCAGTCAATCACCTTAATTCACCTTAATTTTATGAGCCAGTTATCCAGAAGATACTTTGTCTCTTAATCTTTTGAATGTCGTATCGTTCATCATAACTAAATAATAAATAAATTAAAATACCAATGTCAAGTTGAAGGGAATTTAATGCGGTGTTAAAACCGTGTTAAATTTAATTTTATTAAATTATCACTGCAATCATCATTTAAGTAATAATTTAATGGCATTATGTAGTTATCCATCAAGAAACGTTATACAACTCCGTATTAAAAATGTTTACGATAAACAATTTTATGGAGATGTGAATGAAAATTGTTGTGTAATACAAAATAAAAGATAATTGTTTACATTATTTATTCCATTATTCAAAAAATTTTATTAATATGTTTACTAAAAATTTACATTTTATAGTTATAATATTTTAATGTTATAAACGAAACAACTTTATATGTATAAGAAAATGCACTGTTTAAAATTAGTTATCAATAGGGCAGTGTTGGGTAAAATTAGGGATTAATTAAAGTGTTTCGGCATCTACAATTTTACAAATTAACCGCTTTTAAATTTATTTTTGGTTGAAGAATTTGAATTCAAGGGTTTGGTATCTTTAGCGTTTTTACCAACTTTCGTCCAAAATCGAATGTTTCGTGATTTTTAATTTTTACAAATCTCCATCACAGTAATGGCGAAGGCGCCGGGTAGACAATAAGAAGGGTTTTTGGCATTTGGTGTTGCAAAAAAAGGACTCATTTTGTTGTTTTTTTTAAAAACAATTCAAATGGAATTTAAGAATTAAATCAAAACAAAGCACAACTTTTGATTTTCCTGGAATTTTCCTAGAAAATTTACAACATAAGTATACTAGTTTATTGATTTCTATAAGTTATATTTTTATAATTTTCTTGTCTCTATTTAATATTGCCAGGGCCATATATGGGACAACTAAACCCGACAAGTTTTTCAAAATTTTCATAATATTATAAAATTGAAATAAAATGTTTCTATGTGTGAATTAATGCTTTATCTTGTTTATAGAAGCAACTTCTAAGTTTTGAGCGTTTTGAGTTATGTTTTTTCGATGAAACTTTTCTTATGCGGTCCCGAATCACCGTATAAAAAAAGTTTTTTTTTTACAATCTGGATCGAACTGTACTTTTTATAGCTATTTATGATATTTTTGAATATATTTTTTTTTGTGCGATTTTTTTTATGCGGTTCCTATTCACCGATCAACTAACTGTACTAGTCAAAAAATTTAATTAACTTCCCATTGGAAGCTATTGTGATGGGTCCGATTTTACGAATCGCTAATTTGGACATATCTCCACGTTTCAAGGTCACTAGAATCCGAATCCATCGTTTTTAGCGTGATGTCTGTGTGTGCGTTCGTTAGTTCGTTCGTTCGTTCGTGAATTTTTTTTTGTCTCGCATATCTCGAGAACAAATGATGGTATCAACTCCGGACTAATTTCATTAGATGCGTAATCAAAAAATAAAGAGCGGATAAAGTTTTCAGCAAATTCGGATTAGCGGTTTGTTTTTTGTCGTAAAAAAACGAAATTAACTTTATTAACATAACGTAGATTATATGGATTTTTTACCATAACATTATTATATATATGGCCTAAAAACCTTCCTTAATGTTAAAACGCCAGTATTTTATTATAAAAAAACAAAAAAAAAAAACGAAATAAGAAATTTTTTTTGAAATATATTTTGTCTCGCATATCTTGAGAACAAATGATGTTATTATTTGTTTGATAAGGGTAGAGCCCCCGCCCTTAGGTACAGAAGGCGAAGCCCCCGGTATGGTGCAAGGGGCAGGGGAGGAGTTCCCTGAAATGAAAAAAGAATTATTTATGTACAGTAGTCTCCAGTTTTTAAGGACACCCAATGGGAAGTTGACAGTGTGGGTAGACCTGTCCCCCAAATTTCTTTTAGCACCGACCGCGAATCTAACACGGTCCAAATGTGCCTGTCCCATCACCAATAAAAAAGCCAACAAAATTCATCACACTAGACATTTATGTGGCTTTTTCTTTCACTAATTGTAAGTTATAAACATCGTATTACATATTAATTTTTGCCACATCTTATCTATTTAGGTACATGTAGCCAGAGTCGGATTCATTAGGTCATACCACAAGTTTCGACACATTTTTTGTAATTGATATTTTTTTACTTATTTAAGATTAAGCGGTCATATTTCATGCTTTGTATAGAGAGGACACTGGATTTTCTTTTGATAGTATTATTGTGATCAAAAGACCATTTTTGAAAATGGAAAATTTAAAAAAATCAATTTTCGTGCAAGAGCAATGAATTTTTTTACAATTTTGTGTCCTCCTTAATTACGCTGCGGCAGTTTCGCATAAGTTTCTATTGAAATGTGTAGGGTATAATGCCCTTAGTAAGACAACGGTAGCGAAGTAGCTAAATTTTTACAAAGATGGAAGAGTACAGGCAAAAGACTTGCCGAGGGAAGGGCGACCAACATCAACCTCTAGACTGGAAGCCTTTGATAAAATTAAGGAAACATTGGAAATTGATCTGTCGAGCATCTTAGTCAACATGTAGGGCATTCCTCATACTACAGTACAAAGGCAATTTGAAGAGGGAGTTACCCAGTTCGCGAAAGAAGGTTTCGATTCCAATTTAAATGAAATAATTGGTAGGTTAAACCAAAATGGCACTTTGTGATGTGTCTAAATTACCGGAAGTTTGCAGACGGATCATTGATAACTCAAGAGACTACTGACTAATTTTATATATTGTATATAATTTAATCATTTACACAAATAAAAATAATTCCAAAATAAAATGTGTCAAAATTTATGGTATGACCTAATACATGGAGTCCCTACACAACAGGGGTCTCCAAAAATTAATAATAAATCTTAAAACAGGCGTAGAATAGAAGGGCTAAGTTTTTTGTCTTCTTTTTCGTGTTCGTTAATCCTATTTTTTGGATAAATTTGATCACGTTAGTGGGGGTTTCTCAAAGGAAAATCCAGCTCTGCATACAACAGTCAACTTATGCACATGAATATGTGGTAGTTTAAAGTAGTAAATGTGCATATAGTCACAGCACCTATGTGACCTTGTGGCCTGGGATACCACCAACAAAATCCATATATTTTATTTATTAGCATTCTTTTTGTGATGCATTACCCAATAATATGTGTTTAGCATAGCAAAAACGTAATATGTATGTGTAAACAACATATAAAATGCATTTGATTAAAATATACATACAATACATACATGTAATTAAAGTGTTAAACTTTTAAGTCAATAATTCAACATTTGCAGTATTCTGCAACGAAACGCATTATTTATACATAATATAGTACCTATAACAGTAAGGTTCTTCAAAATTGGATCATTCCGAGAAGGGAAATGGCAGGGGATTAAGTTTTGGAAAGTCTGCGTTTGCAACCGTCTTTATAGACTAACACCGTCTTCAAATAACAGTGTTTTAAGAACGCTCGGACATTTGGATGATTAACCATTCTATTTTACATAAGAAATTAAGACTTAAAGTTATATACTACTTTACTGTTTACTAATATTGTCAGGGTTGTAAACTTTTAAAATTTTATAAAAAAAAATAAATATACAATTATTGTTAGTGACATTTATGTTTTAGAAGCGAGAGTGATTCATAAGAATTTAACGTAATTGCTCTGAGATAGTCAGGTACAAAAGTATATTTCAAAAAAAAAATTTTCTTTTACCAAAAATTAAATAATCTATTAATATTCTTCAGTTATTATATTTGTATACCACTCGTTTTTTTGAACTTCAGCGCTTATGTTGTAGCAATATAAAAGTATTGTTGAAAAAGCGTTATAAAAACGTTGTAAAATGATGTTTATAAATTATATTTCAAAAAACGGCGTGGTGAATAATTTTTATTTCTTATTAAATATGGTTTGTAACTTTGTATTTTATAACATATTAAATTTTTATCAAATTCCTTTGATACATTTTCATTTTATTAAAAAAAAAAATAGAATTTTCCCATAAGAGCCCGTGTTAAAATTACAAAACTTTGAAATCGTTTTTCTCAAAATTGGGGTAGTCAATTTTTTTTTTTCGGTAAGGGCTCGTATTATTGGTATTGAATTGAATAAATATCTAGAGAAGTTTCGTTAAAATCCTTTAAAAAAAATCGTTTTATCGACCAACTACCTTAACTATTCGAAACCACACAAAGAAAACAAATATTTTTTTCTTAAAATGCAAGCAATTATTTTTAACTGCGCAATATATTGTAGTTTATTACCAGAAATTGGTCAATGCTCCTGATTAGTCAAGTTTTCTTGGAATACACTGCAAAGGCCTTCACATTGCAATGTGCAGATTGTAATATATCGTTGAGGACATTATTATGGAAAATCTCAAACGAATTGTATCATTATTGAATTTTGTATAGTGTTAAAATATTCTTCTTATGTAGGTATCCATACAATAAATAATTATAAAAGTGATGCAATATGATCAGTGGACATATTTGGAGCACATCGTATACAATTTTTTTTTGCACTATGGAAAGAAAATTCATGCAAAAATTGTTTACAACTCGTTATGTTGCATACAAACAAATTTGCGAATAAATGGACTCTGGAAAAATAATTATGTATACGTTACAAATGGCAATCAATAATTTTGTTTGAGAATGATCATATTGATCGACACATACTGTAAGAGTTTCTAAAATAAATGTCGTATTTTTTTGCGAAGTAAAATGTTTTATTTATTAATTAGGAGAATATTCTTCATTATTAGAGACACATCAACAAAGCCACAGTAAGTCATTTGCAGAATGGTTTAATTTTAAGAAAATAAAAATTCACCACTATGATGTCATCGAGATTATTGCTCATTCCGCCTCGTGTGGGCTCTAATGTACTAATGCGACAGCCACCCATGTTAACGATAAAAATTTGGTATTATATTATGGGTAATTTCTTAAGAAATCAATTTTTAATGTAGCTTTTTGGAAAGAGTTTCATCAAATGATACTATTTCTCAATTCTTTTAAAACATTTTGCCTTTGACAGACTGAAAATTCTAGTTTCTAACGATTTATTAACCATCAGGAATGCCTAGTTTAATGGAATTGGAACAACTCAGAGCAATTCTACTATTTAAAAAGCTTTTTATATTTTAAGTAGCACCGTAATATTATAGGAACGTCTAGTATGCATTTATATGACGTAATAGGTTTACTAAAACAACTTGTAACAATTTCTTGGCTATTTCTATTTTCGATAGAAATAGAATCCAAATTTTGAAAGCTATATTGAAAATAAATTTCTGGACAGCAAAATTATCAATTTTCCCTTCAAATTCATGAACATTTATTACTAAATTAGGTACCAAAACTTGATCAACAGTTCACTTTTTGAGTTTTCCAAAAACGAAATAAGTTTTACGAAGTAACTATAACAATTTTTTATGTGGGTGTTTCTTTTTACCTATGAAAAAAAATTCGGTAAATTAAAAGAAAAAAAAACTAATATCAAAAATGCATATAAATATAATTTTTATTATATATCTTTTGACAAAGTAATAACCACGTTAACAAAATAATGTTACCGCCTCGTAAAGAAATTGTATTGTGCCCGTAAGTTTTTTTGTGAAAGGTTCTCACATCTTTCTTCTCTTCAGATTGTTCTAAAAAAAAAATCCAAATACATTGGACACATTACATGGTCCCGGTCTGCATATTATATATTATTTTATAAAATATTGTGCATATATTATACTGCCGTGTTATGTCTGATGATAATATCTCAAGAAATTGGCTTTCAAGGTTTTCAAGTACTCGCTAAAATCTGCGCCATTTAATATTAAAAGTGAGTGAAATGAATTTTACGAGATTCCCCTTTTTTGAGATTATATACTGTAGGTTATATTATACAAAGAGGGATTCTTTTTAAAAGGATTTCATCCAGATTTTTTCCTGTAATTGAGAGAAACAATTATACTGACTAAACTTCACTGGTTCAGTTTCGCAAAAAAAAAATTACCCTGTGTATATAGTTTTTGTTATCTAACTTTTTTTTTTAACTTTTTTCTAGTATTTTATAAAGTTTTCTAAACAAACGACAAAATTTTACCAAAAAATGAAATAGGAGTTGGGAGGGAGGAGGAATTTTTTGGTAAAAATATTTTACCAAGAAATGAAACAAAAAGGCTTTGTATATAAAGTGCATTTTCGCACAGCTATTGAGTTCGATAGGAAGAAATTTGTCGATGTTATTCTTCAGGAGTTAAGAGCTTACGATGTGCAACTCAAAGCTTCGAACTCCTTGCATCGTTTCTGAGGATCATACTACCTTTTGGTTCAGCATAGCCATATACTATATACCGGGTGTCTCATTTGGACGTATACATACGGTTTACATGTTAATTGATAACACTGAATTCCCATAAGGAAAAAGTTATGTCACAAGAGTGCTTTGAACAAACTAATAATACTAATTTAATATTATAACTACTGTCACCATGGCTTTAACAAAATTCCGAACAAATATTCTGTTGAGGAAATAGTGCAGAGATAATTTGGTGGAAAAAATTAATTTCATAAAAGAAAATTGCCATAAATATAAAAGTGTTTTTCCAAAGCACTCTTGTGACATAACTTTTTCCTTATGGGAATCCAATGTTATCAATTAACGTGTAAATCGTATGTATTTAGAGATGAGCTAAACGGTTATTTTCTAATAACTGTTATTGCAATAACAGTTACTGAAAAATAACTGTTATTTATAACACTTATTATAATAACTGGTATGGTATTTGGATATTTTAACATATTGTAAGATATTCGATATGCGTATAAACGGTTCTGTTAGTGAAATATGCACAAATCTATAATACTGACGGATACTAAATAATCTGCAATATCTGTACAAATACTTGTCTATACAAGGATTTAGACTTTATGTACACAATTTTAACGATTTTATGGATACAAAATTACAAATACAAATAGATAACTGTACAATAGACAATAGTTCATTTTTAAGCGTTTTTTTAAATGTGCTACAATAGAAAATGTGTAACTTGCCTGGGGCGTTATTATTTTGAAATTCTCCGTAGGTGGTTAAAATAAATTACTGCGATCCTTGCTTTCGAATATATTAATATTGACTTGTGTTGTCGATATTTCCAAAGGAGTTATTTAAGTAACCAGTTATTGACGATAACTGTTATCTTTCCATATTAGTTATAAAATCAGTTATCGATATATCGATCATCTCTAGTATGTATACATCTTAATGGGACACCCCGTATATATATATATATATATATATATATATATATATATATATATATATATATATATAAGGCGCTCTACGATTAACAATATATAATAAAAAGCCTATATAATAATATGAACAATGTTACAATGTTCTATAATAAATAAAATCCAATCTGTGAGCGAGCGAATTGGCCGCACATTGGAGGTCTTCAAGACGACGGAGAAGACTTCACAGTTGCCACTAAACTAAACTTTATTAGTCAACCTGGTGGTTTCTTTAAGAAAGTCGACAAGTTCTTCTTATTCTTATTTTTACCTCAACATTGCTGCGACTTGACTTGTTACCTATAAAATATACTCTGCCTAGTACACAATATATCAGTTTAATATTTTATACAATACAGAAAAAAAAAACCGTACGAGCCACCGCGATTATACATTTATCTGCAATCAACAACCAATACAACTGATGCAGTACCGCTGATTGTATGCTATCATTTTAATTAGTGAAATAAATCACATAAAATATCGGCCGGTGTTTCGTTTTTTTTTTTTTTGTATGCATAAAGAAGTGAATGTGCCAATCGTCGTTCGTTTTTTGTTTTTTACATTTTCTTTTTGTTTTTTCACATTTTACAATCATGCAATTGTTTATTATTTAGAATTTGTTTTATTAATTGTTTGTGTTGTGTTTTATTGGAGTTATATATTGTTATTAAGTACTATGCGTTTACAATTGGCTCGGTTCTGTCAAAAGCACGTGGCGTTCTGCAATAATAATATTAATAATCGATTGTTTACAGTATGGTTAATAATTCTTGTGTTTTCGATGATTGTTAGTTGTGCGAAACATTCGAAAAAGATACAGAATGAATATGATGCGATATTGATTGCACGGTGTATGGCCAAATGTGGTGATCGTGTGCCAAATACTAATGTAAGTGAATAAATTTTTTTTTTTGAATAAAATATAATTGAATTTGTCGCAAAGTTTAATGAAGAAGATGTATGCAGAAGATTGTCGCGAAATCCTATGAAGGTTTTTCCATTGTTAAATATCTTCGACTAGTAAATAAAAAAAACTTTTTCAAAGAAAGCTCTCTTTGATTTTTGTTAATAATTTTTTTTTATCGATTTCTTTACGAAAAATGTTATTTCAGTTTTAATAATTTTTCAGGAGGACTTAAAAAAACGGTTTTGGTACAGCTGCTCGCTCATTCGGAAATTATTAGTAAATATTTAAATAAATTCTTTTTAATTTGACCAAAAACCATTTTTTAGTTGGTCCTCCTGAAAATTTATGAAGTGACCGATAAATAAGAAATTCTGTAAGAACTGGGGAATTGGGTGAAAAACCAATCGAAATCGTCTTAAGTATTTTTTTTTTAGAATTAATTTTTTGAATTTCTGAAGTATAAAAATTTCTAATTGATAGCTCATAACTAAGAGTGAATTCTTGCAGCATCTCATAAATAGTAATTTTCAAAGTATTTCTAGTTCCGTGATATTTCGTGTGTAGGGCCGTTTTAAACTACCTAGGGACCCTTGCGCACACTTAATCAGGGTCCTCGGACACACTGAGTTTGAAAGCTCTTTCGGAAAAGCAAAATTCTACAGAAAAATATGAAACCACAAAAATATTTGTATATAATTAATAACTTTATTAACGCAACTTCTTCGGGGCCCTCTTGGGTCGGGGGCATACTGAGCGTGTGATACAATTCAATTGTTGTTGGTTATCAATATAAAGTAGGGATTTTACATATCACCAAAGGAAATAATCCATTAATTTGTGTCAAATCATGAATTGTAAAGGTAAATTTATTCGAGCATTTTCCGAAATAAAATTGTATTTTATATTTTTCTGTTTACAAATTTTAATAAGTTTATATAATTTTCCACAGTTTATAAAAAAGTCAAATTCAGATATCAAAATCAAATCTCATCTTTTTGTTTCTTTTGTTTTTGATTCACAGATATTCCTGCAAAAGTTTTATCATCGTTAAAAAAAAAACCACCTTATATTAAGTTTTAATATAGTTTAGCGATTACGTAATGGCTCAATTGTAGAAAGTATATAGTAAAAAACATAATTTTATTGTAATTATTCTATGTAAACAAGCGAATGTGCTCAGCAAGTTCTAATTAGATTTCATTTAATTACTTAAAACATAATTAGCAAGAAAATAAAATAGCTATATTTATGTCTGTAAATCTGGAATTAATTTCAAATTTGGTTGTTAATAAGACATGTTTAAATGTATCTATAGGAACGTGTTATTAAGGTTTTAGAATTTCTCTTTTCAAAAAACTCTCGTAAAGATGCAAGTTAACTAACTTGGTGAAACAAAATGTAACATTATCGTATCGTGTCCATGAAGTAACATTTGATACATACAAACAAACGGACACGCATACAAAAGTTTTTTTTGAACTTGTTTCATGTTTTATATTTCAATTCCTACCTAAAAAAAAAATATAATAACAATGAAACACACCGCGTATTTATGTGAAAAATGTATCATAATAATATTTTATTGTAATAAATGATATCTTTGATTGCTCATGTCTAAAAATATTGAGGGCATTGCCTTCGGAAGGTAAGTACCAAAATGTACATACATGTATACAGTGCCGGCACATTAATGCGGGCACACTGTAGAGAAATTTGATTTTGATCTTGAAGTAAATAGTGTGTAGAATAGAGATGTCGATTCTTCAAAAAAAAAAAGATCGAACTTTGGATCGATTTAAATCGAAATTAAAAAAATCCATTAAAAAAAATCAATCTAAAAAATCAAATTTTGAAAAGTTTAATAAAATTAGCTGATAATTTTTGTTAAGGAACTTAATTGATAGTACATGGGTAATATCGTGTAAATGCGCCTGACATTACACGGGGTGTCCCGGCCAGATGTATACATACGATTTACATGTTAATTTTTAACATTGGATTCCCATAAGGAAAAAGTTATGCCATAAGAGTGCTTTGGATAAACATATTCCTATTTTTGGTAATTTTATTTTAAAAAATAATTTTTTTCCACCAAATTATCTGCACTATTTCTTCAACAGAATATTTTTTTGGCATTTCTATTATTTTAATATTTATTTTCAAGAAAATAATAAAATGCCTTTTGAATTTACAACAGATGACACAAATATTTATTATGTAAAAATGTGAATTGCTTGAAAATTACGACATTCATTTCTTTATTTTACTGCATTATTATTGTTAAAGCGATAGTAACAGTAAGTTATAATAATAAATTAGTATTATTAGTTTGTTCAAAGCACTCTTATGACATAACATTTTCCTTATGGGAATCCAATGTTAAAAATTAACATGTAAATCGTATGTATACATCCAAATGGGACAGCCAGTATATGTACAGGCGATGAATTAACTTTTCAGTTATAATTATAGCAAATAACGCAATTGAATATGTAGGACGAATACCACGGAATGAACCAAGTTTATTCAAAAATTTCAAACAAACTGACAAAAAAAAATGTTTTCTAAATAAGTCGCTTTTGTGGAAAAGGGATCGTTTGCCAGATAGGTGGTCTTCCCTCCTTTTGTATTAATAGTCTTCTACTGGATAAGATAGTGCGTAAGCCATATGAGGGGTTCGTTGATAACAATGAGTAAAAAGTGATAATTAACAATAACGTTTTTGGTGTTTCATTTTAACACATGTTTCTTTGTAGAATTACAATTAAGAATCGATTTTTTAAGCTTTGATTAATCGATTTTCGATTAATCGATTTAAAATTGACATCTTTAGGCTGCAGAACAGATTCTCGAAGTGGTAGAAGTGATCTGAATCAGAGAGTAGTCTAGTAGTCCTTCTTCTAGTGGTCTTTTATATTTAATTTTGATAAAAATGAGAAGAACCTCATGGTCGCCACTCTATTTCTTCACTTATGTATATGATTAACAAGACTACGGCTAGATTAGTTTACCTACATCAATTTATTTGGATCAGGGTTGTTGCCCATGCGATATTTAAAGATATGTGCAGACGCGGTTTTAAAACGTAACGGTTCTTTCACGAGTATATTTTTTTCCAAATATTACACTACGCCATTTCAAATTGTACTTGAAATGTTAGGGTAGGATGGTAAATGAGTTAAGCAAGGAAAGGGGACTCCATCAGTGTCCAGGAGGTGTTAAAGAAAATGAGAACAGAAAAGTATTTTAAAATGTTTCAATGCGGGTGCGCAATGCCAATGTTCCGCATAAATATGCGGATGCGGAATTTTCTAATTTTACAACCAATCACTGATATAAAGAAAACTGATTGAGTGTCCCGTCACTTATTAAAGTTACTGTAGTTGTGTAGCACCAATCACACCAGTTTAAAACAATAATATATATTAAACTATTTACTTTATCATGAATGATCATTTTTATTATTTCGTGAGGTACGCATTTGTTAACAGTTTCGTTGTGTTCTCGTTAGTTCGTTGTTTTTTTATTCCTATCTCGTTATTATTATTATGTATGTAGGTACTTAGGTTTTTGTTATGTTGTGCCGACCCGGGTCCAGAGTTGGGCCCGGCCGGTGTATCTTTGTTTATTAATAAAGGCACGCAATTAATTTTTTTGCTTCACGTTCTTTCCTCTCTTGTACCCACCTATGTATTTATTTCTTCGGTTCATTCTTCGTTATTTTTTTGTTTTATTTTATTTTGTTTTAAATTTCTTTTGTTACGCTTTTGATTTTTTCAAATACATGAAACAATTGCTATAATTTTTTTTTGTACATGAATATAATAGTAATGCAATGACTTTTGTTTTTTAGAAGTAGACATAGGATTTTCTTGAATAATTTAACGAATTTAAAAAAGGACCTTGATAAAACCACTAGTTGGAAAATATAATATGATAAGACGATAAAGCAGAAATGATTAGATCAGGTGTGCGGGCCGAGTCTAGTCCTAGGATGCAATTTCAAATTCATAAAGATTATTTACCTAAATTTTTTTTTCATAAAGAACCTTTGAATCTGACTATAATTAAACATTTTTTCATTGGAAAATATTAGATTTTATATGGAATATATCGCGCGTTGGCTGTCTCTACCTCGTATATCAAAAGCTACATGTTTTAGGACACACAAAAAACATATTAAATACTGTATTTACATATATACTTATCTATATATATTTATATATATATATATGGGTAGCCAACATCAAAGGGTGTAATTAGCATAAATCTTAAGCTCATAGTGATGAAAACACGGATTTAAAATATTTTTTTTTTGCGTCCAAAAATTGGGAGTTTTCAGATACGAGGTTGAGACACAGTACGAGCGAATTATCTTGTTATTACACAGATTTTATATATCACTGGTGCCATAGCCAAATTTGTTACAATTCTGCTGTCGTCAAAAATTTAAAAAAAATGTAGGTATTATCAAATACCTATGAGCAGCTTTAAACTTCATGTTTCTACCATTAAAATTACGGTTTTTAGAACTTTAAAAAAAATTCCCGTTTGTGATGACGTCATCAAGTTTAGTTTTTTCGTTTTTAAATTAATAGCTACAAGAATGATATGAATCAAGTTTATTAGTGAAATTTAGGTAATCTGAGTACCAAATTTTCATATTATCTGTAAAAATGGCCAAGTATTATTAAAAAAAAAATATGACTTATTTTCCGAATATGATTTTTTGTTAAGCTCCATTCCAATTTTCAATTTGAAAAATTAGAATATGAAATCGATCAAATTTCGCTCCGCAATCGACAAGTTGAACGCCACCGTTTTAACTAGTTTTTCCTTTTGTGTCCTTCCTTATTTTTAAATTTTTTTCTTCGCCCGCCAAATATTTCAGTATTTACAATTTGGCCCGTCGACGCAAAACTTTGGGAACTCCTGACTCTGATAAATCGATGGAAACTAGAATTTTTGAAAATCGATTAAAAATTGCGACAGCCTGTATCGGTGTTGCAAAGAGGTTTTATTTGATGGAACTATTTTGTCCAAAAAGCTGCACTGTTTTCGTGAGATTTGTCAAAAAATATACAGCGATGGTATAGAAGTGATTTGGGATGAATAAATTCCAATTTCCTTTTTTTTTTTCAATAAATCGATAAGACATTCAAATCTGATCTCTACTTAACACGTTCGTATAACAAAAAAAAAAATAAAATAATGTTTCTATTTTTTTTTATATGATTTTGTTAGTTTAATTGAAGTTTATCTCGCTGCTTACATCAACGCACGGCGTATTTAGAGATTTCTTTTGAGAAGTCACGTATCGGAATGTATTGCACGTACAATTTACGTATGTAACTACATCGTATTTTATAAATTTTATAAATGGTTATAAATTTAAACATTTCAAATGTTATAATGGGTACTTATATTGTATTTATATTGGTACTAAAACAAATTGCAAAACTATTTTTATTCATACAATTTCAATTCAAATACCTTCTTCTCACGATGATATTATTTAAAACTGCATATTGGCCACAAACACTATATTATGAAAATACCCCTGTCGCAGCATCCTGCATAACATAGCGAATTTCCATTTACAAAAGTACCTTTTTAGAAAAAACCTTTTTTATGTGACTTTTCCGCCTTATTCCGTCAAATTTTTTCACTAAAAATGTCCAAAAAACCGTAGGTGAAGAAACTAAAGTTGACATTCACTAAAGTTTATATATATCTTAAAAATTTTATTAAAATTAAAAGTTTCCTTAGGTTCGGTTAGGTTAGGCCAAGTTCCGTTAGATTCAGTTAGGTTTAAAAAATTTTCGTTCACTTCACCCACCGCCGGAGGTTTCTAGGACCGCCCTGGCTCTACCTCCTCCTTGGGGTCTGTCAAAAAAATCGGGTGGTGGGTCCAGAACTGTCCAATCCGCTACTGACTTTTTTTCTTATTATCTCAAAAACTAGCTAACCTAGAATAATAGTTCAAAAACCTTTTTTTTGTGATTTTTTTCCGTCTTTGCAATGGTGTAAAAAAATGTGGCAAAAACTTTTAAATTATAGCAAATTTTGGCAAAAAACTAATTTTTTGCAAGAACAAAAGCCATGTTCCTGGCATCCGACGTGTCTGGCTGAAGAACTCATCCAAGATTTTTGGACTTCCAACGTTCTCACCAAATTTCGTAAACCTAGGACATTTCGTTCGAGAGTTATCGTGCGAACACACATATATATATATATATATATATATATATATATATATATATATATATAAATACATATATATATATATATATATACATATATATATATATATATATATATATATATATATATATATATATATATATATAAATTTGAGTGAATATTATTTTCGGTTTCTGGGGACCTCAAAGCAAATTTCTGCCATAGTCCCGGGCTCAAGTCGCGTCATGACAGTGGCTGTAATAGCTGAATTCCATTCTGGAAATTCGCTAAAAACAGAGGCCGTTCAGTTAGCGGTCGATATTTCGTCGAGTTAAGGTTAGTTGGTCGATAAAATGATTTTTTCAAAGGATTTTAACGAAACTTCTCTAAATACTTATTTAATTCAATACCAATAATACGAGCCCTTACCGAAAATGAAAAAAAATTGACCACCCCAATTTTGGGAATAACGATTTTAAAGTATTGTAATTTTAACACGGGCTCTTATGGGGAAACTCTTTTTTTTTTTTTTGAATAAAATGAAAACGTGTCAAAGGAATTTAATAAAAATTTAATATTATTAATACAAAGTTACAAACCATATTTAATAAGAAATAAAAATTATTCACTACGCCGTTTTTGAAATATAATTTATAAACATCATTTTACAACGTTTTTACAACAATAGTGCATGGAAATTTTGAAAAAAAAAACAAGTGGTATACAAATATACTGAAAATATTAACCCTAGAATCATACGTACACGTCAAAACGACGTACGAACTTCTCTACCTGCTCCAATACTACGACTTGTTGTTACTTGTTTGCCGTGAGATTTCTGTTATCTAATTTATTTGTTATATTATAACACACCACATATATTTTTTTTGTTTATAGTCATTGTCGTTTTGTTTGTATTGAAATAGTGTCCGTCAAAAGGACGTCGATGTATGATTAACGTATGTTTTTTTTGAAGATTTTGTACACTACATATTAAAGTTTTCCTATTTTTTTTTTTTTTTAAATTTATTAAAGATATGGATGTTATAATTAATTTATTCAATGATTATGATAATGTGAAAGATGATTACAGCTGTTTGACTTATAGAGACGACATAATACTGAAATTTTAATATATTGAATCGAAAACTAAAGAATGCATTTCGAATGACTTAATAAAAGATTAACAATTTATTTTGTGGAAAATATTTTAATTTTTATTATTTTTTGAGATCTTATTTGAAAAATTACCAACAAATTTTAGAAAATTTACAAATGTGCCTAATGGGGAAATAACTTCATATCTATGGGAATATCAATGACTGAGAAATTTCACATTCTGTAAAGTCACACATGTCCACTGACTCATAATAGTTCATAAATTAATTATTACAATTGATGTATTTATCTATTTTTTAATTTTTATAATGAAAATATGCTTTGATAAAAAGATTAAAAAAATTAATAAATATTTACATTAAGAAATTTTGTTATGTAAAAAAAATGTTTTTTGCAAATAAACTCTAAAACTCTCCGTAAAAAGTCCATCCGTCAAAACGACGTCGATGTATGATAAACATTTCTCGTAGACCAACCAAGGGTTAAATATTCCGCTACTATGGGTTTGTAATCAGTTATACAGATACACAGTATAATTTGTAATAGGCCATTTTTTTGTTCCATTTTGGTTGTGATTGTGTTGGCTGATTAAAATGCAAATAAAATGGTGATGTTGCTGATGAGATCATTATTTTGTTTGAGATGGCTGGCACATTTAAAATTTTGTTAAGTACTGATGATGATGATTACTGACGATAAACAATCATTTGTTTTTGATATACATACAAGTATACTATGTACATATAGTGTACAGGTAGGCAACAGATAACAGGTATTTTAAACATGTGCAGACAATATAAATGGGCATGATTTATGCGGCAGATGCGTTTTTTGAAACAAGGTGTAAATTATATTTAATATATTATCATCGTGTATTTAAGTATCATATGAGGAGTAACATATCAAAACACATCTTCGTTTATTATTTGTTAAGGTGTTACAACATGTGGTTTGGTTAACCAAAAAAGAAATGAGACTTTTTTTTTCTTTTTTGTGGCAGCATGCTGCGTAACATAGCGAATTTCCTTGTTTGCCAAACAAAAATCATATCTACCCTCTGCATTTCGACACTTATTTCCTTTACACCCTGTATAATCTGTATAGGCAAAAATTTTCTCGAAAACTAACTAGTTTACATAGAGAATGATGGGTTCTTTATGATAGTAAAGTCAAATTTATATATAAACAAAATACTCATTTCAAAAATAATGTTTTATCACATATAAAAGATATTATAATTTCTACTATCCTTTTTCAATATATTAGATAGTAGATCTTGTTAGAGATAGCTATATTACGAGTTTGTCCAAAAGATAAATTCTCCAAATGAGTTTGTCCAAAAGATAAAAAGTTGTTGTTGGTTTCTCTATATAATAAAAATTTCGAAAGATTTTTGATTTTTGAAAATCAGTTTTTATTATTTATTGAAAATTAGTTTACTTAAAACAATGGTTTGAAAACTCATTTGATGTAATTTTTCTTCTCTTTTTGACGGTGTAAAAATTTTTTTGAAAACTTTGTAACTAGTTTTAACAAAAAACTCTTTCTACTTTGGACATTGGATAAAAATTTCGAAAAATTTTGAAAATTCGTTTTCATTATTTATTGAAAATCAGTTTACTTAGAACAGTGGTTCGGAAATTCATCTTATGTAATTTTTCTTCTCTTTTTGACAGGGTCAAAAAATTTGAAAAATTTTTGAATTGTAATCAGTTTTAACAAGAAACTCTTTTTTGATGAAAATTTCCCGAAAAACCATATTCTTGGCATCGAATGTGTCTGGCTAAAGAACCACTTAGTAACCTTCTTACAACCTTAGCGAAATGCATACGATTTTTATGTTTGATTGAAAATTACGGTTTTTATAGTCAGATTAAATCCAATTTTTTAGCGAAAAGACGAAAAATTTTTTCAAAATGCTACCATTTTGTGTACTTTGCTCTCAAATCTAATATAAACAACGAAAATAATTTCACTTTTGTTCCAGACGCTAATCAAATTGATGTTTTGTCCTCACTAAGCTTAAAAAAAAACCGTTGAAGCTGTTGGTCAAAGATTGTGTTTTAAAATATTCCTCCTCATACATTACTTAAAATTATTACTATAGACCGGATGAAATAATTTTTCACAGGACCGGCTTAACGATTTCAGTGTAATACTGTTAGACTGTTTGTATTTATGTATGAGTTTGCTACAACACAAACAACAGAATCCTGAAAATTTATTGAAATTCAACATAGAGAAGCGAAAACTTTTTAGAAAAATTTTATTATGTGAGTTTTATATCAAAAATAAAAAGGGGCCCCAAATTTTATTGAATTAAAGTTTTGCAATATTTATTTGTCTAACTAGCTCGCAAGTATATATAAAACAAAATTTATTGTCTTCTTGTCACCGGCGGCTGTCTTTCAGTATCAATTGATAAACAAATTCCTTATCTCTTTTTAACTTTTTAAAATTTAATATATGTACCTTGTTTACAATTTTTTAAAATTTTTAGTTTTCTGCACAGGTACATACATATGCAGTGTACATCAAGCAATATTTAATCTAGTTGTCCATTTCATTCAAACACATAAACAAACATCATTTTGATGACATTGTATAATATATGATTGTATGTATTAACCACAGATACTATTGTCTATTGATATTAGAATATTTATATGGACCATACAATAGATTTTTAAATTTTTAAAGTTTTTTAGATTTTATTTTTTTGAAGCAAAATCGTTATATTGGTTAACACCTTTTATAATCTACAAACACAGAACACCTACAAACTATCGATGGTAATGAATATTTTTTAATTTTTATGTGATTTTTGTTGTAATTTGAGAGTATTTATTAATAAATGTTCTAAAAATGTTTATACCAACAAATATAACTTCAGTTAATCTAGAAAAATTTTAAATCCCATCTTGATTAACCATCCATATTCGTCAACACTTTAGTCACTTTTTATTTTCATATAGATTGTGTATATGTATAAGTTTATTCCCTCTATTTATTCAATGCTCAAAAGTATATATAAAAAAAAATATTTGTTAGCAAAAATGAAATGAATACCTACATAATATTTTATTAGATAACACATTAATTATTAAGCTTACATCTTTACTTCTTAATATGTATACTTTTATTTGTGTATAGTTTGTTGGCAAGATATACTAGTTTTGTATGAACATTTTTGAAGAAAAAATTAGTAATATTTTCTAAAACATATTACGTTAATTCGATTTAATTTAATCAGTTTATGTATGTATGTATGTAAAGGAACATTATTTGCTCTAGCAGACTCAGACATAAATACAAGCAGTCTAACAGTATTACACTGAAATCGTTAAGCCGGTCCTGTGAAAAATTATTTTATCCGGACTATAATTATTACTCATTTGTAACACCTATTTTGAATTTATTTCCTCACAAAAAAAAGCGGTTGTTCGTTTTTTTCTCTCATTTAAACAGAATCATAAATTACTATGTCCGGTTTAAATTTTATCTTAAAATTTAAAACAAAAAGAAAAAAGAATTATTTCCATTAATTTATTGTATTTACCTTGAATTTAAATGTTTTAATAAAGAAACCAAAATGAAGTTCTTATACCTAGCTAAAAAAAAATATTAACGTAAATTTTTCCATAAAGTAAAATTTGAAACGTTACTTCAGAAAATATATTACATACAGGAAAAAATACGCTGCCAATAGGGTGGGCACACAGCTTCCTCGTAGTCGTAAAAGGCTTTAAAACAGTATTCTACCAAATATACATATTATATACCCTGAAATTATATTTTCGCCTTGAAGTTTATAAAAAACTGTTGTAATTCAAAAGACTTAAAGGCTAAATTATAAAATAATAGCAAAAATATTTTAGAAACTAACCCCCAAAATACCCTAAAAATTTGAGCGAGATAGGAATAGCAGTAAATAAGATATTGACATTTAATGGGATTTCATGGTAGCGGCGTAGCTACCGTTACTCCGATTTCGATTAAATTCATAGGGGACCATATAGGAACCAAACTACATAATTTCTGAAAATTTCATAAAAAAGAATTGAGTAGTTCAGAAGTTATGCCACTTGGTGCAATTTTGGAATGACATGGTAGCGGCGCTGCTACCGTTACTCCGATTTTATTTAATTATTTATTTTATTTAAATTCATAGAGGACCATCGCGGAGCCAAACTGCATAATTTCTGAAAATTTCATTAAAAACAATCGAATAGTTCGGAAGTTATGCCACTTGGTGCAAAATTGGAGACACACAGACGGACAGACAGACGGACGGCCCAAACCAAAATTGTTCAGGAAGCTCTAAAACGTAAAATGTGCGTAAAAAATTTGATTTTGAAGAGAAAAAATTTTTTATTTTTCAAAAGTGATCACAATGCTTCCGCTACTTTAGTAGTTTCGGAAGCAATATAGGATATAATATGATGGTGGAAGAACTGGGAAGTAAAAAAAAGGATCCCCTTCCTTTCGGTTGTTCTACACACCGGCAAAATTTCGTCAAAATTGAGAAAATTCTCTGCAGATGGTGTAATTTAGTTTTTAACAGATTACGGTGGTAGAGCCGTGAAATACAGTAAAAGTGGCATACGAAGCAAAATTCAAAGAATTTACTTGTTTAGGGCGGAAAAGAAGCATCTCGGAACCCTTATAATTTGGGCAAATCCATCTGTATGTCTATCTGACCGTCTGTCCCGTACTTCCCCTAATTCGAAAGTGGGAATCAATTTTTTTTTTTTCACTTACCACTTCAAACTGGAATATCGCGACGAAAGGCTCATAAGATGAAGTTGAGGTTCCTTCTATCATTTTCCATTTTTAACCCCTGTTTGGGAAATACTTGGAGCTTCCAAGTGGTGAATGCCGATTTAAAAATTTGTGTCGGTAACTCTCGGAGATATAAGCAAAACAAATTTTTGAAAAAACAAAAAAACAAAAAGTAGTTTACAGCTGCAACAGTGGTCCCTAATAAATGAAATTTTACATCGAGCTATGGTTCACTATTAGAAAATGTCCTCCAAAAATTCTGGAAATACTGGAAAATGTATAAAATTTTTGTATTTCTTAAGTAGGTAATTCTAGCAATGATTCCTCAAAGGTCAAAATATTTTAAAATGAAGTTGAGGTTTTTCAAAAAATTGTTCATTTTTGAACTTCGTTGGCGGAATGCTCGCACTGGGCGAATTTTTAAAGTGTAGCTTATCGTAAATCGATGTATAAAGTAAGTAAGTTGTTAATTTCAGCAGAGAGAAAAGATGTTGATTTGAATGTAATGCCGCTATTGACAAATCACCGTCCACTTAACCCTATACTTAAACATTTACTTTTGAGTAATGTTGTATAAGTAACATAATATCTGCTGCTGCTACTCAAACAGTATACTTATACATATAATTAAAGATAATTCGATGTTTGCAAAACTGATTGTGGCTGTCCATACAGAGTCCATGTGAATATGTAGAAAAATGTATAATTCCATTATCCACTTCAGGTTTTAACAATATTTAGTTATCAATTGCTGTTATTATTAATTATATTATTTTATGTAAACGCATTTAATATTTTGGTTGCATATTGCTCAAATATGCACAGCTATTGTCTGCCTCTGTATACCGGTTGTTCAATGGAAACAGTTCATTTAATCACATATTTTATCTTATTACTACCCTTATCTTATTTTTTGTGTTGTTTAAACATAAAATTTACACTCTCAAAACAAATATTTTTTTTGATTCGTAGAAATATTTCTTTGATTACCGAAAAAATTCATTTCAGTCTCTCGTGATAAGACCGGAACATTGGTGTTGATGTTTAATAGTGCAACTCATAAATCATCCTGTCAGAATCTTTTTATTCACTAAAATAATTTTCTTTATAGGTCCGTGTTTACATAATACATGTGTAGTTGATTAAAACAAGATTTGTTCGTTCATCGCGCGAATTATATTACAAACTTCGTTTGACTAACAATATTATTTACAATTTCTACAAAAGATTTTAAAAATTTTTTTTAAAGAAAATATGTATGAAGAGTATCGTTTAAACTCCTGTCACACAAACTATAGAACGCATTTAGAAAATATTAGTAAATGTATTTATTAAAAATACGTAGATTTTGTGCCGCTTCTAACGAATGGTAATTCTGCACTAAACGTCCGGGCACTCACACGCTTGAAAAGTAGGGGGAAGTGTGAGTACGGTGGTCGACTACTAAGCACAAGTGGGGGTACAGGAGTTCTTAGAATTATATTCTCCTACAGTCCCGTTGGCGGACTGATAACGAAAGTCGGCTGTATTTCTTTATTTAAAAAAAAATGCTTTTTTTGATTCAAAAGAAAATAAATCAAAGAAATTTTTAATCTTTGACAAAGAAATCGTTTTGAAAGTGTGAAAAACTAGTAAAGTAAGTTAAGAATGACTTAAGATTCCTCCTAAAGTAGTTAAGAATAAGATAATAATAATTTGGATAGTTAAAAAAAAATACACTTTCTTACAATTTGTGACAATAAAGACACTCTGAACCAAGAACTATTCATAATGAGCTTGATGACGTCAGAGGCATGATTTTCCATATTTCTATCGTCTATAAGCTTTATTATCTTTTAGCGAATTTCCAGAATGGAAATTCAGCTATTACAGTAGATCTCATGACGCGACTTGAGCCCGGCACTATGGCAGGTTTTGTTTTGAGATCCCTAGAAACCGAAAATAATATTCACTAAAATTTATATATATATATATATATATATATATATATATATATATATATATATATATATATATATATGTATTTATGTATCAGCACGATAACTCTCGAACGAAATGTCCTAGGTTTACGAAATTTGGTGAAAACGTTGGAAGTCCAAAAATCTTGGATGAGTTCTTCAGCCAGACACGTCGGATGCCAGGAACATGGTTTTTGTTCTTGCAAGAAATTAGTTTTTTGCCAAAATTTGCTATAATTTAAAAGTTTTTGCCACATTTTTTTACACCATTGCAAAGACGGAAAAAAATCACATAAAAAAGTTTTTTGAACTACTTATTATTCTAGGTTAGCTAGTTTTTGAGAAAATACCCTGTCGCAGTATCCTGCATAACCTAGCGAATTTCCATTTACAAAAGTACGTTTTTCTCGGAAACTAGTTGATATAGAGTAATTGTAAATAAAAAAACCTTCTTTATGTGATTTTTCCGCCTCAAACCGCCAAATTTTTTTCACGAAAAATTTCATTTCACGAAAAAAATTTGGCGAATGAGGCGGAAAAATCACATAAAGAAGGTTTTTTTATTTACAATTACTCTATATCAACTAGTTTCCGAGAAAAACGTACTTTTGTAAATGAAAATTCGCTATGTTATGTAGGATGCTGCGACAGGGGTATTTTTACAAGTGTTGTTTATTCTCTCGGATATTTGATATTTAATGAAACATCCTATAGAAATGATATTATACATTGGTATTAATTACTCATATTATGATTTCTTGTTGAATAGTTTAACTTACATTTCTATAACCATTAAACCACGTAATTGAAAACGTGCAATACGTGCATTTATTTAATTTAAACATTTGCATTCCAAATAGTAAAATTTTAATTCATTGTTTACGCATATAATATGTAGTTCTAAATACATACCGCGTCGTTCAAAAAAGTTTGCACTAGAAGCAAAATTATATTTTTTTATTGAAAAACCAACCAATTTGTAGCAGTATTCTGATGATAATTTCAGAATTCAAATAATGGTACAATTTTTATTTTGCTAGAATTCATAAAAATTATTTTAAAATAAGGGTCACTTAAAGTCGTATTTTGGAAAAGTGGAGTTTTGGGCTTTATTTTTTGGCAGCTTACTTGACCTAATTTTGATATGATATCAAATTTAATGAGAAATTGATTAATAATTTTCAAACTATTACGATTTTTCATTATTCGTAATTTTGAAATTTCCGGTTTGCCGCCAAATATTTACTGCTCATTGTACGGAACCTTAATTGTGCAAGCCTAACTCGTTCTTGACCTATTTTTTACGTAGTAAGCCAGTCTCCTCAATATAATTAATTATATTGAGTATCTCAAATCTCAAAAATAAACTTTGTACTTTTTTGAAAGTGTTTGAAGTATTCAAGCTTTTACAGCAAATCATTTTCAAAATGTTCGAATATCTTGGATCTGAAACAAAAGTCAACCGTAAAGTTTTGATGGAAATTTTATTAATTTTTTGATGACTAATTTGAACATTATTACCCTTTCTAGATTTAACATAAAACATAATCATATATTTGAATATTAATTACAGAATATTTACATAACACCTCTGTTTTCCTCCCGAATTCAATTGTTCCGTCAATCTTTTGACTCAGTTGTCATTAGAATATTTTTTTTCTTCTGTCTAGATGAATTTCCATTTGTTGACTAATAACGCAAGCAGTCGCAGACAGCAGCAAAAAAAATTACCAGGTGGCAAAAACCAATTTGCATATGAAATTAATGTGACAAATTAGAATATTTATGATTATTATTTTTTTAATTTAAACGAAAATGTATTTATGATTCATTGCACGTAAAATGTACAACTTTAATGCACTTAAATTATAATATATTTAACAAGGCAACATACTTGTGTAATATCTGATCCTGGGATCTAAGGGGGACTCACCAAAGTTGCCTAGGCATACCAACTAAAAATTTATGTCTACTATAGGATGGATTCGCCTATAATTTGACTCTTTACTGTGATTGTGTCTTTTCTTACATTGTTTATGTATGTGTCTCTCTTATATTTGTGTACTAGATGTACCCGCGACGTCGTTCGCACGACGCATTATGATAAACTCAATGAGAAGTATATAAATGTAATAATTATACAGAACTTCTATAGAACAATAATTATTGCGTAATGCATGCACATGCACAAAATGGATTTTCTGTTTTCCCGTCGGCATGGGACATTTTCCCGGTATAAGAAGTATCTTAAATGTTGACCCAAGTAATAAGTTATCATCACATCAAATTTCATCAAAATCTATCCAATAGTTTTTGCGTAATGTGTGCACATGCGCAAAATGGTTTTTCTATTTTCCAGTAGGAATGAGACATTTTCCCGGAGTAAAAAGTCTGTTAGATGTTAACCCAGGTAATTAGTTGTCATCGCACCAAATTTCATTAAAATCCGTCCAATCGTTTTTGCGTGATGCGTGAACAGACAGACAGACAAAAATTTTAAAAATCGCTGTTTTGATATTTACATCGATAACTATTTACAGTACCAGAACAATTTTCAAAAAATATTCTATATACAGATATGGTCTCGTTACAGTTTTATTATATAATATATAGATGTATGTAAACTTATATTTGGCGGTTCTTTCTTGACTCTGTGATATTTTACCATAAAATATAATTAATTTATTCATTATTAAAATTTAAAACCACCCAACAATTTTCAATTGCAATTAAGAAAATTTAAATATTACAATGTGATGCAACAAATTGGTTAATTTAAAATACTACCGTTGCAATCGGGTATTTTTTCCCGTATATAAATTTAATTAATTAATTTATAACGAGTGATATCACAAAATGGTTAAAATTACTTAAACAGTGCAACTTCAATAAATGTTTGCATTACAACTGCATCGATATTATATTGTTCTCTAGCTATATGTATTGATGTCACAATTATCGAAGTTAATTTGTACGTTGCAGTAGCTTCTTTAATAATTTCATAAAGAAATTACACGTTAGCGGTAATTTATAGTAATAATAATTATATATTAAAAGTAATTATTTTACTTATAGAAAATTTTAGGTATGCATTATGTAATTATAGGTTGTAAATTAATATTTTAATAAGATAAATATTAAATAAAACTCAACAATGTTACTGAGGCTGTAGAAATTAAGAAAGAATGCATTTTTCAAAAATTTAAGTAATACACTTCAAACATTTAATATTTTTGAAGAAGAAATTAGCTACTCTATATAATTTTTAATTTTAGTGTACAGGCGTCATTTAAAATTAACTAACTGCTGAATACATAGTACAGCCGACTCTCGTTAATTCGAAACACGAGGGACTCTTAAAATATTACGAATTGTCGAATGTTTGACGCCGATGAGTTCGAATTAACGCGTCGTTTTGTTGCGTAGCAATGATTTTTTCGTTCGAATCACCAAGTGCATAAAAATGTATTGATTTAGTTCGTAATATAAAGAGATTTTGTAGGGAACTCGTGATAACTTTGAATTATAGAGAGGTTCGAATTATCGCAAGTTTTAATTAACGAGAGTCTACTGTACTTAAGTTAGGGGGGAAGTTCACGCCAGAAATGGCCAATAAACTAATTTTTTTCGAATTTTGTTTTTTGTTTTTATTTTGTTCTGTAGTTCTTTACAAACACGGTGATATATAAAACATGGCCAAAAAAATTTTTTTCAAGTAGAAAAATATTTATTTGTGAGCCGCTGCACAGCCAAGTTGCTGCTCCTTTGCAGATAACGCTCTCCCCCCCTCGCGATTTGATCAGTGATAAAATTGGGTTTTATAATTTTTAGAAGTTTGGGATTACAATTTTATAGTTAATTTTTAAAATTACCTGAAACCTATAATCAGCTTTATGGACAGGTCCTTTAGGAATAAAATAATAAAAAAATATTTAAAAAATATTCATTACTTTTTGAGATATGGCGTTCCTTGTAAACGCTTAAAAACTTGTGAAAAAGAGCCCCCCCCCACAGGGAAGAGTAATAAATGTTTCAAAAACAAAATTTTCTATTTGAAACCCTCCCTAATTTGAAAAAAAATTTCAACAAGCAAAATAATCATAAATAAAAAAGTTGCTTTTTTATTTGAACTCCCCCCTTAATTGATCAACTAATGGACAGTAATCCAAACCAACAAATGGGCAATACTTAGTTGCATTATTCACACCTTTTGCTTGTAATTAATTAAATAATTATTAAAATTTTCTAATACAGGTGGCAATTTAATAAACAGGTGGCGATATAACACAGGGTCGAATTATCAATTAGTAATTACACACAAGAAAATTATTCCACATAATACATATTACATATACAGTGCGGCTCAGCAAAACATTTCGTATCCAGTTTAATGCAACTATCCTAAAATTGTAAAATAAATAAAGTATGTAATAGAATGTATACCTAACATTATTCAACGCATTACGTTCTAATCAGTTTTTTGTTCGTTGCATCCGAAATGTTTTGATGAGCCACATGGTATATATGTATCTGCCAAGTGCTTAGGCACAATAACATGTTAAATAATGGTTTGTAAGTAATTATATGGTATTATTATCATTATATTACTATAGTGAATGAACACACATGACGTATGTACATTAGATTCGTAAATACAAACCCACAAATAAATGAGTCGTTTAATTTTAAAAGAAACTATAATCCGAATTTGAAAATAATTTTTCAAAAAAAAAAAGAAAGGACAAAAGTAATTTTGAATGAATCCATTGAACAATTTTTGATTTTTAAGTTCTTGTGTTTGAGCCACTTATTTTTCTAATAAATGTTACTGTCTTTGTCAATCAGAAATATGTAATAATTGAAGATACACTATAACGTCTATAACCAATTCAATTGAAGCAATAACAGTTAAAGTATTTGGCACTCATATCTCATTTTCCTTTTAACTCATAGCGGGTTTTAGAACTAGACGATTCAAATAATTGAGCATATTATGTTAATGTAAATTAATTAAAAAGATAAATAAGAGTTAAATAATAATAAAAACTAATTTTTATGTAGGATATTAAATATAATTATTTTTTTTATAAATTATTTGTAAAAGTTAATTAAAATTGCAATAATTTTAATAGTTTTTAGAATTAATTTACATGTAAACGAACCTACCTAAGACAGAGAATAAATAATGTCCCAGATTATTACAGGTTTTGGGTTATGGTATGAGGGACTCAGCTTTTCTTATCAAGTATTTTATAAATCTTACTACAATAACGTATTTTATAGAAAAAATTTATTTTTTCAGCACCCTACTTGCATATAATTATTTGCTGCTGAATAATAATAAAAAACAAATAAAAAATATATTATTTGATCTCAAAAAAAAAAAATATATATATACTAAGCATAAGGCCAAGTGCATGCTCGGTATGCATAAAGTTAGGGTTCCTAGGGCAGCTACGATAAGTAAATATTTTCGGTTATTTGAAGGTCAGTTAGGTGATAATTTGATTTTAATTGAGTGTTCTTAGCAAGTGCTAAAATTTGTTTCCAAATTTTTTAGATCCACGGGGGTGAGAGAAAAATTCAATTTAAAGCACAATATTTCGCAAACGAGGCTTAAGTGCCCTCTCCAACAATATTCCACCCTATTTTTCGATAAGGCATATCTCAAAAAAGGCAAAAAATTTTTACTTCGTATTCATAGATTGAAAGATGTGTTGATAGAATTAACGACATTTTAATGGTTCTCAGAATTTTTGTTCGGAACCCCAGAAAATTTAAAATAAAATTACATAATTATGTTTAACAAATACAATTATTTATATTTACATATACAAAATTTGTGGTTGTTTTACAAACGATCTAATTTGAATATATAAATATATAATTGAGCTATCAATACGATAATAAGTTAACTGCATACAGAATTCATTAACTTTTTTTCTATACTACTTAATTTTTTTCTTTTTTGTGTCCGTTTAAAGCCGACTTTTAATATCGGGTAAAAGAAAATAATTTGAAATAATTTTACAAATTGCATTTCGATTAAAATTTTATTACATATAATCGTATCAGACGATTTATTTATGGGAGGTAAACGGTTTTTTAACATCTTAATACACATAAAACTATTTTAGCGAATTTCCAGAATGGAATTCAGCTATTACAGCCACTGTCATGGCGCGACTTGAATCCGAGACTATGGCAGAAATTTGTTTTGAGGTCTCTAGAAACCGAAAATAATATTCACTAAAATTTATATATATATATATATATATATATATATATATATATATATATATATATATATATATTTGTGTGTGTGTTCGCACGATAACTCTCGAACGAAATATCCTAGGTTTACGAAATTTGGTGAAAATATTGGAACTTCCAAACCGTTGGGCGAGTTCGCTAACCAGACACGTCGGATGCCAGGAACATGGTTTTTGTTCTTGCAAAAAAAAGTTTTTTGTCAAATTTTCCACTTAATCAACAATTTTTGCAAAATTTTTTTACACCATTGGAAAGAAGAGAAAAAATTACATAAAAAGGTGCTTAAACTATTATTCTATGTCAACTAGTTTCCGAGAAAGACGAATTTTTATAAACGGAAATTCGTTATGTTATGCAGTATGCTGCGACAGTGGTATTTTTTTGAACTTTGCGACTGCGTGAAAATCTTGAAAATTTATATTAATTGTTTTTGTTCTTTTTCAGTGTGTAAAATCATGTTTAACCACGCCAATGAAAAAATTTGGTGAATGTCCACCGAAAGACACGTTATCAGTATTCGATTCGGCGTGTATCGTTGTATGCCAGTATGATTCCGATTGTCCGGACACGGCAAAATGTTGTAAACATTCGTGTGGCGTTACCTGTCAACGGCCCAAATATTTATATCAAACTGACGACAGTACGTATTTAGAAATTTTATTTATTTATTTTTTGTGGATTTTAATAAAATTAAAAACTGCATACTTAAATGTACATATAATATGTCTATTTACATAAAATTATAATAATAATAATAATTTATGTATATCACTTTTGTTTTCATCATTATCATATGTTATAATAAATTATGGTATTATGGTCAGTCCACAATGGTCAGGTGGTCATTACATACCTATAAATTTTAACAAGAATAATTTTATATTTTCAAAAATCAACTGCGCATACAGTTTAGTACTTATTCACAGTTAAGAAAATATTCGGATCTCAAATATTTCTAGATTCGGCATAAATTAACGCAGTTTAATTTTGGCCTCTCTTGACTCTCCCCTCCACCTACTCACCATATAGACTACTCAGTGGAAATTAGTTTTTTCCGTATTAAGGCCAGAAAAATATTTTATTGAACTAATATTATTTTTTTTATTATATGAAAATTAACGCATTTTTTTTAAAGTCTACCAAAATATTTCCCTATAAAACGCCACGTGTCTTTTTATTGTGAAAGTGTGTGACCAAATGGTAACACAGTCTATGAAATTTCAAAATGTTACAAACTGATTGTAAGTAATTCATGATTATTTATGCCAAATAAAATAAACGGCTTTGTGTAATCCATTTCGGGTTATGCTTCTTTATTTAAATTTTGTAGATGTTTGTGTAGCGTTTTCATTTGCGCAGTTTTAGTGGTAAAGTTATTCTTGTTAATGCAGCAAATATGTATAAAGTAAATTTAAGATGTTGTTTCGAAAGTAGGACATACATATAACATAATATTGTTAAGTATATGTGTATTAAAACAGTGTATTCTTATGCATTTTATTATAATATGCTTAAATGTGGTTGGTTATTCTTTAAGATAAATTAACTTACTATGCTAATCAAATAGATATTTGCATTATAAAACATTTAATAAATAATTATTTTTAATTATTTACATGAAAATTATGAATTTTAATTAAATTTTCCAATTACCCAACGCCTCCACCAGCGTTAAAAAATTTTTTTAAGCAAATATTAGAAACTTTTACGGGCGATTATCAAAAATTGGTAGCAATGAAATGTGTAAGAAATCTATTAGAGAAAACTCATCTTAACTTTTTGACCTTTCAAACAAAATAAGTAGGGGAAAGTTGCCTTGATTTCACCATTTGGTACTTGTTTCTTTGTTGCTTTAAGGCTAAAAGGAATTTATTCGAACGCAAAGTCTCAAACCCTTGAATGAGTTCTTCAGTTAGACACGTCAAATGCCGGAAACTCCAAAAAAATAAGTTGGATACATTTTTGAACCATAAGCATATAAGCGGATTTTCGAGAAAAAATAATTTTTATAAAATTATTATTATTATTTGTGCTGTAGCAGATTTCCTAGTTCTTTTGCTTTGAGAACAAAACGGGGAAATTTCGAGTCCACAATTTTGAAAGGCAACTCCCTCAAATAATTGAACGCGTGGTAACATTTTGTAGCCCTATTTGTAGCTAAAACTACCAATAGTATCCACCTAAGTGAATCTAAGTTTCTCTCTTGTTAGGTCTAAAATAGGGTGGTGATGTTTCAAACGCAGTGGTTCATTTAAGACTACTTTCCCCTATATCTATGAGAAAAAAAACCAATACATATTGTTGCAGTATCAAAGCAAAATTAAAGCATTAGATACTATAACAAAGCTGCTCCACCCATAATATGATTATTATGTAATTTATATTCATATAGTTTAGTAATTTTTCATAAACAATAAAACTGATTTATAATAGTATATTATTCAACAAGCGAGTAGAATACGATATTTTTTCTACGACTTTTTTCCTTTTTGATTTAAATAAAATTGAATACAAATTTTAAATCAAATTTTTAATCTATTTCTAATTTCATTAAATGTTTGTATAAGTAATATGTATAAAACGATCAAAACAAAACATATACTACTTTGTTTACTTGAACGTTACCAGGCAACATATATTAAATTAAAACTTGATACATACATTATACATAAAACAATCGCAAACCCATTGAATAATGGTTAATACTGTGATTTCATTGGTCAAAAAAGTATAGTGAGTAATGAATATTCCTCCACACCTTTGAATAATGGCTAACTTTCTCAACAATATTAACGGATATATAATGAGTGTGTTCTTCAACAGGAGTAGAAAAAAATCAATATCCTGCATTGAATAATGGATGTCTAGGTATTAATCTATGCATAGTCTAGGAAGTATTTACGCATTCCTCGTGCAATGTTGGTACGGTCAGTATCGTCCCGTGATTAATAGAAAGAATTTGTCCCCAATTTTGTGGTTGTCAATCAGGGCCGTAACTAGGTCTTCAGGGGCCCCGGAGCAAAAAGTATATTCGGGGCGCCTACGGCAAAAACAGAAAATTCGGCTCCCAGCCGATTTTTTTTTGCTCGTCCGCCCTAATTTTACAGTAATACTTTTTTTTTTTGCTTATCAGTCGTCTAATTTTACAGAAATACCGCCCTTAAAATTTGTCAAGATATAATTCTTGTATTCTCTTGGGGGTCCCCTTTGGCTGGGGCAGCCGGGGCAATGCCTTTTTTGTACTATTTTGTTCTAGGCATACATATTAATATAAGCAAATTATATCGCTGATGTTTCTATGAATATATTTCTCTGATTTTGAAAACCGCTTCAAAATTTGCTTCCAGTTTCATAATTCTATCATCTATTGAAAAATTTTAATAAACTTGATGACGTCACCAAATAAAAAAAATTTTCTTTTTTTTTAAATCAAGTTTTATGAAAATGATTTGAATTCGAGTGATTGGTTGAATTAAGATAATTTGAGTCTGAATTTTTCATTTTTACTATCAAAACGAACAAACTCTTTTTGGAATTTTGACTGGTTCGATAGAAGTCGTTTTTCTATGGTGGTCCCACTGCACTGTATAGAATAATAAATATATACATATTTATGTGTATACCTGTGTGGACCCCGTGTGGGTCCATGTGGTCCATTTGTGGTTACATATTATGTGTAGCGCGCGTGAGAAGTGCATCGACTTCTGATTTATTGGGTATAGGCCGGACCGGGCCGGCAGAATGACGGGCCGTTTTTTTTTTTTTTTAATAAACTAACGTACATTTATATATGTAGTTATGTACGTTCAAATAATCAAATACATATAAACTGGTTTGCTAAATAATGGCCTAGTTTTTTATAAGTAATATAACTGCTCCGGTAATATGGAAGCACTCCAATATTAACCGATTCACATAATGATGAGAAGATTGGGAAGAAATTGAAATAAAACTAACAAAAGAGCATTTGGTACCGCGTGATTCAGAATTAGTAGTACGTATAATTTTAATCAGTCAGGGTTGTGAAGAAAAATGGTAGTCCCCGGGAATAAATAACATTTTCTAAAAATTTTCTCCCAAACAAATACGTAATGATACCCACTGCCAATGATATTCACTGCCACCCCCGACTGTCTAAAACCGCCGCCATTTTTTCAAATATCAAAAAAAAACTTCCATAGGAACATAGCGGCTTACCTACAGATTGATAATCTATTTGATTTTTTTTTTTCAAATGAAAACTGCGGCCGCAATCGTCGGCACCAATATCCACCCTTTTTTAAAGACACTTTTTTTTAAAAAATTATAACAATTATAAAAGATAAATACAAAAGGAATAAAAAAAAAATTTTTGTATTGTTAGCCATCCAAAAAAAAAATCGCGAAAATTGACTATTTTTCGGCCTATCACACTGTGATGGTACCTTAACCCTAGAATCATACGTTGGTCTACGAGAAACGTTAATCATACATCGACGTCGTTTTGACGGATGGACTTTTTACGGAGAGTTTTAGAGTTTATTTGCAAAAAACATTTTTTTTACATAACAATACTACAAAAGCGAACATAATGTTTAAAAAAATTGGATTTGGAAAAATTTCTTAATGTAAATATTTATTAATTTTTTTAATCTTTTTATCAAAGCATATTTTCATTATAAAAATTAAAAAATAGATAAATACATGAATTGTAATAATTAATTTATGAACTATTATGAGTCAGTGGACATGTGTGACTTTACAGAATGTGAAATTTCTCAGTCATAAATATTCCTATAGATATATAGTTATTTCCCCATTAGGCACATTTGTAAATTTTCTAAAATTTGTTAGTAATTTTTCGAATAAGATCTCAAAAAATAATAAAAATTAAAATATTTTCCACAAAATAAATTGTTAATCTTTTATTAAGTCATTCGAAATGCATTCTTTAGTTTTCGATTCAATATATTAAAACTTCAGTATTATGTCGTCTCTATAAGTCAAACAGCTGTAATCATCTTTCACATTATCATAATCATTGAATAAATTAATTATAACATCCATATCTTTAATAAATTTAAAAAAAAAATTAGGAAATCTTTTATATGTAGTGTACAAAATCTTCAAAAAAAACATCGCGTAATCATACATCGACGTCCTTTTGACGGACACTATTTCAATACAAACAAAACGACAATGACTATAAACAAAAAAAATATATGTGGTGTGTTATAATAACAAATAAATTAGATAACAGAAATCTCACGGCAAACAAGTAACAACAAGTCGTAGTATTGGAACAGGTAGAGAAGTTCGTACGTCGTTTTGACGTGTACGTATGATTCTAGGGTTAATCAGTTTTTAAAACTCTTGTAGTCACTTCTAAGCATCTTTTTAGGAGTAAGTCGTTAGTCTATTGTGATAAAACGCTCTCTTTGTGTTAACTTTGTCTCTTTACACTGAAAAATTACGCATGACCAACTTTTAAATTTAGAATATTTTACTAAAATTATCGGTATATATGCGTTATGAAACACCCGGTATAAATGCATGTTATAATATTTTTATAAAGGTACATAATACGCTGTATATAGAATGCGTGCACACTAACTAATGTAAGTAGAGTTTGGACCACCAAAGTTGTTACCGCTCGATCATTTCACATATACATATATATTTCATAACTCTTTTTCACATGTTTAATTTATATGTATGAGAATGCATTATTACCATATATAGGTCCATCCGTTCCACCTATGTCACTACAATGTAATCCAATTTGGACATAAATCAACATTTTTTTTTAAAAAAACAAACATTTAAATTCAATTTCTACACATTCCAGCTTTACCACCAATACCAACGAATTTAACGGCAATCGAGCGTCGCAAAGCGAAAGGCGTCATCCTAAAATGGCACGGTACAAAAATCAAATCACCACCGCCACCATCATCAACGACACCATCTCGAACGATAATTTACGTGGTGGAGGAGCGTCACCACGCCGGACGCCATTTTATCGAATCACGCCTAGGACCGTGGACCGTGCGACAATACACCTCGAAATTATCTACCACACTACGTAACGTTATAAAACCGGGTCGATGGTATCAATTTCGAATTGCCGCCGTCAACGAGAACGGAACCAGAGGATACTCGGAACTGTATCGACAATTCACCACGCAGTACAGTAAGTATTTAAAAATTTACGACTCTAAATCCATTTGGTTGCTTTTGATAATTATTGTTGTTAGGTCCTCGACCACCGGCCGCCCCGAATAATTTAACAGTTGGACCATTGTGGGAAAATAATGGCACACTGTGGGGTGAACTGCATTGGACGCCACCTCAGTCAGATTTACCGATTAATCGATATAAAGTATTTTGGAGTCGTCGCTTACAGGGTGCTACGACTGTGCTGGATTCAGTTTTAGTGAATCATCAGACTGTTCCAAAGGTATTACTTATTTTATTTCTTACATTATTTGGCTTAGGGAGGCTCTTAAAATGGAGTTGAGATGTTTTTTACCATTTCCCATTTGTTTAGCCTGCTCAATAGCGGCTACTGCTTTAGTTAGTAGCAGTTAACAGCCTGTTGAAACCAGTTATCAACATCGGTTGACCATTTCATCAGTACCCTTTCTAACATTGCATATGCAATCACTTTTACTTGTCCCTAAATTCAGGCAATCTACATTGCGTTGACAATCGTCCCCATACCCACTTATTTCGTAATATTTTTTAATAAGTTGGGTGCCTGAAAGGATTAATATGAAAAAAGAATAGCAAAAATTATTGCAAAATTTTGTATATTGAAAACAATTTAGATTACAGAAATATAAGCGTTCTTCTCATATTTTTATTTTTTATAATTGCTTAATCCAAGTTTTTTTTTTTTTGTATTATTAATTTACGGTAGACATTCGCACGAAACGGCAACTGATATCGGTTCGAACACCCATTCTTTACGCAACGATTCCGGTAACAATGGCTTATGTTGCGAATCAATCATCTCTTCGATACTGCCATTGCGCCGTTTCAAAAAGTACATTTTATAATATTTCGGTTGACAGCGATACAACGAGTTCCAACACACTTGCATGGTACAGATAGCCGACGGTACATAGCGTGGATAAATATCGTGGCCCAAATCGGAAATTTCGTAGCGCACGTCACAATTACACGTGGGTAATCTTGCCGATTTGAAGAGTAAACCACGTCCTTCGTCTACGATGTTTAACTGTAACGGCAACAATAAAATTTTAAAAGCCATGAAAGTTTTTTTTTTGGTAGGAAATTATAGTTACCGATGGAGATATGATTGGAGGGTTTCCCGATGGGTAACGTTTACTGGGTTCCCGTCTCATTTCCACGTCGTCCACTAGATTATTATTTTGGACTAGTTCGTCGAATAAGATTTTTTCAAAATTGTTCGATTCTTTTAGACATTTACCACTGTTGTCGTTGATTGAGCACTCGTCACTGGCGTCTTTATCGATTGTGTTGATAAATTCATTCGGAAATCGGCCGTGATTCAATTGGCGCCAACGTTCGATCCGCGTTTGGAAACTTAGTAGGAATAAATGTGCAAAAAATATGAGGGTACACTGAAAAATCAAAAACGCAGAGTTATTTTTGTAACCAATAATTCAAAAAGTGATGTTTGCACTTACCGTCCTTTTATGGAAAATCTGCATGTTTAACTAGCAGCGTTAATCGAACACTAATGAAAATCCTTCATTTTCTAATCCTTATATAGCGATACCTAACAATAGTTTGAGATTAAATTTCAAATGACGGGAGTTATTTTTTGGTATTGTGTCAACACCTTTCATGATGATAGTATTGTTAGAACTTGACAGTTAGTTTTATTCACGAGTCGATATCATTTTCTAGTAATTTGGTATCAAGTCGTTATTAGATATTGTTTTCCATTAATAAGAAAATTCTAGGAAAACGAGGAAATGAATATGAGGTAAACGAGGAAGCCTTTTTTTAAACACCCCCCCTTTGGATTTTCACAATAAAAATCATTTCATTGTTAGTAAATTTTCATCAAAAAAGCAATTTTTAATCCAACTTTTTGTAAAAAGGAGATCTTGTTCTATCAAATGATACTATATCACGCTTATTTGTGTTTGAAAAATCAACCAAAAGCGAGTAGAACTCGCACAATTAGTTTTCAGTTACCAATTCTGTGGTAACTGAAATATGCATGAATTGTCCCACATTATACTGAAATAATAGTAAATTATTTTTTTTTTTCAGTTTTCTGGTTAAAATTTTTTTTTTAAAAAACCTAGAAGATTAGTGGGAAGAAACGGTTATTTTTAGAAAATTTTGAATTATATCATAAAGACCACTGGACCAAAAGTTATAGAAATTTTTTTTTAGAAATAGTTCTTTTAAATGATACCTTACACGATATATTAATTAAAACTCTTTTTTGAACCAGCCTGATCCTCAGTTAAAACAGGAAACCCAACTTATTTTGCATGTTCTACTATTTTAATAATTTCTTATTTATCCTTTCCAAACAGGAGCAAACATCATTCCTATTAAAGGATTTAAAAGTTGGATTTCAATATTTTCTACAAGTACAAGCCTTAGCACAATATGGTCGAAATCGTTTAAAAAGCGACAAAGCTGCCATCATTTTAAACACCACAAACTATACAAATAATAATGGTAAGCAATTTATCGCATTACTCTACGCATAAATCAAAATATTTCTAACCAAAATCAAAACCAAAAAATTGTAGGTTCGGATACAATTACACCAGTAATAACGATTTTGGACAAACGAACAAACATTAAAGTACAAGCGTTAAAAGTACAAAAAATATTTTGGTCACAGAAACGACTATTGGCGCGGATATCGTGGAAATCGCCGGTGAAAATGAAGAAAAGTAATTTGAAATATATAATTTCTTGGCGAGCCAGACAATGTAATACGAATAATGATGATTCATCGTTACAAATGCAACATTCTGTAACGACTGAGGTAACGATTTTTGTGATTAAAATCTTGAATTTAACAGAATTTGAATTTCTTTGAATCGTTTTCAGAATACACGATTCGATTTGTACAATTTAGAATTTGAATGTAAATACCGTGTGTCCGTACAAATTGCATATGATGGAATTGTACAACAACGAGAAACTTCTCTATATTTTACCACACCTAGTTGCAATGAAATTCGAGAGAAAACGGACAAAGACAAACCACACTGTTTATAGATGAAATATATGTTCATTTTAGTTGGCTTTGAAAATTGGAAAAATTTGATAAAAGAGTTGATGACAAGTTTGATTTAAAAAAGTATTTTTTAGAGTTTAAAAAAAAAATTGTAATATAAAAATAAAATCAATTTTTATTGTATCAATATGGAAAAAAATAAATATTATTTTTGTATAAAAGTTGTTGATAATTTTTTTTTCTAATTATACCTATGAAAAGATTTCTGAGAAAAAATAGAGAACTGTACAGTATTGATTTTTTACGTCAGTAATAACACTGATTGACTGACTGACTGACACACAACGCACAGCCAAAACCGTTGGGTGTAGAAGAATGAAATTTTGCACAGGAGTTCCACATGTAATATTAATGAGCACTAAGACAGGGTTTTTGAAAATTCGTCCCCTAAGTGAGTTAAATAGGTACGGGATGAAAATTTGTATGTCGACATGGTCGACATGGTCGTCATTTTTGAAGTTATATAAAAACGTTATTAAGGCTATTAAAATAAAAAATCTACTTAATAAATTTGTAACACTGACTGACTGACTGACTGACTGACAGACAGACAACGCACAGCCTAAACCGTTGGATTCAGATGAATGAAATTTTGCATAGGAGTTCCCTATGTAACGTAAATGAGCACTAAGAAAGGATTTTCGAAAATTCGTCCCCTATAAGTGGCTTTAATAGGGGATGAAAATTTGTATGTATATTCGTTATTTTTGAAATTAGTGGTATATAAAAATATGTCACTATGGTTAGTAAAATAAATAATATCTTATTTAATGAATCTTTAATTTTGACTGACAGACAACGCACAGCTTAAGCTGTTGGATTTAAAGGGTCATTTCTGAAAAACATTTTGAAAAACATTGAAAATGAGCAGATAGTGAGCACTTAATAACAAGATATACCCAATGGGATTTCCCGATGGGAAATCCCATTGGGTATACGGCTAGTATTTTAATAAATTTTTAACACTAACTAATATCCTGAGATGTTGCTGGTGATAAATCCCATCGGGTGAGTATTGAGTAGTGAGTATACGGCTAGTATTAATTTAAAAAATTCAAAAACAATGACATTTTAAGGTACATAGATAACATTTATTTAAAATAAATTAAATAATAAAAATAACATTTGGTTTTCCTAAAATTCTACAGTCCTAATGTTTGATGAAAAAAAAAAATGGTGTGCGCGTGAAAGCCACTTGGTTGAAGTGAAACTTCTATACATGTAATACTGTCTAACTCGAAAAGGCCCAAGAAAATCGCATGTGTCTCTCCAAATAATACTATTTTCGTAATACTCCCAAACAGAGTTATGTTCGCTATAGAAATTTCACTTCAAAAAAATAAAAAATGTTTAAAAAACGTTACGAACACGTTACAAAAAATTAAAACTAAGGTGCAGGTGTAGTATCTGTAGTGCTGGACGTCGTTACAGATGTAGTTTCCTGCTGAGTACTTGCTTCCGTTACGGCGGCACTCATTTCAGTCGTCACCGTTGTCGTTCCCGTACTCATTTCCGTTATTTCTGTCGTAGTATTCATTTCCGTTGTCGTGTCTTCCGTTAAACTTGCTGAGGTAGTGATTTCATCGTTTCTTGTTGTTGCTAATGTAGTTGATGTACTTGTAGTGATTACGGGTGGAATAATCACTACAAATGGCGGTGGCTCCACTTCTTCAGATGAGCCAAATATGTAATTGAATGCTGATGAGAGCCAATCCCATATATCAGTGTAATCTAAACGAAAAAAATGGAAATACGTAGGTATTTTCGAAAATTTAATGAAGAAGTTCTACTGTACCTTCGTAAGATTCATCCGACGCGTAATCATCGTAGTCAAAGAGAGGCTAAAAAAAATCAAAATGTTGAATATTAGTAAAAATTATATTGTAAAAAAACAGTAACTGTGTTGAGCAACGTTTCACTAACTGTAAGCTTTGAAATAACGTAACATCAACAAAATTGTCAACAAATTAAACAATATGAATTATTGTTGTTAAAATTTTAAATAAAAAAAAAAGTATTTACACATACTTTACTTTGTACAGGAACAAATAATCCACCAATTTGAGAAATAATTACAAAAACAATCAAATTGTAACTTAATTTAGCCATAATGATAATAACTGAGTACGCGCTTTACAATCTAATTATTGTGACAATTGCGGAAAATGAAATACGTTCGCTACATGAAAAATTTCTCATTTTTATCCATTTATTTATTTATAGATTTTCCATGAATTTTCTGCTATTGCATCATTGTATATTTTATTTGTTATAAATATCCTTCAGTTAATTAAGCGTTAAAAAAAAAAGTCCATTTTCGCAATTTTCTTATTCAATAAAAATTCATTGATTAATTCTTTTCTTATGTGTATTTATTTTTATAGCTTGGTGACATTCGTTTTTTCAAGTTTATTTAAATGATATCGGTAATGTTTAGGAATAAATTATTCTTTTAAACAATTAACATATTTGTGACTAATTGCAAGCAGATACTATATTAATTCATAGTATATTACCTACGAAGGATCGTAAGTGTTATTTTTGTAGCCTCGGATGTAGTTTGAGAATCCGAGGCTGAAACCTCCCAGTCCGAGTAGGAGTAAGATGTTTTTTTAAACAAATAAATACTGAATAAACTCTACAAAAATTTCCATAGAGAAATCCATTTACTAATTGATGGTAAAGGATTCTTTACGTACCTAGAAAGGTAATTAAACTTTTATGACTTGTTGTTTTGTATGACTATAGTAATCAAAAAACAAATTTATGATTTAAGTGAATGAAAAAATATTATTAAATTTCTGTTCCCCTATTTCGGGCTCTATTTTCAAATAAAAATAAAAATATATCTGTAGTTACTGAGAAAAATGGCCGTGATATAGGAATAAATATCGAAGTCTTAAAGATTCCTTTTTTACTATTTAGGTATAGAATCCTAAAAAAGAAATCACATTTTCTGAATGAATTTTGATTTTGATCAATTTCAGCGCTTTCACCATAACTTAACCCTAGAATCATACATACTCGTCAAAACGACGAACGAACTTCTCTACCTGCTCCAATAATGTGACTTGTCGGTACCTGCTCGTTGTGAAACTTCTGTTATCTAATTTATTTGTTATTATAACACATAACACATATAAATTTTATTTATAGCTATTGTCGTTTTTTTTATACTAAAATAGTGTGTGTCAAAAGGACGACGATGTATGATTAACCTATATTTTTTTTTAAAGATTTTGTACTCCACATATAAAGCTTTTCCTAATTTTTCTAAAATCTATTAAAGATATGGATGTTATAATTAATTTATTCAATGATTATGATAATGTGAAAGATGATTACAGCTGTTTGACTTATAGAGACGACATAATACTGAAGTTTGAATATATTGAATCGAAAACTAAAGAATGTGTTTCGAATGACTTAATAAAAGATTAACAATTTATTTTGTGGAAAATATTTTAATTTTTATTATTTTTTGAGATCTTATTCGAAAAATTACTAACAAATTTTAGAAAATTTACAAATGTGCCTAATGGGGAAATAACTACATATCTATAGGAATATTTATGACTGAGAAATTTCATATTTTGTAAAGTCACACATGTCCACTGATTCATAATAGTTCATAAATTAATTATTACAATTGATGTATTTATATATTTTTTTAATTTTTATAATGAAAATATGCTTTGATAAAAAGATTAAAAAAAATTAATAAATATTTACATTCAGAAATTTTTCCAAATCCAATTTTTTTAATTATTTTGTTCGCTTTTGTAGTATTGTTATGTAAAAAAAATGTTTTTTGCAAATTAACTCTAAAACTCGCCGTAAAAAGTCCATTCGTCGAAACGACGCCGATGTATGATTAACTTGACTCGTAGACCAACGTATGATTCTAGGGTTAATTAATTCATAGCACACACTTAACAAATTTTTAGTATCTTAATATTATGATGCAATTAAAAGCATAATATATGAATTGATCTATAATATTAATTTATCAAAATATCAAGAAATGTTAATGATTTTTTTTTTTTTGAAAAAATAAGGATTAATGTAAATAATATTGCAAATAACATAAACAAAAAAATAGTTTTAATTATATAATTTAGATTAATGTCGATCTAATTTTATATTGTGTATTACTTAATAATTTTATTGCGTAATATTTAATAATCAAGTAATTTAATTAATATAAATCGATTCTGATAAATTATTTATAAATTAAAAAAAAAAAATGGAAAAACGTGGTTAGGAAATCCACATGACTTACTAAATACATTCATGAAAAACGTAAAAGCCATAATTTTTAATTTACGTAATAAGCATAATAAGCCTTGTGGTTCTTCTTAAAAGTATAGCATTAAAAAATCATGTTTGAAAATATAAAAAATTTCATATAATTTTAGCTTGAAAAACTAACTAATTTTTAATTTTTCAACAAGTAGCTTTTTCAACAATGTTTGTTCACAAAAGAAGACTTTTATTAATAAATTGTTCTCGTAAGACTAAAAGTAATACTTCTTCTCGTTAATTAATTAAATTACTAGGTAACAAATTTTATGAAATAAACCCAAAATTCGAAAAAATAAAAACTTCTCTTGTAATAAAAAGTAAAGCAAATCATATTTAAATTATTGAAGAGAGGAAATTTGAAGATTATATTTATAGGTTTGGATAATATTTCCGCCAGTTTTCATCGAAAATAATAATTTAGTGACTAAATATTACTCAAGAAAATTTAAAGTAGCAAAATTTTTCTTTCAAATGACACTCTACTAGCTGATCAGTCTACGATCGTTGTTACTGTAATAGTTAATTTAAAAAAAAAAAAGAACTTGAGTTTATCTATATTCTTAAAAATTCAAATTTGATTTCACTTTGTTTATTTAATTAATTTTTGTATTTGTATCAAAACTGAAAACTTTGTCGAAAGGAAAAATTTAATTTCCTAATATAAATTAAATTTTTTGAATGATTTTTACCTTTTCTAACAACAAAAACTGAATCTTATGGTCAATCAAAGGTACACAGATAAACAAAATTTACAAACTTCTAATAAAAACGATTTATTTTCTCTAATATTTATACATTAATTAAATCCATTATATATTTACATTAATGCTTAGAAATTCGCCAAGTCTCTTAACTCCTTTAATGATGTACATGAAACATTCTTCTGACTGAAATTGTCAGGTTAAAAAATTTCAGTAAGACAAACTGAACTAGTTAAATCGTCTAAATCATCAGAGGAGTTAAAAGAGGGAGTTTTCCACAAAAATTTTCTCTTTAATACATTATTTACAAGTAACATTAGCCCTTGCATGTCCAAATTGATATAATTTGAGCATCAATGGGTTTTACGAATCACAACTCATTTTCGATCACACATTCCATTCAGGCAATGAGATCCATCCACGTACTTAAACTAGGAACTTTCACATTTTTTAAAAAATAAATATTTGTAGGTACTCCGGGAAACTATAGGCGCCGGAAAGATTTTAATAGCAGTTATGATGAGCGCGAAAATAGCGCGTAATTCCTATATAAGTTTTATCTAATTATCGCCGTTGGTTCAGATTCAGATATTTTCAATTTTTGTCTTTATATGCTGCTCAAATGAATTTTTTTGATTTTCCGGGAAACTATAGGCGCCGGAAAGATTTTAATAGCAGTTATGATGAGCGCGAAAATAGCGCGTAATTCCTATATAAGTTTTATCTAATTATCGCCGTTGGTTCAGATTTCGATATTTTCAATTTTTGTCTTTATATGCTGCTCAAATGAATTTTTTTGATTTTCCGGGAAACTATAGGCGCCGGAAAGATTCTAATAGCAGTTATGATGAGCGCGAAAATAGCGCGTAATTCCTATATAAGTTTTATCTAATTATCGCCGTTGGTTCAGATTTCGATATTTTCAATTTTTGTCTTTATATGCTGCTCAAATGAATTTTTTTGATTTTCCGGGAAACCATAGGCGCCGGAAAGATTTTAATAGCAGTTATGATGAGCGCGAAAATAGCGCGTAATTCCTATATAAATTTTATCTAATTATCGCCGTTGGTTCAGATTTAGATATTTTCAATTTTTGCTTTATATGCTGCTCAAATGAATTTTTTTGATTTTTCGGGAAACTATAGGCGCCGGAAAGATTTTAATAGCAGTTATGATGAGCGCGAATATAGCGCGTAATTCCTATATAAGTTATATCTAATTATCGCCGTTGGTTTAGATTTCGATATTTTCAATTTTTGTCTTTGTATGCAGCTCAAATGAATTTTTTTGACTTTCCGGGAAACTATAGGCGCTGGAAAGATTTTAATAGCAGTTATGATGAGCGCGAAAATAGCGCGAAATTCCTATATAAGCTTTATCTAATTATCGCCGTTGGTTTAGATTTCGATATTTTCAATTTTTGTCTTTATATGCTGCTCAAATGAATTTTTTTGATTTTCCGGGAAACTATAGGCGCCGGAAAGATTTTAATAGCAGTTATGATGAGCGCGAAAATAGCGCGAAATTCCTATATAAGCTTTATCTAATTAGCGCCGTTGGTTCAGATTTAGATATTTTCAATTTTTGTCTTTATATGCTGCTCAAATGAATTTTTTTGATTTTCCGGGAAACTATAGGCGTTGGAAAGTTTTTAATAGCAGTTATGATGAGCGCGAAAATGGCGCGAAAGTCCTATATAAGTTTTATCTAATTATCGCTGTTGGTTCAGATTTCGATATTTTCAATTGTTGTCTTTATTTGATGCTCAAATGAATTTTTTTGATTTTCCTTGAAACTATAGGCGCCGGAAAAATTTTAATCGCAGTTATGATGAGCGCGAAAATGGCGCGAAATTCCTATATAAGCTTTATTTAATTACTGCCGTTGTTTCAGATTTAGATATTTTCAATTTTTGTCTTTTAACTGCTATTAAAATCTTTCCAACGCCTATAGTTTCCCGGAAAATCAAAAAAATTCATTTGAGCAGCATATAAAGACAAAAATTGAAAATATCTAAATCTGAACCAACGGCGGTAATTAGATAAAGCTTATATAGGAATTACGCGCTATTTTCGCGCTCATCATAACTGCTATTAAAATCTTTCCGGCGCCTATAGTTTCCCCGAAAATCAAAAAAATTCATTTGAGCAGCATATAAAGACAAAAATTGAAAATATCGAAATCTGAACCAACGGCGATAATTAAATAAAACTTATATGGGAATTACGCGCTATTTTCGCTCTCATCATAACTGCTATTAAAATCTTTCCGGTGCCTATAGTTTCCCGGAAAATCAAAAAAATTCATTTGAGCAGCATATAAAGACAAAAATTGAAAATATCGAAATCTGAACCAACGGCGATAATTAGATTTCGCGCTCATCATAACTGATATTAAAATCATATTTAAATTATTGAAGAGAGGAAATTTGAAGATTATATTTATAGGTTTGTATAATATTTCCGCCAGTTTTCATCGAAAATAATAATTTAGTGACTAAATATTACGCAAGAAAATTTAAAGTAGAAAAAAATTTTTCTTTTAAATGAGACTCTACTAGCTGATCAGTCTACGATCGTTGTTACTGTAATAGTTAATTTAAAAAAAAAAAAGAACTTAAGTTTATCTATATTCTTAAAAATTCAAATTTAATTTCACTTTGTTTATTTAATTAATTTTTGTATTTGTATCAAAACTGAAAACTTTGTCGAAAAGGAAAAATTTAATTTCCTAATATAAATTAAATTTTTTGAATGATTTTTACCTTTTCTAACAACAAAAACTGAATCTTATGGTCAATCAAAGGTACACTGATAAACAAAATTTACAAACTTCTAATAAAAACGATTTATTTTCTCTAATATTTATACATTAATTAAATCCATTATATATTTACATTAATGCTTAGAAATTCGCCAAGTAAGTCAAACACAAACGCTTACCGGAAAGAAGTTGGCGCCGAAAGTTGGAAAATCGATCTGTTTTTTATATGGCTAAATTGCTCCCCAATTGCTCCTTTGGAATCAGTAATTGCTCCACCTGAAACTTAATTACTTAATTAGTTATTTACAAACAAAAAAACTTTTTTGTTTGACTATTTCTATTATCAAAATCTTGTCAAATAATGCATTTTTATACAATTACTTTATATCAAAAAATTGCTCCCAATTTGCTCCATCTAATTTAAAAGTTAGTTATTAATTACTCTGAATAATAATTAAAATATATTAAAATAAAAAATATTATGAATTAGGTTATGTATTATTAAAACGTATAGGCAATCCATTATACATTTAAGTCGTTTGCATATATTTAAGGATAATTAAATTTTGACAAGTTAAATAACATTATAAAAAAACAAAATATTTTAATAATTATTCAAAAAAATTAAGATTTAGCTTTTAAATTAAATAGAGCAAACTGGGAGCAATTTATTGACGTAAAGAAATTATATAAAAAAGTATTATTTTGGGAGATTTTGATAACTTAAATAACGGAAAAAAAATTGTTTCTTCATAAATAACTAATTAAATAATTAAGTTTCAGGTGGAGCAATTACTGATTTCAAAGGAGCAATTTGGGAGCAATTTAACCATATAAAAAACAAAAAGATTTTTCAACTTTCGGCGCTAACTTCTTTCCGGTCAAACGCTTTCATGGTCGATTTTTCTGACCACACGTTTCCTCTTTTTCGATTTTACTTTACGAATTTCCATAATATGTTTCAATTAGTGAAATATCTCTTTACATTTATTTATATATTTACATAAAAAAACAATTATTTATAATAATTTAAATAAAAATTTCAAATTATTATAATGAATAAATAATATTTACTTTTTCGTTTTCGGTATTCAACAACAATTATACCTTCTGTGTTTCGAATATTTGAATCATTTCAAATTTGACAGAAAGTCGTTGAGATTTATCAATTATATCACAATTTATAAGCATGCGTTAAAAATTTTCTTCTGGGCAATATATTAACTTTTTATCACTTTTTGTATGGCAATTAGTAAATTTCAACATCTTAACTCCTTTAATGATGTACATGAAACACTCTTCTGACTGAAATTGTCAGGTTAAAAAATTTCAGTAAGACAAACTGAACTAGTTAAATCGTCTAAATCATCAGAGGAGTTAAAAGAGGGAGTTTTCCACAAAAATTTTCTCTTTAATACATTATTTACAAGTTAAAATTAACCCTTGCATGTCCAAATTGATATAATTTGAGCATCAATGGGTTTTACGAATCACAACTCATTTTCGATCACACATTCCATTCAGGCAATGAGATCCATCCACGTACTTAAACTAGGAACTTTCACATTTTTTTAAAAATAAATATTTGTAGGTACGTCCTTCAGAACTTTGAGTCCTTTAGTGGGGAACTTGTCATCATTTTGAGAATGACAAGCAAAGCGTCAAAAAATTATTCGAATCAGTAAAGAAAGACATTTTCGGGTATTGGCAAAATAAGTTACATCCATCGAATTTTCCGCTCAGTGCATCGATTTCCTGGATCGTAGTGACGCATTCAACATACTTGATCGAATGCCTCCTCTAAATGACGCCCGGTACAGGGCGTTACTTCTCTTTGATCCATATATTGAAGGATTTGTTTTACGATAGTATCCCGCTTCTTCATCTATGGCACTAAAATTTTAAAACAAATAATTGAAAATTAATCGAAATATTCTAAAAATTCAACGAATAAAAAACACTTACGATCCACCACAACATGGAAATTCCCAAAATTTCTGATCCTTTCCGAAATCCTCACCATCCTGCAATGTTTGTGGTAAATCTTGATCTAACGTTTCCGGTAAATACAGGCACAAAACTCCGCCAACAATTCCAAGAGCTCCTAGGATTAGTAGTGGTAGTATCGGTGAAACATTTGCCTGGTGGAAAATATACAAAAAATTAATTTTGTTTTATTGATTGGAAACATCTTGCACAAAGTAACTTACGAGATATACAACGAAGGGTGCCAAAATACTTGCAACGTAACCCATAATATGAATCAAAGCGACACCTTGAGCCCGTACAACAGTTGGCAACACTTCGGCCGCATACTGTAAGCCAATATTATACGAAATATTTATACAGAATCGTCCAATGATTGCTAACGTGGCCGACCAAATTCCTAACGGGGCCAACATTGCGAAGAAACTGAACAATCCACTTATAATCATCGTGCCACAGGCCAACCATCTCCGACCCCATTTATCCAACACGAGTGTCAAGAACGTGTCAGCCGGGAATTCAGTGGCACAAGCAATGGTAAATGTTAAGAATAGATCGAGTCCCAACGAGCCAACATTTCGTACGTGGCCATCGAAACATAACGAGATTATCATCCATATAACGATCAATAAGACCGTAATGTTTCGCAGTCTTCTAGATCGGAATAAATCCAACACCGAATAACTTTTATTGGCTTCCTCTTCCTTTAAAATTTTATTGCATGTGTCCTAAAAAACACCCCAAAGTTAATATCCCCACAAAATTACTTAAAATTTTCTTAATCCTTACCGTAAAATCTTGATATAATTGTGGTTCAACTTTGGTTCCATTGATTCGTTCAAATTTTTTCATAATTTTCAACGCCTTATCAATTTTTCCTTGCGAAACTAACCATCTATACAGTAAAAATAAAAAAATTAAATACATTTTTTCCGAAACAATTTTTTTTTATTTCCAAATAATTGTTACCTTGCTGATTCTGGCACAAGCCATGGTGCAACTAAGGCGGCAAGTAATGGTAACGATGTGACTATACATAATAATTTCCAGTCAGCCAGGAAATATGCTAGCCATGGTAGCGACGATGACGCAATTGTGAAGAAGATCGCAATCGACATGTTTGCAACAAATGTTCGCCATTGCGGTCCCACATATTCCAAAACTGTAACCAAGTAAAAAAATTTTAACGTCTATTTTGCAATTTATTAAACGATTTTGTCGTATAAGCAATCAACAGCACTTAAATGTTTAACTTATTGCTAAATTAAATACATTAACAAAAAAATCAATCAAGTGCAAGTCAAATTTCCGCAAATAGTGTTTCGTGCAATATTTCAAGCACCATAATTTTAGAGCGACTTTTTTTGGTGATAAAGATGATGAATTGGAAATTTTTCCGAAAAATGTTTAAAAAAAATTCAAACAATAATACGTCATAATATACATATGTATATTGTTGAATTCGTGTTTCAATAAGCATTCCTTTGACATCCTACACAATATCTTTGTTCTCTTTTTTTAAAAGTATTCCCTGAATGAAGCCCCTAAAGTAAAACCATAAAATCAAAATTTAATGCTAAATTTCAAATTTTTACGTGGAGTAAATTCCATAAGTGTTTCGTTTTACCAATTTTGATACGGAACACTAACAATGAACCAATTTGCACTATTCTATATTTTCAACACGTTTTAGATGGTGTCCTATGGACACCAAAACATATCAATTTTTACATTTTGCACCAAAAAAATTACTGAATATAGAAAAAAAAGGCCAGATTTTTACAGAGGAATTTTGCTTTTCATTGATTATATCGTTGTAGATAAATATGATAAAAATAAAACAAGTGAATTAATTGGGAAATTTAATTGATATCAAAATCATAGTAACGGAATAGGTATTAAATAATAATATGGAATTATATAAATTTATTTTATTCGTTAACGTACAATAGTTCCCCCGAGACAGTCAGGTACAAAAGTATATCGCAAGAAAAATTTTTCTTTTATCAAAAATTAAATTCTTCAGTTATTAAATTTGTATACCACTTGTTTTTTTAATTTCCGCGCGCTTATGTTGTAGCAATATAAAAGCATTGTTGAAAAAGCGTTGTAAAAAAAGTTGTAAAATGATGTATTTAAATTATATTAAGTTCAAAAACGGCGTAGTGAATAATTTTTATTTCTTATTAAATATGGTTTGTAACTTTGTATTTTATAATATATTAAATTTTTATCAAATTCCTTTGACACGTTTTCATTTTATTAAAAAAAAAATCGTGTGAATATGTCAACTTTCCATAAGAGCCCGTTTTAAAATTACAAAATTTTTAAATCGTTTTTCTATCTAGAGAAGTTTCGTTAATATCCTTTGAAAAATCGTTTTCCGAAACAACTACCTTAAGTTGTTTCACCGTATTACAACAGAGTTTTATATTTTCTCTGAATAAATTTGTATACTCGAATAACTATCCATTCAAAAACACTCCAGCTTCGCTGTCGCGTTTTTGATAATTGTACGTAAACACAAATTTATTCGAAAAAATACAAACCTCTCGTGCAACAATAAATGAAAAATAAAATTAGAACAAATACATTTTCTTAACTAGTAACAGTCACGGAAATAAAAAAATACAAAATTTATTAATTATAGTTAAAATAAAAGTTATTTAATTATCCACTGACAGTAAATTCACTGTGGAATAGCTTTATTCATATTCATTTTACTCTACGTTCAATAAGTAATTGTTAACCTTGTTGTTGGTTGATGTTATTAACAACTAGTTTTACACGATAAAAAATATCTTTGAATTTACTCAAGAGAATAGCTACTCAAATCTCAAGAGATTCGTGGTACAAACTAACTAGCCACTTACGGTCCTATATTGTGGGCAAATTGTGGAATTAATATCATAATATATCATACTATTTAACCTTGCTTTTCATATGAGAATTTCAATCAAAAATAGTTTTGTAATTATTAGTTCCCCGCAAAGGAATCAACGTGGTCATTGTGTAATGAATGAAAATGTGCTATTAAACGTGAGGTGCACAATTTCTGGGAAAGGCCAAGTACAAAAAAATTATTGACGGAGGTAGTAATCTGTCACTGTTATCTGTTTGATTATTAGGTTCAGCGGTCAACCTGCAAGAACTCATTAGTCCTGGCCGAAAGTTTCCGTTTTCATATAGACCTTGCACTGCTAAACGTTAGCTCCCTAATGAAAACGTTATGTTTCATTTTAACCGACTATTTTAAATTTTGAGCAATAACATTAACAATAACAATATTTTTTTTATTTAGAGTATTTCTATACTTTTTTATTTAGAGTAAGGAAACCTAAAATTGTAAAACAACCCGTAAATATTTTTCGACAGTTTTCTCGATAAAATTTTCAAAGAGAAATGTGAATGTGACAATTTTATGCAAGTAATAAATGTTCCAATTAAAAAAAATCTTTCCTTTAACCTGTCCGTGATACAGTTCCTAATTTGACTTATTGTTGACGTCTAATAGATTACGTAATTTTTTTTTTTGATAAAAAAATAGTGAAATTATTTATTTAATTAATACATTAAATGTGAAAGAGAAAAATATGTGTTCTTGTTAAAAAAACAACTAAATTAATTAACTAGCGCTGCATTTTTATTTAAGGAAAATTATTCATTTTGATTGTATTGCCACAAATTTCCAATTATTTATAATTTTAATTTCCTTAAAGCTCAGTATAAAAGTAATAATAACCCTGCCGTAACATCCTATATACCATAACGAATTTCTCAGGATTTGCTTTTAAACTAATTATCCTTTTAAGTGCATTCGATTATTTCGGCGTTCCCACCATAAATTTCAAAGGAACAAATAGTTATGTATTTATTTAAGTTTAGGACTGTCACTTAAACAAACAAGTTAAAACCTTGGAGAAATCTAAATTAATCATTTTTGTTGATAACTGGTTAAAACCAGTTTTAACCAGGTGGTTTGAGTTACCCATTTTTAACTTCCCATTAGAAGTTATTGTAATGGGTCCGATTTTCGTCTCGCATATCTCGAGAACAAGTGATGATATCAACTCCAGACTAATTTCATTAGATGCGTAATCAAAAAATGAAGACCGGATAAAGTTTTCAGCAAATTCGGATTAGCGGTTTGTTTTTTGTGGTAAAAAAATGGAATTAACTTTATTAAGATAACATAGATTATATGGATTTTTTACCATAACATTATTATATAATGGCCTAAGAACCTTCCTTGATGTTAAAAACGCCAGTATTTTATTATAAAATTAAAAAATTAAAAAAATTAAAAAAAAAAACGAAATAAGAAACTTTTTTGGAAATATACTTTGTCTCGTATATCTTGAGAACAAATGATGTTATCATTGGTTTGATGAAGGTGGAGCCCCCACCCTTAGGTATAGATGGCGAAGCCCCTGGTATGGTGCAAGGGGTAAAGCCTCTATCGGGGGCCCAGGGGAGGAGTCGCCTGAAATGAAAAAAGAATTATTTATGTACAGTAGTCTCTAGTCTTTAAGGACACCCAATGGGAAGTTGACAGTGTGGGTAGACCTGTCCCCCAATTTTTTTTTAGCACGTGTTTGTCATTTCTTGTAAGTTTTTAGTAATTTAAAGAATATAAAAATGTGAAAAAAGTCTTGGAAAATATGATTATTTTGTGGAATATTCATATTCGCTCAGCCTTCTGATGTGTCCCCTGATTTAAATCAAATTCATTAATCGATAAAATATGTGATTAACTGTTAAGGCCACATTTTAAATTTATTAAAACATTGTTATAACTTCATCGTTAATTAACTATTAAATATTGTTGCAATTATATTATTTTTATTTAGAAATGCATTTGACGTCGAGCCGTTGTGAAAAAAGTAATTTTATGTATAATAAATAATTGTTGATGAATTCAGTGAATCAAAAAAGGTCAACTCAAATAAAAATTAATAATAATAATCTTGATAATATTAAAACAATAATTATCGTAAACCACCGTTTAATTAAGCAATTTCACAATTTTGTTCGTCACAGCCAATCTTGATCTTTCATTAATTTATGGTTTAGATAGGTTTTTTTAAGTGTGCAAATCGTAACAAGGTTAAAGGGTCATCGTCAAGGGAATAACCAATAAAATTTAATGTTTTATTAAATAGTAATTTGAACATTTTAGTTTGGGCAAAGATAATGACATATCCGGTAATTTGGAATACAATTTAATAACAACTGGTCATATAAAATTGGTTTTATTGGTATTAACAAAATATTTATAGAGTGGCTTTTATTTCTTGTAAAAAATATTCGTAAATCATAATTTTATTAAAGGAAACTATGACTTAAGTATGCTATATCTTAATTAAAATTCACATAGTGTTTGAAAAATTATCAAAACTGGATTGACTCGAACCTGGATCTCTCGAGTCCCAGCCGATCCAGTTTTGATAATTTTTCAAACACTATGTGAATTTTAATTAACATAATGAATTGGCCATTTGCCAAGGTACATCGCGTGTTCAAGTATCAGCCAAAGCTGGACATTAAGTGAACATATGAATATTAGTGTATGTTTAAAATACGGACAAAAGTCCGCCATACATTAATAATGTTTCACAGGCACTCGATAACATTTGAAATTCAAAATTGCTATATCTTTATTACATCATTTGTAGAGGTCGAGGACAAGCAAAAATCAAGCCCGATGCAACAATTCAGGCGAACCAAACGAGCCTAGGATACCAGAAAGTGAAGAACGCCAAAAACAACCAAAAAGATGATTCCAAACTATGTAGGTAGTAAATTATAACTTACTAGACTTATTTTGTTGCAAAATTACAAAAATTTTTCAATACTAATAAAGGAGATAAAGGTAAGTCGAAGGAAAAAAAGAGGAAAAACTTAAAATCCCGGGATGGAATTAAATATTTTCCCCAAACTTACTTACCGAGAATATAAATCATGGTAAAACAATTATCGAACGCCATTCCCACAAAAAATCGGCAAACAGAAAATGCCCAAAAATTATGTACGAATGCTGTCCAAACGCCAGCTATCAAACCAACTAGATTCGATCCAACCAGTGCAGGTATACGACCATAACGATCCGCGATCCATCCAAACACTAGACCACCCAAAATGGCTCCACCGAAAAATATCGCTTGAGCAATTGATGGAAGTGCTGCATTTTCACAAACCCAACCTAACTAGAAAAATTAAAGAAGAAAAAAATGGAATATTAATATAAGAATATGAATCAACAATGTTTCTTATTTAAAAATTATGATCTTAAGACTGAAGTCAATATAGTATATTGTACAACTCGTGCGGGAAATTGTCGATTGCCCACGAAGGCGAAGTTGAGCACACGAACGTAGTGAGTGCGCTCATTCGCTTGAATGGGCAATCGACAATCCCGCACGAGTTGCACATACTATTTTTTATTACGAATTTCACATACTTTTTTCTATTATTTTTACTATTTTTGATATTTTTATTACTTTTTAAAATAATATTTTTGAGTTTTCGTCTTTTTCTTTCTGAATTAAATATTGTTTAAATTATTTTGTTGGTGGTTTCTATAGAAATAATTATTAAATATTTATCAAATGAAAAATCAAGAGGCGGCTTTGCGTGTTTTGATTAAATTTTGCGTGTTTTACTGTCAATTTGCGTGTGGAAAGTTACTTTCCGCACGCAAAAAAGTATGTGGGAAGAGTACAGTGGGCAAACAGCTATTTTGCGTACAGAAATGTGTGCGCCAAGTTAGTACTTCCCCCGCATGAGTAATAAAAAATTATTTCTTTACTGCGATATACATACATATGTGCTACCCTGCACTTCCATCCATAATTTTAAAAGGTTTTCGAATTACTTGTGAAAGACCTAAATTATGTTGGGTAATATTGAATATTTTATACAAGTGTCACAAAATTTAAAGAATGTCATAAGTCATAAACCAAAGCACAAGGTCAAATTACAATCTAAAATTCCACCAAATTTTAGTACATAAATTTTTTTACGGCAAGTTTACGGCAATATATTATATTTTTGCTCTACTTTTATCTCAGATTGACGTTTTAATAATTTATGGATATCCAAATATCAATCGATGACATTAATAAAAATTAAATATAATTTAATAAAAAAAAATCTATACTACTTTTTTCCGGTGTTATATTACATAAAATACACTTGTCCTAATATTGAGATATGCAATTATTATAATTTACAATAAATAAATTTACTGTTTTACCTGCACCATGTGATTTTATCAATTTACATAATACAAAATTTAAATGATAATTAACCGATTTTTTTCGTTTTTCATTTAATTTTTATAATTAATCTGATCTAAATTGATTGCAAAGAAAAACGGTAAATAGATTAAAAAAGTATTTCCGAAAAAAATAATTTAAATTACATTTAGTATCCTTGGATAAAAAAAATAACAGTTAATTTTAAAATTTTTAAAAAAAATGTATAACGGGAAAAGAACATGAATGACATTTTTTCCTGCACGATATCTCACAAATAAAAAATAATTTTTACGAGGTATCAATCAAAATATTATCAGAGTATGAATCTGAAAGCTCACATGTAATCTCCAGTGTCAAATCTAGCCGGTTTATTAATTTTAGTAATATATTTTGATGACCTATCTATTTTTTTAAAAGGCTAATTATGTATGTACAAAAATTACATTTTTTACAATCGTTTGCTAATTATCACTATACGGAAATAATTCGAAGGTTAAAAAAATTTCAGTAAATTAATTGTCACAAATTATATTTTTTTCATTAAAAATACTAAAAAAAAGAAATTAAGTAAATACAAAATACGTAACTGAAATTTTTTAAATCAGTATACATAGTACCATTTTTTATAAATAGATATTTTAAGTAATTTAAAATATATTATTTTTGAATTAAAATCTGACATTTAAGAGCTGAACGTACATTTAAGAAAAAAAAATAAAATTTTTAGGTTTAACTAGACGGTAAATCGATAAAAAAACAAAATTTTTGCATAAAAGAAAAATAAGATATTTTTTAAAATTTAATCAAATCTATTCTTAAATTCATTTTATAGAAGCCGGATCTCGTGACTCAAACTCACATGAAGATAATTTTATTAAAATAAATATGTAAATTTTCAATTAATTATAATAGCTGTATCTAAACTGTAAAATTTTTCCCAAAATATTTCAAAGAATTCTCTCATAAAATTTTTATTTAAACTGAAAAATTTTAGCTACACAATATATTTAATCAATATTTATAATTACTAATCAAACAAAATTAATTAACCAGTGAAATATTGTTTTTATATTGTTTAACAAATATGATTATAATTAGTTAAATCTTTACATTTTATACTACATATATTATGTACTTATTATTAGGATTTGGTAGTTCTAACCACGAAATCCTTATAGATTCGTCATCTCTGTCGTCGCACTTGACCACTTCGTATTAGTCGTGAGTCGTGAGTTATATTACTAACAAATTAAAGGCTAATTTTATCCCGAGAATTGTGAAAAATTCTAGTTATTGAACAATGAAATCCTAACTTAATGCGCGTCTAGCATGCACTTACTAAATTTGTATTATAATATTGTACTAGTATGTACTAGTTTGAAACTAATTATACACCGTTTAAAATATAAGCATTAAGAAACAGCGGTAATTAGTTAGTATTTTGCTTGTAACTAATTAGCACAAGTTGCATCCTTGATAATAATCGAAATTTTATTTTTTTTTAAAGTTTTCCTAGTACAGACAAAAAAAAGATAGATACAATGAAAACTCCCTTTAACGAAAATCTTAATATTTCCTATTTTATTTCATTTCAAACTTTCAAAAAATTTTTTCACCCTAAAGCCCTATACCGGCTATACCCTTTGTTTGAGTACGCCGTAAATCAATCAAATTACTTCTTACCTCTGTTGAAATTGTTGAATATGGAACATCGGTATAATTAAATTCCCAACCATTTTTACAGGATGTTATTGGCCAAGTTGGATCTGCCTCTAATTTTCCGTGTTGCAGTAAATCTTTATAATTCACATCGTACATTGAGCATCTATCAAAATCGAAGTTACCATCGCTTTGTATTCGTTTCGGTATTGCTAACATTTTTCTGTAACAAAATTAACAACAACAAATTTAAAAATAGTTTTCAGAACAACGATAAAAAATTTAAATAAACAAAACATTGTTGCGTTTCAAGCAGTATCACGTGATACTATATGCAACTTCTTTAAAAAAAAAAAGCTAGTATCTTCTCTGTTTGAATTTTTTTTAACGTAGTTGCTCCGAGATTGTCAGGTACTAAAGTATCTCAGCAAAAATTTTTTTTTTCAAAAATTAAATAATGTAATTAATATTCTTCAGTTATTATATTTATATACCACTTGTTGTTTTTTTTTAATTTCCACGCGCCTATGTTGTAGCAATATAAAAGCATAGTTGAAAAAGCATTGTAAAAACATTGTAAAATGATGTTTATAAATTATATTTCAAAAACGGCGCGGTCAATAATGTTCATTTGTTATTAAATATGGTTTGTAACTTTGTATTTTATAACATATTAAATTTTTGTCAAATTTCTTTGACACGTTTTCATTTTATTCAAAAAAATCGTGTAAATATGTCAATTTTCCATAAGAGCCCGTGTTAAAATTACAAAACTTTGAAACCGTTTTTCTCAAAATTGGAGCGATTAATTTTTTTTTCGGCGTAGACTCATATTATTGGTATTGAATTAAAAAATAAATGTCTAGAGAAGTTTCGTTAAAATCCTTTGAAAAATCGTTTTTCGGACCGACTACCTTAAAAATATTTCCAGAAAAACTAAAAAAATTAAATAGACAAACATTGATGCATTTGAAACAGTAATACGTGAAACTATACAACTTCCTTAAAAAAAATGTTAGTATCTTTTCTTTGTTTGAATTTGCATAATAAACAATTTTTTTTTAAAAAATTTTAAATATTAATTAAAATTTAAAATCTCCTAAAAAAAATTATTTTTATTTATACACGAAAAACCATAAAAAAACAATTAAAATGTATAAATTTTTTTGTCATCCCAATAGTAGTAATTTGATACGCAAAAAAATATTTGTAATATTGTAGATATCAATAACCCACTCATTTAAATAGAGGTCAAACAACTTGCTAACTACTTAAAGGGTAAAAAAGCAAATTCGCTATGGAGCTAATTAACAACATTTAATTGATACTGTTCCAAGGAAATTGATTAAAATACAGTGAATTAACCAAAGCAAATAATTAAATACAGTGAAAACTGTCTAAAACGAAACATAATCTAAAATTAAATACAATTTACATATCTCTAAAATGCCAACAGGGTCGGTCTGATTTGATTGGTCCAAAAATTTGGAAAACTTACAGGTAGTATTTCTTTATAAATTATTTCGGGTAATTTCGATCGTTTAATTTCAAAAAATTACAAAAGTCTTCCATTACGCATTATCCAAAAAAAAATTTTTTTTGTTTATAAAATTGAAAAGGTTAAAATTTAGAAAATTTCCGTAATTCCAAAAACTTTTGTAAACCTTCCTACTGTTAGCTATTCTTACATTGCTCAATTGAATCCCTTTTTTAGTTTTTAATATTATCATCTTTACCAATGACAGTTTCTTTTTTTAAATTAATTTGAAATATTACTTGGTTATAATGTTCACTAAATTTGGCTACTTAAAAAAGTGGTAATTGGTATCTTAAACTCCTTCCAGCAAGAGTATATATCACATTCTTAATGAAACTAAATATGGTAACATCCAACGAGAGCGGTTATTCAGTATTTCACTGGGAAAATGTAAGAGAGTTTTCACTGTAGCGTTAAAAGAATTTAAATAAATTAAATGTAGATTAATATTCCGTTATTCAAATGTAGATCACTTTTTTTCACCTTACAACAATCTAATAATTTCAAAATAGAAAAAAAATTTACTCTTTAGGGAATTAGAACTGGATAAGAACGGATATACAATAAATAAAAATTTATGGAATAATTAAAATACATTTTTTCAATGGCAAACGTAATGACATGAATGTCCTTAAAAAAAAAATTAAAAAAACTGAATTCGTTTAGGGAATTATTTTTAAAGTAATATTGCACGATGTTTCAAAATATATAATTAATTTTTATACTTTCCCTTCCCCCTGCTTGATTTTACGGACTACTAGAGGGGAACAAAATAAACCGGAAATACTGTCTATCCCCGAATTTTCCCAACGGAAATAGTAATAATTATGCATAATGCATTAATGCATTAAAATTATCTTAGACATCTGTAACATTATTTGAATGAACTATATTCAAGAACGAGGTTGTGTTTTAATTTTACGGACTACAATCTACGATATTTATCCATTTAAAAATCGTAGACGAACTGTCCAAAAGCAAGGTTAATTGTTAACGCTCGATCGCAGAGAGCGGAACCATAGACCGGAAATGTTGGTTTCTCGAAATTCCCCCAAAAATATTTTGATAATGTTGCATCTTTTACACAATATTGGTATAAAATCAGGGGCATTGTCTGAAATTTATAAATTTCAGTAGATTTTCAAGTATAAATCGCATCACTAATTTATTTTAGTGTGAGGAAGAACAAAATTGCTCATACTTCGTGATTTTCAAGACCTTTACATTTTACAAGATATTTTTTTTTAATAATTACAATCAAAATAATTTGTTCCCGCAAAATCAATGAAATTAAATAATCTATACAAAACAAAACATCAATCAAGTGCAAGTCGTGCTTGTACAAATAGTGTACCGTACATGGATTTAGTGTAACTTACTCTAGTAATATTTTCCGGTCAATGTACACCTCAGTGCCAGTATTTATTACATTGAATAGTTTCAGGGAAAATAGCTCACCGTGACAGACGGACGCTGAAGAATTTATAAATATCTGTTTTGACCAGGGCCGGACCTACAATTATTATGAGGTGGGGTGGTGAAAAGAAAAATTCAAATTTAAAAATTTAAAAATTCCTGCAAAAAGCAAGTGATGAGCAAAAAAAACCTCAAAAATTCAAAAATTTCTGCAAAAAACAAGTGACGGAGAAAAAAAGAAAAACCTCCAAAAATTCAAAAATCCCGTCAAAAAACAAGTGACGAGCAAAAAGAAACCTCAAATTCAACATTTTGGCGCCTCTAAACTTGCACTTTTCCCCGTCCCCTAACACTTGCAGGGGGTATGTGCCCCGGCTGCCCCCTCCTAGATCCGGCCCGGGTTTTGTCAATTTTTGTACGGAATCTTGCTACAAATTTCGCAACGACTAGTATTAAAATAAGTAACATTGAAAATCAGTTTAAAAAAAGTATTATAAATTAGTGAATGGTAAAAATTTTAAATCTTTATGTTAATTTATTAATCACAATATTTGGAAATACATAATATTTGCATACATCAGATTAATATCTAAATATTAACATAGGTAAATATAAATGAAAATTATGTACATATAATTAATAATTAATAAGATAAAAGCTTTTGTAAATATTGATTTATTAATAATTGTATATTAATTAATTAATAATAGAAAACATCATATTACAAAATAATGATTTGTTTTAGTTTATATTTATCAATGTAACTGTAATTATCAATGTTCCGTTTTCTTGGCTTTATCTCTTTTATTATTGCATTTATGTAAATTTTAAATTTGCAGTTTATTTTTAGAAAAGAATAGAAGATCGATTTGTTTCGAATATAAGAATTATTCATGGAAGAAGGAGAGGTATATAATATTGTAAAGGAAGGAGCATTTCCCAAAATACTGATCAACATATTATGAATATTAAACGTGCGTATTATGAATGACGTCATTTTGTAAATATACAGTAACGGTTTTAATTTAATTAAAACATTGCCATTGCTTTTAAAACAATATATTTAGTATATTTTTCTTATAATTGTGATGTCTATATAAAAACATAAACAATTAATTAATTATTTTTAATATCTGTTCTATTTAATTCAATAATCAACTCCTTAAGAATGCTGCTCGACTATTTTATCAGTTAATTTTTCGAATTCTTAATTGTCTACTAAATTATTGTATTTTTTTAACGGTGCTTAAAGAATATTATAAATTACCATAAACTGAAAACAAAAATTGCTCAAATTAATCGATTATTTACAATTTATAACAATTTTTGTAAAAAGATTACGTTTTGGTTTATAATTTTCCATCACTAATAAGACATATCTTTTTGATAAAAGTAGACACAAACATAAATAAAACTATACAGCTATTAAATTATCATTTTATTAATAAATAAATAAATACAAACAAAATACATAATCTTGAAGTTAAATTTTTATATGCTTATTAATTTTACATATAAGACGCTACTGAAATGAAGGGTCAATCTAACCTATATTTTAATTTTTACATAATTTTATTTTTTACAATATTTTTAAAATTTTTGTCGTTATTATCACATATTTTAACTAAAAAACGTGTTCCTTATTTACGTAGAATGATTCCTTTTTCGATATTTCCTTTACTTTGTGTAATGTCAAAATTTGTATTTTTCCGCTTATTATAAACCTGTTTTTTTAAATGAAAAATGTATAAAAATTAACAAATTTTCCCTAGAAATGGTTGCATTTATTGATCAATATAATATTTACTTACCCAAATATTATATTTACGGTGTATTACGTTTACTAATTTTATTTTAAATTTAATTTTTTGTAGGACTGGATGTTTAGTGCTTATTTGCACGTGTTATAGTGTATATTTACTCTTTTGTTTTTTATTTTTTGTGGTACATTCAAAAGAATCTACGTATTCATTCTAACATATCATATTAAACTATATCTTGTCCCTCTCTTAAGAAATAGTCTCCATCCATATTCTTCTATATCAATGGAATTATTTAATTTTTTAACGAAAACTCATGATCAATTTTATCTGAAAAGAGGTATACATATATTTGCGTAGCCATTATAAGGGTTTAAAACCAGCTACACCAACAAGTTCTTGTGTACAATCTGTCCGGATGATTATAAAATTTTATATTTTAATTTTGGCCAACTTCTGAATAGGAAATAATATAAAGAAACTCAAGTTTTAAGTTCAAAGCTTGCAAAACTCGTTTCATTATTGCACCGTTTTTCTTTTCTTTTTTTCAAAAATTCAAATTCAAAGTATTGAAATAGTTTTTCTTAACCAAATATAATATATTAACAGATAAAAATACTAGCCTGGTAGCAACGGAAACTTAGTTCCGATTTCCTAATATACATCCTAATAAAACAAAAAATAATATCCAATTTCAAAATACTTCCGTCATTCCTATATAATTTCATTTAAAATCTAATCAAGTTTTTTCTGGTTTTTAATGCACTTTTGATGTACTTATAAAATTAATTTAAATAAAAAATTTGTTTGATATCTATTAATTGTCTATGATTTTAATTTCTGGGTTAAATCAAATTCAGGTCAAATAATTTATGACGGGATATAAAATGAAGGAAAATAATTTGATGTACCTACACTAGATGACAAAATAAAATTGATTAAGGTCTTAATCAATTGCAGTCACGGTCAAAATTTTACCCGTACCGACTCTATAAAATAATTGTTCCGGAACACTAATCAAAAAATTGTAAAGACAATACTTTAAAATTTTAAGGCTAAGTAACGGTAGTACAATGATAATATTAATAATTTTTCTAGCTCAAATAATTGTTCTAGATCACCAAATTCAATCGTCTTCAGTATATTTCTAATTGAATAGAAAAAAAAATGGATTCCCTGTACTACTCTGTCTTATTATTCATAAAATTAGTAAAAATTTAAGGTCAACATCAATAATTAATGAACAAAATCATCACACTGTAACCAGCCTTTTTCAAAAATTAATGATTACACAGTCCATAGTTCACCTAATCAGAAAATATAACTTGAATGAATGACTCATACAAAGGTCATATTATGAGTATTTAAACGAAGCCCTATCAAACGAATGTTAACAATCGTAACCAGTTACGGTGTAAATTCATGTTTATATGCTGTCCCCAGTGCCTCCACCACTTAAAAACGATACTGTATTAAGGGGGTATTCTAGTCTAGAAATTCAAAAAAATAAATTTCTTTTTCATATTTTCAAAGTTTAGACCTTTAAGAATAAGTCTCTAAAAGGATTTATGGAAATTCGAATTATTTTCGGAATTATGGTTATTTTTCCCTGTGTACTGTGTATCTTTTCAGTGTTAAATTCAATATAAATTACTCGAAACTACTTTTTTCGATACGGTTAACATGATATCTCAAGTTTTAATGCACCGATTTACTTGCAATTTGGTTCAGACCTTCTTAATACTATCAAAATTGGTCCGACGTAGCAGTTTCTGGAATTTCTTTTTTTACTACTTTTAAAAAATTTTCAAAGTTGAAAAAAGGAGTCGAAAAAATGATTTTTTTTTTTAAATTAATTAAAAAAAATAAAAAAAATTTTTGTGAGAAAATTTAATTTTTTAAATCGGCTACGTCCAACTAATTCTACATCGTTGTTTATTAAGAATTAACTAAAATTTTATGTTTCAGATTACCAAGAGAGATGGAATCACGTCAACCAGGAGACACCTTTTTTTTTGAGTCCCCACTTTGCCGGCCCGTACCAATTTCAATTTTGAATTTTTTCTTTAAATTTTTATATTTTTCAAATATCAATAAAAAAACTGTTAACTACAACAATACTAAAAATGTATACTGTTCTTTTTTTTTATTACGCCCGTAAAATCACCTAAAAATCAAGCCTCTAGACTAGAATATCCCCTTAAAACTAGCGACAAGAATTTTTTTTTAAAAATCACCTCATTAATTTTATCATTAAATGTTATACATAAATGTTTTCAAGTTAGGTTAGATTGAATTTCTTACGTCAACTGGATGTCGGGTTAGGTTAAGTTCGGTTAGGTTAGAGTTGGCTCAACCAATTTTAGTGCGTTTTTTTTATAATTGTGGGATGGTCTTTAACCCAATTTAATAAAAATTGATTAAGCTGCTTTCAGGATATTTTTTAATTGGGGTTCTCAATTTTTTTTAATTTTTAGTAGTATAACTTGACGCACTTGATGACTTTTAAATAACCAATGTCGAACCTTATGCAGTTTAACAGACAGTGCCCTTTTAAGATTTCATAGTTCTAATCACGAAATCCTTATATATTCGTCATGTCGACGCAGTTTAATAATAAACAGTATCGTTTTGAAAAAAAAAACTATTCCTGAAATTAAAGGCCAATTTGAACACTGAATAAAAGCAAAAATCCCGAGAACTGTGAATAATTTTAACAACTAACTACGAAATCCTGTCTTAATACATAATTATTTTAACAGGCACATTTTGAAAATCTGATTTCTTTCTTATGTTAATAACCCACCGTACTCAATCTTGTACGGTTAATTAAACTCTAATTTGAAGTTACCAAATTTATAAATAGGTTATAAAAAAGTAAATGGCTATAACATTGTTCCTTGACCTTTTTTTGTGTTAATTATAAACTTTAAAAAAAATTTCACTAGCAATAAAAATTATTTTAAAGTTAATAATAACGCATATAGATAAATTAGTAAGTATATTTTTTAGCACGCTGTGCTGATAATCAAATAATTACATATTACTCTACGTAATATGATAAAAATAAGAGACATATACAGTGTCTTACATAAAGTTTGCACCGTATGAAAAACTTTTTATAATTGATCTTTTGAGAAATTTTTTAGCAGGTTTAATTGGTGTATCGGTTGAAATGGAAAAATATCTAAACACATCTTACCCTCCACTAAAATATCGTAATAATTTGAAAATTATTAATTACGTCTAGTAAATATATTTCAGTAGTTAAGTAAATATATTTCAATAGTCCACTGGAAAAATCCACTTTTCTAAAAGACGACTTTAAGCGACTGTAAATTTAAAATAAATTTATGAATTTTAGTAAAATTAAAATTATATCGTTCTTTGAAATATCTACTTATTCATAAAATCACAATTATCATAAAAAAAATACCCCTGTCGCAGCATCCTGCATAACATAGCGAATTTCCGTTTATAAAAATTAGTTTTTCTCGGAAACTAGTTGACATAGAAAAAAAGTTTGAAGAACTTTTTTATGTAATTTTTTCTCCTCTTTTAGATGGTGTCAAAAAATTTCGCAAAATTTTTTGAATAAGTGGAAATTCTGGCAAAAAGCTAACTTTTTACAAGAACAAAAACGTGTCTGGCTGAAGAACTCATCCAAGAGTTTGGGACTTCCAACATTTTCACCAAATTTTGTAAAAATTGGATACTTCGTTCGAGAGTTATCGCGCGGATATATATATATATATATATATATATATATATATATATATATATATATATATATATATATATATATATATATATATATATATAAATTTTAGTGAATATTATTTTCGATTTCTAGGGACCTCAAAACAAATTTCTGCCATGGTTCCGGGCTCAAGTCGCGTCATGACAGTGGCTGTAATAGCTGAATTCCATTCTAGAAATTCGCTAAAATACGTCTCTGGTGTGAACTTTATGGAAGACACTGTATAACATGCCTATGACCTTAACAGACTTTCTACACATTGAATTCATACAATAATAGTTTTAAAATAAAACTTATAATAAGCTGTAATTGAATGAGTAATTGTAAACAGAATGTCCCGATTAATAATAATCAACAATCCACTAACTGGCTGCGACTAGAACAATTAAATTCTATGACTATTATCTTTTTCAATTTTTCCGAACACTAGGAATTGAGTAATAGCAACAAATGGTATTTCCAAGGGTAACTTTTTGACATAGTATATAAAACAATGTAAGAACATATAAAAGTACTTGACCCGATGTTAATGACCTAACAAAAATTAGTCAAAATCACATACCAATGAACATATTATATATTATATTTATATAGACTAATTATATAAATATATAATTGAGGCAGCCAGATACGACCAGGATACGATCGGATTAGTATTCTGTAATATAGTAATCAATACAATAACCAATTGTATCCGTAGTAACGTTTTCAAATAATTATTGTCAAAATATAATATTGAGAATATTATTTTGCTTTGTTGCGAAGAAACTACAAAATTTTGAAAGAAGGAAAGTTTTATTCGCTTTATTTTCAAAATACGTAGACAGGTACCTATACAAATTATGTTTTGCAATAATTATAGTCACATTTGCTCAAAATTTGACATTATATTATATGTATATTCTTTAAATCTCACCCATCTCACCCAGTTACCTGCTTCAAGAAAAATTTGTTTGTTTCATTTGCCGAAAGTATATTCGATGTCATATTTTACATAACAATTTTTAAAAAATGGCCCCCCCCACCCCGTCGCATACGTGTTGTGGTGAATCGATAAAATTAACTAAATCGATATCTGTTACATGGATAAATAAATAATGTTTATGCAATTTCCATGTAAAAAATTGATACGTTTGATTGCACACGTCTTGTTTATAAAGGAAAAAAATTTAAAAAAAAAATAATGTATTAATTTAGAAACATAAATGGTGTAGAAAAAATGTAACAAAAAAAAAGAGTCTAGCGAAATATGTGGGATTTGACAGAGATTTTTTTCTCTAGTGATCCTATATTATGTACATAATTTTAGTAAAAATGAAAACCTATTATTCGCTTTCTTAAATTTTTCTTTTTATCGAGATCAAGTTTTCTAGGAGTAATTTGAATTGAGATGATTCGTTGATTTTGAATGTGAACTTTTCATTTCTAATTGTTATCATAAATTGATGAAATTCGAAAGTAGGTACTCCATAACTTAACAATTTTCCTGATCACCTTTTTGAATTAACTCCATCATTTTACTGCCCAAATTTACGCTGACATAGTGACATAGAACCTCCCGTAATCCCTTTCAATTAGTTTAACAAAAACTATCACTGAAAACCATTATTGCCTTGAATTACAACTTAAATTAACATTTCATGGTTAACAGTTATTGGAACAGAAAGTGTACGTGAGTTTACCGTAAATGTTGAGAGCGAGTCTAACAACGCTTGCCCACAAACTAATATCAAAAAAATACATCAGGACAGATATTCCAGAATTTCTCTTTAAATATTGACTTTAAAAAAGAGCATTTATTGATCGTTGATTAACATTCTTCGTAACTCTACCGCGCGGTTTCATCTGACGTGAAAACCCTGTTTCTCATAATTTTCATATTTTTCGAATTCTCTTGCATATTATGTAACATATTTTATATAAAAAAAATTGGAAATATCAATGCTAAAAAATTATGTAAAAACCAAAAGAGGCAAATACAAAAATAATAAAAATTATTGAGTGATTATCAGTTTGTTTTAAACAGCAATATTTGTAATTTTATCGGTTATTATTTAGAGTACAAATGCCACCAGAATAGAAGCATCTATATATTTTATTTAAGAAAAATACATTTTCAAAATCCAAAATAAATATAGTACGACCTATGAAAGAAGGTTATAAATATTTTAACATTTAAAAGAAGTTACTTTTGAACTAAATTTAATAGTTTTTGTTAAATTTAAATAGACAAAAACTCTCGAGGGTGAAATGATAATTCCGTTTTGTTATAAAGCAGCCAACAAACATGTCGCGTATGTGAAATTCAGAAATCTCTGTGAAAATTCAAAATACAAATTTTTGAAAGTCTCTCAAGTCTTCGTGACCGAGAGACTAATAAATAGAAAAAAAGAAATTTCTCCCCAGCTTTTTATAGACTTAGAAAGATGCTTAGCAATTGGAGAGAAGTGTCCACGAGCGTGTTCTAGTGGCTGCTATTTTCTTTAACCGATGCAGAATTTAACATGGTATGACGGTGTCATAACCTCATGACGAATTATAACGAAATGACCAAGTGATACACTATTTTGACAGCTAAATACACTTTATAAAATGGAATTGTTGATCTCGTACGACGTGGTGTATGAGTTAGTAAGGTTTCACTTGAACGATCTTACGACGTAAGTGCGACGTTAATAAAGACCGTCAAGTGTTAAAATAAAATAAGAACTTTAAATTACCTAATTGCTGTGAGCTTTACTTTGTGGAAATTCATTTAAAATAAATCCACTATATTTTCTCGTTTAATATGTGAAAGCGTCTTCAACCATTATGGCCATTCATGAACACTGCCGTAATAGTTGGAAACGTATAATTTTTTAAAGTCCAGAAGGAAATTTCTCTAGAAATTATTAGTTTTTCTCTCCTTTTAGCGAATTTTCGAAACTAAAATTCAGCTATTACAGCCACTGCCATGACGCGACTTCGGTCCGGAACTATGATAGAAATTTGTTTTGAGGCCCCTAGACACCGAAAATGACATTCACTATAATTTATACATATATAATATATATGTATTTATGTATTTATGTATCAGCACGATAACTCTCGAACGAAATATTCTATTTTTATGAAATTTGGTGAAAAGTTTCGAAGTCCAAAAATCTTGAATGAGTTCTTCAGCCAGATACGTCCGTTGCCCGGAGCATGGCTTTTTGGGCATTATTCGTGAAAAAATTACTCTTTTGCCAAAAATTTCCCCAAATCCAAAAGTTTCTGTGACATTTCTTTACACCATTGGAAAGAGGATAAAAAATCATATAAAAAAGCTTATTGAACTTTTATTCTATATAAACTGGTTTCCGAGAAAAACTAATTTTTATAAACGGAAATTCGCTATGTTATGCAGGATGCTGCGACACGGGGTATTTAAATAATAAAAGAGGCGAAAACATTCTTCCTAAAAATCGTTATGTTCACTCGGATATCAATCGAATAAAATATCAGACAACAAAATTTTGATCTTACCTTTGTTCAGCCGTCAAATTCATCAAATCCGGCACCATACACCAATATTCTTCCGGTGTGACCGTCATAAATATTTGTGAAAAATAAACAAATGCCACAGAGAATGCAAACGGGATCATAAGTAAGAATAAAACTTTTTGATACAATCCAAATTCACCAATATACGGTAAGATATCATCAAAATCAATTGGTTCACGATTATTATTATTACCATTTCCAACATTATCACTGCCGTCATTGCTAAATTTACTGATTGGCGTTAAATTGGCCGTTAAATCGATACTTGGTAATTTTTTTATTGGCACTTGTTCATCATGTTCAAACGCAAGATTTATAACACCACCGTTACCACTACCGTCATTGGTAATGGTAAATATTTTTGCACAACTATTACCACTATTACCGCTTGTTGTTACCGCATTTAATGACGGCGTAAAGTCGTCATTTTCATTTCGTTCTGATGTACCTGAAAAAAGAAACAATTCAACAATTAAAACTCTTTATAATTCAAAGGTATCACGAGTTCCCCACAAAATCTCTTTATATTTCGAACTAAAACAATACATTTTTATACACTTGGTAATTCGAACGAAAAAATCATTGCTACGTAACAAAACGACGCGTTAATTCGAACTCATCGGCGTCAAACACTCGACAATTCAAAGTTGCAGAGAGAAAGAGACAGAAAGATTGTAAGTACATTTTGAGACAAGTTCAAGTTCATTCATCGTAAATGCTTAAAAAATTAAAATTGTTACCTGCGATAATTCGAACCTCTCTATAATTCGTAATATTTTAAGAGTCCCTCGAGTTTCGAATTAACGAGAGTCGACTGTAATTTTTGTGTATTAATAAATTGTAACACAAATTATTAAAAATTTTTTCAGTATAAATTGTATATTTCGGTTTTCGTCCATCAATTAGACAACCTTTTGAAAGCTTAATTTTTTTCTGTAATATGCTTACAATTAGTTGCAAAATATTGTTTTTTATTGAATTAGAGAATTGAGAATTGACGTGCAAATTTGGAAGAAAATTAAATAAACTGTCTCAAATAAAAGATTTTATTATTTCAGTCGAAAAAATAAGAATATTACAAAAATATTTATTTTTTTAATTCACGATTAAATATTCTCTTTCGATACAGGCTTGAATTGAATACTATAGTCCATTTTTTTTTTTTAGTAATTTTGGCCTACAACAAAAATGTTTGGTCAGTGTTTGGTCACACATTTTTTTTCCGTTTTTTTACATTTTTCTTCCTACATTTTCTCCCATAAAATTAGCTTGTGCGACCTTTTTTTTAACTATTAACAAAGTCGTTTTGCTCTCTTCGAACTCCTTTTTTCTAATTTTCTTCCAATCCTGGCTAGCTAGGGGAGCCATGGCCCCTGCCCATAGGGGTGAGCGCTCATGGTCACAGAATAGATTTAGAACTGAGATGGAATTTTACCAATAAGCTCACAGTTTTTTTTAAACAATTTTTAACTGATTTCCTTTCTTTCAATAGAATATATTAAAGAATAAGAAAGAATATTATTTATTTTGGAAAAATGAGCTTTTCAAACGAAAGCGCCTGAGTCAAAGTCGCTCCAAGGTGCAAAAATTGTAATTAAACCACTGCTGTCGACTTAACATTTTCATATTTGATTTAACGATCCCGACATCTTTTTTGACGTATTATTTTTACTGTTTTTCCTCAACATTCAATATTAATTTAAAATTTAAATTCAAATACTTTTTTTCTAGCATTTTTCTTTTTGTGTTACATTCTTTAGTAATTAAATAACTAAGTAATTAATACTAAGTAATTATATTTAATTAAAATATCATGACTACTTTTTATAGAAACAAAATGAGGTATTTTCCAAACATCTAAATCTTTTAAAAACTATGAATAAATTAGGTAGTGACAATTATTAATTAAATTTAACCTTTTCAAAACTCGAATCCACAAAAGCTTTATTTTATTCGCTAATTAAAAACACAATCTCAACGAAAGTCACTTAAATAAACCTCACCAAATTTAATACAGTGTTAAAGGTATCATTAAATCATTACAATAATTAACCATTGTAATAAAAATTATATAATTATGATTACACAATGACGTGATAATGATAATCAAAACGAATTTTTAATAATGAAACAGTTATATTTAATTGTTTAAAAAAAAAAAAAAATAGGTAAAATGACCTTTTATTCATTTTAACTGTATAACCACTTAATCCCAGTTATATTAAAAAATTATTTTTAATCGTTAATAGCAATTTAGATTATTTATAAATAAATATTATGTTACTTCAATTTTTGGATCGCCTAAAAGTTATGAGCTTTCAACAGAAAAGTGTATAAATTTATTAAATACAATATATCAAACATTTAAATCAAAAACCGGAAGATTATGAAATTCGAATGCAACAATTAAAAAACCTTCGCATCTTACATTATTCCAAGAATACCTTTGTTACAAATTTATTGTTACTAAAAAGATCGAGAAATCTAAAGTCAATTTTAAAGCTTTATTTATAAAAGATTACTGAAATTACTGTTTAGAAATATTAAATAATGTTTTTTTCGTAACTTTACATCTTTTATTCAGAAAGTTCAGAATACAAAAGACGCAATACTTACATTTATTACTTTCATTTGATGAGGAAATATCAAAACTTTCCTGGGGCGGCATTTTTCCTGTTTCTTTTTTGTGGAAAACTATAAACTTTAAACACACCAAAACACACAAAAAATACTTTTCTACTTAATTATTTACTAACAATGTATGTATACAAATATGTACATATGCTGGTGTTATCAAAAAAAAAAAAAAAAAAAAAACTAGGCTAACCACCTTATTGTGGGGTAATCCTAGTTCCCGTGAATGTGTTCGTGATATAATTGATAAAATCCACGAAAAGACTAAACAATTATTTGAATAAAGTACCCATTATATACAGAAGAGGAACATATTATGTATACATAAACACAAACAAAAGGTCATCCGCAGAAATACACATTTCACCTAATAAAAGATATATGTATATACATAATTCTACCAATATACCACCTCTATTTGTTTTAAAAATTTATATGCACGACGTTCGTGACCATGCTTCCAATTCATACTTACCTTACAGTAAATTTATTTATTATTAAATACCTACGTCAATGAAATTACCAAGAAATTGTTAATAATTACAATTTTGAATATTTTTGGGCAGCCCTCTTTGGTGTTTTGATGCTAATCTCGAAATTTTAACGTATGTATGTGTTCGTCAGTGATTTTTCGGAGTTCCCACTCCGAAAAGGAGCTTTCACGATCAAACCATTGCAGAAATTAAAAAATTTTCTGGATCCAGATATCGACAATTATGTTCTATAGTATGTTAAAGGCACTGTAACTTGACACCTTCAGTATTTCATAGTACTACCAGTGCCGGAATTACCTAAAAATACTTAGGACACGTACTCCGGGACACGATAGGAAAATTTGATCGACTTAGAGAGGCCTCCACATGAAGTATTCAGAGGCCTCCTATACTCCAAATTAATATTCTCTGATGCTTTCGCAAATGGATTTCGATAATTATGAATCAAAAAATCCATGGCGACTCTTTTTTCATATGGCGACTCACTTAAAATTAATTTTAAGAAATAATTATTCAATATTTGATTTTGGGTCAAGTCAATATATAAACGAACATTAAAAATTTCACTTTTTCTATCTCTTGAAGTTTTTGCGTTAAAGCTTTTTGATACAGACAGACAAAATTCGTTTATTAATACAAAATTTTAAGAATCTATATTCGGTTGTCGTTATATCACTAATATTTTGTGTGGATTTAATATGAAAATTTACAAAAAATTAAGAAAATAAAAAATAAATGAAGTCAATAGTACAATTTATTTTACAAATTAACACATATAAAATTATGTACACATTGTTATTAATAACTTGTTACATTATCCAAATTGTAAATAAAAAATGATTTAAGTATCTGATCTGAATTGTCACAAATTCTAGAAATTTACATTTTGATTAAACTAGCAGATTGTTAAGAGTCCTTTACTTTTAAATTACACGATGTCCCTGTACATTTCTTCTCAGATTTAGTGGCGCATTTTGGTACAGGTGGACATTTTAAATCTTCAGGTTTTGGCGGGGGACATTTTAAATCGTCAGGCTTTGACGACGGACACGGTGGACATGGTGGACAGGGTGGACATTTAGGTGAAGATTGTTGTTGGCCCTTACATGGACATTTAGAAATTGATGGTAACTCAGACTTAGTGGCAGGTGGAGGAGACTCTAGCTTTGATTTCGATGTTTCTGGTACAGATTTTGGCAAACAGGGAGGTGGAGATTTTAGTGAACACTTAGGCACAGACAGCGGTCCATCTGTCGGAGGTTTAGGTGAACAGGCGGGTGGACATTTACAAGGAGGAGGTGGTGGGCACTTACAAGGAGGGGGTGGTGGACATTTACAAGAAGGGGGTGGTGGGCACTTACAAGGTGGGGGTGGTGGACACTTACAAGAAGGGGGTGGTGGGCACTTACAAGGTGGGGGTGGTGGACACTTACAAGGAGGGGGTGGTGGGCACTCACAAGGAGGGGGTGGTGGACACTTTGGTATAGGAAGCGGAACTACTGGCGGAGTTGTAGGTGGGGTACACTTTGGCGGAGGAGTTGATGGGCACTTTGGTACGGGTAGTGGACAGTTTGGCGGAGGTGATGGCGGGCACTTAGCTGTCGGAGGTGGACACTTCGGTGGTGTATATGAAGGGCATTCAGGGAGTGTTGATGGAGGCGGAGGACATGGAGGACATTTTGAATGCAAACTAACAGTTTGCGGTTTAAGTGAACGTAAAATTTTGTCAAATAGATCGATAAATTTACGAGTTGGTTTAATGGATTCTGACAGGTTACCAGCGTCATGATTTGATGTATTATCTTTTTTCTGAGACGAAAATTTTCTATTTACGGGAAAAAATTTTATTTGTTTACCAAAATAAAATATATCGTGAACTTTTGTAAGTAATTTTTCATTCAAATCCATTAGAGGCAAATAAAACTGACTGTTTACAACAGTAGAAAATCTTCTACAACCGTAAAAGGAATTTGTGACTAATACAGATGAAAATTTTGACTTCTCTTTAGCGTTGTTGTTGTTTTTTGGATTCACATTTTCAGATATTGAGCAACTAAGACAAAGTTTTCCCTTACATTCCCGTCGTGTTCGAATATTTTCCACATGATTAGTATCTAATTGATTGTTTGTAGATAATGATTTGTCTGCGATATCTATTTTATTCCTTTTTATTGTACAAAAAGTTTCATTTTTCTTTCCATAAAGCTTCTTCAGTATCCAATTTTTATTCAATTTCTTTAGTTTGACTTTTGTTAGAATTTTATTAAACATATTATTAACCGTTATTATTATTTTTTTATGTTCCAGTTGCTTTTTTTAAATTTTTTTATTTTTATGTGGATGTAAATATTCAAGAATTTATTACATTTTAATAATTTTGAAGTTTACCTAAAACATTAATAAATAATTTTCTTTAAGAAATAGTTTTCTCTTTCAACATAATGTGAAAAGCAAAGAAAAATAGGTATGTAAAAGAAAATTCGACATTGTGGTCAAAATACTACTCTTTTGTCGAAATTGATCCTTTTTTCCTGTACTTTTCATATTATAAGTATATTTATAGCATGTTATCTAAAAACTACAAAGTCAGTTTCGCTAAGCATTACAATAAATGTATAGGTATTTCGAATTTAGAAATTTAAATCAAAAAAATTTTTAATAAAATATTTTTCACTCTTGAATATTTTTTAAATTTAGTTTTTACTTTTAAATATAATGTTCTCATATGTAGCCTATATCTTTCTTCATCCTCTCTGTCAACAATATGGAAAGTTTGAAGTCAATGATTCGTTTTTTTTCCTAATAATCAATTGAATCATATTGTTGGATATTATACGAGTGTCAAGTAAAAAGTCATTTTAGTGAAATTTTCCCCAAAAGGTCAGTCGTTTGAGAAAAATATTTAAAACGATTTCCTTTCTGATCGGCTTCTGAAATAATCAAAAAAGAAAAAAAAATCCATTTTGTACAAAAAAATTTTATTACCAAAAAAATGTTTTTAAATAAAAATTATACAAAAATACATAAAACAGTTTCAATTTCAGACAAAATATTTAACTTTGAACAACCTGCGAATTTACTTAAAAATATTTTTAGTTTCATTTTTTTTTTTAAATATCATCAAAAAGCAAAACATAAATTATATTTTACAAATTTTAACTTTTAAAGTCGATTCTTTCGCGAAATATTGCACCATTTTATAGATTTTTTATTATTCATTGTTTTCCCTTTCGGAAAATTTTCATTTTTCTTGTCAAATGTCTCTTCCTTTTTAAAATTCTTTTTTACTTTGTTGTCCTTGGATGAGCAAGTCTTTTTTTTACAACTACAAAATCCAAAAGAAACTTGCAAACTTTATAAAGTTGTATTCAGTACTTGAGAATTACCTTTTTTCACTACAAAAATATGTTGTGATTTTTCCAAAATTTCGCTTTAAACGTTCGATAAATGAACTTTCAAGTTGATAACTTAAATCCGTTTGCTCTTTACGGTGGCTACTTGACTTGGTATGTAACAACACATTAGTTGAATGTACTGCGCGTATTGCGTCCGTTGATGATTGATTTAACCGATTAATGCCGTTAAAATATTGCCCGGCAATTGTGTGTAACTGTTTCTTGTCTTGTAAACAATGATCTTTACACGGGAACAAAGTGTGTTGACGTTTTTTACTTTTCTCAACCATTACACAATGTGGCACCATTTTGTTCCATCGGAATGGACAGTGTGCCTGTTTAAATAGGCATTCACATTGTTTTAGACACGATTCGGACATGGCACACTCTTCATCGTATGGTGGCGGTATACATTTTTCACGTTGTTTATCCAATTTCATTTGATCTTGTCTCTTGTAGCAGCACATGTCGAATTTTCGATCACGCAACAACGAACAACCACACACGGGTTGTTTCTTCGGGATCGTACACCGCTTTGGTATCCTCTTGTATTTGCACACGCTAAAATCATTGAGTTTATTTATTGGGCAAGGATTTTTAAGTGGTTCGGTGGTTTCAAAGATACTCCTGTGATCGTTATCATGGCTGCATGGTGTTGTAGAATTCGGCTCACTGGCGTTTATTTCACTACCGCATGCTTTTGAAGATTTCGATTCAACTTGTACGCTGCCACATTGGGCTTCAGAACATTTAACACCAGTTGTTATAGCGGGTTTGACTACGTTAGCTTTACACTTATGTTGTATTTTATTACAATCGGCCGTTGGAACTGGAAATTCGATCTCCTTTTCACGATTCATGGCTGTTCTCTTTTGTAGGATGGCCACTTCATTCTTCTTTTTCTTCGGCTTCTTCAATTCGTCACAACATTTCGTACTAGATTTAACATAATTGTCAACACATTTATTTGTGGGTATCTTTTTTGGTTTTAAAGCATCACAGGAATGCGTTAACGCACAACAGGGCTCATCATTTTTTGGTCTTACACGACAATCAGTTTCTGGTTTTACAATCTTTTCAGGTTTCCGTTTTGGTGTTTTTATATTTTTCCATGGGCATGGTATCAATTTGAGAGCGGGTTCAGGAGGTTTTTCACAAGGATGATCCACTTTAGGTTTAACCGGTTTATCACATTCCTTATATTGTAGTTTGGCAGGAGGTTTCTTACAAGATTGACCCGATTTAGGTGCATGTGGTTTACCACATCCACATGGCTCAGGTAATGCATTAGTCACATGATAGAAACGTTTTGAAACATTAAAATTAAACAATCCTTTTTTTATTTTAATAGAAGGACTTGAGTAAACTTGACTTGAAATAAAATTCGACAATAAACTAGCTATTTTATTATTCAAATTAATTTGATTCTTAGTGAAAACGTCGTTAATAAGTTTTAGATTTTTAGTACCGACATCTTCAATATAAATAAGGTGGTTGTTATTAAAAGAATTGACTTCTAAATTATTGTTCTTAGAAATAATTTCTTTAGTTTGATTAGTTTTTCCTTGACACTGCTTCGAATTTGAATGTATCAAAGTTTGTAAGCTTCTAGAATTATTTTTATCAAGCTTTACAAAATGTTTAAAAATTAAACATATCCTTGCCATATAATTTCTGTTAGTATTGCTAAATTGTTTTGGTAAATTTTCGACAATTGCTTTTTGAATAATATTTGACATTTTCTTTAAAGTTTTACTCTTTTTTTTAAATTTTTTAACAATTTTTTTTTACTTTTATTTGATGGAAAACAGGTCGTTCAGTTGTGAATAATTAATTAGGTTCGAATAATTTTGCTTCAGTTACACATTTTGATTTAGGAAATTTGAACGTGGGTACTAAATGGATTTTTTGAAATGGGTTTCTTGCTTCTAAAAAACGAGAAACAACAATTTTAGAAACGAGAAAATTTGTATAAGCATACTAAAAAGTCAAGCCATTATAGAAATGAAGCAAGATAAAAAACTACTTACTTTAATATTATATGCACATGCACTACACAATCTACGCTACTATTATCGAAATTTCTACGAAATACGAACACTACGAAAATAAATATGAAAATTTTTACCAACATAATTAAAACTAAGTATTGGGAAAATTGATGAATAGCCCTTTAAGAGCGTAAATTTTTCCCGAAGCTAGTGCAAATACAATTCTCCGTCATCCGAAAAGAAATTAAAATACAGTAAAAATTAATTACCAAACACGATAAGACGGTAAATAAAGCTTAGAAATTTAGATTAAAAAGTTAAAGGGTTGAAAAAAGGGCCTGGAGACTTACACTGCCTACGGCCACCTACCAAGCTAAATCCAAACCTGTATGCTGAGACCAATCCTAAATGCACGATATACAATATCAATGGTGATTTGTTAAACCAAAAGCTTTATAATTTGTCCTATGTAATATTTTTTTTCAATAAATTTTTTTAAAAAATCCCTGGTTAACTCGAACAATGGAGAAAAATTCATAAAAATATATTATCCCGACTTAAACGACTTCTATTACTTATATCTTTTTTTAGGGTTCCGAAGAAAGTCCTATTTTTTAGAGCTCCGAAAGAAATCTCCCGAGATTATAATAGAAATTTGTTTTGAGGTTTTGAGAAACCGAAAATAATATTCACTAAAATTTATATATTATATTTATATTTAGTCCCACATCGTTGGACAAGTTCGTTAGCCAGCCATGTCGGATGCCTGGAACATGTTTTTTTTGGTCATTTTTTGTGAAAAAAATTAGCTTTTTGCCAAAATTTTCTCAAGTTAAAAAATTTTTGTGACATTTAGTTACACCATTAGAAATACGAGGAAAAATCACTTAAAAGGGTGAAAAATCAACTTTCAAGAGTGAAATTTCTTACAATTAATCAAACAAACAAAAATCGGTCTAGAGAGAATTTATAGTAGTGATAATGAACCTATGATTCTTCGATTACGATCCAGAGTTTTTTTTTGCTCTTGTTTTTTTTTTTTCTATTTTTTTAAAAACTCAACTTCTATTTCTTTCAACGTATATTCACAGTCTAGGGGGTTAAAATAGTCCTCCAGTCCTTTTATACTTAAAAAAAAGGGATGTTGAAATGAGTTTTAACCTTCTAAGGCACCAGAGCTCGAAAAGGGTCCAAAATAAATAATTGCACAAATTTTAACAAAATTTTGCTCAAATTCTACGGATATTCAGGAAAAAATAAACATGAGATTAAAATTTCCTCAGAGCTTCGGGATTCAAGAAGCACCCAAAATTGAAGTAGTATTCTTAAGGCTATCAGTATGGGTATCTACGCAAAAATTTCGCTAGCGGAGCGAAACACTATAAGAAATTATTTTTTATCGAATATTGTAAATCTAATTTAAAATTAACCAACTAAGTAAGAAAATTTTACGCAGATAAAACCGGAGGACATAATAAAGAAATAAATTTGTCTCAAAATAATTCTATCAAAAGAGTTCATCATCACTGGTCTATATAAATATACAGTCTTACAGATTGTCGTTTGAATAATTAAAAAAAATAAAAAATAAAAAAAATAAATTCGTAATACCTATAAATTTAAGAATTTATATAAGAATAGTATAATTTAAAAAATTAGCCCAAAACGAAACTTGAAAAAATTTATTTAATAATTTTTTAATATAAGTTTAATTAAACCTAAAGAATTTTTTATTTTTTTTACATAAGAATTTTTAAAATTTATTAATTTGTTATTATCAATTTATTTAATTTAAAATTTTTTTAATAAAAACCCTGAACAAAGAAAATTAATTTGTTAATATTAAATGAATAAATAATTAGCGAAATTTTTTCAAATTTCAAAAATTGTTAAAAATTTATTACTTGATTGTAAAAACTAATGCTCTATTTGATATTGATTGAAATTACAAGCATTATAATCAAGAAACATAAAAAATTCTTACCTTAAAATTGTAAAAATATCACAGAGAATTTGTTGCTTCCAAATGGAAATGAAAAATAAATCGGAATAAATTAAATGTAAACAAAACTAATGGTTACTTCATTTCTATTTTCTAACTCAAGGCACACTTTTGTGGAAAAAAGTCGAGAATAGATTATAAATTGTTTTTTTTTTTTTTTAGATTTATTTTGTGCTTTATTTCTATTTTCCAAAATGGCTTTCGTCATTTTTTTTTAAAACATTTCCATATGTTTTCATTCCCAAAGAAACTTTCATCAATCATTTTTTCAAAAATAAAAAAACATTTTCTGTTTCTTCAAATCAAAGCTACTACCCAAATATGAAAATATAAGCTATTGGAAATATAAACTATCCTGCGAAACTCCACTTTCGGTCATGATTACAATCTTAACTTTGTTTCTTTACCACTAAAACTTATTGTTAGAATTTTATGATTTAAAATCAACGGAATGTATTTAACGACGTCATTAGGAATCATTAGGAATCAGGAATCGAAAGGAATTTTATAGCCTAAAATTATAGTGTACTTAATGACGTCATAGCGTTGAATATTTCGTTCCCAATAGAATTTTAATAATTTGAAAGCAAAAAAATACTAAAAATATAAAATTTATTTTCAAGAGAATAAAAAGTTTACAAAAAATTTCCTTTTTATAAATTAAATCATTTTTCCTTTTTTGGTTGACAGTCACAAGATGGCATTTTTTTCTCTTTTATTGGATCTCGTTTCGCTTTACAGTCGCAATTAATTTTTTCTCGCGGGCAATCATCAATTAAAGTTCGTTTTCGTTTTGGACATTTCATTCTCTCTGCGTCCCATAGTGACAAAGCAAGTTGTCCTTTTGGCTGTCCTATTTCACATTTTAAATTTGATGTCTGTTATAAAACAATATAGGACAAATTATGTAATTAAATAACAATATATTGTACTTTGTATTCTTGTCTTACCTTCCAGAATCTCAATATTTTATCAGCTAATTTAATTTTTGGAATAAATAACGAAATTCTTGGAATGATTCCAATGGAAATCATTTTTTGGATAAATAAATTACGATAATCATTGTTAATTGAGTTATTTAAAAATTAAATCAGCTACAAAACTGCTTTTAAAAAGGTTTAATAATTATTAAGCATGTAATTGACCTTTTTGTTAATAACACCATTTTGAAACACAAAAAATGTACACAATTAAATTTTGAAATAATTTTAATTAATTCATTTGAATGACAATTAAAAATTCAAAGCCATCCTAAAATATTTCAAAAATATGTAATGGTCTTTCGACTTAATCGCGCCAATACTTGAATATAAAAATAATTTTTTAGTTGTGCAAGTGCTCGTTTTTAAGCATGTGCTTGCAAGCAGTAGAGCGATATTGTAAGCCGCTTGCAGGCGGTGTTGTTACGAATAGCCCCTTTATTACAAAACGGTCCAAAACGGAGCTTACACCATTACAAACTAACGCTCGTTTCACATTATACGGTTTTTACCGTACGGCAAAAAACCGTACGGTCGCATTTATTTAGTAAAGTGGAGAAGAGCATTGGACCTTTCACATTACACGGTGATGGCAAAATGCCGTTGCCGTGCCGTGTAGCAGCCGATATTGCCACTGCACTTGACGGTTGCCGTACGGCGTTTTTAACTCAGTAGTGTATGTAATTAAATTGATGCTTTCACATTTGACGGTTTTTTAACGTACGGCAGTAACATTATTTTGTTGAATTTTATATTAATTATTAATATTATTTGTGAAATGAATGAAACTAATGTTGAATGTGGTAACAAGCATTTTAATAGATTGTATGTAATTTTCAAATTGTGTGTTTTTACGTTAAGTTCGCCAAGAAATTAATCAAAGGAGCTTGTAAACGTCCGAAAATAGTTAAAAAAGTTATTTTCGTCATTTTTCAGGTCTTCAAAGAGTGTGGTAATAAATAATCCTACTTTATATTTCCTCTGATTTATAGAATTAACTTTAATCACACTTGTTACTTGTATGATGTTGCAAATCAAATGAAGATATTCAGTTTAACACGGCAAAAAACCGTCCAATGTGAAAGCAACTACATCACGGCAAAAAGTCGTACGGTTTTTTTACCGTACGGCGAAAACCGTACAATGTGAAAGGAGCGTTACGCTATCTAGCTTAGTGACTCTTTGTTTTTTTTTTTACTTTAAAGATTAGAAGTTCTGCTGTAAAGATTAGAATTTATACCGTGAAAAACCAGAAAAAAGCCATAAATAAATATTTAAATTTTTATTTATATGAAAGCCCTCTGGTTCGAAACGGTGTAAGTTCCGTTATACGTTCACATAATAAAGACGTAAACCACCTAAACCATGGATGACGTAAACACGTAAACTGTTCTCTGACCTGTAAACCGTCAAAAGTGTCGCCATCTAGTGGACGTAAACGAAACTTTATGTAATTTTCTAGCTTAACCGCACATAAACAGTAATTTTTATTACTTGATTGTCCTTTGCAAATTAAATTCGAATTTAAATTAAATAAAGTAAATTACTTTAGCAATTAAATAGGTTTTAATCGAAAAAAATAGATTTACATTACAGTTTGGCTTTTTTTACAATTTACACCAACGTATTAAGTGTTTACACTTTACATATCATAGCCCATAGGGACGTATTAATAATTTTAATAATTATTCAATTTTCTATAAATATCTTAAATAATTAAAAATAATATTAATATAAATAATAAATCAACTATTTACATAATATCCTTTTGATTTTTAGGTTTGAAAAAGCCGCTAATCATATAGTTCATAGAACTATCAATAGGGTAAAAAAAAAAGTTTGCAAATTTCATGTTTAGCAGATTTTTGTGTACTAAAATGGCGTACATGTGAAAACAAAAACTTTTAATTATGTTTGAATTAAATATTATGTTTAATTTACTATAATTATTAAAATGAAATAACATAAACTATGTGTTTTTTGAACATTTAATTATTATTTAATTTTCAAAATCATTAATTTAATTCAATTATACAAAGTTTTTTATCAATTTTTACAAATTTATACTTAGTCTACCAAACAAATAAAATGTTTTCAAGCAAACATTCATTGTGATCAAATTTACAAAAAATTATATTTACAAAATGAGACATCGCGAATCGGCCGTTTCACATCCAATCAAGGAGGAAGTCAAAAATGAATATAGTATAGATATTAAGGATGAGGATTTAGAGGATTTTGGATTGGAATTACCAATCGATGTAGCTTTGGAGGATGAATATGAAAAGAGTCGGGACTTGGATGGCGATTTCTGTGATAATGAAGATAGTTTAATAGGTCTAAATTTTCTCTTTAAATTACTTCAAATTCTGATTAATAGTTTAAAATTAATTTCTACAACTAACAGGTGACAGTGAATTTATGCCATCATCTCCAAGAGATTCACCAATATTCAATAGACGTCGACGAAAACCGCTACAACCTCAGCGCAATAAACATAATTTTCCTTTAGCCACATTCCCAAAACTAATCAATAATTATAATGACGAGTCAGCGGATGCACCGGAGGACGGGGACGATAGTGACGATGACTCGCACAATGAATTTAAGGATATTGAACAGGAGCTGGAGGAGGAAATGATTAGCAACGATGAAGATGAGAACGTGATGATGGATAATTTGATTAATCGTTCACCGGACACGGAAGAGTATGCGTCACAATTCTCGAATGATAATGAATATCCAACAGCCGACGAGGAAGGTGACGATGAACATAATGAACCGCCGGATATGGAAACAGATGATATTTTCAAAGGGTTACGTGATGAAGCTGGTAAGTACACGGCTAATTATACACTTTTACGGTCACTTGGTTTTTTTTTGGGCTATAAATAAAAAACTAATGGTCCGATTTGGATAATTTTTTTTATAAAATAAATGTTCGCCATTACGGCGAATTATTGATAAGAATCATAGAAATAAACAAATACCCTTGTCGCAGCATCCTGCATAACATAGCGAATTTCCGTTTATAAAAATTAGTTTTTCTCGAAAACTAGTTGACATAGAAAAAAAAGTTTAAAGACTTTTTTATGTAATTTTTTCTTCTCTTTTAAGTGCTGTAAAAAAATTTCGCAAAAATTTTTGAATAAGTGAAAATTTTGGCAAAAAACTAATTTTTTACAAGAACAAAAACCATGTTCCTGGCATCCGACGTATCTGGCTGACGAACTCATCCAAGAGTTTGGGACTTCCAATGTTCTCACCAAGTTTCGTAAAAATTGGATACATCGTTCGAGAGTTATCGCGCGGACACACACACACACTTAAGCTCGGGACTATGGTAGAAATTTTTTTTTTTTGAGATCCCTAGAAACCGAATATAATATTCACGATAACTCTCGAACGAAATGTCGTACTTTTACAAAATTTGGTGAAAATGTTGGAAGTTCCAAACCGTTGGACAAGTTCGTTAGCCAGACACGTCCGAATTAATTAAGAAAACCTCGAATTAATTAAGAAAATAGTCGTTTTTGTTTGTTAAAGTTGGGGAAGCTGAAGAATTGGATGAGAAAACACAAAAATCGGTGGAGGAGGAGTGGAAAGCGTACTGGGGCGTTAAATGTAATATGTGTAAAGAAGTATTTACTCAAAAAGTACAATTTGATAGACATTATCGTAGTTCGTATAATTCTAAACCAATATATACATGTTCCTATTGTAATAAGAGTATGAACACATACTCAACATTTCGATCTCATTGTTACCGTCATATCGCCGAGGGCCGTTACAAGTAAGTAACACCATTTTCATAAAAAAATATCTTGTATCCTAAAATCTAAAATTATATTTAATTTTTTCTCACATAGATGTCCGTGTTGCGCGAAAGGATTTAGTCTTCGTAGTATTTTAAAAGTGCATATGTTGGCGCGTCATACCGATATTAAACCATTTATTTGTGAGGAGTGTGGAAAAGGATTTGTGACGAAAGCCGGCTTGAATATTCACCTTCGAAAACATCGAACCAATCAGAAGGAAGATTTTCCATGTGGTGAATGTGGTAAAACGTAAGTCGACAAAAAAAAAAAAACAATTAAAAGATGGCAGCAGTATTGTGTTTATGGTTTCTGTTCGTATTAGGTTACATACTCGGGGTGGTTTAACGGCCCATATGAATGTGCATCGTATGGGACGTCGATTTATGTGTGATATTTGCGGCAAAACTTTTACCCAAAAAGTCAACATGCAACAGCATGTCAAACAGCATACCGGGGAGCGGCCATTTACATGCGATCAGTGCGGTAAAAGGTTCGTTCAGCTTATAACACTAATTTATTATTATTTATTAATAGTAACTTATGACAAACTCAAATACAACCGTCTTCAAAATATACTTAAAATGAATATGGTGAAAAAATTTTTAATTTTGTCAAATTTTCACTTAAATATAGATATTTTATTTTTTACAAACTAGTTTTCGGTTGATTAAACTAAACCATCTTCAGGTGAAAACTGAACTAAATTGAATTATACTATTAATTTCAAATGTTATCAAGTGCCTGTGAAACATTATTAAGAGATTCAAAGAGTAACCAAGAGATCCGGGTTCGAGTCCCAGCCGATCCAGTTTGGTAATTTTTCAAACACTATGTCAATTTTAATTAACATAATGAATTGGTCATTTGCCAAAGTACATCGAGTGTTCAAGTATCAGCCAAAGCTGGACATTGAGTGAACATATGAATATTGGTGTATGTTTAAAATACGGATAAAAATCCGCCATACACTAATAATGTTTCACAGGCACTCGATAACATTTGAAATTAATAGTATAAAACTGCGTCTCGCATTAGAGAGAGGTTGTGTTTGATTGATTACTGAATTGGAGTGGCACTCGAACAAGTGATCGGTGGCCTAGTTGATAAGGCGCTTGGCTGGTAACCAAGAAATCCGGGTTCGAGTCGCAGCCGATCCAGTTTGGTAATTTTTCAAACACTATGTCAATTTTAATTAAATTGAATTCAGTTTGACAATGAAATTAAAGACAATAAGATTGGTTAAGAAATGGGAAAAACCCAGAAGAGAGGTAAACAAATACACGTGTAGATAGCAAATAATGGGCGGGGAGATTAAATAATGAATATTACGAAAGATTTTAAAATTTAACTTGAATAATTATAAATGTAATGTTGAATGATATACATAATTGTATAGGAATTAAAGGGAATAAACAGATTAAAATTTCATTTTTGGAATAAAAAGATTAAAGCTTCCTTTTTGGAATGTTTTATTAAGAAATATCTTAACCGGAAAATAAATATTGGAGTAGAATTAATTAAATATGTTAAGAAGGGGGGATTTATTTAGGTCAATTTGGTTATTTAAAACTGTTATGTTTGTATCATTATTTAATTTGTTTATTTCTAATGCTTCTAATATATCTAATTACTGTCCTTTTTCACAAAAGTGAAAGATTTTGGGTTTGCAGTCCGGTTTTACGGAATGTCCGTTTTCTAAAAGGTGAAGACCAAGGTTGGATTTGTGTTTTAGCGAATTTCCAGAATGGAATTCAGCTATTACAGCCACTGTCATGACGCGACTTGAGCCCGGGACTATAGCAGAAATTTGTTTTGAGGTCCCTAGAAACCGAAAATAATAGTCACTAAAATTTTTATATATATACAGGGTGGCGATCGACCTGGAAATCCTGGAAAACCTGGAAAAGTCAGGGAATTTTGAATTTCTGGAAAAGTCAGGGAATTTTGAATTTCTGGAAAAGTCAGGGAATTTCAGTTGTAGTCAGGGATTTTTTCAGTTTTCGACTCGACCAGAGCGTCGACTGATAGTTTTTGTAAAAAGTTTTTTGACGACCTTTTCTTTTTTTTTTTTTTGCTCTTTAGTTGTATTTTTTGTCACTGACGAGCAAAAAAAAAAGAAAGGTCATCAAAAAACGAAATTACAATAGACTGTCGTTAATTCAAACCTTCGATAATTCGAAACTCTCTATAATTCAAAGGTATCACGAGTTCCCTTCAAAATATCTTTATATTTCGAACTAAAACAATAGATTTTTATACACTTGGTAATTCGAACGAAAAAATCATTGCTAGGTAACAAAACCACGCGTTAATTCGAACTCATCGGCGTTAAACACGCGACAATTCAAGGTTGCAGAGAGAAAGAGACAGACAGATTGTAAGTACATTTTGAATAAAGTTCAAGTTCATTCATCGCAAATGCTTAAAAAATTAAAATTGTTACCTGCGATAATTCGAACCTCTCTATAGTTCGTAATATTTTAAGATTCCCTCGAGTTTCGAATTAACGAGAGTCGACTGTACTATATTTTAACCAATATTTTTGTCGCAGTAGTCCTGGAATTTTATTCAGAGTCAGGGAAAAGTCAGGGAATTTTGAAATTGGTTTTCAGTCGCCACCCTGATATATATATATATATATATATATATATATATATATATATATATATATATATATGTGTGTGTGTGTGTGTGTGTGTGTGTGTGTGTGTGTGTGTGTGTGTCCACACGATAACTCTTGAACGAAATGTCCTATTTTTTCGAAGTTTGATGAAAATGTTAAAAGTCCCAAACTGTTGGACAAGTTCATTAGCCAGACACGTCCGATGCTGGAAACATGGTTTTTTTGGACAATTTACGTGGAAAAAATTAGTTTTTTTGCCAAAATTTCCCCTTATTCAAAAATTTTTGCGACATTTTTTTACACCATCGAAAAGAAGAGAAAAAATCACATAAAAAAGGTCTTTAGACTGTCATCCTATGTCAACTGGTTTCCGAGAAAAACTAATTTTTTTAAACGGAAATTCGCTATGTTATGCAGGATGAATTTTAAAATATTTTTTGATTATAGTTTTGCAGAAAAGTCTCATCTTGCACGCCACCATAGCTTTCATAGTAACCAGCGTCCGTTTAAATGTAACGTGTGTGACAAAATGTACAAAACGGAGCGTTGCTTGAAAGTGCATCGTTTGGTGCATGCGGTGTCTCGACCGCACGTTTGTTCCTATTGCAATAAAGGATTTCTAAGCAGTACAAAACTCAAACAACACCACAATATCCACACCGGCGAACGTCCATTCAAATGTAAATACTGTGAACGCACCTTTACCAACTACCCGAACTGGTTGAAGCACACACGACGGCGACATAAAGTTGACCATAAAACCGGAGTTTGTTTAGTGCCAAAGCAAGAAATTGAACCGCAAACACCACAGTCACAACAATCGGAGCCGTCCGATTTAACGATAAGTCCACCACCACCGCCCCTTGTACCGCTCGAGCAACCGCCACCAGTAACCACGGAACTTCCCGCGCTGAGTGATCAATTGTTGTTGGACTATTCGAAATTGGTCGAACATAATCAGCTTCTCACGACGGCCGTACAATTGACCGAAGATTCGAAGATGAATATGCAAACGCAACTATTTCCGCAGTTTGAAGTGATTGCAAGTAAGTTGTCCGATCTCTGACGTCATCAGTCTGTCTTTTTTCAACATAACATCTATTTCTATAAAACTAACAATATAATACAATTTTCCACAAAACACTATAGAATAATGTTATGTAGCTACCACAAAACACTACACCTGTATGTTATGCATACAGAGCTTGTGCTTGTTCATGTGTCATATCGTGCCGTGTATATGGGTGATTGCTATACGTACCACCTATATACTGATCTATGACATCAATGCATACACAGTTGTTGATTGAAATTTAGTAGTCTGATTTGACCTTGTATGTCGTGTACACATCAAAATCTACCCAAATATTAATTTCAATAATTAATATTTCATTTTAACGTTCGTCAACACGATGTTTTTTGTGCAATTATATAAATTGCATATTTCAAAGAATATTTTTAAACATTTTTTATTATGGTATCTACTCTTATAACATACTTACTATAATTTTTAAAATAAAAAAATGCTGTTTAGAATAATTTTTCCTAATAGCTCTGTGTTAAAAATTTGATTTTTAATCATCAATTACTTTAAGAAATGATCTATGAAGGCCTTAAAATCTTTGAGGGAAGATAACTATGTAATTGAACTTGTCAATTCTCTGAAATTAAATTTTTTATCTGCTATTAGGTTTGACGCACGAACGTCCTTAATAAAATATTAACAATAAAATTAATAGCATCAATTTGCAAATTAAATGATTTTTATATTTAAATATTAATGATTTTCCAATAGATAAATCAACAATTCTAGCATCAATTTTTTCCCTCTCCACCGTTCGTGCTGCTATTAGGGATCGTGACTATACAGACAAACAGTATTTTGATTTTTTTTATAATTGTTATTAATCGATATTTTAGATACAAGTTACGCGAATATGAGTTTCATGTTACCATATCAACAACACCCGACCACCGCCCTGCTGGAACCGCATCCGGCCCACCAGAACCAATTACTGTTCCAGTCGGCGCCCGCGCAGGAAGAACCATTTCCCGCACATCAACAACAGATGCTATATTCGGCCGATCATATGCACTTCCTACACGCGCAACATTTATTACAAATGTGATATTTTCGATATGTACCAACAAGACTTACTACATTTAGAATATTTCGAATTATGTAATCGTAAAGTGAGCCAATTCCAACTATTTTTTACTAATTAATGGATGTATTTTGATTGGATTATTTAATGGAATAATATGATATTTTTATATGAGTACGTTTTGTAAACTTATTTACAAGTATGCATGATGTCATATGTGTTTTTCTATATTATATAACAAACAAATTTTGTAATTTTTTACATTTTTAATAAAAATAATTGAAATAATCATAAGCGTTTTTACTCCGTGTAAAGTGGTTTTTAATTTTTAATCACTTTAGGCATAGTATGGACATCTATCGGCATGTAAATAAAACAGAAATGTCATTGCAAGTGTTAGGCGAGCGACTTAACCCTAATTTCTAACAAGAAGTAACCACAAATTTTCTAATGTATGATTTTTATTTTTAACCATTTCAAAATTAAAAAAAAAATACAAATTCCCATTTTCCGGCGTTATGATGAAAAGTAAGATTAATGGAAATAATAGGTAAGTTAAATGCATAAATTTTTAGTATTCAGTAAACAGCATTGATATATTAAAAAAAATTAACATATTTTTTTTTAGAGAGAGGAATGTTTTATAATGAATACGTAAACTCAAATATTTATAAGAAAATTTGTCAAATTATTTATATTAACCAATTTTTAATATTGACACCGGTGTTTAATAAAAAAAAAATAGTATTTGAATCATTTATTTTAGATTCTGCATCGATTAAAACAAAAAAAATCAGCCACTAGAACGCATCTTTTTAAGGGTTAATCGCTAGCGTATAATATTGACAACGAAAAGATTACGCGAGCGCCTCTGGTGGTAATATCAGAAGCTGTATCAAGTAAAATCAGAGATACATAGAGAGACAACTTAAAAAATCGTTTAAAAAGTTAAATAGTCATTAAAGAAAAAGATGACAGCAGTCATTTGTATTCCTAAACTATATTTTCACCCCCTTTTTGCAAAATTATCCCCTAAATTTTAACCCCCAGCCACCCCTGTTGACATAATTTGAACAAATTGCATACCAGTAGATAGCTCTTTAAAAAAGAGCTATATCGCCAATTTAAACTTTTACTTTAAAATTGGGGTAAAAATTAAATTTTTACCCCAATTTTTGGAGGGCGATTTCATCCCTTCAAACCGTTTTCCGCCGATAAAGAAAAATACGTGTCGCTTATTTTTTAGTATTCTACAATATATCTAAGTTTCATCAAAATCGATAGGTCCGGCCTCGGGACGTTTACTTGTCAGTGGTTTTTATATCGTCAATCTGAAGTGTACACACATTTTTATTTAATACAGTTTCTAATTTCACCGCTAGAGGCGTAAGTGAGAATTTTTACGCAAACGTACTACAACTGCAAGACTGAGGGACAATAAATGAATTTTGCAACTAAGATTTACAAAAACTTTTAATAAATAACTACCTTTTAACATTATCAATTTTTACAAAATTATTTTACAAATTATAACAATTTTTTTTACAAAATAATTTAACAAAAAACTAAATATTACGTTTTTACTGCAACACTTTCTTGATCCTTCAATAAAATTTCTAATATTTGAGCACAGTTACGACAAATTTCTGTGCCAACACAATTAAATCGTCGACACCGTTGACATTGCGTACAATTCGTTTTCTTTACATTTATCTGCGTCAAATTGTCAACACTGTTCGCAACCGGGACAAACGTCACGTTGGCAACTTGGAAAATATCCGTAAGTTCTGATTCAATTGTCATTGACGTATTTTCAAATTTCTACAATAACCCGAAATATTAAATATTAATTTTTAATTTGAAATCAAAACAAAATACCTTTAATTTTTGAAGTTCCACATCGGGTATTTGAATCAAAACTTCCATTTCGGAAATATTGTGCTTCATACAAAGCCGATTGACTTCGTCGCGCCAATCGATGATCATTTTCATCGGTTCAACAATTTCCGAAAATCGCCACGTTGGATCAATTTCAAGTTGATTGATCAATCGATTTTCGGCTCGTAATTGTTCGGGCATGTGCATATTGACTTCACCGATCAGTACGGGTAGGAGTGGGGATAACAGGCTACACAATGTCTAAAAATTTTTGATTTGTAAGATTTAAAAAGAAAAATAAATATAAAAATAATTTGCATTGACAACTGTTTCACTATAATGAATTGTCTAAATTACGAACCAGTTTTCGAGCGATTAGCTCATCATCAGGTATCAAAGAAGACTGAGAACTCAATCTTGTTTGATACCTGATGATGAGTTAATCGCTCGAAAACTGGTTCGTAATTTAAACAATTAAATATAGTGAAAAGTTGACAACGTAAATTATTTTCATATTTATTTATAATACGGATTTTCACAAATTAAATAAAAAAAAAAAAAAAATTAATAATTTTCGGAACACATACGTGTAATGTTTGATAAACAACAAATTGTGCCGATTTTCTGGCGTCACTGTACTTTAATTCACAGTAGAGTCTCTGTTTGATGGAACTGCAATACAGGGCCGAAATATAATTGGCAATGAATTTATATATTAACGATGCAACTCGATTGAATTCGTACGTGTCATAATCTTTTTTCACCTAAAATAACGAAGGAGATGAATTTTAGAATCTAATGGAGTGTTTAACACGTTCACTGCCACGCCTTGGGTACCACTACAAGTATTAGATAATTGTGAAGTTCATTTATATATGCCAGAAAAGTTACTCCATGCAATATTCAATACAGGGTGTAAAATAAATAACTCTCGTCCTTTTGAGGGGTGACTCATAGCACCCTATAGACACTAAAATCACAGGAATTTTTTTCGAAATTAACAGTTTGAGAAAATCGCAAACTAACTGGGCTACATGATCTTTCAAAATTATTCTAAGTACGGTCCTGATTAAATTATGCATAAATACTAGAGATGTCGATTCTCCAAAAAAAAGATCGATTTAAATTGAAATCAAAAAAATCGGCTAAAAAAAATCGATTCTGTGAGATCGATCTAAAAAATCGAAATTTTGAAAAGTTTAATAAAATTAGCTGATAATTTTTGTGTAAAGGCGATGAATGAGTTAACTTTTCAATTATAATTATAAAAAAATAAGGCAATTGAATATGTAGGACGAATACCACGAATTGAACCAAGTTTATTCAAAAATTTCAAACAAATTGACAAAAAAATGTTTTCTAAATAAGTCGCTTTTGTGGGAAAGGGATCGTCGTTTGCACAGATAGGTGGTCTCTTCCTTCCTTTTGTATTAATAGTCTGACTTATATAAAGCCATAGGAGGGGTTCGTTGATATAACGAGTAAAATGTGACAATTAACAATAGAGTTTTTGGTGTTTCATTTTAACACATGTTTCTTTGTAGAATTACTATTAAAATGAAGTTACTTTTGGAAAAAATCGGTTATCGATCTCTTACTTTTAATAATCGATCCATGAATCGATTCAAATGAAAAAAATTGAAAAAAGAATCGATTTTTTAAGCTTCGATTAATCGATTTTCGATTAATCGATTTAAAATCGACATCTCTAATAAATACCTTCTTAATATCAAAAGTACAAAATAATTTTATTGATTAAAATTCAATAAAATTTTGTAAATATGTTTAGGTTGTAAACGTGCTTCCCAGATGTTTTTTTTTAAAAACCGAGAATTTATCTTACAAACATAGACTCATCAGAGCCGGATTAAAAAATTTTTAAGGACCTCTTTTTTGATCCATATTTAGTATCAAATTTTTTCTGTTAAAAAACAATTTGGGTTCAAATTTATTGGCAAATATTAATTACATGGGTGAGATCTACCCACTGTTTTCGTAGCGAGAGTTGTATACTTTACACCCTGTATATAACTCACAACTAGTGTCGTAACATACACGACGCTGACATTGTAACTAGTGCGACAGTATACACGGATTTGTGTAACAATCACGTTAAAAAAAAAATAAATAAATAAAAATTACTTCTTCGCACAGTTCAAGCAACAAATGTAGAATATATCTGTCAATCAGGTGCAACTCCTCGTTTTTAAATGCTACAGAATTATCGCGAAAATCGTAATCATATAAATTCGATAGTAAAAAACGCAATACACTTCGAATTTTTTGCACACTTTCGGCACAAAGTTGTAAAACGTTATGACGAAATGCCACTTTCATATCCATCGCTGCATGACTGGCCACCCACCATCTAAAATAAATGTCCCAAAATCAAAATGGAATCAATTTGGAGCGGGAAAAATTACATACCGAACAACATCCGTTCCATAACCATCCTTTCCAAACATAATTTCCTGCGGATCCACCACATTTCCCAACGATTTGGACATTTTTTGTCCTTTATCGTCATATACAAAACCGTGAACATATAAATTTTTATAGGGTGCACGTCCCGTAATGGCCACTGACGTTAAAAGCGACGATTGAAACCAACCAGTAATTTGATCGATTCCCTCCAAGTATAGATCCGCCTGAACCGAGCCCAATACGTTTGACCACGATATTCCGCTATCGAACCAAATATCTAAAATATCCTAAAAAGATCAAACACTTCAAAATATTCCGCCAAAGTTCGTCCAATTACCAACCTGTCCCAAAATTAAATCATCCAATCGGACACCTTCGGACGTCAAAACATGTTCTGGAATTATAATGCTTCGATCGAGAGACCACCAAAAATCGGTTCCATATGTTTCAATTAAATGGCACAAATGTTCAATAAATTTTCTAAAATTTTAGAAATGTTGGCATTCATTTTGGGTAAAAAAAATGAAGCAAATTTAAAAAAAAAATTACCTAGAACAATGAATTTGCCCCGAATTTTTGTTATAAAAAACAGGAATTGGAACGCCCCAAACTCTTTGTCGGGATATACACCAGTAGGGTCTATGAAGTAATTTATCGGTCATTGCATTACGGACAATTTCGCTGTTTTTTTGCGGGAAAATGTTCACTGACTTTAAACAGTTCTGAAAGGAAAATATTTTTCATCAAAGTTATAGTCAAAACTATTTAAAAGGCCGCCAAGAGATTAAAAACAACTAAAATATATTCAAATTTCCCGCTAATAACACGTAAATATGTAGAGTGACGTCACACTATGACATCTATCACGTTCTCCATCAAGTAACGCCACGGTTGTACAATTTATCTGTACTGATGTTGTAAGGATCGACGGTTCAAAAATGCCCGGGAACCTTCTAAGTAAATAAGTATAAATATTTAAAAAAAAAAAATGTTTTAAATATGGAAATTTAAAAAAAGGCGTTTAAACCAATTCTTCACTTGTGTCTTGCGTTAAAATTTTTTTTTTTTTTTAATAAATAAAAAGAATCGGACTTAAAACATTTCCTTGTAGAACCCCCTCAAAACATATTTTTGAATAATTTCAAATATTTTCAACGTTTCGAAACCAAAACGTTTAAATTTTAGTTAAATTTTAAAATCGGCGGCTTTAATCGACGACGAATAATAATAATAATTATAATAAAACTTACAATGGCAGCATTTTTAATTTTATCAGTATCAATAAACCACTGATGACTGGCTCTGATTATGACGGGCTGATTTGTCCGCCAATCGTACGGGTACGAATGGACATAATTACTCTTTGACACAATGTCCCCGGCGATTAATTTCAAAACCATCTCGTTACCCTCGTCAAGAACTGACAGTCCCCTTAAACTAACGCCAGCCTTCTCCATAAATCGACCATTTTCGTCAACCATGCAATCCTAAAATGATTTTTATTAAACTTTTTTTTTAAATGGTTTTTTCTGATTTACTGACCACTTTCAAATTGTGATTTATAGCCACTAGGAAGTCTTCGTGGCCATGTGCGGGGGCCGTGTGGACCATTCCGGTGCCTTTTGTGTCCGACACATGTTCCGCGGGTAAAAATGGCAGTTCTGATTTGTAAATTGGTTGCAAATAGGTGGCGTGTTTTAAGTCGTAGCCTTAAATTTAATTTTTTAATAAATTTTAGGGTATTTAAAATTATTCACAATTAGGCGAGCGCTCCTGGTTTTTTTTAAACTAGACGCTGTATCAAGAAAAAAATTTTGTATACATTTAATTGACGATAGAAATATGTATTCTATAAATTATGTGCGGATTACTAAATTTTAATTTACCAATTAAACGTATACGTATATTTTTACTTGATACTAGTTCTAATTTTACCACCAGAGGCGCGAGTGTGAATCTTTGCGTCGCCATCATACCGTTTACTTCACAAATTTCGAATTTATCTCCATCGATTGATAAATTCGAATTTTCGATGGAATTTTTACAAAATAGAAAATATTCCACGGGATTGGTCTTCATTTTGAATAAAGTGTATTTTAAATGGGGGTTGTAACAAATCGCTTGATTTGATGGTAATGTCCATGGGGTTGTGGTCCAAACTAGGGCGTACACGTTACAACTAAAATTGTAAAAATATTTTTTGATAATGAACATATTGATCGAAATATATAAAAAAAAAAACGATCACTTACTCATCTGTGTGTTTTTTGAGACATTTTGGAATTTGTAACATTTTAAATTTAACGATTACTGCTTTACTTGTGTGATTCGGATTATATACAAGCTCGGCTTCGGCTAAAGCAGTTCTAGAAATTAGATATATTTTTAATAATTGATTTTTTGTGTGGAAAGAATTTACAGCAATCCCCCCGAAGAACACGATTAATTGGTTTCGTGTTCTTTGAAACCGTGTTGTTCGAGACTACAAAGAACAAGCATTTAAGCTCTATTACCTCCTTTGATTTGGTCAACAGTAGAATATATTTTAAAAAATTATATTTCGTTAGTTTTCGTAATCGTAAACTTTTGATCGTAAATATCTCGTAAACGGTGCATCGTAGCTCAAAAATAACGAAATTTTTGAAGGCTCAAGCAAAGCAAGTTGTGGGTATTCTAAACGTATTGCGACTGTCAGTACCTACTGTTCGTTATCGAAAATTATCGATACCGAGTTACTCATCATAAACTGATTATAATTGATCAATTTATGCCCATTAGTCCCAATGATTTAGTCACCAATAGAATATTTCCAAAAAAATTAGTTTTCGATACTTTTCGTAAACGTAAATTTTTGATCGTATATATCTCGTAAACGGTGCGCCGTAGCTAAAAATAACGAAATATTTTGAAGGCTTTAGCGAAGCAAGTTGTAGATATTCCAAACATATTGGGACTGTCAAAACCTACTTTTCGTTGTCGAAAATAACGATATTTTCAAAATTTAAGTACGTAAATTTCTACATATTCGTTCATTTCTATTATAAAATTCTCTAAAATTTTTAGTAGTTTTTGCTTCCAGTATTTTTCCTTTTGTAATGACAGATTCAATTTACACGATTTTTATTCGTGTAAATTTTATTCTTTTTCAAAAGAATTACTTAAAAATCATGTTATTTGTAACCGGGTAATTCGGGGGAAGGTACCCGTGTTTTTTGAGTACCGTGTTCTTCGGGGGTTACCTGTAGTTGGAATAAATTTTACCGTGTAGACGGGGACCAATAAACCGGTTTTAAATCTCGAAAAATTAAATTTCGTTCGTAAAATTCAAAGAAAAGATGTAATTGTTTCTGAACATAATCTTTACTATTGGTTCTATAAATACCATTTTCCCAATCGGCCACCAGGCCCCACGATTGGAACGCCTTCTTTTGTTCGGACAACGTTTGTAAAGCAAATTTATTTGCTGAAACCAAATTTGACTGATTTTTTGTTTTTTGCCTAATTAATTGGAGAGAAGTTACAGTACCTTTTTTTCTAATCGTTAAAGCGTTATCATTACTACTCAGATTATCCTGTATTGCTTTTAATTCGATTGGTAAACCGTGGCAGTCCCAACCGGGTACATAATTGACTCTAGTTCCGGTCATGATTCGATATCGAAGAATTATATCCTTTAAAATTTTATTAATCGCATGACCCATGTGAGGAGGTCCGTTTGCGTACGGTGGTCCATCGTGTAACACAAATTCCGGGTCTTTACAATTTGTCTTTTGCCAATTATACAGTTGCGAAAGACATTTCTGCAAATTATCCAAAAAAAAAAAAATTGTATTTTTGATAAAACTATTGGAGCTTTTATTTACCTCAAGTAACATTTTGTTGTGTTTGATTTTATCTTCATATTTTATTTTTAATGGGAATTTTGTTTTCGGCAGTAAAACAGTTTTGGAATAATTTATTTTGTTTGATTTGGATGAATGAGACAGATTTCGAAAATTAAATATTACTATAAATTTTAGTTTTCCGAGACAATTCATTTTTCAAAATTTCGAGTTTTTACTTTTTAATGACCAATAAAAATGAAAAATTAGTGAAACCGGTGACTAAAGAAAAGAAATGAGAAGTACCTACTGAAAAACTTCAATGTCAAAATCGTTAAAATTCAATATCAGTGTGGTATGAACTTATAATTTTTAAAAACAAATTTTTGAACTCTTCGTTAATTTCTTTTTTACATTTTTACTTCAAAACGGATATAAATTAATTAAAATAGAGTACAGAAATAAATCAGATAACCATTTTAATTTTTGGCCTGTCAAAAATAGACCTTTAAACTAAAAATCTGGCAGTAAAAAAGTCGTTGATTGATCAGCGTTGTTCGTGAAACAGCTCAAAATTAGACCATAATTAATTATTCAGTTTACTTTGATTTTAGATTAAATAAAACATACCTATTTATATTTTAAAAATTTCAACAATTTCCAAATTTTACTTTTTCTCAATTTTGATGTTTATGTACTTTATTTAAGGTTGGTACTGGCTGTTAATTAATCACAATTCTTTATATTGGCAATACATATCAGCGATCTTTTTACTACAATTTAATTTGACACATCCAGTTGACATTTGAAATTGTAAAAATTGTAAAGTTTCATGATGGAATCCCCAAGTTCTGGCACTTGGCAACCAAATGAAGAATTATTGGAAATGTTGACCGCTATGGGAATTTCAAAAATTGCAGCGGAACATGTAAGAATCGTATTGAAAACATTGATTTTTTCGACTACACAATTTATTGTGTAATATATTTTTTCCCATAGGCATTATACTACACCGGGAATCAATCAGCCGAGGCTGCGGCATGCTACGTGTTTGATAACCCTGACATTGATATAATGCCACCTTTATTAACCACGCAAAAGAAATCAAGATCCAAAAAAGGCACTTCTGAACGAATTATTGGTGATGCAGCCGGGTCAAGTGAAGATGACGAGGAAGAGGATTCACATAAGATGGTGTTTGTTGTTAATTCGTCATTGAATATGGGAGTGGGCAAGTTGGCATCGCAGGTAATCATTTTCAGTTATGTTATTGAAAGTATCGTATTACTTGTTTATATCAAATTACCTATTAATCATTTGTTGAAACATTTTTTAAATTTCTAAGTAATTAAGTGTACTGATTGTAAAGTTAATTATTTAATATAGTTGTATGAAAATTGAGCATAAATGGCGCCACTTTGCGTGGTCGAAAAATGAAATGATTATAGCCGATGCAATATCCTAACTGCTGCGCCAATTTTTTTTTTTATTAGGTTGCACACGCAGCTGTTGGCTTATATCGAACACTTCGCAATAATGCAGCGCATGGTTTACAAGATGGCGCCATTTCAGAAAGTTTATATGAATGGGAGAATGATGGGTAAGTTTGAATTTATCCACCCCCGCACCCCCTCCCGCTTTATCGATTTCAAAACAATTTTTGTGTTTCAATTAGTGAGAAAAAAATTGTACTACGGGGCGTGGATGAAACTCATTTGCGTGAATTAGAATCCGCCGCTCAAAACATCGAAGGTCTTCACGTGCATTCAATAGTGGACGCCGGACGAACCCAGGTAGCACCCGGCTCATTGACCGTTTTAGCCATATTTGGAAAAGAACAAATTATCGATAAAATTACCGGCGAATTGCCATTACTATGAACAGTAGATTATTAGTAATTTTAAGTAGTCGATGTTACTTAAATAAAAACACACAGATTAAAAAAAAAAATAATAAAAAAATCGTTCACAATACAACAGTACTTAATATTACCAGTTGTAAAAAAAGAAATATTTATTTTACTGATACAGTCAGTCAAACAGTTATCTAACTAACCATCACATTAATTAAAATAGTTATCATTATGTAATCCTGTAAGTAGTTTTAAAATAAGTAAAGACAATGGCTGATTTATTAACAGAAATATTTACATTAAAATTTTGTTAAAAAATTTTGCTAAAATTATTTATTTAGTAATTTATTTTATAATGGTGTTTATCTGTTAATTTGTTATTTATTTTTTTCCTTAAAAAAATTTATCAAGAAAATTTACAAAAAAAATTAAAAAACTAATGAAATAAATGATTAAAGTTGTGATTCTATTTGTAGACGATTTGACTTACTTGTAAGTGGCTGTGCTGCTGTGTATTTAAGAACGAAATTTGCCAAATTGGGCCTAATTTCTATGGTACATTGCTATTTCATTTAATTTAATTTAAAAAAGTAAAAGATATAACAGTAACTAACAACAGTAACTTAATTTGATAGTTTCATACAGTGGTGACATGTGTGCTGAACGCTGATTGGTTCCGGAATTTTGTATTCAAAGTTTTCGTAAAATACATTGGAAATAAATTAAATGTTAGCAAAAACCATTTAGTTTAACTTAAAAAGAATAATTAAATTAAAAATTTTTAATTATTCATTAATTCATTACTTATTAATAATAATTATGTACTACCAAATATGTGATAATTAATTTTGAAACTTCCCGCTCGGATACAAAATGGATGACATGTCACGACTCTATTTATTATAGGGACTCTATTTCATAATAAAGTCCCTATAATAAATAGAGTCGTGACATGTCATCCATTTTGTATCCAAAACAGAGCGGGAAGCTTTAAAATTAATTATCACATGTTTGAGTAAATATTTTTGAGTACATAATAATTGTTAATAAGTTATGAATTAATGAACAATTAAAAATTTTTAATTTAATTATTCTTTCTAAGTTAAACTGAATGGTTTTTGTTAAGATTTTATTTATTTCCAATGTATTTTACGAAAACTTTGGATACAAAATGCCGGAACCAATCAGCATTCAGCACACATGTCACGACTCTATTTATTATAGGGACTCTATTTCATAAGAGATACTAGCGCCATCAGTGATTTTTCAATAGAAATTAAACTCATTTTGAATAACTCAATTTTTTACCGCCAGATAGCATAGCTAGAATACCATATTTAAATATAAAGAAATTTTCAATTGCATTTCCCCGATAGCAATGAATTTTAAACTCCTAAAAAAGTATTTTTCTTCTAGGCTGGCCTGAAGTCAGCAAATCAGATGATTCCTGATAAAAATTATTTTTATGGATTACTAAACATAAAAATTGACCGGTGCGGCAAAAATATAATAAAAACAAAAATTAAAAATTATTTCAGCAAATTTTAAAAAATCGGCTTTTTTACCTCTTGTGAATATTCGTTTTTCTTGACTTTATGAAACTATTATTTAATAAATGATATTATCAAATAACATGTATTAAAATGTCACCAATAGATGTCAGTTGTAGACTACCGTAAGCTGAATGCACCCACTGATCGAGTTCGATAGCGAGCAATGTTTATAAAGCGGCTTCTACACGATGCTACGAACGTTCCTTCCAACATTCGATCGAACGTTTGAGGCAATTAAGTTCGATAGTTGGTGCGACGAATGTATCTGCTACACGGTGAGTCGAATGTTTGATCCAATACGAATGATGATGTGTTGACAACGCTGTTATCTGTCTGATGTTATCTCTAATGTTATACACTGATGTTGTCTCTCTTGTATAATGTGTTGGGACAAACGTGACGAAGATGTTATCTGTCTGATGTTATCTCTAATGTTATACACTGATGTTGTCTCTCTTCACATGAACGAGTCGTGCGCAACCAACGAACACAACCAACATTGACCTTCAAACGTTCGAAGCATCCCTTTGACTCGGTGCAAGAATACCGACATCGAACGGGACACGACCAAATGCGAATGTTTGACGCTCGACATTGGACACTCGTAGGTTCGAACAACGGCTACACGATGCTATGAACCATCCAACGTCGAATGTTGGAAGGTGTTCGTAGCATCGTGTAGCAGCGGCATAAGTCGAATTGTCTACAAGTCAATTTTCATTTTTACATTATTAATTTATATTATTCCGTAATATTTATTTATATTTCTTATTAATTATATTTATAAATAAAAATAATTTTAAAACAAAGTTTCCCAAATTATGATTGACGGAGTAAGAAACAATTTATAAAAATTTGGGAAACACTTGAAATTAACTTTTTTTTCCTAAAACTGGGAACAATTATGGATTTTAATTAAATCCAAAAAAAATTTGAAAAAGTATTTTTTAATAATTTTTTTTATATTTGATATTTTTCTCTTATTTGTGTATTTATTCGTATACGATTTGACAGATCTATGAAATTAGAAATCAAAAAAAATGTTTATACGCTTGGTAATTTGTGATGTTAGTCGTTTAAAAAACAGATGTCATTTTTGTATGTGTTATATGTTATGTACTAAAAGTCACAAAAAAATTTTAAAGCACACTTTAGAGAATTATAAATATGTTGAAATTTTTGATAAAATTTATTGTTTAAATTTTTTGTTTTTAATTCGTAGTTGGTAAATTTGTGGGATATTTCTGAATTTCTTCTCTACGAGTGAAATTTCATCTTCGAGGATTCGTATCTTTTAAAGCGTATTCTCTTTAGGTGTTTTGCTTTGCTATTTCTCTTGTTTGTTAGATTTGTGTTGTCTGATTAGATTTTCACCCCAATTTAAGAATGTTTTCTAAAAATTTCAGTGGAAAATTCCAAACCAGGGCCAGCTTAGCCAATAGCAAGATTTTTAGGGGCGGTAAATTTTTAAAATAGGGCGGAAAAATGAGTAATTAACGTTTTTTTTTTTTTGCTCGTCACTTATTTTTTAAGAGAAAGTTTGTAAAAAAGGTAGGAAAAGGGGCGGCAAATTTTTAAAACAGGGCAGAAAAATTTGTGATTGACGTTTTTTTTTTAAGATTTCCTTTTTTTCAAATAAAAGTTAGGGGCGGCATTTTTCAAGATGCCTAGGGGCGGACTGAGGGTTAATCCGGCCCTGTTCCAAACATATTAAGTTTTATAACCATATGTATTAAGTATTTTGTTAAGTTGTCAAGTTGTTTCGAAATTTTTACCCTGAAGTCATAATATAAAACAATAATTTTGAAACCTCTGGTTGAATTTCTTATAAACTTCAGTTCCTCAGAGCAAAAAAATTCTTCCAATTTTTTTAATTTGATATATTTTATTGACAAAATCGTAATAAATAGCCATTGATCGATAATCGATAAGAGAAGAGCAAATTGTACGAATTGTTAAAATCCAAATAATTTATTTTGTTATAAACAATATTTAAACAATACATACAGTCATATTAATATAAACAACGTATTTATTTTGCTAATTTATTTACGAAAATAATAATGTTAATTTTTTAATAATCTATTTTTAATATTGAAATATGTTTTGATCGTGGTCAAAACAGTCACTTAACCTAAAAAAAAAAAAAAATAAAATAAAAAACCATTCAAAATCACTTGTGTATGCTTATTTTCTATTTTTATACAGTAATGTCTCGCTAACGTGAAATTAATGAGGGATACAATTTGTTGATGTTATCGAGACTGTACTGTAATTATTTTAAACTTACTATGATTGTTTGGTTTGAAAATGGAACAGAGCGATTGTTTTCGACACGATCACGAGTGGCTGTGGACTAAAATTGAAGATTTTTGAACTATTTAAGAAATAAACGATTAGTTAGGATAAAAATTATAAAATGCATGAACAGTTTTTTTTTTCCAAAAATTGCGGTATAAGTTGGTCACTTCTGTGTTTTTTCTGTTTTGTTTCCAAAAATTTGTATATTATCGTTGAAATTATGAATAAACTATCTAGTCTACTAAATTGTGGTCTTTATTTCATTTTCCCCTGATTGTCAAGACTGTCATGTGTTAGAAATTTCAGAAATGTACGTAAGGTGCAGTGGCGTAGCTAGGCGTGGGCGATGTGGCCTCACGCCCACGGCCTCGCACTTAAAGGGGCCTCGCGAGTGACCTTTTTTTTTTGATTGTCGCCTAATTTTCAAGACAGAAATGTGTTAGAAACTTAAGTATTTGTTGCAAATTCGGAGTTTTTTTTTTCCAAGTTACTTTTCTTTCATTTATTTTTAAATATAGTTATTTTTATATATGGTTCATATCAGTTAAATTTAACCATGCTTCGTCACTTTGAATTTAAATAATTTCCATTTTCTTGGCTTTATCTCTTTTATTATTGCATTTATGTAAATTTTAAATTTGCAGTTTATTTTTAGAAAAGAATAGAAGATTGATTTGTTTCAAATTTAAGAATTATTTAATTTTTTAACGAAAACTCATGATCAATTGTATCTGAAATGAGGTATAATATATTCAGTATACCTGACATAAATTTTAATATATTCCTTTTAAAGTTTTAAAATGAAATTACTAAAATACTGCACGTCATAGTTTTTATTCTTTAAATATTCCTGAAGAGCTAAAAGGGCGAGTTTTGAAAACTCTCCCATTAACAGGGTTTTTTTAAAAGTTTTTTTTTTTTTTTTTTTAAATTGTTATAAACTTTAGATCATTTTTGTGTATTTAAAATTTAAATTACAAGAAATAACATATCCAAAAAAATTCATTCATTAATCGTTAAAATTCTAATATACTGAACACCCTTCACTCTGCCATTTTTTTTAAAAATTGAACAAAATATTTTAGCTGACATTTAAATAGCATAGTTTCATTAAAATTGTGTTTATTGTCAAACGCATGTTTACAGATTCTTTAGCGATTATTGTAGCGAAATTTTTGAAATTCTTTAAATAAATTGTAGACAAAATTATTGTGATGATAACGATATTTTAAAAATGGCGCCGTAAACGGTGAACTTGAATAACGATTCGTTTGTCAATTGTCGCTATAGATGTCAGGATAATTCAACAAACAAAATTGTAAATTGAATTGGATTTGTGATCTGTCAGTGCATTGTCAGTGTTCAATTCAGTGTTTGAGAAGTTCAGGATTGTATGACTGAGGAATTGTAACGTTCTCGTTTTTATTAATTTAATTATACACCTTTATGAAACATATCAATAAAATTAGCATACATTTAAGTAAAATATTTCTAAATGCATAATCTAAATGAACATGTTTATAAATGAACATTGTAAATACATAATATAGTCATGTTTAATGCGAAACCAGTTTGCATTATTTGGCTCTGTTGTGCATGTTTTGCCGGTCTCGTGCTACTAGTGTAGGACTACCGGGTTTCTGACACGCCCCACCTAGTGAACGGTACGATACGCGCCCGGAACAGGGCTATCCAGGTTACAAATCAAATTGGCCAAAATAAATAACTGAACAATTTTCTTTTTTTTGAAATTTATTTTTCATATATCGATTGTTACTATATATAATGTGTGTAAATGATACAGTGAATATTAATAACAGTTTTAAACGGTGATAATATTTTAGTGTTTTTTTTTTTTTTTTAGTGAGATAAAAGTTCATAGTGTGTTGTTTTTTTTATTTTTGTTTTTTTGTTTTTGAGATAAAATTGCAAATTTTTGAGTGAATATGGCTGATGATGAAGTTTTATTTGATGATGTTTACGAGTTGTGTGAGATAATTGGAAAGTAAGTGTCACGTAACCTTTGAAGCTTAATTTTGCTTAATGTTGTGCAGTCACACGTGTTCCTCGTTTAATTTATTTATAAATTATTTCATTAATTCTGTCAATTAAACAATTAAAATTTTTTTGGTTGATTGAATTTTGTTTTATTTCGTAAAAATAATTTGTTTTTTTTTTTTTTTGTATTTAATTGGGATCTAATAAATTGTTTTTCTATTCTGATTGGTATAAATTATTTTTTTATTTATTTTTTATTAAAATATTATCTTATTCTTGTGCTTTAAGTGATATAACCTTGATAATGATTTGTTACCCCATAAAAAGGCTTGTATTATTCGATAAATGAAGTTAGTTGGTGAAAATAGAGAAAATGATGTAGAAAAAAAGTTATTTTTGTTCATTAAGCTGCATGTGTGAAGGAAAAAGTAAACAGAAATCTCTGAAGGGCGAGAATATATTATATCAGGATTTTTTTTTAAATGTCAAACAATCTGAAAAGCCATCTGTCTTGTATATAAAAAAACATTATAAATCAGCTGTTCATTTATCAACCGACTTATTAAGTTGAAACAAATGAATGGACGGCTTTTTGTACTATTTTTTTTTTAATTAAAAAAAAATAAATGAAAAAAAGCACATTCAATGGTTTTTTGTTTTTAATTTTTTTGAAATGTGGTTCTTTTTTCTATATACTTACATAGTAGAATATAATTTTATGTAAAATTTATTTTTATTTACGTTTTAAAATTAGTTTACGGTTCGTTGAAGGTGTTAATTAATTTTGATGAATTTTAATTGACTCTTTAAATTTTAAAATTTTAATGGATATGATAAAAAGGGCGGGTTAAATATTTAGAAGATAAATTGTTATTTCATAATACTTATTGAGATAATATGTAGGAACGTAAATGTTTTATATTTTTAAAATCCTTCAGAATTTTCGCTAGCTTGAAACTATTTCCATAAGTTTACCAGTGGCGTAGCTAGTCCTGATTTGACCATATATTAAAATTTCTTTGGAGATGCTTTTTTTGAAGACAAACAAAAACATGTGCATAAGTTACTATTGCGGTAGCTACGCGTCTGAGTTTTGCCCAATGTGGCCGAATAGAGTGGATTTTAAAAATATGGGCCATAAAGCTAGCAAAGTTATTTAATTGCGGTACCCTTTCTTTTTTACTTCCAAGACTACTAAAGTAGCGAAAGCATTGTGATCACTTTTGAAAAATAAAAAATTTTTTCCCTCCAAAATAAAATTTTTTACGCACATTTTACGTTTTACGACTTCCTGAACAATTTTGGTTTGGTGTCTGTCCGTCCGTCCGTCTGTGTGTCGCCAGTTTGCACCAAGTGGCATAACTTCTGAACTATTCGATTGTTTTTAATGAAATTTTCAGAAATTATGCAGTTTGGTTCCTGGATGGTCCCCTATGAATTTAATCGAAATCGGAGTAACGATAGCTACGCCGCTACCATGTCATTCCATTAATATACTAAATTGCACCAAGTGGCATAACTTCTGAACTATTCAATACTGTTTATGAAATTGTAAGAAATTATGCGGTCTGGTTCCTAGATGGTCTCCTACAAATTTCATTGCATTCGGAGTAATATCTTTTATTGTTAATATCTTATTTACTGCTAGTCCCACTTCGCTCAATTTTTAAAAGTATTTTGGGGGTTCGTTTCTAAAATATTTTTGTTATTATTTTATAATTTAGCCTTTAAGTATTTTGAGTTACAGCAATTTTTTTGTGAACTTGAAGGCGAAAATATAATTTCATGGTTTTTACGAGTACAAGGAAGCTGTGTGCCATACTCCATTGGCATTTTTTTTTGTAATAAATTAAGTTATTATATATCTTATGATATTGTTATATAATTAGTAATTATAGCTGTATTGTGATGGCCAAGCATTCATTGTAACATGATTCATGGTTCTTTAGTAAATAGTGGGAACACATAGGTATACTTACCAGGCCTTGGGCTATTCACAAAGTATTATAGGCGTCATATCAGTAAACATGTAACTAAATTAACTGCCACTAAACTAATCCTTATTGATTTTTCAAACATTTTCAAGGTAAAAAGTACTTACCGACGTTAAAATTATCAGTCATAATATATTGAAGTTTTTCTACGATCACTGTGTTGTTTTCTTTTTTTGAAGAAACTTTCGAAAAAAAACTAATAAAAAGTTCACTAATTTGTTCGTAATTAGTAACACAGGTGGTGGAAGCGCCGAAGATTCTTAACATGCTGTGTTTGTTCTATTAACCGTAATAATTAGAAGTCTAGACGCAGGGCTTCTTAAACTTTTTTCATTTGCGACCCCAAATAGAGATATACATATAAGTATTTTGTAAGGATTTATTGATTGATGACCCCAAGATTTCGCTAAGCGACCGCAAATGGGGTCGCGACCCATAGTTTAAGAAGCCATGGTCGAGAGGATCAGGGGGGATAGTGGTTCGCATATGTTTGGTATTCACAAGAGTAATTGTAACATGTTTTTTTTTAGGAGGCCAAACTTAATCTTAGTAAAAATATGGTCTTTGTTACCTGTATTTATGTTTGTCGATATTCAGGGAATCGGCTTCTGAACAATAAAATGTTTATGGCCACTGGTTACGCCCTCTTAAGAAGTTATTTCATTTAATTCTGGTTATACTATACCCACCATTAACATAATATTAAAGTGTTAAAGAATTAAAGCAGTGTATTTTGAACAAAGGATTATTGAACATTACTTTCATGTTCCGATACATTTTTGTTAATTAACGTCTTTAAATTATTAATGAACTTATTCGCGGTTAATTGAATGCTTAATAATCCATTGAAACAGTGAAAAATGATGTATATATATCTCTTTTTAAAACGGGTACCTTATATAGATATACCTACTTTGTATTCATATAGAAAAAAGTTCAGTAATTTTAAGTATTTTATTACCGTATAAACTTTCAATGACGTCATTCACTCAGCAGTACCCTTCTCCTTCTCCTGTTTTACTCCTAAACTGGCATACAGCTTCGTTACTTTAATAATATCGTTCCCAAACAATAAAAGTTAAGAATAAAGTGGGCGCTTGTTACCTATCACTTCCTTATATAATAGTGTGAACGCATGCGAAATACATGGTTTGTATTAAGGAGCGTTCATAAATTACGTGGGCTGGTAAAAGGGGTGCAAGGAGGGGGCGTCAGAGCCCATCTACCTAATTTATTATTTTATTTGAGCAGTACAAAATAGGGAAAAGGCTATGGTCCTTCGAGGCGAATAGGTAATTTGAGCATCAATTGTTAAAAACATACATACTTACTTCGAACACAAGAGACATGAATATTTTTGTCATGGAAACATGAAAATAATCGCAAAACTTATACAATTTGTTTCTTTTTAAACGTTGGTATTATTCAGAAATGTAACGGTAAATATGACTGTACAAATTTATCATGATTGAGAGCTTTTACTGTAACGTCATATACAGCCAGCAAATTTTAAAACCATCATAGGTAGGTAGATATGACACTATACAATGAACACTATTATATTATATTACTAGACTAAGTGTAAAGGCAGTTTGTAGGCATTTTTCTTGAAGCAGGTAACAGGATGAGACGGGTGAGATTGAAGGAATGTAATATAATGTCAATTTTTTGAGCAAATGCGACTGTAATTATTGCAGGACATAATTTGGATACGTACGTATTTTGAAAATAAAACGAATACCACTTTCTTTCTTTCAAAATTTTGCAGTTTCTTCTCAAAAAAGTAAAATTTTATTATCAATATTATATTTTGGCAATGATTATTTGAAAACGTTACTACGAATACAATCGGTTATTGTATATTACAGAATACCTACTGTAAGGTCGGAACTTGGTCGTAACTGGCTGCCTCAATTATACATTTATATAATTTGTCTATATAATCTATACATATAATAAAATTGTAACGAGACCATTTCTGTACATGGAATATTTTTTGAAAATTGTACTGGTACTGTAAATAGTTATCGATGTAGATACCAAAACAGCGATTTTTAGAATTTTTGTCTGTCTGTCTGTCTGTTCACGTATCACGCAAAAACTATTGGACGGATTTTAATGAAATTTGGTGTGATGATAACTTATTATCTGAGTCAACATCTAAAATACTTTTTACTCCGGGAAAATTTCTCATTCCCATGGGAAAATGGAAAAACCATTTTGAGCATGTGCACACATTACGCAAAAACTATTGGGCGGATTTTAATAAAATTCGGTGTGGTGATAACTTATTACCTAGTGCAACATTTTAGATACTTTTTACTCCGGGAAAATGCCTCATTCTCACGGAAAAATAGAAAAACCATTTTGTGCATGTGCACGTATTACGCAAAAACTATTGAACGGATTTTGATGAAATTTGGTGTGGTGATAACCTATTACTTGGGTCAACATTTAAGATACTTTTTACTCCGGGAAAATTCCTCATTCCCACGGGAAAATAGAAAAATCATTTTGAACATGTGCATGCATTAGGTACTCAAAAATTATTATTCTTTGCAAGTTCTGTGTAATTATTACACTTACACACTTCTCATTGAGTTTATAACAGTGCTTTGCGCGAACGACGTCCCAGGTACGGCTAGTATAATATATAATATGTTCATTGGCCTGTGGTAGATATAGAGTTATGTACATTCAGTTCGATAGCCACTATTTAAACTGTCTTTTTCTTTTTTTTAAATAAAATACCTAGGGATATAGATTTTAATAATATGAATATTGTAATCATTCTTCAATTGTATATTATTTACTCTGTAGGTAGGTACATATTCCTGTTTTTTGGGTTCCGAAGAAAAAATCTTGGAATCCGTACAGTTTTGTCATATCTATCTGCGCCACCCCCAACCCCCCTATAATTTTTACATCTACAGAAATTTTACATGTGGACATAATAGTGAGCAGAAGTTGTTTTTTGGAGGAAAATAAACTTCCAAATGGGGCGTTTGACGTTCCAAATCGCTCAAGGTCGCAAAATTTGTAGTTACGCCTCTCGCTAGAACAGTTATGAGAAAGTTAAACTGTGACTCTTGTCGAATATATTAATTTCGAAAGTTGTGAAAACTTCAAATCACTTTGGAACCCTAACTCAATGCGTGTACGACATGCACTTGGCGAATTTTTTATCTACAGGGCACATACATACACTGGAAACACTTATTCTAATATACTTACAAGCAAACAGTGTATATGTAGAGCCAGCGGTTATGGTATAGTCTTCATATTACCAGTGTTACTTACAATGTTTTATTTGTGTACATAGTACATATACACTCAATTCAATGCCAGTTAGCTTCCTGTGTAGTTAACTTGTTGTATTATCCATTTATTGATGTAACAAGCGAATTCTGTCTTATACAATTTTATTATTCTACGGTGTATTTTATTTGTCGTAAAAAGCTTTTTGTCATAAGATATGTATGTATGTAAAAATTTTTTTATTCGTTCTAATGTATGTACCTACTTACTTATTCGTGAGGTACAGTGGAAACTCATAATCACGAAACTAGAGAGCGCCATACTACCAAATAAAACAACTTGGACGTCTTTGTTTTGATCAATTCAGAGGGTTTGATAAAATTGAATGATTGAATTCAAATAAGACAAAAAAACTAGCTTGTAAAGTTTTAGTAATTTCGTCTGCCTACACGTAAAAATGAAAAAAAAGCCTGGCAAACTTGTATTTTATTTCCAGTTTCAATATTCTATCATTTTAATTAATGACTTTTAAAGCAATAAATTTTTTTTGTAAACTTGAGTAATTTGGGCGTACGTTTTTTATCTTGTCTTGACTTACAAAAAAATATAATTTTTGTCACGAAATTTCAATTTGTTTTAATGCAAAAATCGAAAAAATATTCTCAAATGCTGTCCTTGACTTTAAAAATTTTGAGGACGTCATTCCGGTAAATATTTTTTATTTCGGCAAGATATTAAAGCAATTTTTTTCTGTTTACTAAGTAAAAACTATCAAATCTATTCGAGATGTATAATTTATCGTTCAAATTTCGTCAGTTTGATAATACTTAGTGACGTCATCAGGTTGAATAAAAGATTTTTAAGACAATATAATAAATGTAGGCTTGTTTTTAAAAATAATAAATATATTTTGTTTTGTTCATTTGATGTTATAATAAGTTATAATAAGTATATTCATAACAATTTTTTTTTTTTGAGAATTTTCTCACAGAGATGAAATGTTTTTCGTGCCGGTGAAAAGTAGCCTATAACATTCTCTGTACTCCAAGCTATGTCTGTGCAAAATTTAAACTCGATTGTTTAGACGGTTGAGACGTAAAAGGATGACAAACAAACAAACTCACATTCAAATATAAAAATGTATTTGGTCGAAAATCTACCGCAATTCTAGGCATTAGTTTTTATAGGTAAGTAGGTATAACAAAATACTAGAGATGATCGATATATCGATAACTGTTATTTTATAACTAGTATAGAAAGATAACAGTTATCGTCAATAACTGGAATACCCAGTAACTGGTTACTTAAATAACTCCTTTGGAAATATCGATAACATAGATCAATATTAATATATTCGAAAGCAAGGATCACAGTAATTTATTTTAACCACCTACGGACAATTTCAAAATAATAACGCCCCAGGCAAGTTACACATTTTCTATTGTAGCACATTTAAAAAACCTTTAAAAATGAACTATTGTCTATTGTACAGTTATCTATTTGTATTTGTAATTTTGTATCCATGAAATTGTTAATATTTTGTATATAAAGCCTAAATCCTTGTATAGACAAGTATTTGAACAGATATTGCAGATTATTTAGTATCCGTCAATATTATAGATCTGTGCATATTTCACTAACAGAACCGTTTATACGCATATCGAATATCTTACAATATGTTAAAATATCCAAATACCATACCAGTTATTATAATAACTGTTATAAATAACAGTTATTTTTCAGTAACTGTTATTGCAATAACAGTTATTAGAAACTAACCGTTTAGCTCATCTCTACAAAATACTGTTCCTGCGATATTCTGTTCGTTAAAAAGAGTTTCTACTGTATGCCCACATATACTTATGTGTGCTCGTAATCATGGGTAATATAAAGAAAATTTGTTTGTGATCTGTCGTATAAGACGTGTAAGACGTTGAGGCGGGGGTGCAGTGGGCTGTGGGGGGTGTATGTGCTCCGAATTACAATAATTTATTCATTATTCTGACTGATTTATGTCGATGTGTATTTTCATTTTGAAAAAAAAAGTTTATTTTATTAGTTTGACATTTACAACAAAACAAGAAATATTCACGATGTATTCGACATACATTATGTTTGCCTAATATTTATGCACATGTTCCGGAGTATTTGTTTGTATTGTATTGTAAATGTACCTGGTGACGTCATCAGGATAATGACAAAAGTTTTTTTTTTTTTTCTCCTAGTGGTTCTACATGCTCAATTTTCGTCTATATCATCATATTTTTGTTAAACTCTCCTGTCAGCTCAATCATAGTCACTTATGACGTAAACATAATCAAACGTTTGGCGTACCACTGGGATGAGTTATGTTCCAATAGACTAAAGTAAATATTTGATTATTTGTAAAGGAATATCGGTCTGTTGTTTAGCGCGTGTGTGTGTCTGTCTGTCTGTCTGTCTGTACGCCTGTCGAAACAATCGAAACAGTTGAAACACGATCGAACTTACTACATATCTTCATCAAATCATTTCCCCACGCTGTCATAATCGTTTAAGTAAACGGTTTATTGGCTGTGAAGAAAGTGAAGTGTACATAGTTGCTACAGACGTAAATAAACATTGCACTCTCATCATCAGTTACCGTCAAACCACTCAACTTTACCTATTGATTTTACTTTACCTCTACCAACTTTACTTATTGACTTTACCTTCTGTGGTTTAGTTGTCTATTTACTTACCATAAAATAATTTATGTCGGAAAGTTGGCCTTGAAATAATCCAAATACAAGTATCTGATACTGTTAAATGTGATTTTAATTTTTAAACTTAAAAATTTATTTTGATTTATTTTGGTTTTCATAGACTTGTTGAATTTTAGTAACTAGTCTAACAAGAGCAGCACTGTTAAAATAATATGTATTATTACAATAAAAAATGTGGTAATTTTTTACAATATGTGTCTTGAAAATTACAATGTGTTAGTAAATTTAAATAATTTAGTTGTAAAATATGAAATTTTGCGTAAAAATAAATTTTCCCTGTGATTTTAAATACTTTGATACTAAAATTACATATAAAAGTGGTAGTTGACATGCTAAAATAGTAAAATTACATTTCGAAACGAAAATTTACTGTATTTGTATATAAATTACCGGTCTTTTGGATGTAAATTATCGGTATCACGTGATCAATTCTACGCAGTTGAGTTGACAATGTAATTTTACATATCGTACGTAATTAATTTACATTGAGTGGTGTAAAATTACATCCGAAATGTAAGGCAAAACATTCCACAATGTAATTTTACATAGAAAAATGTTCTAAACATTTCGAAATGTAATTTTAGAACATTTAATGTTGGCAATTAAATGCCAACATTAAATGTCGTAAAATTTTTTAACAGTGAGGAATTAACTGATATGTAATCATAAAAAAAGAAAAGTTATTTAATTTTTAGTGAATAGAAATATGAATTTAGTCGTGCGAGAATGCTTCTTAGTATGAAAACGTGGTTCGGTAAAGTTACCATCCAATAGGTCAAGTTAGTTGATTTGACGGTAGACGGTTATAGAAAAGTTTGAGACGAAGCTTTCATTTATAAGTAGATTTATGTAAGTAAGTATACCTCCTATATAGATAGTTATAAGTAAGTACATTGTTGAGGAAGTGTGGATGTTAGTTTTGCCTTCATATATGATGCAATTTCCTAATGTATTTATGGATTATGTTACTAAGTATAGTTTTCAAATGCGATTTAAGTGTTAAGTTATTTCGTTACGGTAGAAATATGAGCTTGTTAAAACTTAGTCGAGAGTTTCAAGTAGAAACTATGCACAACGTTGTGGAGTAAGTATTAGCGCAAATTTCCAAATTTAGCTATTACTGCCGGGGTTATGGTGAGACTTGATTGAGCTCGGGAGTGTGATAGAAATTTGTTTTGAGGTCCCTAGAACCCGAAAATGCATCCTTTTTTAAAAATGAAATTCAGTGAAAATCGAGTATTTTGGCATCGCATCGAGGTGCGATCAGATAATCGAAATTTTAGTGTATCTATTTCTACTTATTGCATTTAAACCAATATTTTGATTAGTATTTACACATACTTAACCAGAAATTTATATGAAAAATGAAACATAAACTAAAAAAAATATAAAGAAAATTCAATTTTTCCTTGATCATATAAAGAAAAAAATACCCCTGTCGCAGCATCTGCATAACACAGCGAATTTCCAAATATTGGGCACTGGTGGATCTCATCTAAGACCTGTATCCATTTAAAATAGTTTAGATTTCTAACAGTGAAACAATTTTCAAAATCAGTTCAGTAGTTAATTTTTGGCGCTTTTGGGTTCTCAGGACCCTAACGAATCTCATATAGTGTAGCATATATCCATTTAACAACATGTTATTACATTACATAACTATAGTTTTCGATTTTTTTTCTAGGTATGCAAATTTTTCTCTCTAAAGGAGGATATCATACAAAAATTTCCTTTCCATAACGTACTCTTAAAAAATCTGACTCATTTTAATTTAAAAAGATAAGACAGACCTATTGTTATTATAACACATACATATACATATTGAGTAACCAACTAGCACTTGTTTTATCTAGAAAAAAATTGCTAAAACAATGAAACATTTATTGTAAAAAAATTCAGCAAATTTCTTAATTTTTCTTAAAAGCTAGTTCACTTAGTACAATGTTTTAAAAGTTTATCTTATGTAATTTTTTACGCCCTTTTCGATGGTGTCAAAAAAAAATTAAAAAAATTGTTGAATTCTAGCCAAATTTTGCAAAAAAAACACTCAAAATGGCCAAAAAACCTACTTCTGGGTATCCGACGTGTCTGACTAACGAACTTAGCCGAGCCAATCCGGATTCTAGCTCGCATACCAAATTTCATAAGCATTAAACGTTTCGTTCGAGAGTTATCGTGCACACACACACACACACACACACACACACACACATATATATATATATATATATATATATATATATATATATAAATTTTAGTGAAGTAGATTTTCGGGTTCTAGAGACGCCAAAACAAATTTCTACCATAGTCCCGGACCTAGGTCTTACCATAAGAGCTGCTGTAATAGCTGAATTTCCAGAATGGAAATTCGCTAAAAAGAATAATAAAACAAGATTGAATGTGGAAAATCTAATGTTGTAGGAAAAATTTAGTGTGTTGCATTTCTCTTCCCGTTTTATGACGAATTATAAAAATCTTAAAATTTCTTTGACAATCTCTTTCATTTTCTTGATACACTGACTTCATAATAATATGTATCTGGAAGGGATAAAGGAAAAAAGCTTTTTATGTTAAAACATATTACTAAGAAATTTCTAACAAATAAAAAAAAGTACGAAGAACACTAACGTATAAATACATTTAAGGACACTGTATGAAGTATACACATGCATAACTTGTTAGATAAATTTATTTATATTTTTTTCAAAATAAAAAATACCGTACGTAAAAGCAAAGTTTTAAAAATAGCGTCCGTGTCTGGTAAAATAGAAAGTGTAAATACTTCTTTCCAACAGCGCGAATTCTTGTACTTATATATTAAAAAAAATGTACTTATATATTAATATATATTTGATTTCGAAGGTTTTGTCGGTTTGTCCTATGTAGACGGCGTTGCAGTCTATACAGTGTATTATTTATTCTTTGATGGATATAATTCTCTATCTCGGTGTTTTGATGACATTTTAGCGAATTTCCAGAATGGAATTGAGCTATTACAGCCACTGTCACAACGCGACCTGAGTCCGGGACCCTGGCAGAAATTTGTTTTGAGGTCCCTAGAAACCGAAAATAATATTCGCTAAAATTTATATATATATATTATATATATATATATATATATATATATATATATATATATATATATATATGTGTGTCCGCACGATAACTCTCGAACGGAATGTCCTAGGATTACGAAATTTGGTGAAAGTATTGGAAGTCCCAAACCGTTGGATGAGTTTGTTAACCAGACACGTCGGGTGCCAGGAACATGGTTTTTGTTTTTGCAAAAAATTAGTTTTTTGCCAAAATTTCCACTTACTCAAAAATTTTTATCAACGAAAAATGTCCAAAACACCGTAAACGTTTTCACGAAATTTCTTAAAAATAAGATGTTTCGTTCTTAAGTTATCGTGCGGACACTTAGTAAACATATATATAAATGTGTCCGCACGATAACTCAAGAACGAAACATCTTATTTTTAAGAAATTTCGTGAAAACGTTTACGGTGTTTTGGACATTTTTCGTGAAAAAGATTTGGCGGAATGAGGCGGAAAATTCACATAAAGAAGGTTTTTTTTATTTACAATTACTCTATATCAACTAGTTTCCGAGAAAAACGTACTTTTGTAAATGGAAATTCGCTATGTTATGCAGGATGCTGCGACAGGGGTATTTATATTTTTACTAAGTAAATCCGGTATTTTTCGACCACGTGATAAAAAATTATTTTTTTGGTCACCCTGTATATCTCATAAACGAAGTTGTATGTAATATTTCTTTAATAAGGATCTTCAAATTTGAATTTCAGTAAATGAAAATTGTAACTGGGGTTATAAGTGGGTATAACATTTAATTATTATCGAAGTTTAAAATTACATTTACATATACAAGTTAGCCGGGAGTCCGAGTATCATTTTAAAATTATTGGGTCAATAAACATGGAAATGTAGGTCAATCCTTGCTCTATTTAACAGTTAATATATACTTTAGATCAGCGGTTCCCAAATGTGGCCTTCAAACTCTAAATTTCGAATTTGTAAATGAAAATTTTTTTATATATCAGTGGTGTTCAGCCTTTTTTACTTTAAGATACTTTTCCCAAATTTCTTCAAGAAATATGATTTAATTTCCGCGCATGTAATTTTTCTGTTGTTTCCACAATTCTGATTTTGTGAAAGCGAGTATCGAAAACCTATAAGCAATTTCACGTTTCATAAGTTTCTAACATTAAAATTATGGTTTTTGAAACTTTCCAAAAATCAGGTTTACGTCCTGCCTTATTTTACAATTTTTCCGTGGCCTATCAAATATTTTGATATTTACAATTTGGTTCGCCGACGTAAAATTTTGGGTACCACTGCTTTAGACATACAAATATATATATATTTATATGTACATCGGAATATGAGGAGAAATCTATATTCGAATATCTTTTGGTATGTATCTTCATACTAGTTGATAATATGGAAAACAGTTGAATAACAGTTATACGTGTGAAGGGTATAGGAGGAGAACTTGATAATTTCATTTTTTTTTTTTTAATTTTCAGTTTTTTCCTTTTTCATTTATGTTAATAAAACTGTGTTTTAACAAAGTTGGGTTTGTATATCTGAAAATATTTCCACTGTTATTGGAAATTCGTTTATGCTGAATGGCGATTTTAATAGTGTTGCTCTAACAGAACCACGGAGACTTTAAAGTTTCGTCAAATCCTTCGTCTGTCCGTCGATCACAGTTTTTTTTTTTTTTCGAAAACTGTAATGTAGGAATTTGAAATTTGGCGTAATGTAAGGTCTTGATGATGCGTATATACATATTTTGTCAGTTAACGATTAGAAAACAAGTAACTTTGGATTAAAATGGGGCGAGGGCAGGGGTTTCAGTTTGGTCAAAAAAATTACCTTTAAGGACTCAAAAAATAGCTCAAAATTTCCTAGAAATAACCACTCCCGCTTAATCTTGTAGGTTTCTAAAACTAAAATTTTGATTTTAATAGGGTTAGTACATATTGAGATATTACTAAAATAACGGGTAAATTTTTTTTTTAAATAGCAAAAGAAAACATAGGCAGCGTATTTTGCTAATGTTTCAGTATAGAATTTGGATAAGATTTAAATATACCTACATATTAATTGCTCACTGTACGGAACCCTAATTATGCGAGCCCGACTCTCTCTTGGTCGATTTTTTTGTGATAATCCAAACGCCTTGATGGGTTATAATATTGTGTTTGTAGGTATAGTTGAAGTTAGCCTAGAAATCGAATCAGCTATAGTGAAAGTTACAATTTCTCCTTCTATACTCTTGCGTAAGGAAAACACAAACATCACATTCTTCCCACCACCCCCCGGAAAAAAACGAACCTTTACCGTTGTCCACTAACAAGATTTTTCATTAGCAAACCCAACGATGAAAATGGACACTTTTAAACAACAGTCCCCACAAAAATTCCATTAAAACTTTGATGTTTATTTTTCAGTAATAACCTACATAAAACTACATTTTCGTAAAGGAATGTTTCATTCATGTTAGAGGACAAACTGAAATGATTCATTTTTGATTCATTTAATACGTGTAGTGCCAGCGACGGATACATGAAAAATGTAAAATTTTTCAATAAAAATTCAAATTTATTCAGAGTGGTAACACACGAAAAATATAAACATAAATATTAAATATGAAAAACTTCACTGATATTTCATCTTGAATTTAAATTTTCAAGCATAATAATATACATATAACCTACACATGTCAAAAAATTGTTAAAATACCGTAGCATCGTGACTGTGCCTTTAACATTTGCACTATTTTAGAAATTTGCTATGAAAATGAAGAAAATTCTTTTAGAAATATGATTAATCCGATAGAAGTCCTTTTTCTAGTAATTTTACATGCTTAATTTTGGTAGAAATGGAAAGAATGATTTCGAAAACCTACAATTTGGCTTCAATTTCATCTTTCTATCGTTTTATTTGCGATTTTTAGGGTGTTGAAAAATTTTAGTAAACTTATGACGTCATCAGGTTAAAAAAATTCTTTTTTCTGAAATCAAGCTTTATGGAAATGATTTGAATTATGGTGATAAGTTAGGTTAGGGTAATTTGCATGTGAATTTTTCATTTTTGCTATCAAAACGACGAAATTCGTTTTAGAAATATGATTAATCCGATAGAAATTCTTTTTCTAGTAATTCTACATGCTTAATTTCGGCATAAATGGAAAGAATGACTTTGAAAATCTATAATTTGGCTTCAATTTCATCATTCTATCATTCTATTTGCGATTTTTAGGGTGTTGAAAGATTTTAGAAAACTCGATGACGTCATTAGATTAAAAAATTTCTTTTTTTTTTAATCGGGCGTTACGGGAATGATTTGAATTAGAATAATAGGTTAGATTAGGGTAATTTGGGTGTGAATTTTTTATTTTTGCTATCAAAGTGGCGAAATTCCTTTTCTAGTAATCATACATGCCAAATTTTTGACAAAAAAGGAAAAAACGACTTTGAAAACCTATCATTTGGCTTCAATTTCATCATTCTATCATTTTATTTGCGATTTTTAGGGTGTTGAAAGATTTTAGAAAACTCGATGACGTAGTCAAATTAAAAAAATCGTTTTTTTTCTCAAATCAAACTTTATAAAAATGATCTGAATTACGGTAATTTCGTGTAAATTTGCCATTTTTGCTATCAAAATCATGAAATTTTTTGAAATATAACTACTGATTAGTGATTACTGTAGCGTGGTGTGCCCACACTTTTTAGAAAAAGTGTACATTAGTCTATATAAAAAGATTATAATATGAACATTCTACAACACAAATAAATTATACATTTTTTTGAATAGCGCTAATTATTTCCTGACGCTATAATAACATATAGAAAAGAAATGTTGGTGGAAGCATTTTAAATGGCTGTCTGTGTATCCTGTCTGATGCCTGGATCGGCGGTCATACATTTTATCGCCCCCCCCCCCCCCCACTTCCCCACCACACGAAGGCAATTAAAAATGTTCTTAACAGAATTTATTATGCTTCTATATATTTATATAGCCGGCTTTATGATCTGTGGATAATATTATTTTATTGACTTTTCATTAATTTCGTAGTCGTGTTAATTTTAATATTAGCAAATAAAATGCGATCTCAGTTATAATAAAACTCAGTGAGTAAGACACATAGCTTCCTTGTCCACATACCTAATATCCTTGTAAGTATGAATCGTTAAAAATAGTACAATACTTGTCTTTGTACATTTTTATAATTCCTGGAATTCATCGAAATCGGTCGAATAGTTTTGGAGTTATAATCTCAGAGAATTAATACTGTTACGTTTATGATGTGGGTGGTGCGTAAGAGAAATGATAGGCGGCTTAGTTTGAACTGTATACACCTTCAATCGCCTTGTAAGGAGTTGTCAATTAACTCACTAACAAAATTTTCTAGAAGGATCAATTCGAGAATTATCTGGAATTATCTAAACTTCTCTATACAGTATTAATACTATCAAATATTGGTTTTTTTTTTGTTAATAATTAATAGTCGGAGCCGAATAATTAATTATTTTTTTTTTAAAAATTGTAAATAATTTTTGATCACATTTAAAAATAATGTGGGGTATTCATAAAGGATTTAAGATAAATCTAAGATCAATCTTAGCTAAGATAAAACTTAACTTATTCATAGACGACTTTAGGTCGGTTTTAACGCTAAGTTCAATCTTATCTCTTACTTAAATTTAAAATAAGCAAATGGCAGACTTAAGTCCATCTTAAATATATTTTTACATGGAATTTTTTGACATTTGAACATTTTATCAAATTTGAAAGAACTTTTTCGAATAAAAATATAAAATATACGTAATTAAATATCTATATTAAGTATTGACGTAATAAATATTTTAAATGTATTTAAATTAAAAGAAAAATTGAATCAAATTAACTTAGTTTTATAAGTAATTCAACCTCTAAATATTTTCAGTTGCAAAAAAGTTTTCATGTATGACGAAAATATCGATTTGCAGCATGTATTTGACGAAAAACTTACAATTTTATAGATAACTAATTAAAAGATATGTGCAAAAACAGAAAAACTAAGGAATTATTACGTACTTCTGTGTGCTTCTGTGATAGAATATTTTGACTTTCTACTTACATTTTTTGTGTAATAAGAAACGTATTTTCTTAATGTAAATTATAAACAAAACGGTAGTTTAACATAATATTTTACCATTCTTTAGTTAATCTTAATTTATTATTACATTTTTTTTAGTTGTTTTTCATACTGAAATGTTAAAAATTATCGGAAGCACACTGGAATTATTTAATGTTTTAAGTACCGCAGTTTATGTTTAAAATTATAAAAATCTAAATCATTGACAAAGTTTATATTTATTTTATACTTCTTTTGTAAAAATTTTTAATAAATCAACAAATATTTTAGTATATAATTTATATTTTATTGTAACTTTATAAGTCACTCAGATTACATAAAACTGATGATATAAAAAACAGAACAATTATAATACAATTATGTCTGTTTACACACATTACATGTTTTAAAGACAATTCACATTTAAAAAAAAATAATATTAAAATAATCACATGATACCACCTATTTTATGAAATTTTAAATTTTATTAGGGACACGTCTTTACGTTCTGCATTTTAAACAAACAAACTATAGTTAGGTACTATACTACGTACTGACATATTCTAAAACAGTTTAAAATAATATTTACAACAAAGAAATTTAAATTTCCAATAAACAAATTTTTCCGTTAATATTGTTATTTATTATAAATTAAATTAAAATACATAACTATGTATACTTTTGTATTATTTTATTAATTACGGCAAAAATAAAAAAATTTTAATATTTACTGATAGAATTTTCATTAATTTAAATATTTCGCGCTACTACTATTCAAATATTTTTCGTTTCTCTGATTGCTTTCAATTGGTGAATTGATTGTAAAGCTTGTATACACCTCACAATGTATCATTATAACTAACTTCAAGCTTGTTTCTACTAGGACAATTTTAAAATCTGTCTATGAATTGTAATGTTAAGTTAAATCTTAGTGTTAACTTTGCTAAGTTCAATCTAAGAATTATCTTAACTTCTCTCTATGAATAGCGCTCAATGTTTTTTTATTTTATTATAATTATAACTATTATAAATTTTGGGCTTGTTTATTTATTAATGGGTTATTAAGTTTTATGTTTATTGTACTACTTTTTAGTTATTTTATTGGTTAAATAAAATAATTAATTTATTAATTATCAGTTTCATATTTATAAATAATAATTAAAACGATAATTGCTAATTGGAATGACTAAATAATGCATTTCAAAAAAAAAATTTAATTAGTATCGTTTTTTGAATAAATTATGAATCAAATCTCTGTTTGTTTTAACTTTATTTTGATTGAGAGCTTTTTTACATACATATATTTTAGCCAACGTTTTTCTGTTCATTATTTACGTCAGTGTTGAATCAAAAGGTTCTTTCTCAATTTTATATTTCGAATTTTATCCTAATTAATATTATAAATTTGAAAACGAGTTGATTTGTTTGTTTATTTCGCCTTCCGGTCTTGATCACTTATTCAGTCGACTTGAATCTTTGCACAGTGATAGTCGAGGGAACGTGGAAGGACACATGCTACTTTTTACTATGGGACAAGAACTGATTCCCGAGGGAAATCTGTTTTAAAAGTTTGCAAGGAATATTTTTAAAAGTCTGCATTTTATTTTATATGCATACGTATGTGTATTTCACAACTGACGTAAAATAGAGTGATAGTCGAGGGAACGTAGAAGGATATATGCTACTTTTTACTAGTGCCAAACAACTTATTCCCAAGGGAAATCTACTTAAAAGTTTGCAAGGAGTTTTTTTTTAAAGTTTACGTTTTATTTTAATCTACATTTTATTTTATATGTATACCTACGTGTATTTCGGAACAGATGTACATATATATTTTTAGTAAAATAATAAAATTTATATATTTGTTCTCACTTTCTGTCTCCCAGTGTAAAAAAAAAAAAAATTATACACTTCAGTTATGTTTGGGATGAATGTACTGGCTTTTCTGTTTCGACGTATCCTAGTGTCTGTTTTCATAACTGTTTTTTGAGACACCACCTTTTATGTTAGCACGGTTCTACACATACTCGTTATAATATCTATTCATAATATTATTTTTAGCATTTTTCATTGTTTAGTTGTTTTTTATCCACATATTTTTTGTTGAAATATGAAATTCCGGATTCGACGCCAATTCATTTTACACACATCCATGGATCATTGAAAGCACAGTAATAAAAATTCCAGTGGAAAAAATACATCGCCACGTCGAAAGCTTAGCCTGCGTTCATTATAGGCGTCATAAGCGTTTTATATCACTTCGTTGTCCGTTTATTTATATCACGTATATGCGTCGAATAACAAATATGTCTACCATTGGTGGAATAACCTCCTAGAGCAGGAGCCTACATGAGAGCTTGGGTATTTATTCATTCGTATTTCGTATATACACATTGTAGTAGGACTTATCCGGCTCTTCACAGCTCGTTGGTTTCCGTTTACACGTGTTGGTACTGTCAATTTTTATGTACATTATTTGGGTGTAAAGCGGCCTTTACACGATCAGTATTACTGTCAGTACCTATAGAAAAAGATCTTGTAAAGCTGGATTACTATCATTACGGACTAAACAGAACCTTATGTTGATTTAGGAGTAAAATTTCAACAGTGTGTTTGCAGTTTTCGGACTAAAATACCTACTTTAGTCCCTTGTAATAGGGAGTTAAGGGACTAAAAATACTTTTGCTCTCGCTTTTAAGGCAATTAGCAAGGGAAATTTAACTTAAATAGATAACGAGTTATTTAAAATAGTAAAACAAATTCAAACTTGTAGATAAAGACAAACAGTTATCTTGTATTGTTCAATTTGATTGATATGTCCAAAGTATATTTGATGTAATATTATTTCATACAATTTAAATGACATTTAAATAATTTTGATTCTTAATTTCTGTAATCCCAAATTATTCAGAATTACAAAAAATAGTGTATACGCCACGGGACCAAAGTGTTTCTTGAAATTTCTCGTATGAATTGTTGCCCCGAGGGCAATAAACTTCACATTCGGGATGAAAAGTTACACTTTAATTCCTTTGTGTATAATTTTTTTTTTGTGAAAATTGGGGGATTGGATTGAAAAGAATCTAAATATTTATTCAAATATTTCCAGTTTTTTTGACAATATTATCGATCGTGTAAATTGTCTATTTGACCCAAACCAGGTATAGATAAAAAATTTTTTAATTTTTGCATTTTGTTATACCTATAGCCCAATGTTATGTCAGCAAATTGAATCAACTTTTGTATTTTATAATTAATAACAAAACTGACCTACTAATTTGATTAAATCTAAACCTATCTAAATACATATGTACGTAAAATCTATTGTATAGTTCACGCAAGCAAAAATGATGTTTTAAGTGTTTACTGCGAGTACCCAATCAGATATAAATATCAATAGCAGTCATCCACTGTATTAAGGTAGTGATCCGCCATTAATTTTTGTGCGAACTAGTATAGGCAACAGTGAATTACGTTTTAGAAATGTGTACTCCTTAAGGCGATCGTGCGTAATGGAGTACATTTTGTTAAATTATAAATGAAAATGTCAATAAAGTTTCAATTTCTAGTAACGTAAAAGCCCCTATAATGCTTTTTAGGTGTGTAATTAAACTGGCTTATAAAAATTGAAAAATCAATTAAACACCCATTTTTTTTCTTAATAAGCTTGAAAGAAAGTTTTTTTAATCCAATGAATAGGTTTATTATTGTTTTTCTTTTATAAAATGTCGACATCTATATCCAAACAAAGAAATATTAATGACACTAGGAATTGGCAACCGATATACAAACAGACGTGTAATATGAGTAATATGACACATAGAGTGACATCTAGACGTCAAAGTAGGAAATATAGAATGCTTTAAGTATCAGACGTAAATAAAGGATCGAAATACTGTATGCAACAAAAATTGTTTAATATACATACATATGTATTTCTTTAATTAAGTAAAGAAACATTAAATGCGAGGTGAATTTAAATTGAAAAATAATCATTCTGTTAACAATAATTTTTGTTATCGGAGGTTTCTTTCAGAAATAACTTTTAATATATAAATATCAAAACTGTTCGGACATACATTTGATCGCGTTCCGGTCTAGGGGCTTTTACGTTAGTACAAATTGTGCAAAAAAAAAATTATTTTTGCTTGCGTAAACTATACCTCCTATTGTGCGTACTCGTACCCGTGTGAATACACAGTAGGGTACATAATATATGCGAACCAGTTTTGTAGTGCCTAGTTTGGAAATTTTCAATTCATTCCGGCGGCGGCGTCTGTTTATTTAGGCGTTTAATTAAAAGTGCTCAAATTCTTATTTAATTAATATATTATCGACAGCTGTTAACTACTCTACTACACGATATACACCCTCAACAGCAATAGGTACGTACGACACCTATCTGTATATACAATCGTGTCACGTACTGGAGGTGTAGGTGGGGAGCGGGGCGGGGGTATTCATTAATAATAAATACATCATCATAATAATTGGAAATATGTCAATTTGCTTTATCAATTAATGAAAACTTTATATTTGTCTTTTTGGATTAATTATTCATGCGCGCCGCTGAAATTTCTATGTGTGTATTTATCTAACTAACATATTTGAAAAGTTGATCTAGAATGGCTGTGATCTTACTACCCGTATCAAACTATATTCATCTGACTTGTTTGTTCTTTCGGTCGATTCGTGTAAAACTATACTTATTTATGTGGTTAAGGCGGTATTCTAGTTTCGGGTACAATTTTTTTTTTTTGAGTATGTATATTTTTTTTACTTTCGAAACTATATGTACTAAAGTAGCGGAAACATCATTTTTGGAAAATGAAAATTTTTTCCTTCCAAAATGAAAATTTTGGAACTTTCTGAACAATTTTAGTTCCGTGTTTATTTGTTCGTCTGTGTGTCCCGAATCATTCGATCGTTTTTGATATTTTTTTTCTTAAAAATTGTGCGGTTTGGTTCGTAGATGGTCTTTCATCGCAATCGGACAAATGTTTTGGCCACGACGCTTTCGTGAAATATGTTAAATGACGATATTTTACTTAGTACTCATCCTAATTTGCTCAAATTTTAAGTATATTTGAGGATTACGCCATATATATTATGGCCGTATATGATTTTTGTGGATTGATTTGACATTGAAAAACTAGCTACACATTCAGTTTTTAAAAGCTTTTATTTAACTTGCTATGTTAGTATGTTGGTTTAGATCAAATCTTGGAATAAAAATTTAGACAGGTTCTAATTGAGCTAGAGGTTTCAAATTTTGCATACGTGTCTAACCTTGATGACAATGCAATATTGTATAATTAGTTTTTCCCTAAATTGCCCGAAACCAAAATTGTTGATTTTTAGTCCTATGCAACTTTTTGACATTTCGAATTGTCAAATATTGTCAATTGATTTTACATTGCAATTTTTTGTTTCCATAGTTATGTCTGATTAGGGTAAATTAACCGATTAAAATATAGGTAAAAAAATTACTTCTGTATTTTTTTTTAAAATTAATTGTAATCAGACTAAAAGGTAGAAAATAAAATAAAGTAAAAAAAAATGTTTTTTAAGAAAAAGCTTTTATTTAAAAATGGGCTAAAAAAAATGAAATAACTACTGAGTGAAGTTTGAAGCAATATACAACATAATTTATAAAAGCTTGAGGCGTTTAATGAAGTTTGGTAAGTACTGAAAAGTAAAATAGCTACACTTATATCCAAAACAGAAATAATTAATGATAACGCCTCAAGCTTTTGTAAATTATGTTGTATATTGCTTCAAACTTCACTCAGTAGTTCGTTCATTTTTTTTTAGCCCATTTTTAAATAAAAGCTTTTTCTTAAAAAACATTTTTTTTACTTTATTTTATTTGACCCTGTCCGTGTCTTAAAGTTATTACTGTTTCAAACGTGACGTTAATAATATGATAAGACATAAGATATAGTCTGTTACGAGTACGAGGAAACTATGTGCCACACTCATTTGGTAGTGTATTTTCAGTTGTCATAGTATCTAACTCGTTACACACACTATTCAACAGTAGTAGGTGTACTGAAATTTTTGGTTTCGTACTGTAATAATTACGTACGTTGCACATAGATGTCAGTGATGGTGTAGTAATTATTGCATTTGGTTTGTAATTGAGGACCGGGCGAGTTTGTTGACGGTACGAATTTACATCATTCAAAAGTTTGTCCAAGATTCACTGTAGCGTAAAATTTCCTAAACATTCGTTCATTCATTCCGAGTGCTATTGCTTTATAATTACGTGAAAACTTTCTCAAAATATCCATGCTAGATACACTATTTTAAAGCGGAAATTGTACAAGTGGTAAAATTATTGTTATTAGAAAATTAAGCTTTCATGCAGATTGTTGTTTTGAAATTTAGTATATAGTAAAATAAGTAATTTGATTTTACCGTATATAACATTTGTGGCGTTAAATATTGTGATTAACTTGGAAAACACTTCGTAATATTCAATTCTTGGAATGTATTCGTAAACATAAGGCTCCTTCGACACTGTCGTGCCGCTCTCAATACGTCCTCAGTTCGATAAAATTTTCTTACAGAAGAAACAATGAGTGTTTTCATATCATCGCTACAATCTATTTTACTGTTACTGTACTTTTAGGATATGAAACGATTTTTTATCGAAGCGAGACGTATCGAGAGCGGCACCATAGTTTGGAATAGGCATTAAAGGTAAATCAGTGTTTTCCTGGGGGCTTTCCGAGCTTTTACCTATCTGTATTTCTGTCAAATTTCGCGGATCTGTGATTAAAAAGTTAAGAGGCAGGAGTAAGAAAATGTCACTTTGAAGTTTAGTATTTCGCAAATGTAGCTTAATAGCGTAACACTTCATTTTAAGAGCGCTTTTTAATGTAGTGATGAGCAAATGCAAGACCAAGACCAAGACTGCCAAGTCTTGGTCTTGGTCTTGGTCTTGCATTAAGAATCTTGGTCTTGGTCTTGCTAGAGCAGTTTGAGTCTTGGTCTTGGTCTTGCAAAATGCAGTCTTGGTATTGCTAAGCAATCTTGCACTTTCTTGCATTTTTTTATTAGCGAATTTTTTCCTTCTAAAATCAGAATTTTCTCTCTTTACGGTATTAATTATACTTTTAAACTATTTAAATAATTTAGCAAGAGTCTTGCTTTTTTCTTGCTATTGTCTTGGTCTTTCTCACTTGAGTCTTGGTATTGGTCTTGCAGCCATACTTATAGTCTTGCTCTTGCAAAAAATGCAAGACCAAGACAAGACTGCAAGACCAAGACTAATTTTGCTCATCATTATTTTAATGATACTCCATACGAACAAGTATGTGGAAACGATTTTCATAATATCCTCTTTTTAGTACGGAAGGAAAATTGCGAAAATTTTTTTTTGTTGCATATTACTTAATTGAGACTGGCTTTGATGAAATTATAAGAGTTCCGTGGTTTTGACTACGGGACACTAATTTTAAAAGAAATATCTTAAAATTTATTTTTAAAATAGGTACAACCTTTACTAAAGTGATATACATACAAATACAAAGAACTTACGAAAAATGAATTAAAAATATTTTTTATCAACTACATAATATTAACTATTTAACATCAATGAAGTCTTTCAGGTCCCCCCGTCCCTGTTTTTTGGTACTATAAAAATTTACTTCGAACATCGTCAGTAGTGTACGATTTATAATAACTGCGACGCACCCCGATCAGTGGCACCAACGCGTCATAGTGTCCATAATCCGTTGGGCCACTGTACAATAAATGCACCTGATACTGAAATTCCGTTCCCGTTACGGTCGGCGATTGTTTTGGGTCACTTTCAAAATAAATTGCAATCTTGACACGATACTTTTCACTTAACGCTTTGATCTCCGTATGGCCGCCGTAGACTCCGTCACGACCCATATATCGGGCATAGTCCGCGGCACACTGGATGTTATCCTCCAAACTGCCAATGATAAAGTGACGAAACTTGTACCAGTTATGAATGACGTGGGCAACAGCCTCGCGACGCAGTGCCCCGTGGGCTGAAACGTAGCCTTTGAGCAGATAGCCGAGGGAATTGAAGAGGCAGTTGCCGTCTTTGGGCATTTCCATCACTTTAAATATTGTGCCTTGGTGCATAAATTTCTTCGAATTGTCCACGGCCATGTTTAAGCGCAGTTTGGTAACACGGTGACGTCACATTTTAAATCGAATTTTTTACTGATGCGGATATGTAGTTTTGGAAACATTTTCTAAAGACACTGTTGGTTTCACGAAAGGTGACCACTCAATTCGCTTCTATAATGACATTTTTTTTTATAAATGTCAAAATTTTCGGTTTTATTGGTTACAGAAAGAGAAACCATGGAAACTCATTATGTTATTATTTTCATTTTTGAAGTAAATATTTCCTTCTGAACCACTTGAATAGTGATGAGTAAATGCAAGACCAAGACTGGTCTTGGTCTTGTTCTTGCATTAAGAGTCTTGGTATTGCTCTTGCTAGAGCAGTTTGAGTCTTGGTCTTGCAAAATGCAGTCTTGGTCTTGGTCTTGGTCTTATTATTGCTAAAAAATCTTGCACTTTCTTGCATTTTTTTATTAGCGAATTTTTTTCCTCTAAAATCAGAATTTTTACTATCTTTACGTATTAATTATACTTTCAAACTATTTAAATAGTTTAGCAAGAGTCTTGCTTTTGTCTTGGTCTTGCTCACTTGAGTCTTGGTATTGGTCTTGCAGCCATAATTATAGTCTTGGTCTTGGTCTTGCTCTTGGTATACATAATCTTGGTCTTGGTCTTGGTCTTGCAGAAAATGCAAGACCAAGACTAATTTTGCTCGTCACTACACTTGAATAGCAAGTTGGCTTTTATGTAGAAAGTAACTTGACTTTACTCCAGCGGTTTCCAAACTGGGGGGCGTGCAAGAATAAGCGCTTAAACATAATTACCAAATAATGGACATTTTATATTTAGCAAAAAAAAAGACACTAGGTATTTTTTCGATTTTTTTTTTACAATATAAGAAAATATAATTTATTTCAACTTTTGGCATATTATTATATATTATTTTGAGACACTGTAAAAAAAAAATTTATGAAAAAAAAATAATTAAGCCATTGCCAGCTAATTTTTGAAAATCGCTGATTTTTCGTCGTAGGCAGAGTAGGTAACTAATGAAATTCTTACCCCAAATAAAAAACAAAATTTTTTCTATTAGTAGATGCTTATGGCTTGTACTTGCACGAAAAATTACTGTTTTCGTTCATTACATCTCACTTTACAAGTAGAAAATCAAGGAAAAACACGAAAATTTTTACCAAGAATCAAAATTTTTTATTTAAAACACTGTCAAAAGATAAATTTCAATTTTTAAAGTTCCTTTGTTCAAGTACAAGCCATAAGCATTTACTTAATAGAAAAAAAATTGCCAAAAGTTGGAATAAATTAGGTTTTTTTTTGCTCGCCACTGATTTTTTTGCTCGCTACTGTACCTAATATTTTAATAATAACAATTCTCAAGCGGTCAGAATCATGTTAGCGCGTAAGTATCAAATATGTGTCTGCATGATCAACGATTTCCTCTCAAATGTCGTATAGACCTGTCATTCGCCAAGAATATGAGTGTTTTCAGTAAAAAAATAATTTACGAATTGTTTATAAATTTTTTCAAAGGGGGGGGGGCGTTAATGCACAAAGTTTGGAAACCGCTGCTTTATTCCAAAACATAAAGTTTTTTCTTAAAAATACTCTCATTTTTTCATTTTTTTTTTTTTTTTTTTTTTGATCCATTTATCCAGAGAAAGTTGCAAATTTGGCTCTGCGCTGAAAGTGTATTAGGAGACAAGACCAAGATTACATATCGTCAGTTTCAAAACAGGATTCCGAAACGTTTGGTAGAAGGAATTCAACATTTTCTATTTAATTTTATCAGAGTAGAAGGTTAAGACTGCATAAAAAGAGTTTTTGTTGTATACTTTTTGCTAAATTATACAAAAGAGATATGTATTTTGAATTAAAACAATATTTTTCTAAGTAAGAATTAAATAAGAGTAACTGACGAACGTGTAGTCTTAGATGTATGTGTTTCAAGTCAATTTTTATCACCTTTTTTCTATGATGTAAATTAACTTGTCGTGTCGACAAGCAAGGCATTTATAAAAGCCAACTTGATAGATGTTTTCATTTTCTTGAAGAGTATATTGTGCACTCATCTTCTGTCTATGTAAGTATAGATAATATAAAAGACGGTGGCAATTTCCGTTGATGTTATATTTTTAATTTAAACGTGAAAATTGGTTTTTACTTTACATGAAAATTGAAATAAATGATTCGTCTTTTCATACTTACTTTTTCGCGCGACGGTTTCGAGTGAATACTTATTACGTTTTCTTAATGGGAAAAGATATATAAAAACATTATACAGTGAATATTATTTTAACATTTTCTTGTTCTACATTTCCACATTTTCTTTCGATGTGAAAAATGTTTTAAATGTTTAAATAACATTTTCTTAATTGTACGGTGTATATTTTATAAAATTTTTTGTATACAATATAGCTAGGTTATATTAATATTTTTTGCAACAGTATCCTACAGTACTGCGCCAGTTATCCTATTATATAGGATACCATCACAGTGTGATCGGCCGAAAAATAGTCAATTTTCGCGATTTTTTTCCGGATCGGTAGGATAGGGGAATGAGGATGAATTTTTTTTACAATTAATACCATTATTTAACAATACAAAAATATTTTTTTTATTTATTTTTATTTATTTTTTATAATTATTATAATTTTTTGAAAAAAGTATCTTTAAAAGGGCCGAAATTGGTGCCCACGATTGCGGCCGCAGTTTTTAGGTATCTAAAAAAAAAAAATCAAATGGATTTTCAATCTGTAGGTAAGCCGCTATGTTCCTATGGGAGCTTTTCTTTTTCTTGAAATTTTCCTATTTTTCACACGGAAAACTAAAAAAATTTTGTACTTTTTTTCAAATTTAAGAAAAAAATAAAGCTCCTATAGGAACGTAGCGGCTTACTTACAGATTGATAATCTGTAGCATTTGGAAAATTATAAGACAGCATGGTAAAATATACTAGTTCGTCTAGGACTCTATGGCAGTTTAAATAGTAATTTTTGTAAGAAAAACAATTAAAAAATATTTTTCTGTCGGGAATGGAACTTTTTACTGTGCTGTACTTTTACTTTCCTTTAAATTTTCTATGATTAATTATAATTTTTATATTTTTACCGTACAAAATTGAATATGTTCGGCTTTTACACGTCGATTGTAGTGCTGAGGACAGTAATTTTTCTATGAATTTTCTCTCCGTGTGAGCACCCGGCCTTTTTTACAGACACTTTTTTCAAAAAATTATTATACCTAATTATAAAAAATAAAAAAAATATTTTTGTATTATTAAATAGTGGTATTAATTGTAAAAAAAATTCATCCCCACTCCCGCATCCTATCCATCCGAAAAAAAATTGCGAAAATTGACTATTTTTCGGCCGATCACACTGTGATGGTACCTTAATAAATAAAATTTTCACAATTTTCACAGGGTTCACTACTTTTTACTGGAGTTTATGCCTTAACGTTTTTCCTTTCAGTACATGATTTCTGACCAGATATCCCCCTTCAACATAGACATACACGTGCCTTGATAAAAAAAGGGTTGACATGTGCCACATATTTCTGTTAAGTATTGTAATTTGATATATTTATAAATTTTAAAACATATGTTCAATTCAATTCATATGGTTCGTATATACGTATATATAACTTCTATATTAATTTAAATCATTTAAGTACTATATTTTAATTGTACCGCATGGATTGGATGGGTTTGGGAGGGTTGGCGGGACCCGGGAATGTTCACAATTCATATCATATAATTTAAGATGAACAAAAACATTGTGTGTCATCGTGAACAAAAAATATTATCAAAATGTCGTTAATATTACATAAAAAGTTTAATGTGTTTGCCATTAAATTTATACATATATAACATTTTATATTTAACCGTGTACATTGCAGTGACAAAGATAATAGTACGTTTTGAAGATGTTGATGCGCAATGACCAAATTAGTCAACCGTTTTGGAAAACGTAGTTTCAAAACTTTTTTATATACTACTACAAACAATTAAGAGAGCAAACAAAAATTGTTAATTTTTTAGTGATTTTTTAAAGGACTGTATTTACGTGAAAAATGGTCGTATCGGGATGTTAAAAAAAGCGTTTTGAAGCTCCAAGATTCTAGTTTTCAGATCTTTCGTCCAAAAATTTTTAGGAGTGACAGTTATCGAGCAATTATAAGGAATAACACAAAAAAAGTTTTTGCAAATGTTTTGCTCTTTTTTTTTTGGTCTACGGGTTTGAAAAATTTTTTTACAGTAAAACCATGGTATTGACATGATAAACTGTTTATTCACCTTCAAATTCCTTTTTAAAATTTTTCTCTACGTTGATTTGTTCCGGAGGTATCCAACTTTGAATGCAAAAGGATCCATTTTGTTTTAACGATCGATATCTCAGTAACCAGTGCTCGGACAGAAAATTGAAGGGCAGTTTTGGAATACGGAATAAATTTCCTACAAGGCTATGCCGCGTACTTTAGGAAAAAAAAATTTTTCATCCTTAATTTTAATCTGAAAAATGTGAAAAAAGGGACATTTTTCCTTGTTACGAAAAATCGTCCGCATCTCTGCGAATATTGATGGGGAGTCTAATGTTTGTACGAATTTTTATACTTCAATGTACCCCCAATAACCCTGTAAATCGGCAGATCGATCTATCGAATGGTTTTCCTAAAATTTCAGAAAAAATATTAAAGGAGCAAAATTGAATGAAAAACATTGAATGGAAAATTCAATTTTTTTTCAACTTTTTTCACAGTTAGGCATCTTTTATCCATTAAAATTTAAAAATTAAGAAAAAAAATTATTTTTCAAAATTTTCACTTTCCACAAAATTTCCACGTACCTATTCAAAAATTTTTGCGAAATTTTTTTACACCATTGAAAAGAGGAGAAAAAATCACATAAAATAGCGATTCCTTAAACTATTATTCGATGTCAACTAGTTTCCGAGAAAAATTAATTTTTGTAAACGGAAATTCGCTATGCTATGCAGGATGCTGTGACAGGGGTATTTTATCTACCTGTCATTAACACAGTCTGTGAATTAATGAAAACAAAGTCGTCGGTCAAGCTGAGAGATTTCCAAATGCTATGCTCCAACTCGTTTCAGAAACAGGGTTTGAAATCCTTCTGGTTATCATTCTAAGGGAGTTAATACATCATTACGCAAAGACCGGTTTAGGTGCTTTTATTGTTTATGGTTTTATGGCTTGGGTTACTCGCTGAAAGAACACGATTTTTACGTTCGCTGAAACAGCACGCACTGTACAAACAAGCACGACACCCAATTTTTTCACTGCGCAACTTAATTAATCTCATTGTAGTCAAGTTACACATGGAATACGACGCAACTCATGTGAAATGGTGGTCGTGAGTTTATCGTTTTGAGTTTTGATAACGAATTTATTATTCTCTGTACGTTTTCGTAAATAATTTATTTACGTATACAAAATAATTGAGTGGAAAATAGAACAAAACTATTCGATGCCTGTTTTACGTTGGGTCGTAATAGCATTAGTAGCGAAAATAAGTTCCTTCCTATAAGTATACATCCACCCACATTTAACCGGTATAGACAGATAAAGTTAAGGTAAATATTTGCTACATACTTTTAAGTGGCTGTTTGTTGTTGAGGTATATATCCGGTAATCTAATATAAAAGTATCAAAACATTCATGTGTATTTAAATATCAAATTGTACATTCGCGGTCATAAACATAGCGAAATGCCCAGACACAAAGTTTGTGTTTAACTTCAGTTCATCTTTGTTGGCGTTAGAAATTTGTCATTTCGATTTTTAAAATGTCAAAAATTGATTTGAAATTATATGATTTCCAGTCTAGAACTTTACTATGGGTGATAGTTAAAACCTATAAGACTTAAGAGGCCATCTATCAAAGTTTCTGTTAACTGAGAAGTATTAATCGTACAAGTCAAAAGTTACTGCTAACCTAAGCGAGAGAGTACCATATTTCGTCAAAATGTGCAAATGTCGCGGTTTAATTTATTGTATAAAAGTGGTATTTGTTTTTATTGCCATAGTTTCAATTTTTTTTTTTTTTTTTTTGTATTGCCAAAAGCATTCTTATCAATATCAAATTGTCTGCCATATTTACCTCAACTATTGTAGTCATTCTTAACTTATCTTTCTCCTTACTTAAATTCTGTGTTTAGTAACAAATTTAACAGTAACAAAATAACCTTGAAAACAATTAAATGTACTTTATGACGTCACAGAGATAAATTTTCATTTATTTCTATTTTCTCTACGAGAAATTTCCAAATGCGGTCTCTAAAAATATAATTTATTTATTCTTTAAAACGTTACTTCTTATCAAAAACTTAAAAAAGTTATAACGTAAAAGCCCCCATTATGGAACGGTATCTAATACTAGAACAGTTTTGACATTTACGCATATTAATGAAGTTATGTCTGAAAGAAACGTCTGATAACAAAAATTATTATTAATAGAATGATTGTTTTTCAATTTAAATTCACCTCGCGTTTAATGTTTCCTTACTTAATTAAAAAAATAAATATGTAAATGTCAAGACTGTTCCAGTATTAGATACCGTTCCATAATGGGGGCTTTTACGTTACTTAAATTAAAAATTTTATAATTTAAAATCGGTTTAATACACTTGAACACATCATAAAGATTTTTGAATAAAACAAAATTTTTCTGAAATGACTGTATCGTGTGTTTTTGACCGTTCCTGTCATTATCCTGTTTAATGAAGGTATCAGGCACCGGCAGGACACGCGTCATTTCTTGGCAGTAATTACCGGACACAAACGTACCAGATGACTGAAACCTGGAACTAACTGTGTGTGCTATTACATGTAAACGATGTAATATACCAGCTGTGTAGGTAAAGTACGACCGGAATTAAATGAAACGACTGTTCAAGTATGGCCATTAATCAGTAGGTACCGGGTTTCTTCGGACCGGTCAGGACCGTACTTATTTCAATAAAATTTTGCAACTAAATTACATTAAATTATGCACATAAGAATGAATAAAATTGGTCAAAAATTACATTTTTCACCATTTAGAATACTAACAGCATTTTTTATTTGACGAAAGTAAAAAAATTCAAAAAATCGGAAAAAATTTTTGTAAAATATATTGAAAAGTTGTTGAATATTTAGACGGTCCAATATAATAGCTAAGACGTACGTATTTATTAAGATTTTTTATTATTGAAAAACAAATTTTTAACAAGCAACTATACTTCTATCTCTCAAAATTGAAAACAATAAAAAAAGATGAATTTATTTAATTTAAATGACATGTCACATAAATCACATACATAATATAAACAAAAATACTTTTGATAGTCAATTAAAATTACAGTGGCACTTTTCAATTGTGCAGGTAATAAATAAAAGACAAAAAAGGATGTTTACATAAAATACATATAAATAATATTTTGACACACATATGTATGTGTGTGTATACGTTATTTTTATGAAAATATTTTGAACTTTTAGTCACATTGAATGCAATATGTATACCTGCATATGCTAAAGACGAAACTGTCTGATCCGAAACAAATCCGATACCTGTTAATCAGTATAGTACTGATAGTACTTATTGCTCCGAATATAGGTATTGGAAGGAATCGCTGCTATTGAAACAGGTAACACAGTGGGACTGAATGTAAATTGATGTTTGTTTCAAGTAATAAAATAATCACTTATTATTTATTACAAGAGAGGTTTGTATTTTTTCGAATAAATTTAAGTTTGTCTAACGAAAATTTGTTGCGTAGCAATTTAACAAGAAGAACTGTCAACTAACAAACACGCGACAGCGATGATTCTTCTCATTAAATTGCTTTTAGGCAAGAAATTTGAGTTGTAGAAAACACAAATTTATTCAGAAAAAATATAAAACTCAAGTGTAATACGGTAAGACAATTTAATGAATAAAATAAATTAGTATATTACATTGTTACCATGGTTCTGAAATCATTTAAATTTACCAATACGAATTTTTGTTTCGTTTTTATCATGTTTACCTACAGTGAAATGATCAATTGAATGTTTTGTACCATTTTTCCATGGTAAAAGTGAAAAAATTGTAATATTCTTATGGTGTCTTGAATACATATTATGAGTTAAATTGTCTATTTAAAATTTTATGGTCACTAGTGACATCTTAAAAATGATTTCATTCAATTATGGTTTCACTATACCTGTATTTGTTTATTTAATACATTCGTAATATTCGTATTATATGCCTTAGTATTCTTATTTACATGAAAATTAATCTTTGTAAATCACAAAAGGGTCGGGAATCTGTTTTATAGAGTTCCGTCTTCGGGAATACATTTGGGAAACGGTTTTTGAAGAAACCGTATAGAAAGGTTTTATTACGTTTCAAATCAGTTTCACTTCATATCAATTTTAAATAATAAAAAAAAGAAATTATTTTTTGTGATTGAAAAAGTTCGTCTTTAAGCAAAAATTGTCACATAAGGGAATTTTGTTTTTTAAATATTTATACATATTTGTTTACGTTAAACATTTCATTTGAAAAAAGTTCAAAATTTTTCCATGCATGAAATATTCTATATAATATAAAAAGTAAATAGAGAAATTCTTGAACGTTTTGTATGAAACGATAAATATTATTAAGAAAATATAAAGTCAATGGCGTACGAAGTGAAAATTAAAAAAAAAAATCGCTTTGGGTTTAGGGTATTTAATAATTTTTGGATTCGTTTTCAATTACTTTGCGAATCAGGTAGCCTATGCCCTTCTCCGTGCCTTCAGCTATCCCCGTGCTATTTCAAGTTAATCGGATGAAGGAAGTTGATTTTATAATATTAATAATGATAAATTATAATAAATAGTCACCAAATTTTGAATCAGTTGTTTTTCGCACAATATTTTCTGACACTTTCACCATTTTCCAACATAGTTTTTTACTCTGTTAGCCTGTTTCAAGGTGTCATTATTTGTTTGTTTAAGTAAAATTGATAAACATAGGCAAACTGTATATTGATATGTTATGTCAATTGCATAAACATAAACATCTTTTAAAACTGCATTACATTGTAAATCTGCTCGCGGATGAGGTTTGGAATCATGGTGAGGAGGATAAGGGACCGGAAATGACCATTCCGTTCACAGGGTATATAAAAAATCAAAATTTTTTTTTAGTTTTTGGGCGTAAATGCTGGCATTTGTAAGTTGTTGCAAACCGAAATTTTTAACACTTTGTATTTTATAAAATTTTTCGAAGTTTTGTCCCCGGTTTCCCTCTCTCGTACAAATTTTATCAATTTTCATAAGCAAACTCTGGCGAAAATCCGAAAATTGTTCCTGTTAATGTCCCATATATAGAATTATTTTACACTTAGTTATTGAATTTTTCTGGATTTCTTAAGGGGAAGTTTACTCGAGAGTCCTTAAAAATTATGTAATTTTCTAGAATTTTTTTCCCAAGAACGGAAGTAAATATCAATTTCAAATTTTGTACACATTTTTATTAAGTATTAAACTATACAAAAAAAAAATTTTTTCAAAGAAAAATATAAAAAATTGTCCATTTTATAGATACTGCAGTGTGACGATCCGAAAATCCAATGCCTTGTTGGCGGACATCCTAGCGCCGGTAATAAACCACCGAAATCCAAAAACAAAAACGATTTATAAAATATATGAAGAATACCGGCACCTCTACCTATAATATCAATAAATTGCTGAAAGAAAAAAAATGGCGGATGTTTGAACGTTTGATTACGATTTTTGTCTTATTTTTCGCTCTTTAAAGTAAACTTAAAAATAAAAAAAATATTGAAAGTGTATCGGACTTAGGTAGAGGTGCCGAAGAATTGAATTATCTTTAAAATTAAAAATTAAAAAAAAGGATCCATCGAATCGTTTTTGAGTTATCGTGTCCGCCAGTTCCAAAAATGTAGTTCCGAGATATTATTAAAATATATATAAAGAAACGTATTTTCAAAATTTTTTTATTTAACACTCATTATTGCGTGAACTACGTTTTTTGAATTTTTTTTTCTTTTATAGAAGGTTGGATTTGGTTAATGTGCAAGAATCTTGTTTTTAAATTATTTTCAGTAAAATCACTTTGGGAACATATTCTACACATAATTTGCTATCAATTTCGGCAAAAAAAAGATCGATTGTTTTTATCAAATCTCAAGTAAACCTCTCCTTAAGCCTTAAAACGTCAAAATCCGACCAAAAACTGTATTTTAGAGCTACAGTTTCATTGTAGTTTATAAATGTTTAACGTTGCTTGATAATGATCGTATTGATCGAAACATGTCATACGAGTTTCAATAGTAAAAGTAGTATTTTTATAAAGTGTTTTCCTTTTTTTTTTAGAAATGTTCATAAACTAGAGTGCACACCACTGTTTAACTCGACACACATCCAAATACTTATTCCCCTTTTGTATTGCCCGTTATGAAATATTGATTTTGTGTAGCGTTTTATAACTGTTTTTATTTTCACGTTGACTTTATTTTCGCTCGTCCGTGCATGACGAATAAAAAAATAAAAGATAAAAAAAATCATTTTTGTCAACGAAATGCGAGGAAAACGATGAAGCGATTCGAGAGCGACGATTACATTCACAAATTTCCGAACTCATTAATCCATGTTATGACAAACTCCGGGTATATGTATAGATACTCCGGTAGAAATTAATCGTATTGAAAAGTCATACACCGTGTGATAAATGACACCAAAGGTTCGCTCGCTTATACGCTTTTTTTGTTATTGCCTGCGCCAGTTGACTACTTAAAATCAAATTTACTTCTCGAATGAATATAAAGAAAAATTTTTGTTCCTTTATAGCAGGGGTACCCAAAGTTTTGAGTCCGCGGGCCAAATTGTAAGTACCAAGATATTTGTGTGGATTAAGAGAAAATTTCAAAATGAACGCGGACACAAGAGAAAGATGTGTCTGATTCTGTTGTGGTCGTTGAAATTTTGGTCGATCTGCTGTCCAAAAAATTCAAAATAGGAGCATAGAAATCATATCCGAAGAAAAAGTCAAAATAAGCCACATTTTCTAAATAAACATGGCTATTTTTACAGGAAAAATGAAAATTTTCCAAAAAAATTATCCAAAGTTCAGCAACAGATCCCATTTTTGTAACTATTAAAAAAAAAGGAACTTCATGACGTCATCACGTTTACTAAATTTTTTAAAAGATTCAGAAACCATAATTTTGATCTTAGATTTTTGAAATTTGAAACTACAATAATAATATTTTTATACCCCTTTTCCCCCTTTTCTTCGTTTTTCTTACTAGACCGGTTTCGATTACTTTTTTGATCCTCTTCAATAATTGTTTTTTTTTGCTGAAATAAAAAATTATGAATTACGTACCTAAAAAATAAGATATTAAGGTTCTTAATATATCTTATTTTTTTTAGGTACGTAATTAATAATTTTTTGTCAGCAAAAAGTAAACTACCGAAGAGGATCATAAAAGTGATCGACACCGGTTTAGTAAGAAAAACGAAGAAAAGAAGAAAAAAGCAATTTTTTTTTTTTGTGGGAAAGGGGTACAAAAATATTATTATTGTACAAAATAACCCACAGTTTTCGCTCTTAATATTATAATCATTCATAAATTTGAAACTGCTTATAGGAATATACAACCGAGAAATGATATGCGCATAGTAAAAAAGGTTTAACACCACTGATTGACTGATATATAAAATCTATGCATATACAATTTGATACTTTTCAACGGCAGAATGTTTAAGCGGGCTGCATTTAATCCTCGCACCACTCTTTAGACATCCCTGCTTTTTTATAGGTACTTACTCCTTGTATTTTTATCGAAACGTACAACCATAAAAGTGATTACATGAAAAAGGTCAAAAAATGGTTGATGTGTTTGAAAGGAGAAATTTTTATTTTTGTAATTAAATTTTTATTGGTCGATTGAAAATTCCTTCTTTTACGTGTGCCTTAAAACTTTTGATGTAAAATTTATTGAAAATTTTACTCCGTGGTATACGAAAGTATATAGAGGAAAAAGAAAATGGTAATTGATATTTTTTTCGAAAGGTCAAAAATCAGTGTTAAGTGTTTGTAGGTCAGAAATTATTGATGTTAACTTGCGTTGTAAATGTTATTTAACTAAATTCGACGCTGGCCACCTATTTTTTCACTCTCTAAACCGAACCCACTTCCTCCCCCCGTTGAATACTTTCATGATTAGTCGCGTCGAAGAATTTATGTTGAAATATTTTATATTCAGAATTTAATTTTCTCACTATATTCCTCCCTTTTCATCATCTTTTTTTTTTTCTTCCTCTTGAATATTTAAAAGGAAAATCGATTACATCGGATTTTCCTTTTTATATCTGTCATATATTTCACGTAAAGTTGATTTTAGTCCCGTAATTAAATTAATTTCTTAAATTCATATTTAAATTTTCTTTTATTTGTAAAATGCCACTCACTCACTTACTAGTTGCTAAGTGTAATGAGATTACAATTTAAAAAAAAAAGAGTGTCTCCAACTTTTATATTATTCCGTTAAGTACAGGAAATTCTCGTATCTCCATCTAATTGAAAAGTTAAATATTAATTTTTTTTTTTTAATAATAATTGAAATATATTAAAATACAAATGTGTTCATAATTGGGTTATGTACTATTAAAACTTATAGGCATTCAAACATACATTTGTGTGTTGTTTGCATATATTTAAGGATATTTCGATTTTGACAAATGAATATTGTTATAAAAATATAAATAAATAAAATATTTTAATATATATTCAAAAAATTAGCGTTTAATTTTTAAATTAAATAGAGCAAATTGGGAGCAATTTGTTGGTATAAAGAAATTGTATGAAAGAAAATATTTTTTTTATATAAATAACTAATTAAATAATTAATTTTCTGATGAAAAAAGAAAAAAATCTTAGGGTTTCTTAAGTGAATTTCATAAGTCTGTCATATTAACCAAGTATTTAAGCATTTTAAAACAATAATTTCAAAAAATTTTGTTTGGAAAAGTGTATGTTTGAGAGGCTATTTTGGTTTCGGTACTTTCCTTTGTTTCCATACATATCTAGATAACACTGATATGCGTCGACAATTTTGTTAGTAACTTTAAAAATTGTTTCAAATCGGTGACGATGTAATTCGAAATAAGGGATCCGATAGAAACGATGTCATTCGAAGCGACGTAATTCGAGATCCACCTGTAGTTTGATGATGAGATAGTATCTTCTATAGAATAAGTTTTTTTTTTTTTGTCAAAACTTTTATAATTAATTAAACTATTACTAACAAACTTGATGGTTAGTTGAAAATTAGTTTTTATAAGTATGTAAATACTTTTTCTTCGGGTATTGGTGTCTTTCTTATTCTTAGGTAACTAAGTAATTTTAAAAAAAATACATTAGTAAAGAAAATGCGCTTAATTTTTTTTTTAAATTGGATACCAAAAGTAAATAATTCAATTTTCTTCAGTTGCTTGTCATTGTCTCTTCCCAATTTTTGTGTAGGATACAATAGAAAAGTTATTACTGAGAAACAGATCAAATCCTATGAGAATACTGTAGTTTTTTTCACTTTCGCCATGAAAGAAAAGACAAATTTTTACAGTGAAAAAAAAAAATAATGGTACAAAATCTTTCATTGGTCAAAAAAACTGTCAACTAGTAACAGCACAAGATGGGAGAGTCCCGTTTTCAAAGAGTCCCTAGATTTTGGTCTCACAGACCAATGAATATATTTTAATATAGTATTATATAGACTAATTATATAAATGTATTATTGAAGCAGCCAGATACGACCAAGTTCCGATCAAATAGTACTTTGTAATATAGTAATCAATGCAAAAAATTATTGTCAGTCAAAATAGAGTTAATATTGATAATAAAATTTTACTTTTTTGAGAAGAAATTGCAAAGTTTTGAAAGAAAGAAAGTGCGGTATTCGCTTTACTTTCAAAATACGTACTAATTATAGTCACATTTGTTCAAAAAATTGACATTATACTATATTCCTTACATCGCACCCGCCTCATCCTGCATTACCTGCTTCAAAAAAAATGCCTATACAAACTGCTTTTACGCTTAGTCTAGTAGTATAATAGAATATTTGATCTGTGATTTCACTACTTACATAATTTATCGAGAATTTCCAAAACAGATAAATTTTTTTTCCAGTTCTAAATCACTACAAATCAGTACGGGTCATTGATCGACCACCAATGACTGACTATACTTCTAGAGGTGCTGTCAATTACATTTCCCGATATATTGATTGATTTACTATATATAGTACATGGCGTAGCTACTTTCTTGTGTCATTCTCTCTGTTACATTTTGTTCGTTCAAATTAAAAACGCGTAACAGATACAATAGCTCATTTATTTTTACGTCATCGGGGGTTAAATTTTTATTATAATATGGATTTAAGACACAAAAATGTAATTATTATAAGGTTTCTCCCACGTGTATTGTTGTTTATATCCTTACCACACTATATTATACGATTATAATACAATATAATACTTAGGATTTTTTTTGTCCGCAGGGGTCCGTTCAGTTTGGTGCGACGATGTATACACCGCCAGACCAATCAACAGTTTGCTGTCAAGATTGTGGACGTTGCACGGTTCACGTCAAGTCCAGGACTCAGTACGGCAGGTAATTACACACACAATCTACTCCTTAATCCTTTCTGTCTGCATTATCCGTAGGTGTACAGGGTGTTTCGGGGCTATACTACAGATATTTATTGTCACATATTACATACTATTAACAGAAAAAAATATTTTCTTTAATTTTTTAATGGGTTTTCCCCTATTGGAAATTGAATATGGTGCCCTATCAAGATGTCCGTTTGAAAAAATGAAGGCTAGACTTCAAAAACAGGCCAAAAGTGCCAAAAAAAAAATCGAAATTTTTGCATGGTGTTTAGATTGTTGCCAGTGGCTCTTAGATTCTTTTTTAGTGAATTTCCAGAATGGAATTCAGCTATTACAGCCACTGTCATGACCTGAGCCCGGGACTATGGCAAAAATTTGTTTTGAGGTCCCTAGAAACCGAAAATAATATTCACTAAAATTTATATATATATATATATATATATATATATATATATATATATATATATATATATATATATATATATATATATATATATTTGTGCGCGATAACTCTGGAACGAAGTATCCAATTTTTACGAAACTTGGTGAGAACATTAAAAGTCCCAAACCCTTGGATGAGTTCGTCAGCCAGATACGTCGGATGCCAGGAACATGGTTTTTGTTCTTGCAAAAAATTAGTTTTTTGCCAAGATTTCCACTTATTCAAAAATTTTTGCGAAATTTTTTTACACCATTTAAAAGAGAAGGAAAAATTACATAAAAAAGCTTTTTAAACTTTTTTTCTATGTCAACTAGTTTCCGAGAAAAACTAATTTTTATAAACGGAAATTCGCTATGTTATGCAGAATACTGCGACAGGGGTATTTTGGGTCTAACTCAATTTTTTTTTATGGCAATTAGCCTGTTTTTAAAGTCTAGCCTTCAAATATTGAGCTCCAAAGTAACATTTTTTTTTTGTTCTTCTTTTCGTAACCTTACAAAGTCAAGGAGTCAATAAATTTCGATTGAGTTTTCGTGGTAACTTCTTTTTTGGAAACTTAACAAGCAATTTGAGGTAGTTCTATTGATGACATAGTTTTCGTAAAATTATGTAAAAATGTTGTTCTATCATTATTTTGTTCACAATTCACCAATATAAATATACTATATGTGTATACGTATTAGCTGGTCTGTTAGTAGCAAAACTATTGAGTACATGCTAGTATGGAAAAAAGTAACAAGAACTGATGTTAGTTATATTAATTCACAACTTTATGTACTTACATATCCCAATACCAATACAACTACCTAAAAGTGAAGAAAATGCTTCCTATAGTAATTGAAATTTTATTTTGACGTATATTTTGGTCTTGGAAAACACATCCCAAATTAGATACACTGCCTCACGTGCATTTATTTAGTTATATAACAGCATATGAAGATTTATAATTGTTGCAATAATTGTTGTTATTATCTATTGTTATAAACAATAATATTGTCGTCTTTTTATTTGTTTGTTGTTTTAATATACGTATTCAGGTACATATATGCTGAAATGTAGCTATTATCATTCATCAGGACCATTCAGGCAACCGGATAGCTATAGGCAATTTATAGAGTTACTAATGGATTTTAATTTCCATATATTTTATGCTTTTTTAATGGTAGTAGAAAAGTAAACGTATTTCATAGTGTACAGGGTGTACCATTATGAAAGTTAGTATTATGGGCGCAAGCTAAAAAGAACTTTTTTTTACCTACATCTGCATCTATCTTTGCCTATCGTATTAATAAATATTATACGTTTATTCACTTGCTCCTTAAAAAAACATAATTACTTTGTTTGGTTGGTGAAATGGTTGTAAATAATACAATTTGTGTTCCCCTCACTTCAGTTTCTGGAGGTCTTTTGAGCTTGCGTTCATAATATGTAATTTAGCTGATTTAAAAATCTTAATAATTCAATGAATAGCCTTATAGATGGACTTCCCATCCTATTTTTGGAGAAAATTTAAATAATCCCGCTAAAAGACCATGCACTTGATTAATGCCAATATTAGGTAAAGCTGGCTATCATTAAAGTTAATCCTGTTAGTAAAAAAGACGAATCAGCAAAAGTGCTGACAGTTACTTTTGTTGGAATAGCCAATTACCATCATCGAATTTTTCCCTTTTCTCTTTTCCCAAATATGAAATATGATAAAAAATTTGATAGTCGTACGGTTTTTTTTAGGGCTCCGTACCTTTAATTGAAAAACAGAATCACTCTTGTGTTCGGCTATCACAGAGGCTTTTCTAAAAATTTGGCATAATGTTCAGTTAGCGAATAGGAAAAAATATTATTTTGGAATCAAATAAGATTTTGATTAGGTTCTGATTTGAAAGAGCTATCTCTCTAAGGATTCTAAAAATATTTTTTTTATAATTTTCGGTCCAGTCGTCTTAATGATATAGCTCAAAATTTGCTAGAAATGATCGGCGTTCCCCCGCTGATTTTGATTTTAGTAGGGTTACGAGGAAAATACGGGCTATTTCAACAGTAGATGCTGAAAAAAATTTACATAAATAGAAAATAAAAGTTGAAAAAGAACTCTTGGCTGATCTATTTTTTTTTTACTCCATCCCCTATGAGATTAATAACATTTTATATAAGTTGTATTAAATTTACATAGAAACACGATTAAACAAAAAATAACATTTAAAAGCTCATCATTTATTTTTTATATTTTTATTGTAATTAAATATCTTTCGATCTCGAAATCCGTAACGAAAAAAAAAATCAACATTTCGAGATTATAATCAGTGATGGGTATACTCGTATATACGTGACCGCGCAAATCATAAGTTCATATCTTTACACTTAAATGAATATTGAATTGAGACTGTGCATCAAACCAAGCTCTGAACATATATGGTCCATTTCACTTAAATGTAACCATGATTTATAATTTATGAATTGAAATAATTTCCGTTTTCTCTACTTTATCTCTTTAATTATTGCACTTATGTGTAAATTTTAAAATTGCAGTTTGTTTTTAGAAAAGAATGGAAAATTGATTTGTTTTGAATATAAGAATTATTTCATTTTTTAACATTCACTCCTGCTCAATTGTATTTGAAATGGGGTATAATAATAATACAGTCTTCCATAATATTTGATTTTAAATGTATCTATCTGTACTGTCTATGTCTGGATTGTTTTTCAGCAATGAATTTGGCTCGAATCCAACATCAAAATTCAAACCGATGATCACTAAGATTAATTTATTCAAGTGTATGTGTAGATACAGTTAGTTTCACAAGAGTGTGGGGTCTATTTTTTTTGATTTTTGTAATATTAAATAAACAGAAACTCACAGTGTGGAAAATCGGGAAAAGTCAAAGAAATGTTATTTCGGGAATTTTCATTTAATTTGTTTTCTTTTTTCCTCTACATCAAAATATTTGGTGGCCCAAAAAAAATTTTAAAGTAAGAAAAGACACAAAGAAAAATGCGTGTGTTTACTTAAAGTGCTCAAAATGCAGATGCAGCCGAACAGAAAAATCACATCCACAAAATGGCACATTTTCTAAACAAAATTAACCATTTTTTTTTAAAGGAATAATGAATATTTTCGCACTTGTGTTACCCAAATTTTACCAATAGATCTGATACATATTATTTGTACTTCATGACGTCATCACATACGTATGTATATCAAATTTTTTAAAAGCGCCAAAAATTGTAATTTTTGAGGCCAGAAACATAAAATTTGAAGCAAGTATTCGATTTTCGATACTGCTTTTTTCATTTTTAATAAAATCAGAATTGTAAAGATAACAGAAAAATTATTTGCGAAAGTTAAGCCACAGCAAAATCTATCTTCTATGTAGATATTTTAAGTACCCACTTCTTGTGAAACAAACTGTATTCATATGAAACCCATTTTGAGGAAAAATATGTATAAAACACAACAATATATTATAAGTATGGTTTGAAATATTATCAAATCATAAATTTTCATTTTGAAATTAGTTTTAAAGTTTGAGGTTATAACTGTGACACAAATTTAAATATATTGAGTATCAGGCATATACATATTATAGTGAATAAGGCAAAAACTCCTCTTTAAAATATTGTCGTATAATTCATGGAACAAATTTCGTATATTGCACAAGCAAATATTAAATAAAAATGCTAATTTAATTTTTTCATTTTTAACGAGGCCCGGGAGGAGGTGGGTTGGTTGATTACGGGGTAAACAACTTTTTACCAAAATACAAGATGTGACAAGCAAAAAAAAATTTTCTGAAAATTTTTTTTTTGAATTTTTTTGAGTCCTGTTCGTTATTAAAATTGATGAAATTTAGACGAGGGGTATAATAGAAGGTTTTTAAGGGTAAAATTTTTTCCTAAATCACGTGACTTGGAACAATTTTGATTTTTTTATGTTTTTTTCTCAAAGATCCATACTTACCTTCTTTATCAGAATTAAAAAATTTTTGAAATTTTGCCGCAAAGTAAGAATTGTAGTATACTCCCAATCGGCAATCGTATTGAAATATCAGCAGTTCTCAACCATTTTTTTCACTCTGTCCGTTATACTAAAGTTTATCTTAAGGGGAGATTCGCCAAAAGAAATCTAAAATTGACCTTTTTTTATTATTTTTTTTTATACAAATAAATATTTTATTAAAAAACTAAATATACAACATTGTTTCTACATGCCTTGAGATTGCAAAAAAATTGTTCTTAAAAAAAATTTAAAAATTAGCTGGGTATAAATGGCTTTGAAGTCGATACTGCGAGATTTTGCGAAATCTCCAATGAACCAAAATTAAAAAATCAAGAATTTTCTGAAAATATACACTTTATGGCACTAACTAAGATCTAAAAAAAAAAAAAAAAAAAATAAAAAATAAAAAACCAGCGAGAAATCGCATTTTGAAAATAAATTTTCAAAAATCACAGCTTTTTTTTGGACTATAAACAGCCGTCATTTTGAAAATATATTACGAAACCAAAAATGACGGTATCGAGGAATAATATGCACTTTGATTTATGTCGATATCTCAAATACTTTTTGAGATACATGAGGAACCATGTTGAAAAATGTACTTTCGAGAAAATAGCATTTATTTATTTATTTTTTTTTTTAAATTGAATTAAAGTGTTTGCACTAAAATGCCTATAACTTTTTGATTTTTCATTTTTTTTTTAAATAAAATTTTAGGAGAATATTTCTCTTTATAAATTTTTTATGCGTAAAACAGTTTCTTGTTTTGCCGCATTAAAACACAAAAATTTTTTGTTGATATTGCAATATTTTCCCAGCCAACCGGCCAAGTAGCCGAGAGGCGCTCCATTTCATATTAAACTGTCATAAATAAAATCAAATTAAATCTCTGTCAGTATAAATCTACCACCAAAATTGAACCAGATTACATTATTAAGTTTCTCTTCTGTATCCTTTCCTCTTGTTTCTTCTTATTGATTAAATTTCAATAATACGAGCGATGAATAATAAATTATTGTGTGTCGAACGTTGAGCCGGCAAACTCGAGGCGGCAAAAAAAACAACTCTTTTTGATGTTTTCCCACCCAAGTGATACTTGCCAAACATTCCGCAACGCGTGTAGTATTTGTTTTTTGGTTGTTTTACACGTCCAGAATGACGGTCCATTTAAAAAGTAATTGACACGATTCATATAAGAGATTTTTCTTGAGTGATTGAGTATCCAATTCGCCCAAGTTAATTTTCATTGATTTGTTCAAGTATTGCATTTTTGATGAGGATTGTTTCAACTATTTATAGTTGTTGTGACCATAAAATTGGAGGAAGGATTTTTAAAATGACAAACTGATTGAACGTAACAGGACTTTCTTGTGCCTACAAACTTTTACAAATTATATTTTATACAGTTTTTTATCGAAATTTTATCCTCGATCGCCCTCGCTTTGATTGCAATTTTGACTGCTAATTGGAAGTCTGTTACGATTCCAAATTTTTTTGCAAAATTTCCAAAATTTTTCAGTTCTAATAAGGATTTTTCAGAATTTTATTTTTAATATTTATTAATAATTTCATATTTCTTTTTGTACAACAAAAACTCTTTTTATGTACAAATTACTGATGTCGGATGATTAATCGATTAATCGGTTTAGTCGACTAATTTTGTTTAAATTTAGTCATTTTTTAGTCGACTATTTTACCCTCGACTAAATGACTAAAATGATTAATATTTTTTTTTAATGACTAAAAACGACCGATTTAACAGTTTCTGCATTATTTATTAGTCTCGAAAGAATGAAAACTAAAAATTATCTGTTTGTATGATTTTTTACTTTTATGTGAATTTTATTTTATTTTATTTTTTTTTTAAAGAAAAAATTAAAAATAAAAGTCAATAATTAAATTCAAAACATTGTTTTGGAAAGAGTTACATAGGTTACCCTATTCATGAATTCGACTAAAATTTTAGTCGATTAATCGACTAATCTATGCTCGATATTTTCGACTAATGACTAATTTTGTCGGAAAAACAACTTTAGTCGATTAATCAACTAACTGCATCTCCACTGGACATCACTAGCACTACAAATGCAATCTTTTTTTGTTCAGTTTTGTTTTCTGTGACTTTTATTCTTAAATTAAAAAAATTTGAACATGAATTTGCGATAAGGTTAGTTATTGACTGTTTTTCAGCATTTTATCAGTACATTACATATATGAGAATATAAATTATTGCATCATTCAGTTTTTTTTGCACGTGTGTGTATTGCAATTTTTGTAATATTATAAAAATGAAATAATATACCTATACTCAAAAATGTCCCCATATGTAAATTATTCCTTTGTTTTGTTTGGAGCAGCGTTGAGAACAGTTTGGAACAGTTTTGAGCGTTTTAAGTTATATATTTTCTACGGAATTTTTTTTATACGGTCCCGATTCACCGTATAAAAAACGGATATGCTGTATTTATTTAAAAATCATTGCACAAAAACAATTGTGGGGGCCTTAAAGATAATTTTTTACCGTGGGGGGGGGGGCGGAGAGAAAGGTTCAGAGAAAGCTGCCCAATTGATATTTTGTATTTTTCAATTTCTTTAGCAACAAAACCTGCCCTTAAAAATGACATCACCATATTACCAGCAATATCATGGTCTCTAATGGGTTAAAAACACATATATATATATAGCTACATTAGTTGTAAATAACATAATCTAACAATATTGTGTAGTGTACAGTAGCATCTTTTATCCGGTAATTGAATCACCTGTCTATCTAATTGTGGCCAAGTTTCCCTTCTGGTAATATCATGATGTAATTTTTTTTTTTTTTTTGATGCTGTACGACTAGCATAATACACGGTTAAAAACACATCAACAATACAGATAATTTAATTGTGCTGCTATAGAGCAGTATTTGTGTATATTTACTATGTTACAGACAAGACAAGACAAGACAACATTGGTCATTTCTCTCTGTTGTAAGCTCGCCATTAGTTCCGATGTTCGATTAGATTGAACGTTTCCCCCTCTTTTTTTTATATTCTGTTTCGAGATAATAAACAATCGACTGTGAAAGAAAGGTGAGTTGATCAAAATGTAAGTACAGTTGTTGAAATAAGAAACTGCACACCCGTAAAATTAAAATACATATTACCTAATTCTCTTTGCATTTCGGATACTACGCAACTATCTTCAGAAGAATGCTGGTGTCTTAAAACCCATTCTAAACGACTTTTCTTGATGTTGTCGGAGAGCCAAGGCTTCTTCCTAGTTTTGCGGCCTTTTAAACCTGCTTCTGTGGGTCTTCTTCTTACAGTTCGAGAACTAATTGGCTTCCCAATGTCTCCCGATAAAGCTGCAGTGAGCTCAGAAGAGGTTTTTTTGCGGTCCTTAAGTGAGTCACGGATAAGTTCTCTAATCTGGCGGTCAGTAGTAGCGCGTTTTCTGCCTGTTCTCATTTTGTTTGTGTGAGAGCCAGTCTCCACGAACCTTTTAATTGTAAATTGCACGACACATCGTCAAACTTTTATTAATTTAGCAATCTCTATTTGAGTCTTCCCTTCTTCATATAAAATCTGGATTTTTATTCGTGTTTTTTTGTTAAGTTCTGGTTGTTTCGGCATTTCGTATTACAAACTGTCTCTACTATACCAATAAACAACACTCAGTAGCTTCTTGTTATCCTGAAAGTTAACAGGCTAACAAATAAGTTACATTATTTTTCAAAAAACTTCAAATTTCACATTTTGTGGGCCAGGTGTTTTATGGTACCTTAAAATCCTTTATCGATTGTTTAAAATTAACTCTTAGTATTGCCTTTCATTCTATTATTAAACAGAAAAGTCATTTTTAAATTAATTTTAGAGTTACACGTGTTTTATGGGGGTGTTCAATACTTTTGGCCAAGGCTGTGTAATTAATGTTTAAGTTTCTTACATTCTCTTGCTTTTAATTAACATTATGCATTTTAAAGGCAATTTAAAAAAAAAAGTCGCATTCTGTTTGTGGTGTGTTCATTTTATTTACCGCCACTGTGCTCAGGTAGGTACAGATGACTTATCGCACAAAAAAAAAGTTATGGTGAAAACAAAAGTTCAAACTTTTCCCGTCTGAACTATTTATTATATATAAACCTTTCCATATATTTAGTTAGGATTTTTTCCGTCTGTTTTTTCGTTTGTGAAAAATTATTGTGACGTGGAAAAAGTGTATCTTTCAATTCACTGCTGTCATCAAATCGTACACAATTTTGATGAAAAGTTTTCGTTTCTTCGAAAATTATTTGTTACTTTTCTCGAAATAATGATGCTTTTTGATTTTGAAAAAGTATATTAGGTAATTTTTGTGTGAATACTTTTCAAATACAGTACGTTACAGAAAATTGTGTATAACAGAACATTTAATTTGAACAGATTTAGATAATTAATTTGACTTTGAATGTCAATTAAGGGATTTCGGTTAGGTTTACGGTTACATACTACCGAGACGCACACATACTTACCGTTTAAGAATTAATTTAAAGCGAAGGTAAATTGTTTTACGTGATAGAAATAATAATATCCTAAGTATATCAAACAACCATTTATATAATACATATTCAAAACATATACAATACAGTCAGTCACTAAAGTTTATGGGTACATTAAAAAAAAAACTAGCGTTGTTAAGGTTCTGAAGAAAAATTTCGGAATCCTTTTAATATCATATCAAAAATTTGTTGAATTGTGTCATCCATATATTTTTTTGCACTTTTTACTCTTCGGGGTTTGCGTTCGAATAATTCACGTTCTACTGTGATAGCTCTCTTTTGGGGAGAATAGAAACATTTTCGAAGCATTTTGTGGAACAGTCCTTAGTAAAAAAAAAATATCCATATACTACATACTTACATTTTAGTCTCTTTTGGATTCCTCTGTCCCTCCGTGTAGACCACAGGTAGCTTTTAGCCTTGAAAATCGATTTATTTCTTCAGTAATTTTATCCATCAAATTTCTATACTAAAAGTAGTAAGGTCACCGTAGTTCTGTATCAAAATTAGTAAGATTACACCAGTCCTTTACCAAAGTAGTGAGATTAGAGCGATTCTGCACGAAAGTAGTAAGGTTACAGCGGTTTCGTACCAAAAAATTTACGAAAACGAAATAAAAATTACATATAAATATGTATTTCGTTCAAAGGGTGCCTTTTCAGCTGAAATTTTACGTATAAAAATTTTGTATATTTCGAAAGCATATTATGGCGGTAACTTTGTTGAACAATCGCAGTCCCATAAGTATCAACCATTTGTTCAGAATTGTCAGATCGTTTCCGCATCGGTCATCCTATCTCTGACTGTACGAAATTTGTTTCCGCAAGTCCCCGCAAGTTAATTTTGCACCGGGATCCGCTTTTGGTTAGAGTCTAATCAAGTCTTATGCGGCCCATACACGGTTCAACTTGTTGTACAACTTGGTTGAGTTGGTCAACTATTTTGATGGTTGCATAAACGGTTGAAGTAAAATCAAAATATTTTCATTTTACGTGGGCGGAGCAAATGGTCTATGAACATGTTGTACTGTGTGTGTGTGGGGTAGTTGAACAACAAAACCAGTACATATATGTTGTAAAGGGTGTAACTCAATAAAATATTTACAGCGGTAACAATTGGAAAGTTTAAAAATTTGATTTTGTTTGTTATTTCCAATAGCTTGCGGTGATACCGCACTTGAAAATTTTAAATCTTCAAAAGAATTTCCTGTTGCAAGAAACCTTAATGTAATTCCCAAGCGTGTTTTTGCAGAAATTGCATCACGCATAAACGTAGTTTCTTTGTTTATTAAAGGTGTTATTTTGACTAAAATATCATTAATAATTTCTTCGTTCATTCGCATATAATTTTTATAATCGGTTCACATTCACTAATTTTTTTAAATAGTTTTTCATTAGAAAATTTTTTTTCCCAACCACTCTTTGCTCTATTTTCTGTTTTTTCGTTTACACAAGCTTTCTTTAATACTTTCTGCAATTACTGCTAAGGCAAGAATTTTATCCTTAATTTTAACGAAGTTCTCTTTTTCAAAAATTGTGAATAACTGAAGTTGGACAACAAGTTGAATGAATAGTTTAATAGTGTATAGCAAACAGTTCAACTTGTAGTACAACAAGTTGAACCGTGTATGGGCCGCATTAGACCGGCTCCTGAGTGTAGGTATATATACTTTTGCAACTTACTGTGTACTACATACATGTATTGTTGAAAATATGATATTATAAATTTCATTAATTAAATAATGTATCTTAATTTTGATAATCTAATTGTTTTCGCAGCTTACACAATATATTATAGGGACTTTATAATTTTATAATATTGGGTAATTTAATAATGAAATTAATAAATAATTATAATAATAATATGCTCCCGCTGTGTTAATACTAATTTGACTAGAACTACTTATATACATATCAAAATAAAATTCAAATATTTATTTTGCCGTTAAAATTATTTTGCACTTGTTACAGATTTGAAACGGGAAGCAACAATATGTCACATGTTAAAACATCCACATATTGTCGAACTGCTGGAAACATATTCATCGGAGGGGATGCTCTATATGGTGTTCGAATTGTAAGTAATGGTTGGAAATTTTCTATGTCGAAATTTATGTTTTAGCGAATTTCTAGAATGGAATTCATCTATTACAGCCACTGTCATGACGTGACTTGAGCCCGGGACTATGTCAGAAAAAAATTACACAAAGAAGGTCTTTAAACTATTTTTCTAAGTCAATTAGTTTCCGAGATCCGATGCCTAGAACTTCGAAAAATGAGTTCTTGCCAATATTTGCCAAAATTCAAAAGAATTTCCAAATTTTTTTACACCATTGAATACGGAAACAATCAAATAAGATAGGCTTTAAAACCTTTTTCCTACGTTGGCAAATTTTTGAGAAAATTAAAAATAACCAAATTAAAAATTCACTATATGTTATTTAGACTGTGATCGTTTTCTCGTATAAAGTGTGCAATTAGTCACAGTCTAAGTACGACACAATATGTTTCGCCATTGGAAAGAGGAGAAAAAATCACATAAAAAAGGTCTTTAAACTATTGTTCTATGTCAACTAGTTTCCAAGAAAAACTAACTTTTATAAAAGGAAATTCGCTATGTTATGCAGGATGCTGCGACAGGGGTACTTATTTTTTCTTAAGGTACTTGGTGCGAGATAGTCAGTTACAAAAGTATATCTCAGCGCAAAAAATTTTCTTTTATCAAAAATTAAATAATATATTAACATTCTTCAGTTATTATATTTGTATACCATTTGTTTTTCTAAATTTCCACGCGCTTATGTTGTAGCAATAATATAAAAGCATTGTTGAAAAAGCGTTGTAAAAACATTGTAAAATGATATTTATAAACTATATTTCAAAACGGCGTAGTGAATAATTTTTATTTGTTATTAAATATGGTTTGTAACTTTGTATTTTATAACATTAAATTTTTATCAAATTTCTTTGACACTTTTTCATTTTATTCAAAAAAAAAAGAAAAAAAATACTCCTGTCGCAGCATTCTGCATAACATAACGAATTTCCGTTTTAAAAAATTAGTTTTTCTCGGAAACTAGTTGACATAGAATAATAGTTTAAAGACCTTTTTTGTGTGATTTTTTCTTCCCGTTTCAATGGTGATAAAAAAATGTCGCAAAAATTTTTGAATAAGGGGAAATTTTAGCCAACAATTAACTAAAAGGGCTCGTATTATTGGTATTGAATTAAATAAATGTCTAGAGAAGTTTCGTTAAAATCCTTTGTGAAAAATCGTTTTATCGACCAACTACCTTAAAAATTAACAAACAAATACGATGCGATTCGAGAAGTATTTCCAAAATATAGCACCATCTTTGAAGAGTTAATATTCTTCCTCCTCCCCTAATTCCATTTTTATTTGATTTTTACAACACGCAGCGGTAGTAATTATAACTTTTATTGTTTTCGAAAACAAAAACAAGAACAAAAACAAAAAAATCATTAAAATGAAATTGAAAAACACCAGACAAACGCAAACAAATGAAAACGTAATAAAAGTATAGTAAAAAAATTAATTTAAATTAAAAAAAAAAAAATGATAAACAGCGAACAGAATAATAAAGTGAGAAATGTCTTAAATTGTTGCCGTGGCGTGACGTGGCGCTGGTGTTCCGCTGATAGATTGAGATGCTTGGTGTTTGTTTTTTTTTTTTGTTGATATTTGTGTGTTCAGTTTTTTTTAATTAAAAAAGAAATTATCATCCATATTGGTGTTTACTTACTCTTTCATTTGTAAACACGTAATTTGACAGCCTCTAAAAAAATTACAATGCCAGTTCAGTTTTGTAGAAAAAGTTGAATTTGTACGCTATGTTGTACAATCAGTTTCGTAAAAAAACTCTCGTTTTTTGTTCTCACGGCAAAGAAATTGGCGCCGAAAGTTGAAAAATTGCTTCCAAATTGCTCCATCAAAAACTTAATTATTTAATATTAGTCATTTATAAAAAAATATTTCTGGTATTTCAGTCAGTAAAAACTCTAACGGCCGGTTTTACAAACGGAGTTTAAGCTTAAGCTTAACTAAACCTAGTTTAAAAGTTAAACCCAGTTTATCTTCGCGTCTGTTTTACAATACAGTTTAAAGGAAAGTTTAAGTAAGCTTGTGTTGGCGAACCTGCTTTCAATCATTTGCTCATTTCGTTCAATACATGTATGTATCTGTATCCGGCAAAGTCGGTAAAATAACTATTTTACCAACCCAATTACCAACCGTATGTATCCGGATATACTTCATACGCGATATACGCTACAAACATAACCTATATAGAAGTAACGCTATAAAGAAAAAAATTATTATAATATATATTAAATAAAATTAAAAAAAGAAATTTAAAATAATAAATGACACAAATGAAAAGAAAAGATCAGTAAATTTTACGAGTAATGAAATTGACGCATGGTGGCCACAGATTTTTAAAGATCAAATTCACTGACTTTTCCAGGTTTTCCAGAAATTTTATTAAAAAATTCCCTATCTATTTTGTGAAAAATGCCGCCCCTACTTTATCCCAAAAAGCTAAAAAAAATTCTTAATAACTTTTTAACACTTTCTTAAAAAAGTAAATGACGAGCAAAAAAAAAAAGAAATCCGCGCCAATTTTTAAATCTAATCTCAAAACAAGTGAAAAATTGATTGAAGTTTTTTCCCTAAATAAACAAAATTATAAAAATCAATTTTTTCCAGTCTTCTGGTAAAATTCTTTGACTATTCCCTGATTTTTCTAGAAAGTTTAGAATTCCCAGATATTTCCAGGTTTTCCAGTAATGTGGTCACCATGATTGAGTATTTAATTGCTCTAGTAGAGAAATATAAAAATATAATCGAATCCCTAAAAACGACCTCAACCATAGAGAAGATCTTAAGTAGTTATATCTTTTCTATGATCGTAAGTAGGTAAGCTTAGTTTAAATGATTTAAGCCACCTTGATTGGTAGTTTAAATATAAGCTGAGTTTAACAAATAAACTCAATATGTAAAACGGTCTGATTTACTTAAACTTGGTTTAACTAATAAACTCAGTTTAAACTCGGTTTGTAAAACCGGCCGTAAGAATAATGCTTTTTTATAGGTACAATTTCTTTATACCAATAAGTTACTTCCAATTTGGTTTATTTAAAGCTAAATACTTAATTTTTTATAAGAATATCTATCTGTCAAAATCGAATTATCCTTGAATATATGCAAGCGACACACAAATGTTCGTCTGTTTGCCTATATGTTTTAACAATACATAATTTAATTATAATTTTTATTCAGAAAAATTAATATTTAAACTTTTAAATTACATGGAGCAAATTGGGAGTACCTAATTTATTATTATAAAGAAATTGTATATTTTTGATGAAGTAGTTACTCATTTTATTGGAGCAATTTGGGAGCAATTTAGGCAAATGAAAAGCAAAAAGACTTTGGTTTTTTTCTTTGTCCTAAATAAACAATTACATTTTTGATAAAATAACAATTAAATTTACGTTTTAAACGGTACATACAGTACGCTTTTATAGAATTTTTTTTAATACTCCATTTTTATCGATTTTGTTACAGTATGGACGGAGCTGATCTTTGTTACGAAGTTGTCCGACGAGCTTCAGCTGGTTTTGTATATAGTGAAGCAGTTGCTAGGTGAGTAATATTCATGCATGACAAAAATGAAAAATTGACCTACAAATTACCCAAAACAACCAATCATTTCTATTTTAATCACTTCAATTATATTTGAGTCTTATATTTTGATAAGACTATACCAAGATTGTAAGACCAAGATGCATTTTTGACTCAACACACCATTGATTGAATGACATTGGTCTAGAAGAAATGAATTTTATTAACTTTATAAATATTTTAACTCTCTTAAAAGAGAAATGAAGCTATTAGTTTTATAGTAAGTTGAAATGTAAGTTAATTTAATTTGTGCTGCACTCTGGTAACCCTTTTATGTACTTCGCCGTTCGTCTTGTAACAACTTTATTTAGATTTAATTTTCGTAACTGGAGCAAATCTTCTTTTTATCCAAACATACGACATTACTTTACGTACATCTTATCTAATTGTTAGCATAATAATATCCCTGTCACAGCATCCTGCATAACGTAGCGAATTTTATTTTAAAATTATCCAGTATATTTTTGGATCCAGTACAGCGATTTTAAAATTTCAATCGTAACAGAACGTATAGTTAGATTAGAAACTGTTTTTTGCTAAACTTTTAGCAGCATTACTTTTATGGTGACATTTTATGCCCCAAAAATTAACCATAAATTTAACACGTAAAAGCCCCTATACCGGAACACTATTTTTAGGTGTGTAATTAAACTGGCTTATAAAAATTGACAAATCAATTAAACACCCATTTTTTTTTCTTAATAAGCAACATGAAACAAAGTTTTTTTAATCCAATGAATATGTTTATAAAAAATACAACCCAAAAATTTTTATTTATTAATGTTTTTCTTTTACAAAATGTCCACATCTATATCCAAACAAAGAAATATTAATGACACCAGGAGCTGGGAACCGATGTACAAACAGACGTGTAATATGAGTAATATGACACATAGAGTGACATCTAGACGTCAATGTAGGAAACATAGAATGGTGAGTTTTTTGAGAGTTGCCATTTTTATTACAACGAAACCGTTGATTTAATCGAAAAATTGTTCAAATAAGAGTTGTAGATATCGACGGGGGCAACCGATTGCTATAGTCAGGAGCTTTATAGCCCTTATGGTTTTCGAGCTATAATACAAACTTATAGATTTTTAAATGAGACTATATATTAATTTTTCGATAAAACTGATCTAATGCATTAATTAACAACATAAATGTGCAAAAGAAATTTTTTTACTCAAGTTTGATTTTTTAATTAAATTTTTGTTTAACTTATCAGTTAGGCGGTAAAAATATGCATATGTACTTGAGGCTACTTCTACCGATAGTGATCCAAGAAAAGAACCTTTTCCAGTACCATTTCTATCATACAAATTTGGTTATAATAATGATGGCAACTCTCAAAAAACTCACATGGTATAAATGTCAAAGCTCTTCCAGTATTGGTTCGCGTTCTGTTATAGGGGCTTTTACCCTACCAAATTTTAATCAGATTTATTTATATTTATCTGATTATTGAACCCAAGAGATTATGTTATGTGTGTTGGAAGTATATCTTTTTTAATTAGATAAGTGTTATGCAAACATATTGCGTGTATATACATAGACGACTATAGGGGTTTGGGGGCGGGGGGGGGTAGGTTGTTGCGAGTTTAATATGTTGTGAGAACATAATTATACTTTTACATCTAATTATATTTACTGAAAGTAATTTTAAAAGTTTCGCACATTTTGTCATCTGAAATGTTTTTTAGTTAATAATTTTGAACGTTACATAAATGTATATTATATATCATATGTACCTACCGTACGCTTTCAAAAGGTGCGGTAGGTACACCCGTTGGTGTCTTTATTTGGAAATTCATCAAATGAAAAATTGAGGAAATACCTAATTATTATTAAAACCCCTTGTAGGAAGTTCCATTTTAAAAATTTTCCAATCTATTTCATCGCAATCTTCACTGTTTTTTTTTGTTTTTGCTTTTTTCAGCCATTATATGCGTCAAATTCTGGAAGCGTTACGATACTGTCACGAGAATGATATTATTCATCGCGATTTGCGACCATCGTGCGTCCTACTGGCGACAAAGGAGAACTCGGCACCGGTAAAATTGGGCGGATTTGGTGTGGCAATTCAGTTGCACGATTCACATACAACGGAGGGAGGTGAGTTTTCGAATTTCCACGAATATTTTTTTTGGTATTATCTATATGGTGGTGCTTTGTATATATATATTTTTTTTTATTTTTTAATTTTCTATTCGGATAGGGTTTTAAATTGATACTTAACGGTGTTTCTCAGTCAGTTTCAAAAGATTAGATTTACCATTATTTTTGACACGTAGTGTAAGTAAATTTTTGTATGATTTACTACAGGCATGTCTTAGGAACACGAAAATATCCTTTTGGAAATGATCCTTATAGGCGATCAAGTTGATTCTTATTTCTAACAAAAAGTGACCATTTTTACTGATTTCTTAAGCATCTTTTTGGGCACTTTTTGGGGATAACTTGGTCGTTTACCGTAACAAAATTCAATCCTACAGTTGGCAGTAAAGTTTAGAGAAGAAAATTTTCATTTTATTGATGAAGTTGTTCCCTGTTGCATTTTGCGATCCGCCCTTTCACTAGAATAATCTTTAAAACGATTAAGAAACACTGTATTACAAGGAGAGGTTCCGAGTTGGATACCTTTTGGGGTCAGATTTGCACTATCCAGTCTCCAAAAGCCTTCAAACTTTCATTTTTTTTTAATATCTCAGCAAAGCAGAGGTGTAGGCAGTAACGCGTCGGTTCACTGTCCGGATGATAAGGTGTTCGATCCTGGATGTGGGCTACTTTTTTTTCTTTTTTTTTTTAAATTTTATTTTAAATATTTTAAAAATATTTAAAATAAAATTTAAAAAAAAAAAGAAAAAAATTAAAAACAATATAATTTGAACCTTCGATAGCTGTGTGAAAATTACTTGCTGAAAATAACTGGATTTCATCGACATCTGGTATATTTTCTAATTTAAAAAAAAAAAAAAATTGTAGTAAGATCCCAGAGTCGAACCCTTACCATCCGGATTGTGAGCTGATGCGTTACCTACCCGCACCACAACAGTTATGCTTTACTGAGTTACTTAACTAGTATATAAATTGCAATATGAAAGTTTGAAGATTTAACACCTTAAAGTCAGTTTGCTCTCTCCTTGTTAAAATAAAAGGTCTCTTTTACGTAAAAATGATAATAGGCAATTATTATCAGTTACATAATTTTTACAATGATAGCAAGGAGCCAAATTCAAATTGTCTTTTATTCGTTACAACAGTATATAGCCTTGTTATTTAATAGCTTATTTAAATAAATATCAAATTTGAAAAAAAAAAATGGAAAAAAATCCAATTATTGAAAAGATAATAATAATAAGGATGTTTTTTTTTTTATTCATTTATTTTGTATTGTGACGTCAGTGTACATGTTTGGCTTTTATTCTCTGATTTTCTTTTTTTTTTGATGTTAAAAATTATTTATCGAGAATGAGAAAAATCTTTAAAAAAAAATTGCTTTTTATGTTTTTTTTTGCTAGTATATTGTCCAGTTATTTTTATTTTTTTTATTTTGTCCTTTGATTCTTTGTCTACACCGCGTCGAACGCCCAAACAAAAGCTATACCCGGAAAAGAAAATAATTACATTATTTTTATCGTGTGTTTTTATCGGGAATACAAAATAACTCAGTGCGTGTAATTTGACTTGATCTCTTTCTCGTTGTCTCGAAGCCACGCCTTTGAATGTGGACATATAGAAAAAATTTTGTATTAGTGTAATTTTAGTAGAAATTAGGGCAATTTTTTCTGGTGATGTGTGAATTTTTGTGTTTTAATCCCGTCAACCAGAGGTTTCCAATATGTGGCCTCCAAATTCATCGGGATAAATTAGGTTCTTAGGTCACAAAATAACCAGACTCGTTTAGGAAATGTGATTTAATTGCTTTTGTCTATATACAATTTGATTGCGTTAAAAATACAAAAAAGTAGTATCGAAAATTTAGGAGCAGTTTCAAATTTTATGTTTCTAGCGTTACAATTTTTGGAACGGAGAAAAATTTTTGTGTACGTGATGATGACGTAACTGTATTTCTGGACATTTATACTTTCTATCTTTTCTCTTTTTTTCATGTTCCGTCTCTGTCTTTCGTATTCCGTTAGGTTTCGGTATTGAATTATTTGAGAATCGCTGGTCTAGAACAAACAAATAATTTTTGAATTGATACATTTTTTTTTGATACCAAAAGATAAAATTTGTTAAATTTTTTTCGAACTAATCCTTTTAGTATTTTTTTTTTTCAAACATATATTTTATTTAATTTTATATAAATAAAATTGGATTAAAATTTTAAAAATAATCCATCAATTTTGATATATTTCTATACAACTTGTTTATTATAAACGCCGCAAACATTTTTCACTTTTTAAATTTTAATTTTTCAAAATGTTAATTGAATACTCAGACTTACACGTTAGTAGTGTCGCATTAAAGAACCGTGTTCCGAATGCTTGCGGTTTTGCGTCATAAAGAAATAAATTCAAATTTGAACTGTTTACTGCCTCCTGTAGTCCATTAATTTAAAAAAAAAAATTGAATTTGATGACATCACCGCGTATTCTAAATTTTTTAAGAGCCCCAAAAACATGAAATTTGAACCAAATTAGTCCATTTTCGTTACTGCTTTTTCCATTTTTCACAAAATTTTACATATTTCCCAAACGAATTTGGTTAATTTAAACCTAAGAATTTTTCAGTAAACAGTCGAGGAGACTAAAGAACAATGTTAACGTAAAGTTCAATTAATTTTTTCGAGATATAACTTTAGAAAAAGTCCATTTCATGCGTCTTAGCAAAAGTCGAAAAAGGAATCTATCATAATATTTGTAAGACCTTGACGATAGTCCTTCACGAAGCATAGTTAGAAGAGAAGATTTAATTTAAGTAAGGGAATAAATCACCGAATATATTATAATAGAATTTTTATGTCGAAGTTGTAAAAATATTTTCCAACCTCAAACCACACTATGTTGTTTGAATTTTTATCGTACTGTTTTGAAACATACCTGCTCCGATATAATTAATTGCAACATTTTATGGTAAATATCAATAGTAATAATACAATTGTAACATTTTGAAAATTAAATAAAACAGTGCCCGATACAAAACATGTTTATTTATTTTAGACAGAAACAACAACAGCTACATTAAAACAATATTTACGTTAACGATTTTGTAAACGAAATAATTAAAAAATATTCGACTGGGTATTTGTTGTGCCGTTAGTTGGCGATGTAAATTCCAAAACTAGTTAATAAACTAAAACAACGCAGCCATTGATTTTATTCGATCGAAATTTTTTTAATTATTTCGATACCCATATTTACGAAGCGACGGTTTATCAAAAGGTTTTTGTTAATTTAAAAACATGAGATTAAATGCAATTTCAAAATTTTCATTATCTAGTTATTTTGTGGAAAAATAGGAAAATTGGATTTTGGTTGAATAACGTTTAATAAAACGTTTGAAAATTTCTAATTTTTTAAAATAATAAATAGGCCAAAAATATTATGAAACCAGAAAATATACTTTGGTTTAATTTAAAAAAAAAATATGTTAGGGAATTTACACAATAAAATGTCGTAAGACGTACAAAGTGTTGTCATCTAGTGACATTAGTTGAAACTTCGTGTAGTTTACTAACTTATTCACCCATAGATGTGTGTGGGTATTTTAGAAGTAGTAGTGGATATCTATGAAAAAAATTTTAGACGACTGTTTCGATCTCTGTATTTTTGAAGTCAAATTTGTCAGGTTATGGGCCCACGCATGTTTAAAAAGAAAAATATGTAATAGATATTTGATTCGAGAAGGTTTACCTACCACTGATTCAACTATATAGTTCAATGTCTTTGTAGCGCTTCCACCAGTTTTAGAATCCAGTTCAATCGAGTCATATAAATTGGATATTCGTTAATCATATCGGAAACTTGAAAAATTTGTGATACGAAAATTGCGAAATGAGACATTGCACACACATTAGAACCACTTGAATTTTTTTTGTTAGAATGGTGGGGGCGCTGAGAAGAGTAAAATTTCGAAATATTATGATTCGATTCGGACCGAAATTTGAAAAATAAATAATTTTTGTTAATTGCATAATTTTATTTTGTGAAAATTTGTCGATATCTACACTACTTAACTAAATTAATCAACAACTAAATGTAAATTTTCGTATTTACATAATTTTTTTGTTGATAACGTTACGAGTAGCGGCGTTATATTTTCAGTGGCGTATTCATTCATATATATGTGTTTTTTTTGTGTATGCATTTTCGAATATATGCGCATATATGATGCTATTAAGTTAATAACATAACGGGATCATTTGTGTTTTGATACAAATTAAAAAAGCTGGACGGCATTACGGGGCTGGTGAAGGTTCCAAAGAGGGGGAGAAGGGAGAATGATAACTGGATGAAATTGCATTATTTATATAATAGTCGTATTTACATTAATGCAATGTTGCAGTATTCAAACTATACTATGTAGTCAGGGAGCTAGCTGCTGAATAAATATTAGAAGCATTCCTTGTATTTGCGTATATAGCTATAAGAAGGAAAAGTAATATAATCAGATCAATTTGAGCATATGCGATTATTACCGGATTTTGGCGTTCTGGAGCCTAACGAATCCAGAAAATAAAAAATCCCGTTAAAAATTTTCCGGACTTGGATTTTTTTCCGAAGGGAATTTCTGAAGATTTCTTTTTTCTAGGGAAAGTGAAAGGAGAAGACTCAAAATAATTCTGTATATGGGGCATTTTGGTCTTTTTGGAAAAATTGAAAAATTTTGGTTTCGCTCGATTTTCTCTGGGTCTTGTTGAAAAATGCTGAGAAATGGTACAAAAAAATATTATGGGACGAAACTCGAAATAAAGTATTTTGAGGATTGTCTCTTGATTTTGCTCAAAAAATTTTAAGCATTTTCGATAAATGCAGAATATCCTTATACTATAAAATTCTAATTATTACAAGACAATTTTTGAATAAAATAGTCAACAGCTCTTGGACTATAGGGAAGTATTTAATACTATTATTTGGGTACAATACGGTGTGATATTGGTGTAAACAGGTCTCTATTTGAAGTTCACTTTGTGAACAATACATTATATTTCGTTGTGTACTATGATACAATCGCATTGTTGAATATACCGAAATTAAATATTGATGATAATTATATGATTAATATTTTATTAAAGTGGGTACATTGCGGATATGACAAGTGTTATGTCATTTATTGTTAATTCTATTCGCCTCTTTTTGAATAGAGCATGAAAATTCCTTTATCTAAAACTTTACTGGATTATACTATTCTCAGCCGTGTTCAAAAATGAACTTTTTGGGGAATTTTTGTTTCCCATTACTAATATAAGTTTGTCAGAGTTGAATTTCCCACAGTTTTGTGAAAAAGTCTTAACACTGACAACGAATCCCTAATTACACATGAAAAATTTTTTTTATTTTTCAATTTTGAAATTTTTAAATATTGTTTCAATCAGATACAACACTGTCTATTAAAAACCTAGTCAGGTGCGTGTCAGACCACGCAAAGTGATGACAGACATGACGAAAAACCATAAGTGTTCTTGGGGTTATGGATACGTAACACTAAAAAAATTATGTATGAATACGCCACTGACGTTTTTTAACTTTTTTATCTGTTATTTTATCGAAACAAGTAATTTTCGCTATCACAAAAAAATGTAACAAAATAGTAAAAAGATATTTTAGAAATATATTGTAGTTTTGTAATATTGTAGTTTTTTCACTTTAACCATGGGAAAAAAGTTAGGACAGATTTTTACAGCGAAAAAAATGGTATAAAACCTTTCATTGGTCACTTCACTGTATAGGTAAACACGATAAAAACGAAACAAAAATTCGTATTGGTAAACTGAATTGATTTCAGAACCATAGTAACAATGTGTTAAATAATAATATGAATTATACTAATTTATTTTATTCGTTAAACTGTCTTACTGTTTTACACTTGAGTTTTATATTTTTTCTGAATAAATTTTGGGTTTTCTACAACTCAAATTTCTTGCCTATAAACAATTTAATTCGAAGAACTGTCAATGTTTTTGCTACATGACAATCCTTCTCGATAAATTGCTAAGCAACAAATTTTCGTTAGATAAACCCAAATTTATTCGAAAAAATACAATCCTCTCGTGTAATAATAAATGCAAAAAAAAAATATTTTAGTAATATATTAAGAAAAATAAGTAATTTGTTTGTCTATCTTTGGTGAGAGTTGAAATGGGTTTATTTTGACTGTAGCAGGAAATTTAATTTTCTACAATTTCATTCTTTTTCGTTGCTGGATTTGATAGTGTTTTGAATATTACCAATTTTTCTTTTTCCAAAATACCTAATATTCGATTTTTAATTAGACATAATTATTAATATTTTTAAATATAAGTAATTTTTGATCTTAATTTTTTTTTTCAAAATTAATTTTAATGGTTAGGAAGTTAATTTTGAAATTTTTAATAACAGCACGCCAACTGGTGTCTGATTATCGGCCCAACTTGACACCAATGGGACAACTGTATCTCAAATCCGACAAATTGGGTAAGCAAAAGCCTATGCGCAATGTGTTGTTATAACTATGCTGGTTGAACAAACAAAAGCTCACTTTAAAGCGCTCAACATTATTACAAAAACCAACTTTCATTTGCATTAATCAGTTCATTATTATGTTTTTGTGTTTAATTTTTTTTTAGCAAGCGCAGCGCCATTTAATTTGAAATGTATTTATTTATTTTCGTTGAATAGTTTACAATTTATACCACTGTTTTTTGTCCTGTCGTATCATCATTTCAAAATCATCATCGAAATTCATTCGCAGTACAGTAAACGCTCATCATCATCTTTTTCCGGACACTGTTTAAATTATATTGTATGTGTACAAATTTTTCGATTGAATCATGCTAGTGATTTTTTTTTTCATTGATCAGTGAACGAAATCATCAATTTTGTCAAATTATGACTGACAAAAATCTTGTTATTTCTTTTTTAAATGGTTTTATCTTAATTTTGTAAGGAATGGTCTGTAAAACAGAGAATATGAATGTATTTTTTTTATTTGTCTACTGTAAATCGTTATAATTTAAATTTTAAACGTTGCGCGTTGCGTGACGTCACGCAGTCAACCGTACGATGAATAGTGTGATGAATGATAAAATAATATTGAATGATGTTGCAGTTTTTGACAACTGATTTTCGTCATTATAATTTATATTTAAATGATAAAATTGAAATCAAAACTAACTCATGGTAAAAAAAAATTAATAGGTGACTTAATTAATTAATTAAGTCACAGTATATATACTTGTAGTGACATCTGGGTGTGTTTTTAATATTTCGTTTGTGTTCTTTGTTTTAATGTTTTACATAGGTACTAATAGAGAACCTATTTAAAAAAAAGTAAGAATTTACTCCGCTATCCTCGAAAAAACTTATTGAATCATGGATATGTTTTATAGTGCAATAAGCACACATAGCGACAACAACAAAAACATTAGCTATTTATTTGGTTTATTCACTTACTGTATCATCTGTATCGTATAGTCAAAAACCATATCAGTGTGGAATAAAATGACATCAAGTATACTTTGGATAATTTCAATAAACCAGACAACATAATATAATTGAATGTTTATTTTTTTTTTAAATTAGTAGTTGATTATCTAGCAACGATACCATACTTTTTTATAGTCCAGTTTTTGTAATTTTTTTTTATAGTTCAGTGATATTCGTCGCTTTTTTTGGTACCAATTTTAAAAGTCACGAAATTTTTCAATCCAAAACCATAATATCCTCTATTGATGTGATAATTCTTACCTATTTGTTCGGTTATAAATTTTTAACTTTCGGGAAAATTTTCGTAAGGTTATTTCTTCATTATTGCTATGTTACAGAATCATATGAGTTTTTACGACAGTTGATGTCACAAAAATAATTAGGTATTTAAAAAAAAATTACATAATTAAATTGGAGTCGAATTTTACTGGAAAATAAATTTTAATTAATTTGAACTATTTTAAATATTTTCCAAAGGATGGTTGCCATAAGCGACAAATATAAGTCCTATATCATTTAAAATGAAATAAATTCTTGGAAAATTTATTTAAATCATATAATCTCTGATTTTCCACGAAGGATTATTAATAATTATAAAAAATTTGGAGTAGATAAAACTGAAAAGTTAAAAATAAATGTTTCCATTCAAACTGCCATTCAGAAAAAGTTTTTTTCGAAGAATTCTATTTTGATATATTTCTATGTATAAAAAATATTTCTAGTTTTACAGGATGATTTTTTTTTCTTTTAAGAATCTGACTATATATACAGGGTGTAAAACAAATAACTCTCGTCCTTTTGTGGGGTGACTCAGCACCCTGTAGACACTAAATCCGCAGGAATTTTTTCGGAATTAACAGTCGCGTTACCCCTCAAAAGGATAAGAGTTATTTCCTTTGCACCCTGTATATAATATATACACACATCCTTTGAGGGGTGACGCGACTGTTAATTCCGAAAAAATTCCTGCGGTTTTAATGTCTACAGGGTGCTATGAGTCACCCCACAAAAGGACGAAAGTTATTTGTTTTACACCCTGTATAATCAAGTATGTACTTTCAGCTATGAACTTTTTAAATAAAATATTTTAACATCCTGTCATTTCCATTTATATCGGAAGCAGACACCATGTTTCCTTATTTTCGATTTCCGATTTTGGTTGTGATGCAAACGTACGGCCCTTTAAGTTATTTCGTGTTCGCCATACAGTGTTATGTGAGACAGGATGATTACAAAATGTTAAAATTTTGTGGATTCTGTTGAGTCGAAAGTATGGAGTCGATTGAGGACGGAAATATAATTCTGTCTCATTTTAAATTGGAAACGAGAAAACGTGCAAGATTTATAAAAAGTGCCACTTTTAATTTGAAATTTTTGATTATGAATACGAAAAAAAAATTATTTTAAAAATTTCAGTTCATTCATGTAAATTTAGAAGTGTTCTAGTTACCGATATACATGCTAGAGATGTGTAATGATAAACTACTTGAATGGACAGTAGACTGACCAACTCACAGACAGACAGACAGACAGACAGACAGACTGGTGTGCTGTTCGCCTCTACTCATGAGTTTTTCTACTTGTGTTCATATAATTAATATTGAAGCACTTATTTATAGTCTAACGCCATAAGTTCATGTTTGTTGATGCTGTATCATTGTATATACCGTAAAATTGTACAACTTTGCCACAAGTTTCCATTCAAATTTGAAAATAAAGACGAAATTGATTTAGTTATATTTAACTGTTTTAGTGAAATAAAATGATAAAAATTAAAAACGAATTGATAACTTTGCCTAACCTACGTTTTTTGCGTGAAATATTGAAAATATTATAAAAGTGTTGAATTATACCACTGTTATTCACACATTATTGTCAATTCCAAATAAGTAGATTGAAAATTTTTGGCATTTACTCCAGCTTTTTACATATTTATGTCAAAAATGCAATGTTTTCATCGTTTTTACTAGGCGTATCATTGGTAAAATTACTTACCAATTGTTAAAGAGCTGTAATTTTACCTGATCAAATTATTTTTGATAATGCGCGTATAAAAAAATGTGAAAATTGTTTCAAAATGCTGATGAGATTATGTAATTTTTCATGTGACATAATTACCTATTCGAGTTTTAGAGTTTCTGAAATCTCAACCGCAAGTTTGGACACGCAAGAAATATTATGAGCCATGAAATTTTAATTTTATTCAACACCAAGCGAGATGTGATAAAATTGTCTTCACTAGGGAAAGTTGTACCATTTTACGGTACTTGTTATGCTATGCATGTTACGGTAATTTTATTTGTTGAGTTTGATGTTGCGATAGTGTTCTGAGCTAGCTTACTGTCTTTTTTTAATGTTATTTTTATAATTTTAATTGTATAAAATATAATATATTATGAGTTATTTTTTTTATGGCTTATTAATATTTCATATACAAGGTGTTGTTTTTTGAGGTCCGCATATCTTTGAAAAAAAATTAAATTTTCATTTCCCAGTATTTCAGGCTTACAAATTTTTTAATAGGTATATAATATTTGTAGCACAGTAGACATTCTTTTCGAGTAGTGCCGTAAAAATTTGAACAATTTTGTTCGTTTTTAATCGCTAGCATTATTCAGGAGGAGTGTACCAACACCACGGGTTTAGAGTGCAGGTATATGTATAATATTGGCAAAAAAATTCTTTACCTATACAAAACAAATTTTGGCATTATTGGGAATGTCTACCCACTGTACCTATAGATTACAAAAATTTTAAACGCGTCGTTCTCGAAATTACATCTTTTGAAGGTGTCTTTAGGACCTTTTTGTACTATATTTTTTTCTTTTCTATAAAATTATCAATTACTGAACTGAAGAACTGAAAAACTGAAAATATCGCCAATATCAAAGCAACATGTTAATGATGAAAATAAAAATTTCTTTCAAGTGTTTCAGTTTCATTATTTTAAAATTCCATTTATGAATATTCAACAACAGCCGTGTTGTGAACTGTGTTGTGTATTGCTACCGCTAGGTGGAATGTTTTCGAATCTTTTAAAACTATATTCACGTGTTATAATTATAAATGGATTTTTCGCAGCTGCTTGGTATGGGTGAGCTCTGGGTGAGGGCGTAAGTGTAGAAAAAAAATGTGAGGAGATTAAAAGGTCATAAGTGTAATAATGATATTCATATTTTATTTTCTTTTTTTGTGTTTTTTGGTGTTCCGTATCAAAATTATGAAATCAAAACATTTTTGGAATTAATTCGGTGTCCGTCTGTCCGTTTGTCTGTCAAAGATGATTCCATTTGTAGCTACTCGATGAAGAAGATAGGATAGTAAATTTTTCGAGGACATTGTGTTGGGCGTCAAAAATTTAACGATAGTTCGAGAAAAAAAGTTCGAAAACTGTTGTCGTCCCCTTTTATCACCAGAACGTGATTGAGCGAAAATTATAAGGATTGAAAAATGTCCGGAAAAAATATATTTTACACGATGTAAGGAACAACGTATTGTACGGAACACTGTTTGCACAAGTACGACTTGCAATTGGCTGGTTACAGTAAAAATTCGTTTGAACTTGAATAATTTTCCTATGAAGAGAGAATTGACATATTTATTGGCGCTCTTTACAACGAATAATATTTTAATTTTCCATTATAGTTTTTCATACTTATATTTGTTTTTTTAATCGACATTTTCATATGAAAAGTTTTCGGAAACTCATTCGGATATGAATGAAAACAAACTTTTTACACTTCATATTCGATCAATTTCATGAAAACTCTAATGGTGCTTGGTCAGTTGCATAGCTCTGTCTGAGTCAGTCGGTGGCGGGTGGGGCGGGTTAGGGGGGGGGGGTATCTCATCACTGATTTATTACAGCACGATTTATTATATTTACTATGATTTTGTGACGTGTCATTCATCAAGTCCTGGAGTAAATTCCACCAAAAAAAAAAGGAAAAAATATGGCAACATGCTTTTAGAGAGTTCATAATAGTATAATATTTAAAAGGTTTCAGTTTTTTTTTTTTTTTGGTTTGTGCGAGGAAATAATTCAAAATTGCGAGATAAATAATACAAAAAATATAATGGAACGGTTTTCGGGGACAACAGTTTTAGACGGTTTTCTTTTTCAATTTAATTAATCATAATAAAAGCGTCATAAATTTTATTTTACTACTGTTTTTGTGTATTAAACGTTTTTTCGTAATTTCGTCTCGTATACAGGATGTTCTGTTTGGATGAAGCCACATCTTTTCGGGGTGGTTTTAACTATTAAGTAAAGATACTATTAAGTAAGTCAATTGTAAAAATACTGTTTCGAGAAATATGTGTTTAAAAGCAAAATTACTTCAGCGCAATATCTAAGGCAGGCATGAGAATAAGTCACAGATGCTATTTTTTACGCTTTCGAGCACGTTTTTACGTACGATGAATTACTTCGAATATCGCTCTCTGAAAATTTGGGAGTATTGCTCGTCTTAAATGTAATTTCCGTATCGATTAAATACGAATTAGCCTGTATATTGTATATGCGAATTTAATTTTTATTTTTTTTACATGAATATAATTTTTCTAGAAAAGCGTTACAATTAGATACTATATGCATTAGGAAAGTAAATAAAAATAAAAATAAATAGAATTATATTTGGTTTCCCTAAATTAAACTTTGTACCTACTGGAGAAAACATATTTATTATAATTTTTTCTTTCATGAAAATGTTGATTTCGAAAAATTCCTAGAAACACTTTTGATATTAGAACGTATTTGTTTAGAGTTTATTGTTAATGTTTTGTAACTTTTTGATTTAAATTTAAACATTTTTTGAATATCAAATGATGAATTTTTCCTCTTTTTTTTGCCTTGCTACTTCTCTCATTTTTTTAACATTTTGCATTTTCTCTTGTTCCATTTTTTATTTTCATTTTTTTTTTTTGTTGTGCGTCTTCAACGCCCCTAGTGCTTTCAAATTTTTAACAGTTCCGCCGGGAACATTTCCAAATATTGTAATGTAATCTTATTTTTATGTACAAAAATTCGTGAGTTTGAACCTCGTCCTTGGTAAATATTACGTAAGGTACATATTATATGGTATTTTTCATATTTTTTTGGTTCAGTCGTCCAAATTGCTCCGTTATTTTTGCATTCAAATTGTCGAAATTTTGTGCGTACAGTCGAGAATCTAGTTTTTGGTTAATTTTACCGTTACACGTCAAGTGCTTGTTAATGAAATCAGAGGAATCTTGTCGCATTTTATAAAGAATTGCAAAAAATATTGTTTGCAACACGTGTAACATAAGTAACGAGTTAAAATTGTTACAATTTTTTTTTTTTAGTGTTATAAATCAATTTTTCAATACCAACATAATAAAAAAAAATACAAAAATAAGAAATTATATAAAAAATTACTTTGTAATAATACAATTTTCATTGTGTAGAGGGAGTGATGTTAGTACCTATATAAGAATTTGGGTGTATATTATTGGTATATACAAAATAAATGGGTGATATGTTTACATTTCAATAATAGCGTAATTGAAGTTTTCCGCACGAATCATTTCATCCAAGTATTTTCTTTTTTCCAATTTAATTCATTTATGTAAATTCATCATCATCATCATCATCACATTCTCATTCATCAATGCACCCCCCCCCCCCCTAGGTATTTTATACTACATCATATTATTATGGATTGTATATATAAGGAAAATTGTCATCATAAAGTAGACAGGTACCGTATATTTTTTCTTTTCTACGACATATGTAGTTGAAAATTGTAACAATAAGATAAAGAGATCATCTCAGGAAGCGTTCGTGAACTATGTAATTCCATTTGGATCTTTTTTGAACCCCTCTCCTCACCATACCTAAATATTTCCTAATATAACACGTCTTCTTACTGGAGAAATTTAACTGTGTAAACTGTGTGACCAAATGGTAGCAACATAACGCGTTTGAGGTAGTTTTGTGAAATTATAAGCCCGTCATAAGTAATTCATGATTATTCCCGTGTCCTCCTTTCTAATTTTATCTTATAAAATTCAGATTTGTGTAATCGCTCAAATATTTTAGTAACTTTGACGACTAGTATAGTTATTGGACAGTTAAGAAAAATTTTCAAAACAAAGTCTTACAGAAAAAGTACGTGTTGTAGCTTTATTTTTAACGAAAAAATTCATAAATAAAGTAAGACTAATCAATATACATAGGTGGTTGAATCGGATTGGGGCGTCTGTCGAACAAAGGATTGTTGGTCTAGTGGCAAGATCTCTGGCTATAGTTACCGGGAGATCCTGGGTTCGATTCCCAGACGATCCAGTTTGATAATTTTTTCAATCACTTTGTGATTTTTAATTTAAAGTAAGACCTATCTATTTTAATCTACCATATAAAACTTTCATATTACATAATTATTGGTAAGTCTCTCAAAAAAAAAATACCCCTGTCGCAGCATCCTGCATAACATAGCCAATTTCCGTTTATAAAAATTAGTTTTTCTCGGAAACTAGTTGACATAGAAAAAAAGTTTAAAGACCTTTTCTATGTAATTTTTTCTTCTCTTTTAAATGGTGTAAAAAAATTTCGCAATTTTTGAATAAGTGGAAATTTTGGCAAAAAACTAATTTTTTGTAAGAACAAAAACCATCTTCCTGGCATCCGACGAGTCTGGCTGACGAATTCATCTAAGGGTTTGGGACTTCCAATGTTCTCATCAAGTTTCGTAAAAATTGGATACTTCGTTCGAGAGTTATCGCGCGGACACACACACACACACACACATATATATATATATATATATATATATATATATATATATATATAAATTTTAGTGAATATTATTTTCGGTTTCTAGGGACCTCAAAACAAATTTCTGCCATAGTCCTGGGTTCAGGTCGCGTCATGACAGTGGCTGTAATAGCTGAATTCCATTCTGGAAATTCGCTAAAATATTAAAGTTGTGCGTGTAGAAAAATACAGTTAGTGGACAAAAATTTAATTTATTAATTTCTGGCGTATTTCCACAATCCACATGTTCTGTAGATACTAGCAGGTTCTGTTTAACTAAAAAATCAGCAAGTTTGCTTTACTAGTCTCTAAACCACGTAATCTTCAAAAGAGAGTGTCTTGTCCAATAACTGTCAACGTCCAATAACTATACCGTTTACCCTACTACTATTTGAAAAATTTGTCAATTTTTATATACTTTGTGACGTCACCGAGTTAATGAAAACTTAATTTTCACTATGTCTGATTGAGAAAAAGAAAATGTACGGTACTTGTGATTATATTACTGTAGCCAGTTATCATCATAATTTCTATTAAAATTTTCTTTTGTAAATAACAACGCTAAAAGCAGAGCAGTGCAAGCTTCTTATAATAGATACATATTACAGTTAAACGTCTACGTAGAATTCATTATCTAAGCCATCATCTAGTGCGCATGGCTCACTTTAAAAAATGTTCTTGAATTATTATTTTTGTTCATTTACTACCTTACCTTTTGAAAAATCAAAAATTTCATTATCTAAAAAATTGTTCTTTTTTTTTGTATTTAGGACGTGTCGGGAGTCCCCACTTTGCATCGCCAGAGGTTGCCGAGTGTCGTCCGTACGGGAAACCGGTAGACGTTTGGGCGGCGGGCGTCCTTTTACACGTACTACTGTCCGGTTCGTTACCGTTTCGCGGTACCGGGGATCGGCTTCGGAGAGCGGTTTGCGCGGGACGTTTAAATGTAAGTAAAAACTGTTGTAGATTTAATTTTATTTGTAATAACTTTTGTTGTTTTTTTTTTTTTCGGTTTGATTTTCAGTTTAATACTCCATCGTGGGAGTACATTAGTGAACCGGCGAAAGATTTAGTTCAGCGAATGCTTACCGTGGACCAAAATCAAAGAATTACAATCCAAGAAGTACTTAATCATAAGTGGTTACGAGTAAGTATTGTTTTTTTTTTTCGGTTTCCGAACGTAAACATTACAGAGTCCTTATGTTGTTGTATGTAGTTTTTAGTCAGTCAGTTAATTCAACAGTGGTACACGTATTTTACTTTTTCTATGGGGGGCCAAATTTTTTTTTTTTGTAAAGTATAGCTAAACCTTTTTTATGCGGTCTTTTTTTATTAAGATATGAATCAAAATCAAGAGACAGTAAGAAACCTAAATTTTTACTATATAATAACATTCTATGATAAAAATATTTTTTAACGACTTCTAAGCATTTAATCAATACATTTCATAAGAACATAAGTTATTGCATCATTTAATTTTTTTACAGATGTATTTTTCAGAATTTTCATAATATTATGAAAGTCAAATAAGATCATCCCACGTGTAAATTAAGGCTTTGTCTTGTTTAGAAACGCAACTTCTATTAAAATTGTGACGTTTTTAGCGTTTTGAGTTATGTATTTTCCATGAAACTTTTTTTATGCAGTCCCGATCCACCGCATAAAAAAAAGTTCTTTTTACAATCTGGGCCAAACTAATCTTTTTATAGCTATTTATGATATTTTTGAATATATATTTTTTTTGTGTGTGATTTTTTTATGCGGTTCTTATTCACCGTATAAAAAATGGTTCAACTGTACTACTGAAGGATGAAAATAAATAATCGAAAATAATCGTTTTTCATGATTTTCATCTTGTTACAATGAACTCATTTAAAAGATTAATTTTATAAACAGGTTACACTGTAGTCAAATATATATTCTATTAAACGATATATATTTTACATGTGCCTATAATATAACTAATTATTATTTACTTTTGTTATGGAACCGGTTATTTAAAATTCAAAGTAGGAAGGACTTGTAGTATTTGTCGCTTTAAGTACGGTACCCCCCTACCCCCTCTCACTACGCTTCTTGTATCCTGTTCAACCAGGATTATGTCATTATAATTATTATTGTTGACAATCAAATATTTTATTGTATTTATTTTTGTACGCAATTCGCTCCGACATGTAGTTTGTGTGCGACAGAAAATTTTAAATTTATTTTTAGGGCTCCAAAGAAAAAATCTCGAAAACTTTTTGCCAATCACCGACCCCCCTATCGTGTGGGGTGTCGTTAGAAATGGTTTCAATTCATTTTCAAATTTTTAAGCCCTTTTTTGTATGGGAGAAAATTTACCCGCTGAGGAGCCCCAACTTAATGCGTGCTCAACACGCACTTGATAAATTTTTATTTTCATCTTATTTTCATAAATTTTGGAAATGTGCGGTGTATTAATTATGTTTGTAAGGTTGGGTATGTTTTCGTTTGAACGCGTTAGGTACCTACTTTTAATATTGGTCTCTTTGTGATGGAAATTTCGATGGTAATTATTAGCGGTGGTTGTTTTTGATTACTGATCCGGCTGGTATAATTGTGTTTTTATAGCTACGCATACTTCGGTCCAATAGATCGGCTTTGTGGTGGGTTGTTTGACTATATATTCTCGGTCGTTTGACTCGATTGATTAAATTTTTGCCAACGGTTTTATAAAGGTGAGGGGGGAAAAGCAGCAGGAAATGTTTTTTATGAAATATTAAATTATCAAAAAAATTTAATAAATTGGTTTGAAGTGTATTTTTATTCACTGATCGGTACATATTGGTTTCAAAAGTCGCTTTTGTTTGATTTCGGATAGGGACTATAACTAAAAAAATAGTACCGTAAAACGGACCGAATAGTATACGTACTTTTTGAAATCTGTATTCAGTTTTTAGATTTACATTTTAGATAACACTGAACAGACTATTTTTTTACGCCACTGGTGCAGATTATTAATATTAGATAAATATATCGAATATTTGTTTAAAAAAAAAATTGACATAATTTTACATATTTTAAGATATGAAATCCTTTTTAACGTAAACACAATTTAACTAAATTATGAACTTATTTTGAAAAATCTTATCAGTTTGAACATTAAATTAACTTATTTAGAAATTGTAACTTATGATAAATTCAGATACAACTGTTGTCTTCAAACTGTATACTGTTAACTACAATAATTAGAAGAAAATATTAGGTTTTTTCTATTCACCTTGCCAGTGCTATACACTCCTTTTTACGGTATTAAACAGTTTTTTTTTTGAAAACAATCCGTAACTTTTAAAAGTAATTTGAAATGGACGGATGTCACAAAATTTCGAAAAATCCGATTAATATTATCAGAACAAGCAACCATTAAGCACACAAGTGTTTGATTATTGAGAAATAAGAGCGATTTTGAGAGACGTAACCCCATTCTAAGACAATTCCAAGAACCTGTAAGCACGTTTGGCAAGAGAAATGACGACCTTCGAGGACAAACGAGGAATTTTTTCCGCAAAAATTACAATTGACAAACAAGATGTATGGTTTACAGCCTCGGCTACTCCCCTCTCCAGGCGGCCCTGCTTCTAAGTTTCCGTACTGTTCGAAAAATCGATGCTTCTAACCACAAGGCCAATACGGTATAATTTTATTATTTAATCATTTAAAATCTAACATTTTTTTTTTTAAAGTTACCCAACCCCTTACATTTGCAATCACTGGTTTAGAGGATTAAAATGTAAAATGATAGCCATTAGCCGTTATAGCTCTCATCACCCGGGCGGCTAAATATTTTATGCTTCATAATAATAATTTTAATTCTACATATGATTAAATTTCTTGGAATAATTTAAAATGCAAATACACAAGGTACATATATACATACACTACCGTTTAAAAGTTTGGAAACAGTATGAAAATTCAGTAAAATCATCACCGAATAGATATTAATCACATTTATTTGGTTTAAAATATGAATTTTATTTGAACATGTTAATATCATACTTAATTATACTAATGTTGCTATAAAAAATAAACATTTTAGATTCTAAGTTCATCAAAGTAACCACTTTTTTTCTTGATGACTTGTTCACAAATTCTAGAATTAACTTATCAAAATATTCTTCGTCCAATTTTTCCATTCATCTTTTTGACGAATGTCCCGAGTTATGCTACACTAGATCGAAAACGATTTCTCACCAGCAGCTACACGGTTACTTGAAGAGAACAGTGTTATCTGTTGTGCCATTAGGGAGACTACCGACAAAAGATGTAAAAGCTTTAGTGATGAGCAAAATTAGTCTTGGTCTTGCATTTTTTTGCAAGACCAAGACCAAGACTGTAAGTATGGCTTCAAGACCAATACCAAGACTCAAGTGAGCAAGACCAAGACAAAAGCAAGAAAACAGCAAGACTCTTGCTAAACTATTTAAATAGTTTGAAAGTATAATTAATACCGTAAAGAGAGAAAATTCTGAGTTTAGGAGGAAAAAATTCGCTAATAAAAAAAATGCAAGAAAGTGCAAAAGAAAATCGGCCGGGAATCGAACCCAGGATCTCCTGGTAACTAGCCAGGCGTGCTAACTAACCACTACACCAACGATCCTATGCTCGGCAAGCGTCCGAGCCGGACACCCATTCAATCACCTATGTGTATTAGTACTCTCTCTGATTCGAGAAACAGGTACAATTTTTAATTTCAAATATTATCGAGTGCTAATTTACAATTTTAACTGTTTCTCGAATCAGAGAGAGTACTAATACACATAGATGATTGAATGGGTGTCCGGCTCGGACGCTTGCCGAGCATAGGATCGTTGGTGTAGTGGTTAGCACGCCTGGCTAGTTACCAGGAGATCCTGGGTTCAATTCCCGGCCGATCCGGATAATTTTTTCAATCACTTTGTGATTTTTAATTTAATTTATTTTTAATAACAAACTAATTTATTAAAATGTCTCTGGTAAAGAAATTTTGCGTAATCTGCTTTAAAATATGTGTGTTTCCAAACTCTTGAACGGTAGTGTATATTACCACACATGTGTGTGCACCAGTTCTGAGTCCACTGTAGTCCCCCAAGGATTTCATCTATAATAAAGGTTAATGTACACCCCACGCATATGTGGGTAGCTCACAAGCTCTGCGAGCTAGGTACATATATCTGTGTGTGTGTTGGGCAACAATGTTTATAAATGTACATAATATTATTATAAACAACACTTGAAGCCAACAACAATCTGTTAAATACCAACCTAAATAAACAGATAGTTTGTGTTGCTTGCGTGTATGGTAAATAGTTCCTGTTGGACATATCTACATAGAACCGTAAATATTCGATGAAATACACATTTTGGGATTAACACCGCAAAAATGTCCAGTGATAGTGGAAATGGTGGAAATAGAGATGGATACTGTGCTAAGGTTGGGAATGATAGTTTTGAAAAAGATTGAATTTGAATTTGTTCCATTTTTCGGTTCAATGGAATAGCTGCGTAAAGTTAAGTTGAGGTTCCGTATACCATTTTTCATTTTTGAGTCCCCTTTGTGAAATATTGAGTTTCAAAGTGACGTTTTTTTTTTTTTTGCAATTCCGGGATTAAAATACATATGTCAGTGCCACATAATACGGAGTAAAGTGTCATTTTTAGTTACAAGAAGCTAAAAATACTTTTATTTCCGCTTTTTTAAGTCAATCGCAGCAAAAACAGAATTTATAGAACGTGACAAATGAACAAGCATAATTTGTTGCTTCAAAAAGTTCAAACTTGTAGACAAAAACAAACAGTTATATTGTATTGTCGAATTTGATTTATCCACAGTACCCTTGATGACATATTATTTCACACATTTCTAAAAATGACATTTAAGTAGCTTTTTTCTTAATTTTTATAATTTTTAATTATCTGGAACTGCAAAGAAAGTATATACAAGGTGTCAGAGAAATAAGTGACAATCTTTTGAGGGGTGACTCATAGCACCCTGTAGACACTAAAACCGCAGGAATTTTTTCGGAATTAACAGTCGCGTCACCCCTCAAAAGGATGAGCTATTTCCTTTACACCCTATATATATATATATATATATATATATATATATATATATATATATATATATATATATATATACAGGGTGTAAGGGAAATAACTCTTATTCTTTTGAGGGGTGACGCGACTGTTAATTCCTGCGGTTTTAGGGTCTACAGGGTGGTATGAGTCACTCCTCAGAAGATGGTCACTTATTTCTCTGACACTGGATACACCAAGGGACTAAAGTGTTTCTTTTGATTCTTCGTGTGAATTGTTGCCGAGTGATTTCACACTCGGAATCAAAAGTCATACTTTAGTCCCTCGGTGTATAATATACTATTTTTTTGACTGTCACAAAAACAATAGGAATAGTTTTATGATAATTCAGCGATTCTAAAATAGTAAATTTTGTGCCTGAGTCATTCAAATTAAATTTTTAGAACTTAGAAATATTAATAAATTTGGTTTTGTTAAAAAGGAAAAATATTTGTTTAAAAAGGCCTTTGTTATTTTTTGATTTGTTACCTTTTGTAACTACCGACAGTCCCTAGAAAAGAGAATGGTGCCTTATAAACGCACTAAGTTACTGGCTGTATAAAATGTTAAGTTTCAAGTGGTCGAATTAAAAATATTTAAATCAACGTCTCTCTAAACAAATATAAAAAGCAATTACGTTTTTTTGGGGAAACTAATTTAAAATTTTTGTTTGTTAAAAAGATTCGACAAAACGTTTACAATAATAAATAATTTTCATTATATATTAAAATTAATAATTTATGAAATCTTTTCATGTATGAAAATACAATTTATTATTTATCAAACAAGAATGATATTTAAAAAGTTTTGTAATTGTAAAGTATTTTATTTGAAATCCGATCTAGTTTAACAATTTATTTTGAACATACCCTCAAAAGGATGAGCTATTTCCTTTACACCCTATATATATATATATATATATATATATATATATATATATATATATATATATATACAGGGTGTAAGGGAAATAACTCTTATTCTTTTGAGGGGTGACGCGACTGTTAATTCCTGCGGTTTTAGGGTCTACAGGGTGGTATGAGTCACTCCTCAGAAGATGGTCACTTATTTCTCTGACACTGGATACACCAAGGGACTAAAGTGTTTCTTTTGATTCTTCGTGTGAATTGTTGCCGAGTGATTTCACACTCGGAATCAAAAGTCATACTTTAGTCCCTCGGTGTATAATATACTATTTTTTTGACTGTCACAAAAACAATAGGAATAGTTTTATGATAATTCAGCGATTCTAAAATAGTAAATTTTGTGCCTGAGTCATTCAAATTAAATTTTTAGAACTTAGAAATATTAATAAATTTGGTTTTGTTAAAAAGGAAAAATATTTGTTTAAAAAGGCCTTTGTTATTTTTTGATTTGTTACCTTTTGTAACTACCGACAGTCCCTAGAAAAGAGAATGGTGCCTTATAAACGCACTAAGTTACTGGCTGTATAAAATGTTAAGTTTCAAGTGGTCGAATTAAAAATATTTAAATCAACGTCTCTCTAAACAAATATAAAAAGCAATTACGTTTTTTTGGGGAAACTAATTTAAAATTTTTGTTTGTTAAAAAGATTCGACAAAACGTTTACAATAATAAATAATTTTCATTATATATTAAAATTAATAATTTATGAAATCTTTTCATGTATGAAAATACAATTTATTATTTATCAAACAAGAATGATATTTAAAAAGTTTTGTAATTGTAAAGTATTTTATTTGAAATCCGATCTAGTTTAACAATTTATTTTGAACATACCCTCAAAAGGATGAGCTATTTCCTTTACACCCTATATATATATATATATATATATATATATATATATATATATATATATATATATATATATATACAGGGTGTAAGGGAAATAACTCTTATTCTTTTGAGGGGTGACGCGACTGTTAATTCCTGCGGTTTTAGGGTCTACAGGGTGGTATGAGTCACTCCTCAGAAGATGGTCACTTATTTCTCTGACACTGGATACACCAAGGGACTAAAGTGTTTCTTTTGATTCTTCGTGTGAATTGTTGCCGAGTGATTTCACACTCGGAATCAAAAGTCATACTTTAGTCCCTCGGTGTATAATATACTATTTTTTTGACTGTCACAAAAACAATAGGAATAGTTTTATGATAATTCAGCGATTCTAAAATAGTAAATTTTGTGCCTGAGTCATTCAAATTAAATTTTTAGAACTTAGAAATATTAATAAATTTGGTTTTGTTAAAAAGGAAAAATATTTGTTTAAAAAGGCCTTTGTTATTTTTTGATTTGTTACCTTTTGTAACTACCGACAGTCCCTAGAAAAGAGAATGGTGCCTTATAAACGCACTAAGTTACTGGCTGTATAAAATGTTAAGTTTCAAGTGGTCGAATTAAAAATATTTAAATCAACGTCTCTCTAAACAAATATAAAAAGCAATTACGTTTTTTTGGGGAAACTAATTTAAAATTTTTGTTTGTTAAAAAGATTCGACAAAACGTTTACAATAATAAATAATTTTCATTATATATTAAAATTAATAATTTATGAAATCTTTTCATGTATGAAAATACAATTTATTATTTATCAAACAAGAATGATATTTAAAAAGTTTTGTAATTGTAAAGTATTTTATTTGAAATCCGATCTAGTTTAACAATTTATTTTGAACATAACAATAAATTGGTTTCTTTATTTTTTTTTAAAATTTTTATTTCTTATACGTTCTGCCGTGAAAATATCTTGTCCTTAAGGTAGTTGGTCCGAAAAAACGATTTTTCAAAGTATTTTAATGAAACTTCTCTAGACATTTATTTAATTCAATACCAATAATACGAGTCTATATCGAAAAAAAATTGACCGCCCAAATTTTGAGAAAAACGGTTTCAAAGTTTTGTTATTTTAACACGGGGTTCTTATGGGAAAACTTTTTTTTTTTGAATAAAATGAAAAAGTGTCAGAGGAATTTGATAAAAATGTAATATGTTATAAAATACAAAGTTACAAACCATATTTAATAACAAATAAGAATTATTGACCGCACCGTTTTTGAAATTTAATTTATAAACATCAATTTAGCACGTTTTTACAACGCTCTTTCAACAATGCTTTTATATTGCTACAACATAAGCGCGCGGAAATTAAAAAAAACAAAAAAACAATTGGTATACAAAAATATAATAACTGAAGAATGTTAATACATTATTTAATTTTTGATAAAATTTTTTCGCTGAGCTACACTTTTGTACCAGACTATCTCGCACCAAATACCTTAACATCTATACATATAATAAAATTGTAACGAGACCATTTCTGTACATGGAGTATTTTTTGAAAATTCTACTGGTACTGTAAATAGTTATCGATGTAGATACCAAAACAGCGATTTTTAGAATTTTTGTCTGTCTGTCTGTCTGTTCACGCATCACGCAAAAACTATCGGACGGATTTTAATGAAATTTGGTGTGGTGATAACCTATTACTTGGGTCAACATTTAAGATACTTTTTACTCCGGGAAAATTTCTCATTCGCACGGGAAAATAGAAAAACCATTTTGAGCATGTGCACACATTAGGCAAAAACTATTGGACGGATTTTAATAAAATTTGGTGTGGTGATAACTTATTACCTAGGATAACATTTAAGATACCTTTTACTCCTGGAAAATACCTTTTTCCCACGGGAAAATAGAAAAATCATTTTGTGTATGTGCATGCATTACACAAAAATTATTATTCTTTGCAAGTTCTGTATAAATATTACACTTACATACTTCGCATTGAATTTATAACAATGCTTTGCGCGAACGACGTCGCGGGTACGGCTAGTATTTTTAATAAATTGTGTCTCGTTAGTATTACAACAACACCGGAAGACAACTTTCTTTTGTGGATGGAAGTTAATCTTCTTTTTGAAAGCATAAATAATTATCGTCCCATTCTTCACGTCACAAGTAGATAGATAGTACCTTGTTTGATCCCCCTTCCGCTGTTACGTTTTTGTACGTATTTTTCCTGTTCGCAAGCAAGCCTGCCGCCTGCCAAGCATCGCCGGCCCAGCTCCGAGCAATAAATATTATACTATTATAATCTTGTCGTAATAATTTATTAAGATGAACGAGAGGAAGAAAATTCTTGAAATATAAATACTGAATATTTAAATTGTATAGGTATATGGATTATATGTTTGTTTAATTTTTTGATACGGGTTTAAACAGTGTTGGATTAACGCTTTCTGGGGTGCCAGATCAAATGGGGGTCACATTTAAAGTAGTGTGTATAGCATGAACCAGTCCAAGGGTTCAGTTTTTTTTTTGGGTTCATGTATGAATTGAGTTTTAGGCCACTTTTTTTTTAATTTAGAAAATAACTTTATGGCATTTGTTGTTTGAAAGTAATCTCCAGCATTCTGTCAGTGCAACTTTGAACTGTTTTATGTTAACCATTCTACAGGGTGTAAAAAAATAACTTTCGTCCTTTTGTGGGATGACTCACGACACCCGGTAGACACTAAAATCGCAAGATTTTTTTCGGAATTAACAGTCGCGTCACACCTCAAAAGGATAAGAGTTGTTTCCTTTACACCCTGTATATATATATATATATATATATATATATATATATATAGGGTGTAAAATAAATAACTTTCGTCCTTTTGTGGAGTGACTCATAGCACCCTGTAGACACTAAAACCGCAGGAATTTTTTCGGAATTAACAGTCGCGTCACCCCTCAAAAGTATGAGTTATTTCCTTTACACCTTGTATATATATATATACAGGGTGTAAAGGAAATAACTCTTATCCTTTTGAGGGGTGACGCGACTGTTAATTCCGAAAAAATTCCTGGGGTTTTAGTGTCTACAGGGTGCTATGAGTCACTCCACAAAAGGACGAAAGTTATTTGTTATACACCCTGTATAATAACTGCCCTGTCTTCCCGTTTTTACTAAACACAAATGTCAAACTAGAAGTCACCAGCCACTTCCGATGTTACAGATATCTCTATCCAAAGTTTTAACTATCGAAAATTATTTATTTCGTTTGTTAATAGTTGAAACTGTCGATGTTTTTCCCCCACTACTACCCAGTGATCCATATTCTCTATGACCTGACTACCCAGTGATCCATAATCACTGTGACCTTACTACCCAGTGACCCCAAATCACCAATGATCAAATCTTTCGTTTTTTTTTTAAATATATTTGCGTAAACGATTTAAATTTTAAAAATAGATTTTCCCTAATACTGAAAAACTTTTCCGAGTAATAAAATCAATCTTTAATGTTTTCTAAAAGTTTTTTTTCTGTACCACTTAAAATACAGAAAATTTGTTTCGAAGTATGTTCCGATATTAGAAACGATTCCGCAAAAATTTTAATTTCAAATCATTAAGAGAAATGTTGCAGAATCGAAATGGTTAGAAAATCGTCTAAAAGGAAGCCGAAGTTCTTGCTTCAAACAAATTTTCACGACATGCTTGAAACTCTTATTTAATACGTGTTCGTTCTGCATGCATTTGATTGTACACAATTTTTGATAAATTTCAATTTGTTGACGAAATTTTGTATAAAGACTATAGTAATCACCGTATAAATAAATTTCATAGAAAAATTTTAATAAAAATATTTGATAAAAATTGTTATTGCAGTTATAATAATACGCGTTATACCTATAAAATAATCTTTTTTTTTCTTTCTTTTTATAAGCCAAATTCGTTCGCGACATGAAAATTGCAAATATTCGTAAATATCTGAGTCTATAATAGGAATTTAAATTGAATATATTCTTACCTGTTGTGTTGTAGGTACCAATTTTCTCATATTACAGAGTCAATTCCCCTGTAGCGTGGTTATCACATGTTTATATAAGAAGTCCCACTGTTTTTTTTTTCTTACAGTCAAGATTAAACGGATATTCTCAATCTGTTTCAAATAGTTTTCTAGTGGTAAAAATAAAACCTCAGTTAATTTCTGTAGAAAAATTGTCGAATTTTATTGAAAAATACAATTTTGTAGAATACCGTATAGATGATTTTCAAAACGAATTTCGATGTTTTGATAGCCGGACAGCTATTCTTCAAACATGCTATTGTATCAGTAGAGGGTGGTTTTGACTGTGTTTAAAATACTTGAATTTGGCGCCCAAAACCGTTACTTAAGCTTGCATAATATTCTCTCGACAGATTAGCTTCATTGGAATGCCTGAAAAAGTCCAAAGGTGAAGGTTCTTATGAAAGTATCACACTGTCTCTGTGTGTTTCACGAAATCACTATTTAAAAGAAAGTTTAAACACAAAAATTTATACATTTGTTAACCAAAAGTCAATATTTAAAATAAATGCAATAAAACGCAAAACAGCAACTATATTATAAACAATCATTTCCGGAAAAGTATACGATTATTGATTTAAAACCGCCTAAGCAAGGGTCAATTACATTTTCAATCTGACTTAAAAATGATTACCAACCCCTTCTACTTCCCGCTTACCTCTTACAGCCTGAAATTTATCATCTTCGCAATTATATATTCAATTTGCGATTTCACCCCACTGAATCAATTATTAAAACAAGTGGCCGTTACTGGCAAACTTCAAATTAGCAAAACGGGAAACGCAGATATAGTACTACAAATGGACTCAAAAGGCTCAATAGTTAAGCCACCAACCGCTCACAGATGGCTCACAGTGATTACAAAACTGATCACTAGGTGTCATAGTCAATATGAGAACCACCAATTCTTACTCAGTAAAAACTATTAATTCAAAATTCGACAGAGCATAATATGATATTCACAGTAATGCATTTTGTTGTGTTTGTTTCCGAACTAATCATGGCATGGCATAGCATAGCACATTATAACACATTTGAGGAATGGCTAGCTACACAGAAAGGAAATTTTATCACCAAATTAATCAAAATTTCACAAACTAAGTTGACAGAATAGATATCTAAAAGCTATTTCTGCTCATACAGTAAAACCAACTTTAAAATTACAGTTAATTAAACATATTTTAATGAATAATAAATATGTAATAATATATATATACACTTATATTTCCCCACACGTTTCACACAAACGTCCGCCCCCCCGCCCCATCTATACTCTTGTAAACATTGTAATATTTTCCTTTAAATGAAAAACGGAAGAAAAATCATCTTCTACGGCACTAAAGAAAATATTTAAGTACCAAAGATAAATAACTCTACATATTATTTAGGTATGCATATAGAGATAATATTGTGTTTTATACGAGATGTTTTATGCTACTGACGACATCGAAATTTTTGAGTAAGTATGGGAAATAATTACGGAAATTAAAGGTTTGATCAATTTGTACCAGTTTTATAAATGCCAAAGTGAGTTTGTTTATGGGAGACGTAGAAAGACATAGGCTACCACGGGAAAACATGTCATTCTCATTGGTCCGTAACTCGCTTTTTCACTTTATAATTTCAAAGGACTCCTCCCCCTCCAAATGTGTAGAATTGTATCGAAAATGGGTATGTGATTTGTAATCAGTTGCTTCTGCCCTTTCCCGCCAAATATTTTTCGTGACCACCACTTTGAGAATCACTGCTATAACTGATTGTGATTGGTTTTAAACATTGCATAGGCTAATAGAGGGAACTAAGAAGGATATAGGCTACATTTTTTGTTAGGACAACTTTTAATTTCTGTGGGGAAATATATTTAATATTTAATTGAATTCATCTACTGTTTTTGATATTGTAAATGCTTAAAATTGAGCGCCGCGCCGTGATTAAATTTTTTGCTAAAGGAAATCTTTGGAATCAAATGATTTCGTTTTGAGCAGAGACATTACTCAAGTACGTGTACCTCTGTTTAATATAATTATGTATATATGTCTTTGGTAGCTTGAAACACACAGTGTTTGATATACTGTATTAAAGCAAATGAAATACATATGTTTACTTTCAGTATATTTGATAGGAAACTGATAGCTACGACAATAAATCCGATTTGTGTTTAATAAAATAAGAAGCTACCAAAACTTTTCCAAGCAAACGTATTTGCTTAATCCTTATTTTCTGTTTTAATATTATATTATTCCGTCTGTCTGATGATAAATTTTCTTGGTTTTTTTCCCGTTTTGTTACAGGATCGTGACAAGAGTAGCACCAAAGTGCATTTACACGAAACCGTAGAAGAACTTAAAAAATTTAATTCACGAAGAAAATTAAAGGCTGCCGTTTTGGCGGCGGTGTCGTCGGAAAAATGGACATCCGTATACGCCGATCCGAATAGTGACGGTTTTAGCGACTTCGGGGATGACGATGTCACGTCGAATGGTATAATTTTTTTCTTTTTTTCATATTAAATAGCAGTTTTTAAGTTTTTCAAAATTTTTCACTCTAGATAATAGATAGAGTCGCCCCGATAGAGAGACAGTCGCCCCGGTCTTAAGTCTGTATTGTTTGAAGAATGAATACTGACCTTAAAGAAGATAACTTAAAGAAATCGGGGCCAAAAGTTGAAAAATCTTTGTTCCCAGATTGTTCGATCAGAAACTTAATAATTTTTCCGGTATTTTAGTCATCAAAATTTTGCAAAATAATACGTTTTTATACAATTCCTTTATATCAATCATTTGCTCTATTTAATTTGTAATAACATAATTTATTATTTACTTATAACAATATCCATCTGTCAAAATTGAATCATCCTTAAATATATGCAAACAATACACACGTGTATGTGTGATTGCCTATATGTTTTAATAGTACATAAACTAATTATATTGTATGAAACAGTTTTATGAATTTCCCCCCAAAAAAACAATTACGATTTCCTTTAAAAAAAAAAAAATTGAAAATATATGACGTAATCATACAGATTTTTTCCTGAATCGTTTTTTATTCGATACTTATATATTATTACGTCACAGACATTTTCGATGATGGCTCAATTTACTTTTACGAATACACAGGGACAAATGAATCATTTCGAGAGTGTGTTCAGATGTGTTTTTCGTTACGAATGGAAAACTTGAAAATATAAAATTCATTGGAGCGTATAAAAATTGCAAAACATTTCCGGCAATTCTCTCGGGTATTCCCATTGTACGAGTATATTGAAAAACAAAATGTTTCTATTTTTCTTATCGTAAGTGATTTTCTTTTCGAAATTTGTTGCAGCCGTTGGAATGATTCTGGATTCGTTAGACGACATTCACTGTTTACAGTCATCCACGTTAAGTCGCGAAGAACTTCTAGAACTTTTAGACGATTTTCAATTACATGCGTTATTAGAGGTAAGTGGAATAATTTTTCTGAAGACAGTATACGATGTTTCAGTTGCGATCACTAGAGGGTAACATGATTATCTTTTTGGACGCTTAGATGGAATTTTTGATGAAACAAACTTGCAGGCCTATAGATTGCAGCCTAGATCGCGTACGCTTAAATACGGCCCTGAGAAAACAGATAAACTTTATTTACGCCACCAATGCAGATTTTCTCTTTCAAGAAATTCTAATTTTGCGTCCGAGACTACTAAAGTAGCGGAAGCATTGTGATCACTTTTGAAAAATAAAAAATTTTTTCTCTCCAAAATCAAATTTTTTACGCACATTTTACGTTTTAGAGCTTCCTGAACAATTTTGGTTTGGGCCGTCCGTCTGTCCGTCGTCTGTGTGTCTCCAATTTTGCACCAAGTGGCATAACTTCCGAACTATTCGATTGTTTTTAATGAAATTTTCAGAAATTATGCAGTTTGGCTCCGTGATGGTCCCCTATGAATTTCATCAAAATCGGAGTAACGGTAGCAACGTCGCTACCATGTCATTCCAAAATTGCACCAAGTGGCATAACTTCGGAACTACTCAATTCTTTTTTATGAAATTTTCAGAAATTATGTAGTTTGGTTCCTATATGGTCCCCTATGAATTTAATCGAAATCGGAGTAACGGTAGCTACGCCGCTACCATGAAGTCCCATTAAATGTCAATATCTTATTTACTGCTAGTCCTATCTCGCTCAAATTTTTAGGGTACATTGGGGGTTAGTTTCTAAAATATTTTTGCTATTATTTTATAATTTAACCTTTAAGTCTTTTGAGTTACAACAGTTTTTTATAAACTTCAAGGCGAAAATATAATTTCACGGTATATAATATGTATATTTGGTAGAATACTATTTTAAAGCCTTTTACGACTACGAGGAAGCTGTGTGCCCACCCTATTGGCAGCGTATTTTTCCTTGTTTTCAATTCTCATAATGCTCGCTTATTTACAAAATATATTTTTTATCTGTTAATTAATTTAAAACTCAATATTAATAATGCTTACTTCCACTGTGGCTGTAATTATACGTGTTATGCGGTAAAGTACTTTGTGATAAGAGAAAAAAAATATAATAAGAATGAATGGATATAAGAGAAAGAGACGAGAAAACGTAGCAAGACCATTTTTTAAAGAAAGTAATTTTAAAAACTAGTTATACACAATAATGGTTGCACAAAAGAAGTGGTAGGGTTACAACAAATATACTTAAACCGAATGCGAATGCGAAAGTAAATACGAATAATATTATTTCTTCAATTTATTTTTAATCAAATTGGTATTGGGATGCTTGGTGAAGTTATGTACATTGCCTACATTCAGGGGCTCATATTGACTAGTCACTTGGTTCACACACTTTTGCTCAGTTTTTGTTGCTTCTTTGACTTAAATATGAATATGAATGCGAATGTAAATGCGAATTTTCATCATAGCCCTATTTTGTAGAAGTACCGATGTAATACGTACTATGTATAGGTATGTATCTAGTCGCCGTAAACAGAAAATGCAAGACATGAATGTCGCTATTTTTTAAAATTTATTTTCTCTGTTTTTTTCTTTCGTCTTACGTTCGAGTTCTTCGCTTGTTTTAGACGTGTTTTTGTTTTTATGTAGGTAGAGCGAGGTATAAAGTTTTCTGAGTGGGAAAAGATGGAAACTTTTTAATTTTACAAGAAATGTTTTTATGAAAATTGATATTGTTGTAGATCAATCGAGGTTTGTAGTTCTGAAATAAAAATTACGAAACACGCCCTTCTTCGCTTAATTCTATAGTTTTATTTACAGTAAAATTCAAGGTGATGACGTCATCAAGAAAGATTTTTGTTTTTGAATATTTCTCGGTGAAATTTTAGTAATTTTTGGGTATCTATTTTTTGCCTTTTTTACTCTCAAATTTTTGAAATTTAACTTCAAAATATGTTCTTAATTTTATTAAAAATGAAAAAAAGTGACTTTTATATTATTTCAAAGCAAACACGTTCGTTCGGTCCCAATAAGCAGCCCTGAAAGACGATCAAAACAGCAAAATAAAGATTAAGAATAAAAGAAAAAAAAGGTTGTAAAAAATTTTACTATACAATAATTCTTAACAATAAAAAAAAAATTGCTGCATTGTAAGATGTTTACCATTTCTGTCACAAATAATGTGCCCGCAGTACGCCTTACGTCACCTGTTACGCCCAACCGGAGTACGCTTAATTGGTTTTATTGAAGTAAATAAATTTTCCTATAATCTCAACCAATCATAAATATTTCATTTGTATAGGTATCTAGATTTTTTTAACCTTTTGTACGACGGTTTCCTTTCGGGGAAACTAATGCAATTTTCTTAATGGAAAATACGTTATGGCTTCCGTTTCTTTGACTTTTTACAACTAAGAAATTAAACTTAAAATTACGTAAAATTTCGTCACATTTTTTCTTGGGAAACTTTTTAATTTTTTGTATTCGTTTTCAAAGACGTTCAGCATTGAATAATTTTTGAAATTTTTCCTAAAAAGGTTAATCGGAACATGTTTTGAATCGGGAATCGAATTTTTCCAAAATGGTATCAGAGACGGTAAAATTGCATTCTATAAAATTTTCCTTAAACGTAATAAATTTTGATTCTTTGTAACTTTTCAACAAAATGGTTTTTATCTTAATGATTACTGCAATTCTGAAACACTTAAACATTCACCAAAATATAGTGTTTCTTTAGATCTTATTGGACCTTAAAAGTTAGATGAAAAATGTATTTGCCACATTCAGTGTTAAAATAGGGTTAATCCTGTTTTATAAAACACCTTTATCCTCTTTGGTGCATGTGTCTATTAAACTTTCAAGTTTAGTGGATCATAATGTAGATAGTTTTTTGTCGATGCCGTATGGTGTCACACGGTATGGTATATTCGTGGTACAGTTACAACCAGTTACAACCGGGTTACATTACCTTTTTATACCGACATAAAATATTAGGTATGTGTCTGTGTCAATATTGCTCTTTGGTTGTAGCTAACCTATACACATTCACTAACTGGATTTACTTTATGTATTTAAACATTCAAGTGTAATATGTAACGAATTTCAGTAGGGGAAGATGGTATCAGTTATGACAAATATATGTTTAATCAGCGAATTTCTGTTTATAAAAATTGTCTTTTCGTCGAAAATCCGTTTACAAAGGATAAAATGGTTCAGAAATGTATTTTATGTGATATTCCCCCCAAAAAAATTTTGAATTTTTGCAAAAAAATTAATTTTTTTGGGGGGACCCGGACATCGAATGTGTTTGGCGTAAGAATTCATTCCGTTTTTAGGGACCTCAAAACAAATTTTTATCATAGCTGAATTACCTATTTATAAATCTTATAGTATTTTATCTCAAAATTGTTACAATTGATACCACTTTCCTCTATATAATGTACATAAATGTTATATATGTGGAATCAAATCAAGTGTAGGTTATATTCCTAGTATATAAATATTGTAATTTTATAGTATATTTCGGTCGAAAATGGACAGTTTAGCTTAATAATATATTTGAATTAAACAGGTCACACTGTAAAAGAACAATCAAAGGAAGTTAGTAGTAGTAAAATTTGGTCGGATTTTCAATTTTTAAAGACTTACAGGCTTAAATATTTCAATACTTTTTTAGTGGTGGTGGTGCTGTCAAATTAAAAATTTAAATTATTACTGAAAAAATTTGTGGTTGCTGAAAGAATATCACTACTCTTGTACTATTTTACACAAAATTAACTCGAAAATATTTTTTTTATTTTCCAAAAACTCATCAAAACTTTTAATAATGCCTCGTCTGAGTAAGCTATGTGCCACATCATTGATTAACACGTTGACGATCATAACGTACAAATGACAAGACATCCAACTGGTACACTATTTTGACTGTTAATACATTTTTTATGGCATTTTGTCATTAGCCAGGTTTCACGTGACGCTGAATGACGTCCACGGTCACCAATCTGTTAAATTTTTTTAAACAATTAATTTGTAGAATTTCCATAATTGTATATTTTCATAATATTTAAAATTTTATAAATTTTTATTTGTGCTGTAAAAATTTTTCCATCCATTATTAATTAAGTCCCTATATAATTTTCCAGGAATTTTTCCCGGTGTATTATTTAAATTAACATGGTACATATTTAATTTTATTTTTAATTACATAAGAGGTGGGGGGAGGAGAAAATTTTAACGACGCACTGTTTGTTTCGCTGCATTTTCCGTCCGTTTCCAACTGTTTTATTAACTTTAGGAATTTCTACAAAACATTTTCATTATATTACGTTTTTAATATCCTTTACCGATGAAAAATTTTTACTTACTTGTGAAAATTTTATACACTGATCATTCAAAAAAACAGTTTTCAACTTCATTATTATAATTTCCTTTGGTTTGATCTCGTTTCCGTGAAAATAATCGTCTTAAAAGTACCAGTTCACTTGTAATGTTACGCTTGGCCGATTCGTTTTATTCGTCAGTGAGAAAAATTTGTTAGCTATGGTTCCACAGTGTTAAATGAATGTATTAAAAATTTGTTCCATATAGGTTACGCAGATTACGGTGTAGTATTTTAGTCGGCTACCTACCTGTAGTTTCCCAATTATGTCAGCACTGTTTTAATATTATATATACTTAGTCGAATACAAATATGAATCAGAATGAGAATATTAATAATTCAGCAATGCTGTTGCTGCACATTAATTTTGTTTTAACAGTTTTCTTGCTATTTTTCCCTTTTTTTGAAAGTTTTTTTGTTAGTATTTTTGTTCAGCCTTACTTGAGAATTAATTTTAATCCGCGCCGGGGATGCCACTTGGTGACGTTTTACAACATTTGATAATACGCCTGTCTTTCTACACATCATATTATATAACAGCGATGTGTTTCGAACATAATTTAATTAAATATTGTAAAATTAGTAATGATGTGCTTGATGGTAACGATGTGGTCGTCCATTATTGATCAATTAATTCATTATAGTGTTGCCATAATTAAAAACAATTAGATGATTGGCATATACATCAAACTCACTACATTCTAATATATGAGGTACATACATGGGTAGGTACTCACTCACATAGTGGAGTTAGTGCTGTTGTATTCAATCGAAACGTATTGACTCCATATGAGTCAATTTTTTTTTTTATTTGTCATTAAAATTTGAAAAGACCGGTCGAAAAAGTAATTTTCCTATATTTTTTTTTAAATAAAATTTTTTTGTTTAATAACATCATTATAATCACAAAAATTTTTTACTGTGTCAGAAATCCATAAATAAAGTGATTAGTGATGAGCAAAATTAGTCTTGGTCTTGGTCTTGCATTTTTTGCAAGACCAAGACCAAGACTATGTATACCAAGAGCAAGAGCAAGACCAAGATTATAAGTATGGCTGCAAGACCAATACCAAGACTCAAGCGAGCAAGACCAAGAAAAAAGCAAGACTCTTGCTAAACTATTTAAATACTTCGAAACTATAATTAATACCGTAAAGAGAGAAAGAAAATTCTGATTTTAGAAGGAAAAAATTCGGTAATAAAAAAATGCAAGAAAGTGCAAGATTTTTTAGCAGTACCAAGACCAAGACTGCATTTTGCAAGACCAAGACCAAGACCAAGACTCAAACTGTTCTAGCAAGACCAAGACCAAGATTCTTAATGCAAGAACAAGACCAAGACCAAGACTTGGCAGTCTTGGTCTTGGTCTTGCATTTGTTCATCACTAAAAGTGATAGAGTGAGATAATTGGAAGGGAATTATAAATTTTAGAAGTGGTCATTTCTATTTTCACCAAAATTAGAGATAAAAGAAGACTTCTTGCAAATCAATCATATTTTTGTAAAAGGAATTTCGTTAGTTTAATTGCAAATATGTAAAGTTTATACTGAAATTACTTGGATTCAAACAGTCACTCCAAGTAAAGTGACTTCCTTTTAATTCGATGACGTCATCAAGGCTAATAAAATATTTTAGCGTTTCAAAAGCCGTAAATAAAGTGATAGAATGAGACAATTGGAGGGCAATTGTAGGTTTTTGAAGTTGTCCCTTTTCATTTTTAACAAAATTAAGTAATTAAGGTCCACGGAAGAGGAATTTCTATGGAATTAATCATATTTCTAAAAGAAATTTCGTCGTTCTGATAAAAAAACTGAAAAATTTACACCTAAATTACTATACTTAAAACAATTACACTAAAAAAAACTTCCATTTAGTTTCATTTGAGGGAAAAGAAATTTTCTTATTTTGCTGACGTCATCAGGGCTACTAAAATTTCTCAGTGCCCTAAAAACTGTAAATAAACTGATATAAAAATGAAATTGGATGTAAATTATAGGTTTTCGGAGGCGCTCTTTTCACTTTTACCATATAATTAAACGCGTAGGACTAAAACTAGATAAAGCAAGGGGTTGGTTAGAGGGCTCATTAAGACGACAAGTGACGAAAAGTTATTTGGACATACCTTGTTGTCCTGGATATTCATCATGATACTTGTTAATATGTATTCACATAATGCAAAAGATAGATAGATACTATTAATCAATATATTATGATTACACGATAACTGCTCTACATACATGAGTCTTTTGTCAATCGATTTCAATTCATTCCGGCAACCGACCGACGTACCGGTACCGGGCCACGCTAGTACGGTTTTAGTAGTACGGTAGGTATGTTGTAAACATTGTGTGTATGATACATATTCAAGTACCCTGGCGTGAAACTCGGAACTATGGGTTTAGTTACGTTAGGTATTTTAATTTTACGTATCACATAAAAGATAAACATTGTCATTTTTTTTCCCGGCTTGTTTGTTTGTTGTTTTGTTGTTCCGGTGTGTTTATTAAATTGTCTGCATACAATTGATACACGTTTAATCGAATCCATTTATGCCATTGACACCGAAACGGTGGTGTGCGAGAAAAAATGATTTAATGTTTTTATTTTTTTCAATTTGTTAGCTTAGTGATTTTTTATACTGGCAAAAAAGTAAACGTGTTTAAACACGTATAGAAAATTTCAAAATGATTAGTAGGGGAAGCATTTTGAAAATTGACAAATGGTGGCCAAAAAAGGTACTAATTTTAGTATGTACCCAAGTAAATTGCTAAATTGCCAAGTTTACAATAAAAATTTTTTTTAATATTATAAATGTTGTATAATTGCCTTTATGTAACAAAAATAAAAGTATAATTGATTGTACTGTAAAATGGTCCATATTCACTGTGACCTTACTACTGTTGTTCCATAATCACTGTGACCTTACTACCGGTGATCCATAATCACTGTGACTTTACTACCGGTGTTCCATAATCAATGTGACTTTACGACCGGTGTTCCATAATCAATGTGACCTTACTACCGGTGTTCCATAATCAATGTGACCTTACTACCGGTGATCCATAACCACTGTGACTTTACTACCGGTGTTCCATAATCAATGTGACCTTACTACCGACGTTCCATAAGCACTGTGACTTTGCTATCTAATTGTCTATAATTACTGTAACCTTACTACCGATGTTCCATAATCACTGTGACCTTAATACTGGTGTTCCATTATCACTGTGACCTTACTACCGGTGTTCCATAACCACTGTGACTTTGCTACCGGTGGTCCATAATCACTGTGCCTTTACTACCCAATGGTTTATAATCACTGTGGCCTTACTACTCATAATCATCGTGGCCTAGTAAGGTTACCTAGTAAGGTAGTAAGGTTACGGTGAACATGAACCATTGTGGTGGTGCATTTATCAGAGACGCATTTTACACAGAACGTACCAAAATTTTGATTGATCGTGGGATTAATCTTTTGGTTACTAATCGCTCCAACTTTTTGGATACTTTGTACAAACTGTTCAGTATCTTTGAAAGCTTATAGACTTTTTTTTGAAAATGTTGGAACATTTTATCAACATCTGGCATTGTATATCATTTTCCCTGTGCATCTAAATAATGTGTTGACTAGGGTGTGAGTACTCCACCCACATATTTCATGCGAAATATGTTTGGGGCTTGATGCACGTCCAAATAAACGAGCGCGTAACTCTATCCTCGGTGCTGTAACAACATTCTTTGATGTGACCGCGAAATATTGACTATGTCACATGATATTCTGGTCCTAACATACAAACATCGAATAAATATCTGCATTACCACACCAAGTGGGTGTATCGGATCGTATTTCCACTTAGCTCTTTTGCTTACAGTGTGTAGCTCATACCAGCTCATACATTACTAGAATATCATAGCGACATACGGGCAGACAGACGGATAGATAGATATATCAATGCTGTGTGCTAGAGACACGTTATCAACCACCGTACATACATATGTGAGGTTAAATTACCACCAAGCTCAGCAGAGTTACATATTGCAACAAACACTACACCTACCGTATATAGAGTAATGTTTAAAAATGAATAAAACATTCGACATGTTCTGGGAATGTTATTATTTTGTAAGTGTACAAGTAGGTACAGGGTGTTACGCGAGAAGCATTCAAAGAAAAGTTGTTGAATTTAAAATATTAAACATTGATTTGTTACAGCTTATGCTAGAAATTTTGGAAAGTTCTGTTTTGTGAAATTAATAAAGTTATGAACCATCATCTCAACAATTCAAATGTATTGTGTGAATATATGACTTTGATCGATCATGGTTATTCAGATGTTGGTTACATGATTACTAACAGACGCATTAACGATTATATCATATATACTATAAAGATGTATTTTAGGTATTAATAAATAATTACAGAAGAAATTAAAAAAGTGCAATAAAATATTTCACTTCGGTCTACTAGTTACAGTTTTTGGAATTGGTTAGAACGCTAACGGTTAGAACAAGTGGGCAACGTTTGTGCTAAAAAAAGGGTGTGGCTTACCCGTTTTACTTGTGTACACTTCTCTTACTTGGGATGTGCAGTTTTTGGAATTATTCTGTAGTTAAATATGTTAATGAATTTTATATTTTAGCTATCGTAGAGTGTTCACTGAAATAGGTAATTATGTTTACAATGAATTGGTTCAAGTTCCATCACTTGGGCGACCTTGATTTGTTTGGCGATGGAAAATTGAAGGGTTAATTTAAAAATACGGAATTGGTGGAATCAAAAGAATAAATACCTCAATATCTATTTGTGTTAATGCTTTTCTTTTAGCGAATTTCCATTCTGGAAATTCAGCTATTACAGCAGCTCTTATGGTAAGACCTAAGTCCGGGACTATGAAACGTTTAATGCTTATGAAATTTAGTATGCGGGCTGGAATTTTGGGCTATTGCATAAGATAACTTTTTAAAACATTGTTCTAAGTGAACTAACTTTTGGAAAAAATTAAGAAATTTGCTGAATTTTTTTACAATAAATGTTTCATCGCTTTAGCAATTCTTTTCTAGATAAAATAAGTGCTAGTTAGTTATTCAATATGTATGTATGTGTTATAATAACAATAGCTCTGTTTCATCTTTTTAAATTAAAATTAGTCAGATTTTTTAAGAGTACGTTATGGAAAGAAAATTTTTGCATGATGTCCTCCTTTAGAGAGAAAATATAATTTATATATATTTGCATACCTAGAAAAAAAATCGAAATCTATAGTTATCTAATCTAATAATATATTGTTAAATGGATATATGCTACACTATATGAGATCGGTTAGGGTCCTGAGGACCCAAAAGCGCCAAAAATTATCTACGGAACTGATTTTGAAAATTGTTTCACTGTTAGAAAGCTAAACTATTTTAAATGGATACAGGTCTTAGATGAGATCCGCCAGTGCCCAATATTTGGAAATTCGTTACGTTATGCAGATGCTGCAACAGGGCTATTTTTTTTTTTTTGTTAAAGTGAGGTTAGTATAACTTTTTATAATGCAGCATTTGCCTTAAAAAATGTTATACATATAGTACATTAGTTAACTATTTTATATTTTTATTTTGTAGTACACAAATAAACAAAAGTTTGAGAACACTTGAAACAAATAATAGAACATGTTAACTGATTCACGTAGAGGTATTTGAACAGAAAAAATTTTAAAAAATATTCTGTTTACTTATATTTTTGAGTTATTAAAAAACATAACCTTTTTCACTGTGTACACAATTTTATTTATACATAAACGAATATTTCTTGGGAAATATGAAACCCTAGTTAGTAGGGGGTGGAGAGCGGCGGAGTAGGCAGGTGGCGGTGGGGAGGGGGGTTTAAAAAGGTTACTTTTTTTGCTTGAATGTCACAACAATGCTATTATCGTACAAAGTCGTTATTTTTTTTCTCAATAAGTGTCGAAAATATTATTGACATTTAGGTATATGTAACAATACAACGGTTGTACCTGGAAAATGGGAAATTTTTATAAAGAAAATTTTTTTCATGGAAAGAAATATAGATATAAGTACATATATGTATATACAAGTTTATAATTAGGTTATGTTTGTATAAAGAAAAAACTTTTATGTTGTTAGGTATATGAAAAAGGTTATTTAAATGTTATGTTAATTTTTTGATAAAAATTTCTCCGATGCTTGGCCGAGTCCTATTTAAATTCCTTATATCGGAGCGTCATTAAGTTTACATTAATAATTTTTAAACAGTGAAATTGATTTTGAATAGAGTTGACCGGGGTAGTCGTGAATTGGGACAATGTGAACGGCGCCTATAATTTCTAAAAAACATTAATATTGTTAAAAATCAACTCTTAATATGTCTTTCTGTTCTTTCTTGATATGCTTTTAAAATTTCATAACAATTCTCCAAGTGTTAGTATTTATTTTGAAAAAACCCTTTTGAAAATTTTATGTATCTTACTTCAACCAATCCTCAAAAAATTTTTTTTAAATACATTTTCTTTTTTTAAAAGGTAAGAAATGGTTAAAAGTACTTTTAAAGAAGTGGTCTAAGCCCTGAGCGGGCTCCTTATTAATTGCTAAAGAAATTGGACAATTTGTCACCAATTCACAATTACCCCATGATTTTAAAATTGTGGGGTAATTGTGAACGTCATTCACAAATACCCCCACTCGGTCAAAAATTTCAGTAGTGTCCTTTTCAGAGTTGAAAATGTTGATGAAGGTGCTGGTGACCTTATTGTACAAGTTTCCGTTGTACAAACAATACAAAAAAAAAAATTGTTTTTTATTCATGTAAACTAAATGTATTTCCTTGGAAAAGTCGTATTTTCCTTGTTTTTATAAAATGACAAAATATCATCAAAATATCATTTTTAGCTTGTAATAAATTTGTTCCTACAATTTTTGTTATTATTCTTTAACCTTGATTTTTTGTAGAAATTTGAGGTTTGCGTAACTTGCATTAAACAAAGAGAAATTGTGACCGCTAAAGTATGAAGAAAAATTTGAAAGTGGAGTAAATGTGAAGAATTTGAGTTGGACTTTACTCTGACGTACCACACTTCTCTTGTAATTCATTCTAAATAATTTTTCTGATGGCATTCACTTTTACCCCGAAATTCATAAGATTTGCAAAACCGCACCGGGGAAATGTGAATGGCTTATAAAATTTTTGTTTTTCATACGAATTTGCTCAAAATTTGTGCGGTGCAACTCATGAAAATCCATTCACAGTTACCCCGGTCAATCCTAACGAAAATTTAATACATATTTTGGTTAGTTTACCACGCTGTACAATATAATTACTTCATTGTTGGTGCGGATGGTCGTATCAGTTTGATCGATTCTTTATTTTATACAATTTTTTTTTTTTTTTGTGAATGCCTCAGTTTTTTGTGGTATTTTTTCAAATTGCTTTCTCCATCCAAAAAAAAAGGAAAAAATATAAACCAGTATTTTATCATATTATTGTGTTAATATCGAAAATTATGTGGGTGCCTTCTTTTTCCTTTCTGTCTCCCACATGTGTGTGGGAGTATTTCCGGTTTACCTTTTACAGTAAATTTTGTTCATAATGTGCCCAATAAAAAATAATCTTCTCATTTAAAATAATTCTATACTTTAAACAAGTGAATTTATTGTGCTTTTACCGAAAATTGGCAAAGATATCGGGTCGGGTTCAGTCAGCGGGGCCATTAGGGACTGTGCCGAACCGATTAAATATATCGTTTTATGTTTTGTAGTATTAGGAGCACATGTACCTGCCTGCATATGTTGATTATTATCTTGTATGGTAGGATTTGTATCCGGTTATTGTAATAACCATTATTATCTGCGATATAAAATAATATATATGAAACGTCAAATGCAAAGCAGCCGTATAATAAAATTGAATTGATTTCTACTCTGTGTCCGGTATTCCGGTATTTGATTCTCGAAAATCGGATATGACATTTTCTACTGGGTGTACCATAAAATACAGTAAGTACCAAGTATTTATAGATATAGGAAAATTTATTTTCTATCTAGAAAAACTTTTGTAAGACAATATCAGTTTGTAAATTCGTCGATTGCTATCGGCAAAACTAACAGACAAGTTAACAATAATTAAATAAATGTTTTAAATGGTACGTAAAGTTTTATCGGTGTATCAAAAACTGTGTCAGTCGTAGTTAGTTATAAATTGATGTACATAGAAACCGGTTTTTGTGCCCATCAAAGTGTATAATGAGAATAAAGAGTAAGAAAAAGTAAAAAATTTAAACACTAACTGTCAGTAATGTTACTTATTAACACTTTCAGTCGCATGGCTTCGGCATCCGAAACCAAACAAAACATTCACAGAGGCCGACCGCGATCAATATTTAATAGACAAAATACTTAAAAATATTTATAAAAAAAGATTTTACATTATTCTAATAAAAATAATTTATTATTACGTATCGGACACTTCATTTTTCATACATATAAATATACATAATATGTTTTATCATATCATCATTCATCAAAATATCTAGGCTTCATTTTTTATTTACAATAATATTTTTATCCACATATGTATATGTATATGTGTGTTGTATGCATAACACATACATGTTGAATCATTTAGTGTTCTGTGGAATCATTTTATGTACTTGTTTACATAAAATTTGTTTAAAGATTTAAAAATTTACTGTGAAAGCGCTCGGGCCTCATAGTATTAATTGTTTTTGAATGAATTATTGCATCATTCTGCTTTTGAATGAAATATTGCAATATAATATAAAAATGAAATATTTAAAAATTTCAACATGTGTAACTTATTCCTTTATCTTGTTTAGAAAAGCCATTACAAGGGAAATTGCGAGATTTTGAGTTTGTATGAAGTCCTAATCTACAGCTTTAAAAATGTTTCTTTTTACAATCAGACCCTATGAATTTTTTGAATACTTTTTTTGTGTGATTTTTTTATACGGTCCCTATCCGCCGCATAAAAAAAAGTTGCGTTGTACTTATTGAAATGGTTTTTGAATTTGAATATTGAAAATAATATTATTTTTTTCAATCATTATTTATTCATTTTTATTAAAATTACATTTTCAGTAAATTCTTCAAATTCTTATACAATATCATAGGCTACAAAAGTAGTACTGTTCGGCCTCGTTAAGTAATATACTATCAATAGTGTCAACAAAATACAGTAACAGTGTTATGTGTGTTTTATTGACCTACACTGAATCAAATATTCATATTATACATAACAATGTCTGATTCTTGAGTCTATAATGTACAAATAACATTTCAAAAAGAAATAGAAGCTGTGTATATAATCTACATAAATATGTAATTTATTACTTTATTCGCCATTCGACATGCGTCACCATTGTTTTGGGGGGGGGGGGCTATAAAATTGCGTAGGATGCGAAATACCAAAATCCTAGTGATTGCTGGTTCAAGGTGAAGTTTGCTGTCACTGTATTAGTTTTATCTATTGATAAAAATAATTTTACATTTAAATTGCGCAGATTGTTGAGAACAATCAGGAAATGTCGAAAATATTGTCTAGGTAAGCTATATTTTATATATGGCTGTGTGAAATTTTAAGCTTTACGCACGACTGTGTGTAAAGAACCGCTGCTTAGGACACTTTTCTTGTTATTATTATTAATTTGTATCAACCACTACAAAGTACTATCTAGGTAAGCTATGTTTTGAATTCGTCGCGTCGGTGCGAAATTTTGTACTTTACACATTACTGTGTGTAAAAAACTACAGCTCACTACACTTTTATTCATATTTATGTTGTATAATATTATTATATTAAAACCTAACCATGGAGGTTGATATTTGGTTTTAATACATTTCAAGTTCGACACATAATTTTAGTGTGTATCATATTTGTTTCGAATTTATATTATTTACTGTGAATTTCATATTAGTCGTAGATAAAGTATAGTATACAATTCGATTTTAAGGCATATATTGTGCAAATTTGAATGAAATTTCTTAGATTAGGTAGCAAGCAGAACTTACGATAAGATTGATACGAATACTTAAATATTGAATTATAGTTGCATTACCCAAGTTTTTTTCTTTTTACAGCGCATCTAATTTTCAAAGGCACAACTATTCATGTCAATATTATTTTTATATTTTTTTTCTGTATGTACAATATACAAAAATCAAACAAAATCTGATTATATTTAGTTTATCTATCTGTGTATGTAACTTATGTTTTGTTTGTGACAGCCGACTGGCTTCCCGACGATGCTTGAAATATCTCTAGACGCAAACGGAAATTTCGATGTTTCGACATTCCTATCGCACATACCGAACGTGCGAGCCAGTGAGCTACGGAACGGGTTTGTATCGAAATTTATGTAAATTCAATAACACGAAGGAAAAGAGGACCGTTAAAAAGACAAAATATACGAGAAAAAAATTCGGCCAAGAGCGAGTCAAACTTGAGTACAATTAGTGTCCCGTACAGTCGGTAGACTAAATTAACTTTTTCTTTTTAAATTTATGTAGGTATATTTAACCCTAGAATCATACGTTGGTCTACGAGAAACGTTAATCATACATCGACGTCGTTTTGACGGATGGACTTTTTACGGAGAGTTTTAGAGTTTATTTGCAAAAAACATTTTTTTTTTACATAACAATACTACAAAAGCGAACAAAATATTTAAAAAAATTGGATTTGTAAAAATTTCTTAATGTAAATATTTATTAATTTTTTTAATCTTTTTATCAAAGCATATTTTCATTATAAAAATTAAAAAATAGATAAATACATCAATTGTATCATAAAACATGTGTTTCATATAATTAATTTATGAACTATTATGAGTCAGTGGACATGTGTGACTTTACAGAATGTGAAATTTCTCTGTCATAAATATTCCCATAGATATGTAGTTATTTCCCCATTAGGCACATTTGTAAATTTTCTAAAATTTGTTAGTAATTTTTCGAATAAGATCTCAAAAAATAATAAAAATTAAAATATTTTCCACAAAATAAATTGTTAATCTTAAGTCACTTGAAACGCATTCTTTAGTTTTCGATTCAATATATTAAAACTTCAGTATTATGTCGTCTCTATAAGTCAAACAGCTGTAATCATCTTTCACATTATCATAATCATTGAATAAATTAATTATAACATGCATATCTTTAATAAATTTTAGAAAAATTAGGAAAACTTTTATATGTGAAGTACAAAATCTTTAAAAAAAAAAAAACATCGCGTAATCATATATCGACGTCCTTTTGACGGACACTACTTCAATACAAACAAAACGACAATGACTATAAACAAAATAAATACGTCTTATGTGTTATAACAACAAATAAATTAGATAACAGAAGTCTCACAGCAAGCAGGTACCGACAAGTTGTAGTATTGGAGCAGGTAGAGAAGTTCGTTCGTCGTTTTGACGTGTACGTATGATTCTAGGGTTAAATCTTATCCAAATTTGTTTGGGCTAACTGAAATATTGTACTGAAACATTAGTAAAACATCACGAGAATAATCTTATAAGGGCTTCGTTGTTCTTTTTCGGGTACGGAAACTTAAAAAGAAATGTCGACAGTCAAAAAAAAAAAAACAAAATACAAAAACAGAACACGATCGACGCACGTTGACTTATTGTAATCTGTGCAGATTATGAAATATTGAAATCTGTCACGTGGAGCATTTTAGGTGAATAAATAATTCAGACAGATAACTTTTTTTAGGGAAAAGGTTAAAGTGTTTATTTGGTATTTTGATATTTCTGATGTTTATCTATTTGTGATTCGATCAGGTGAAACATTCTGTTAACGGATTCTATCACGTATGAAAGAATTTTTTGTTGTAAATTTTTAAACATATTTTTTGCTACAAGATGATTCAAATAATTTGTAGGTGAAAATATAATATTCACCAAGTTTAGTTGGTCGATAAAACGAAGGATTTTCAAAGGATTTTAACGAAACTTCTCTAGATATTTATTTAATTCAGTACCAATAATACGAGTTTATTCCGATTAAAATTTACTACTCCAATTTTGAAGAAAACGATTTCAAAGTTTTGTAATTTTAATACAGACTCTTATGGGAAAACTCTATTTTTTTTTTTTTTGAGTAAAACAGAAACGTGTCAAAGGAATTTGATAAAAATTTAATATGTTATAAAATATACAAAGTTACAAACCATCTTTAATAAGAAACAAAAATTATTCACTACACCGTTTTTGAAATATAAATTAAAAAAATCATTTTACAACGTTTTTACAACGCTTTTTCAACAACGCTTTTATATTGTCGCAACATAAGCGCGCGGAAATTAAAAAAACAAGTGGTATACAAATATAATAACTGAAGAAAATTAATACATTATTTAATTTTTGATAAAAGAAAATTTTTTCACTGAGATATACTTTTGGTATTTGACTATCTCAGAGCAACTACGTTAAGTCAACTTTCCTCACTCTGAAGTAAATGGCGTCTAAAAATGAAAAATGGTAACAGGAATTTCAAGTTCAGGTTATGGGCCCTTTCTGATGATATTCTACACGATGTGAATTTTTTTTTTATTACTCATGCGGGAGAAGTACTAACTTGGCGCACACATTTCTGTACGCAAAATAGCTGTTAGCCCACTGTACTCTTCTCGCATACTTTTTTGCGTGCGGAAAGTAACTTTCCACACACAAATTGACAATAAAACACGCAAAATTTAATCAAAACACACAAAGCAGCCTCTTGATTTTTCATTTAATAAATATTTCATAATTATTTCTATAGAAACCACCAACATAGTAATTTAAACAATAATTAATTCAGAAAAAAAGACGAACACTTAAAAATATTATTTTAAAAAGTAATAAAAATGTCAAAAATAGTGTTAATAATAGAAAAAAGTATGTGAAATTTGTAATAAAAAATAGTATGTGCAATTCGTGCCGGATTGTCGATTGCCCACACTGATTGCACAATATACTATTTTCGGTTCTCTAAAACCCCGAAGATATTTTAGTACATTTTACTTTTAATGCAAATGTAATATTTTCACTTCGTTGCAGAGTTTTCTTTAAAATACTCTATTTAACCTATCTGACAGAAATGTCATTTGTTTGAAAACCGCTACGGGCATTTCTATACCGTTGTAACGATAATAATTAAGTTAACTAAGTTAACAAAGTAACTCTTTTACTCTAAATTAAATAGAGAAAAGCAAAAAAAAACTTTGACTCATTTTATACTTTGAAAACAAAACTTTCTGATATGTTGCTCTTACAAGAACTAATTAACAGATCAAATTACATCTGAAGCTCAATTACTATTAATTATGTTTTATGCTTACTATTTTTTTTTTAATCGACTGTAATAGTAGTTAAGAGCATCGATCATCACTAGAAGGAATTTGCAATTAAAAAATATTTGCTTTTGTATAAAATAATGCTTTTAGTGGAACGGTTAGTTGAACTTTTTTATGAGTGTATAAATGCATTTTATGTTTACATGATTGATATGAAATTCGTACTATGCCAATGAGTAAGGCAGTGGCGGATTTACCCTAAGTGCCACTCTAGGCTCCGTGAAAAATGCCGCCTTTTTGCTCTTCTGCACTTTTTAACATTTCCTCCTAAAAGAAATAAGTGAGGAGCAAAAGAGAAAAGCCTTCAAATTTTCAATTTTGCTGCCCTCTTTGCCCAAATTTGCCACCCCTGAAATTTTATATATTTAATATATTTTTGAAAAAACTTGTATATTTTTTAAAGAATTAACCCCCCGCCCACCCAAAAAAAGTAAGTGTTGAGCAAAAAAAATGTCTTAACTATTTTTCTGGGCCCTCGGTCGACAGTTATGGACCCGTTCCTCAAACCCGGACTCCGGAGTTGCAATCCCGGCTACCCCATCAACCCTCTCGTCGAGCTTGTTTTTGTCGCCCCATTTCATTCAGGTGATGAATTTTTAGTGATGAATTTTCAAAAATTTCGTTCTAGTGTTCACATACGTTACATAACGAAACCCCTGTGCAAAATAAGTTTTTTTAACCCTTATTTGAATGCAAAAAATCTTTAGACACCACATAATTATATACATATGAGAGCGCAGCACACCAGCATAGTACGCTAACACAGTGTGCTAGTGTACATACTAGTGTGCTGTAAAAGAATCGCTTGTTTTGCGCATAGTGTGGACAATACTTTACGCGATAGGAGTCGTGCATTTGCGCGTTTAGAGTCGAAAAAAAATTCCAAAATTAATAATGAAATATATATATATATATATATATATATATATATATATATATATATATATATATATATATATATATATATATATATATATATATTTAACACATTCAGTTGTGGGAAGTTGTCAGGATTTCTGTTATATCGGACGTCTGACAGGGAGGGAGGAGCTGGTAAATCTGGTTCTATGTATACAGGGTGTAAAGTATATAAATCTGGGTACGAAAACAGTGGGTAGTTCTCACCCATGTAATTAATATTTGCCAATAAATTTGAACCGAATCTGTTTTTTAACAGAAAAAATTTGATACTAAATTTGGGTCAAGAAGGGGGCCCTTAAAACATTTTTTTTAATCCGGCTCTGACCATCTCATCGTTGTAAAATAAATTTTCTGTTTAAAAAAAAAACATCTGGCAAACACGTTTACGACCTAAACATGTTTACAAAATTTTATTGAATTTTAGTCAATAAAATGATTTTCTGCCTTTGATATTAAGAAGGTATTTATGTATAATTTAGACCAGTTAATTTGCGATCTTTTCAAACTGTTAATTCCGAAAAAAATTCCTGTGGTTTAAGTGTCCACAGGATGGAATAAGTTACCCCTCAAAAGGACGAGAGTTATTTTTTTTGCATCCTGTATAAATTTCAAATTATCTAATTGTTTCACAGCACTTCCACCATTAAATCAATATTAATGATTAGAGAATATTTTTTTTTTGAAAAAATGGAAATAACAGATATCTCTGTTATATGTTAAAAGATGGCAGTGTTTTCATCGATTACGCGCCATCTACATTTCATTGACATTTTATTTTGAATATGTAGTACACGAAGATGATGATAGGCGATCATTCCTGTATCTATTTTATCTGATTCGAATTTCCATATTTACCCAAATGATGGCACTAGTGTTGTTCTTGCTCGCCACGACTTCGCTTATTGAATTGATCGTAACGTCTGCTGCGTCCCGTTCTATTCGGTGAGCTCTGCGCGGCTGGGTTGAACATTGTCGCGCACCACGTCAGTTCATTCATTCGTGTGTCTCTCTCACGCATAGTATTGTTATCTTTGTTTTTCACTTGTGGTGTTGTGTATGATGTTATCTCGTGCTGTTTGAAAATAATAAATAACTGTCACTGTATTACGCTTGTATAGAATATTCTCTGCCTCTGTTTGTTGTGCTGATGATGATGATATATTTGATTAACAAATTGTTGTTGTATTTGTACGGACAAATGAATTTTTTTGGAGATGGTGTTTGTCCATAAATCAGTCAGAGCCAGCCCAGTGTGTGTGCAGTTGACTTTCGAGGTCATTTAATTAATTAAAATTGGATCGGATTTTTCGGTGATTAATAGTAGCAGTGAAGTCAGTGAGTGGTGACAGACAGACAGTTCGTGTGTGTCGTGGTGTGAATAATGTGTGCCACATGATTCCACGCGGAGCTGCGTTGGAGTACGATCGTAGCGTCACCGATTTGCTACTGTTTTTGTTTCGCGGGCATGCGCAGTATGGCTTACACGCTCAAACACAATTACATGTACACATGTTGTTTTTTTTTGCTCGGTGGACCGGGTGGGGGGAAACTAATGTTGTGTTTATTATGCACATTTTATTCATTTTGTAACGGTGGCGTTCAAGTTGAATTATAAATTAAATTGTCAAAGCTTTTTCAGGTTGATTTGTTTTTTGAGTGTTTTTTGTATTTCTTGATGTGTAAATAATTTTTTTTTTAATTAAATACTTTTTTTGAGCAAATGTCAACGTGTGCTGTTTCTGTATTTGATTGAATTAATGAAATTGGCATCCCAGTTTACGCAATAGTTTTGTAACCATTCAGATGTTGCAATATCGATTTTACAACTTTCAAAATATAATTTTATCGTTAGGCGTCTTTTAGTCGGTTAATGTTATTTAGATTAAGAAGCCCAAGAATCCATCTTTATATTTAAGAAGATTAGTTGTTGAGACATGTCTTTAAAGGGGTTAAAATCATCAATTCCAAGTAATTAACAAGATGAAGTAAAATAAATTAATTAAAAAGAAAACCAGTAGGTGGTATATATGTTGTAATAAGTTGAACAGAAATATCTAATGCCTCCGACTGCGTTACTTTGTTATTCATTTTTTTTTTAAAATCATATTTTTATTTTTATTGCGCTTTTTTCACAGTCGGGTTCTTTATTTTTATAATTTACTTTCTTATTTAGGTCTTTTAATATTATTTAATTATTTAGAAGAAAAAAGGCAGTCTAAATTACCATGAATTTAGAAATTAAAAAAAACAAGTTTTTTGCCGCCTTTTTCGCGTGGAGTCGTTGAAGTTTCACTGACTGGACTCACTATGTCGTCATTAATTCCACGCGGACGATGTCGCGGACAAAAGCTAGTTTTTATATAAATTTTCATCTCCTATTTCACCCCTTTAAGCAAAGAATTTCCAAAAATACCGTTTTAGTATTCATCTACGCACCAGCGGATTGGTTGAGCATGTTTAGGCACTGACGCTTGCCGACCAGTAGGTTGAGGGTTCGAATCGTGATGCTCGTAAAGTTTCCCTTTACGATTCCAAATCAATATTGACATAGTTCCTTTAAGTAAATCGGCTACAAATGCACTCCTTCCAAATTCTAGCCGCTTAGCTCTTTCCTTGTCCTCCACTACACAAAGTGTAAAAGTATTAGTAAAGTACACAAATAATGATGTGGGTGGTGTCAATTATAGGCGAGAAATCTTAAAAATGGCCGTTACATAAGGGGAACTACTGGTGCAGAATTTCACATTTCTATAATTTCAGCGGTTATAAATTTTCATCCTCTATTTTACACCCTTAGGGAATGATTTCCCAAAAATCCCGTTTTAGTACTCATCTACGCTACACGGAATTAACTCCTGTGTAAAATTTCACGTTTGTAAATCCAGCGTTGGCTTTGTGGTTTGCTGATAAATTTCGCTTACTTTTTTGAAAAGTGATAAACTAGTTTTTTTTTTTCCTTTTTCAAAATTTGCTTTTTTTTATTTTGATTTTAGCGAATTTTCTAGAATGAAATTCAGCTATTACAGCCACTGTCATGACGCGACTTGAGCCCGGGGCTATGGCAGAAATTTGTTTTGAGATCCCTAGAAACCGAAAATAATATTCACTAAAATTTATGTATGTGTCCGCACCATAACTCTCGAACGAAATGTCCTAGGTTTACGAAATTTGGTGAAAATGTTGGAAATGCCACACCGTTGGACAAGTTCGTTAGCCAGACACGTCGGATGCCAGGAACATGGTTTTTGTTCTTGCAAAAAATTAGTTTTTTGCCAAAATTTCCACTTAATCAACAATTTTTGCGAAATTTTTTTACACCATTTAAAAGAGGAGAAAAAAATTCATAAAAAAGGTCTTTAAACTATTGTTCTATATCAACTAGTGTTCGGGAAAAACTAATTGTTATAAACGGAAATTCGCTATGTTATGCAGGATGCTGCGACAGGGGTATTTGACAAACAGCAATAACCATTCAAAACACAACGTATAAAAAACATTCTTATACACAAATTACATAATCATTATACCGCAAATAGTAATTACTTTTAATGTAGGGGGTGTGTGTGTGTGCATTTGAAATGTAAGTAAACAGATGAGAGGTTCCCTCATTCAACCAGCTCCCCCCACCACTTCATTCCCCGTATACACCGTATTTACCTACATCGTTATTTAGTGTTGACTGTCAGATGTACATAGTACGAGAAGTATATGCATGTGAACGAGCTTGGTATGGGCTTTAGAGGAGCAGCTTGGAAGTTTTGTTTTTGACGTGTAATTTAATTAAGTGAACTCATTTTTTTTTCTCTATAAAATGTTAATATAATATGGAATCATTAAAACCGTATGTACTCGTTGTGGTACCAGGCATACCTAGATGAAAATCTATTCCATTTTCCCGTAGTCAGTCGAGGAAAATTAAAACTGTACTCAGCGTGCTGTATTTTCACTGTAATCAAGCGAGCTGTGACATTGGTAGATAATTTTGTAATGAATTTGTTATTATTATTTGAATTTGAAATTTGAATTAAATGTAAAAGAGCCAGTTTAAGAAAATTTTCACGGGAAATATGTACCTACTCGAATTTTACCAGTTTTCACGTATGACAAGTTTTCTGAATAAATCTACGGGTTAAGAAATGAAAGCTCAGCCGTTTAGGTCCTTTTTTTATTCAAAAATAAAGTTGTTCCTCTTAAACCTTTTCAGGGATTAGTTTTAAAATTATTTAAATCGTGGCGGAAGCGCTGTGAAGAGTAAGAACTGTTATCAGTGAGACAAAAGCTTTAGATGAAAGGAATTAATTTCTTTGGAGAAACAGAAAAAAATTGTGGGAAAGTATAGAAGTTTTCACTAAGGCTACATATTCATTTGAGAGTCAGTGTTTCTAGAATGGTCCATTTGATGGCAGTAAACTCTTTGACAGTGCTTGCAAAACCCGTATCGATTTATAATAGAGGCGACAGTTAATGTTAGATTTTAATTAAAAGTTTATAGGAATTTTGTTTACAATACTCGCCAAAAAGTTTTAGATAAAGAAAAATTCGATGCATTTATAAAATTTATATTGACATACAATGAGAGTCAACAGGAGTTTATAGTTCAGTAGTTAAAGTCAGCGCCAGATTAACCCTAAGTGCCACCCCTAGGCACCGTGAAAAAAGCCGCCCCCCGCCCCTCCCAACATTTTGCTCAAAAATAAGAAAATCGTAACTTTTCCTACTTTTTTTTCGTCTTTTCCCTGAAAAAAGAAAAAAAACGTCAATTTACAACTAACTTTTGCCGTTCTGTTCTATTTGGTAATCCGACCCTGGTTAGAGTTTTTATTTAGTCTTTAATTTGCCTTTTACTTTCTAATTTTAATAAAATAAAGAGTTTTATTCCTTATAATTTATAATCATTTAAATATATTTTAAAAACTTAGAAATGCTGCAGAGTCATATACATACACGAATTTTACATTAACTTTTAAGAAATAATTAATGTTTTAAACGTGCAATTGTACCGCGATATAAAATATCAACCGCAGCATATCTTACGTAAGAATTTCTATACCATTTACTCTTTTAAATGAGCTCTGTAATTAAAAGATCTTTAGGTACGTTATCCTATTATTTTTCAGACATTTAATTCTCACAAGTAAGTCTTAGGTGTAATTTGTATGTTTGCATCGCTGAATTCAAAATAACAAAAAGGAAGACATTTTCTACGTGACGAATATTTACGAAAAAAAAAAAACCATTTTAAAATTAATTACTGACATTTGTGTCTTTTAATTTTTAGCTAAAATACTGAAAATTTTGTTAAACTGAAAGCACTCGATAAAATAATTGCTTCTCGCATTGAAAATATGTGCATGGCTCTTGGATAGGGATGAATAGTCTGGTGGCAAAGTGCCTGACTAGTAACCAAGCGATCCTGGGTTCGCGGCCCAGTCGATCCAGTTGGGTATTTTTTTTTTTTAATCACTATGTGATTTTTAAGGGAGGAGTTCACACCAGAAACGGCTAATAAACTAATTTTTTTCGAACCTCGTTTTTTGTTTTTATTTTGTTCTGTGGTTCTTTACAAACACGGTGATATATAAAACATGACCAAAAAATTTTTTTTTCAAGTAGAAAAATATTTATTTGTGAGCCGCTGCACAGCCAAGTTACTGCTCCTTTGTAGACAACGCTCGCCCCCCTCGCGATTTGATCAGTAATATAACTACATATTTGATGATGAAGAATCTTCAGGATAAAGAAAAGAACAAGGAACAAGAGGGGACAATGTATGGGGCTGGAGAGTTTTAATAAACAATGAATAAACCACTTCTTTTTTGTTATTATTTTTGTTTTTTACCGTTTCCCGAAAGTTGTGTTTTTCCCGACAAGGAAAATCATATCTCAAGTACTAGAAAAGATAGAGACTTAATTTTTTTTTAATTTTGTTCATAAACATATTGCGCATAAAGTGAAGTATGCTTTTGCCATTTGAACAATTGTAACTATTTTTAAACATTTTTTTTTTTAATAAAAAAGTGGGTTTTATAATTTTTAGAAGTTTTGGCTTACAATTTTATGGTTTTAAAATTACCTGAGACCCATACTCAGCTTTTTGGACAGGTCCTTTAGGAATAAAATAATGAAAAATATTTAAAAAATATTCATTACTTTTTGAGATATGGCGTTCCTTGTAAACGCTTGAAAACTTGTAAAAAAGGGCCTCCTCCCCGCACAGGGAAGAGTAATAAATGTTTCCAAAACAAAATTTTCTACTTGAAACCCTCTCTCATTTGGAAAAAATTCCAACAAGCAAAATAATCATAAATAAAAAAGTTGCTTTTTTATTTGAACTCCCTCCTTAATAAAATGAACTATGAATGTTTATAGTTATGTTTCGAAGGATTCCCATAAAATTTGTCACCAAAAAACTGACACACTGGTAAAATATTAATTGAGTTATCGAATAGAACACTCTAGAATGAATTTTCTCTGCCAATAAAATAGATGTATGCTGTCAGTAGACCTGCCAAACGATTTAGTAGAACCGAGTTACTGTCACCACCTATTATGAAACTTGAAAGTTAACATTATTGGCTAATGGTAGTTAAATTGACGTTGAAAATGGTAGTGTTAGATGGTGATTATGATTTAACGTGACGTGATAAATTCGTATAGACACTTTATCGAACAGTTGCAGCTGCTACGTTAAGTAAAAATTAAGTGCTACTACACGGCAAGCTCGGGGCCGGTGCAATTAAAATGTAATGTAAGGTGTTGCTTTAATTATATCTTGTAAATTTTTAATAGTACGTTTTAATATCGACAAAATGCATACATATCAACGAATTTTTCAAAGTAATGTCGAACTGGCCGGGGATTTTTTAACACTCATTGGAATTTTGGTAAGTAATTTCGTTTAACTACTAAAGGTTTGTAATAATTATATTTTTAAATATCTAGCCATTTCAAAAAAAAGTTATCCCTGAATGTTTCGTGAATTAAAAAAGTGTTTTTAGCAATTAAAAATTGACATTTCAAATCGTGACGCCCAAAAATATATGTAATTTTGAAAATTCTTCCCCAGTACCTTCACTGTTTATTATTTTTAATGTTCTGTACCAAAATTAACAAAGCGGATCATATATATGGAATCATTTCAAGATCTGTCAGTTCGTCCGTCTGTCTGTCTTGCACAGACGATTTTCTCTGAATTTAGTGGATTTTAAAATTTGAATTAGAATTTAATTTGAATACGTAAATGGATAAACAAAGAAAAACAAATTTTTGCAAAGGTATCGTGTAGTGTATCAAAGGAAAGGGTATTATTTTCTCAAAATATTTCTCGAAAAAACGTTTAAAATTGAACAAAAATTATCAGGATTGAAAAATTCTATATAATGGTGAGTTACATCAAATCCATGCTTAAAACAAACGTATTATACGGAACACTATTTGCATAAGTACGACTTGCACTTGATCCATTTGATTCTGTAATTGAAACGAAAATTTTTTTGTCTATAGTCCAAATCAAGCAAAAATGGTCAGATGTCATCAAATGAAGCAAAATTGGACGAACCTTCGTAGTTTTCTGTTTATGTTTCTTTTCCTTTTTGTTACTTTTATATTAGCGTAATTAGAGTAACTTGAGGTTACACGTTTAATTTTGCTTCATTTGTTAATGACGTCCGACCATTTTTTGTTAACTTGAACTCGACAACTAAAAAATGTCTATGTTTAAAATAAATGTCTCTGCAAAATTATTGGTGTCAATCTTGTAAATTACTTTTGAAATCTTTGAAATGTCCTTTCGGAAAATCATCTAAAACGTAATGTACACGACACACGTTCCCGTTGAGTATATAAAATAAATCTTGACAAATAATCCACTCAGAGTGAGAAGAGTGAGATGTCTGTTGCGGTGATGTGACTATACAATATGTAGAGACCGACACATGGAAATGTGTAATAAATCATGTGTACGTGACAGCGGTCACTTGTGGTTACACGTGGGGGACCGTCTGGCTCGGCTGGTGAAAATATCCACCGTTGAAGTGTGTGCGTTTGAACGTAGCTATAGAACGTCTAGGGTAAAGTCTATAGGTTTTTTTTTTGTAAATTTTCTTCATAATCGAAAACGGTTAATAATTAATTGATAAATTTAAATAAAATTGAAATTGGCTAATGTAAAAATATATTAATTTTAATTTCTCCAAAAAAATTTCAAGCCACAAAATTTTATTTTCAGTTCATTTCTCTGTTATAAAAATACTTTTAAAGTGAATTGAAAACGGTGTATGACGTCCATCGGGTATACTCGGTGGTGGGCCGAGTCTCTCCGACATAATACCTAGTGTACAAACGTAAGAGAATAACATTTGTGTACTTTCGGTAGCAGGTCGAGTATACCCGAATGAACTCTCCTGTCTGTAAAAAAGTAGAGAAGTACTAACTTGGCGCACACATTTTTGTAAGTACACTTTCCGCATGCAAATTAACAATAAAACACGCAAAGCCGCCTCTTGATTTTTCATTTAATAAACATTTCATAATTGTTTCTATAGAAACCACCAACAAAGTAATTTAAACAATATTTAATTCCGGAAAAAAGACAAACACAAAAGACAACAAAAAAAAGTAATAAAAAATAGCAATAATAATAGAAAAAAGTATATGAAATTCGTAATAAAAAATAGTATGTGCAACTCGTACGGGATTGTCGATTTCCCACTCGAGCGAATGAGCGCAGTCACAACGATCGTGCGCTCAATTTCGCTTGGTAATCGACAATTTCCCACCCTTATTGTACTATGATTGAATTTACAAAAATTTTTTTTAATGAAATATTTGTTAAAAAATATTGAAATTGCTTATTAATTAAGCCAAATTTCGGATAAGCACGATCGAAATAATCGAAAACTCTGTATTAGACTACGAAATATAATTTTTTCAACAATAACTTGCCTATCGAAAACTATCGACCCAGTTTGGATAGCTCTCTACTACCATAAGTCAATACCTCGCACTTGTGTATCATTAATTTTGGTTCCCTAAGTTCCGATTATTCCATATACTCCAATGTCATGTCGTTTGCATTCTTTTATTTATATCCCCGTGACAGATGAAATCTTAGATAAAATAATGTACATTGTCTACATTTTCTTTGAAACATCGTATACTATTTACTTTTTCTATCTCGTTCGATCACGTAACTATATAAATATATTTCACCGTTTTTCTTTTTGCTCCGTTTCCACAGTTATACGATCGTATATCAAGTAAGATGATAAATCCAGTACGAGCGCCACCTAGTGACAGTGTACAGAGATGTCGGGACGTGTTAGACGCCCTCAGGGATTTGGAGCAGTCAACGCCATCGTATCCAACACGTGCACACTACATCTCCGAGGCGGACGAGCTGCGTGATCTTCTACTCAAACCGCATGTAAAGGTTTGTGTCCGTACTAACTGTGCTATATGTATTTTATGTTGGTATTATATGTATGTATAGGTATTATTTTTTGGTGTTCATCCATTTCGTAAGCTTATTTATTTAATCCGCTTGGGGGTTTTATTATTACACTTGCTTTGTGTAGCGAATAATATATTTTAATCAAACAGTTTTCGTGTAAACTTTGTTCGTATTTAAATGAGATTAAATTTATTTTATTCCATTCGTATGTTTTGTGTCGTTTATTTTATTTTATTTTATTTTATTTGTTAATTAAATTGTATAAATTTATTTTATTTATTGATTAATTTGTTACGACTGACCGGCCTAGATGGCAGAAGCATTCAGTCTCTATTATTCATATTTTTATATCATTTACAACGCATGAATGTTGTGTCGATTGTCTAACTTATAGAAAGGAAAATCAGTCTCCTTTATGAAAATAGTTTTACCCCATAATATCGACTTCTTAGACAGACATTTGCCGGTAGAAATATCTTACGTGTCGCTCTAATATTGGTTGGAAACATCCATATTATGTAATTCTGGATTTTAGTAGTAGATGTCGTTGATATTTTATATAAGACGTTTAAAGAATCGCTTCCCACTATTTGAATATGCTAAAAACAAGTCTGTTTAGTTTTCTTACAGAAATATCTTTCAGTTTCCAAATCAGAAAATTGTGGGAAAACAGAATATTTCGAAATTCCAATAATATAATAGGATGAAGTAAAGGTTTGTGAGTTTAGGCTTTACGCTAATCTGAAAAACCACACAACCAATTTCAAAAATTCTTTCATTGGTAGACAGATGATATCTTACGTTCTAAAAATTATCCCGCAGCGTCCAAAAAGGGGCCAAAATTAATTCCTGTATGAATTTTTAACCAAATTTTGCTCAAGTATTTTTTGAAATACCAGACAAAATGACTGAACGTTAAGTTAAAATTGTCATTGAGGTTATGAGTGGCCAAAAACGTCCCAAAATAAATAGTGGATGAATTTTCGCAAAATTTTGCAAAGTATGGTTAAATGGATGTAAATTACTGATAATATTCGCACTTTTCAAAAAAAAAAAAAAAATATAAAACTTTTTCATGTATGGATAAATTAAATTTTAATGATAACAAAATAACAAAGTAAAATTATTAATAATACAAATTTTTCAATTTGGCGATGGCAGTTCCAGAATAGAGTACTCAGATGGTGGTTGAACTTCTTCAATCGTTTGAATTGACGCATCATCCGGCAGTTCCACAATTGATATTTTATCCGCATCTAAAATTATATCAGTTTAATAAGAGTAGTATGTTATATACCAAGACGTGAAAGTACTATTTTTTGGCACGGATGATTTTTATTTACCTTCGATATATGATTTTATAACGTCCGCTTCATCAACCATTGTACTCAACAATTCACGCCAATACTGCATCGTTTTAAGACCTTCGATAAGTTGCTCGCACAGATGTTCACTTGACAAGTGGATAAAGTCAATATTTTCCTTGGAATATAGATGGCAACACTCGACACGTTTACCATGGAATTTATTAATGATGGCATCGGTCAATGTTTGTATGTGCGTGTTATAATTTTGCCAACGTTCCACATCTTCGTCCAATTTTTTGACAAATGTCTGCCATTTTTCGTATGAAAATTTCATCGGTTTCGATGAATCCGTGTCAAAAAATTCTCCTAAATTTAGACAGAGAGACAGAGAGAGAGAGTATCGTAATTTTGTGATAGATATAGATGGGGTTTGTTATATACCTTTTACAATATCCGAAATGTGGCGTAAATTTTTCATCACCTTTTGAATCCAAATACACCAGCGTTTCGCATTTTCGGCTACTTCACCGATAAATATCGCCCACGATTTCAACGAAGCGCAACAAACCATGTCTGGCGCATGCGGGAAAAGTTCAATTTGATGCGTTACTTTCAATCCCTTTTCGTCAGTTTCGACAATCTGTTCTTCTTCTTCTTCTTCAGCTGCTTCGTCTTTAGCAATCTGTGGTTCTTCTTCAGCAGCTGTTTCTTCTCTAGCAATCTGTTCCTCTTCTTTGAGGCTCTGTGCTTCTTCTTCAGTAGGCTGCTCTTCCTCGGGAAGTGTTTCTTCTTTAGCCATTTCTTCTTCTTCTTCTTCATCACCATGAATCTTTTCATCTTCCAGTTGCTCTTCTTCCTCGGGTACTTCTTCACTCTCCTCTTCTTTCTTCAATTCTTCTTCCTCTTCCACCCCTTCTTCGCCTGTACTTTCTTCATCAACGTGTTCCGTTTCACCCGTACTTTCTTCATTGATTTCTTCGTCTGAAGTGTCGCTAGTATCTTCGCTCATTTCGAACAGGGTTGAAAATTCTGAAATGTTAAGGAATTTCCGATTCACACTGGGCTACGTGGTAATTATACTAAAATTCAAGACCTTCTAGTAATTCAAATTCGAGTTCTTCTTCCTCGATTGCTTCTGTGGAAATTATGTCCATCGTGATTTCACTTGCAGCCTCCTCTTCCTCCGCTTCTTTCGTCTCTGTTTCTTCTTCTTCTTGTTCAGGTATTTCTTTAGGCTCCTCTATAGGGGTTTCTTCTGGTTTCTCTTCAGTTTCGGTAGTTGTTGCTGATTCAAGCTAATCGCAAGAAAATTTTGTTAGTAAACTACAAAAAAATTAAAAGGGTATTTGGACCTTACTTCAAGTTGTTCCTGCTCCTTCAGTTCTTGTATCTCATCGACTCTTCTTAGTACACTCAGGACAAATGCTGCGGCATTATCAGACGCTTTACATAACGCTCTTTTAGAAATTTTCGTTGGCGTCAACTTTGCTGATCGTATGTAGTGAAAACATTTTAAATTTTTCAAGATTTCCGTTGAGATTTGTTTCCCGTAAGTTGGTAAATGGGTTAATTGATTTCCGCATAGGTGCGAGGATAGAACCACAGCGCATAGTAACGCAAGTTTACTCGCGTACTTAAGATCTCTTTTGGTGGGATCTTTTTTGTCGTTGGTCTTTTGTTGAGTTTTTCTTCTCAATTTTCGCCGTTTAATACGTTGTTTACGTCTCAAATCCTGCAAAATGAACTTTAAAAGTTTGATGTCCTAATAAATTGAAAGGAGAGGGATAACCTGGAAATAATCGTGAGCTTGCGCTGGGGTCATACTTTTGTCGTCTTCAGCCAATAAGTTAATTAGATGTTCTCTATTCCAGGGCGGCAGAATGTTTTGAAAATGAATAAAATTGAACACAACCAGACGACGATTTGGCAGGGCCATTTTTGCAATTCGTGGCGAAATTGGATTTTGTAATCGTTTAACAATTTTATATCCATGAGTGTCGTAAACGGGTCTACAGTAAAAAAAAAATTAAAAAATTTCCCAAAAATCATATTTTAAAAGTGTAAATATTTCAGTCAATTAGTTTAAAATAACTTAAAGCAAGATACGAACCAACAACCAAATCATAGAACTTTTTTAAGGGGAGATTCGCCAAAAAAACATCAAAAATCGACCATTTATACTCAGTTCATTTTTGAATTTCAAAATAAAATTAAAAAATGAACTGAGTATAAAAATGGCTTTGAAGTCGACACTGCGAGATTTTTCCACCTTGATGGTTCCTCGCGTTCTGCAGTCCGCAGTGAACCAAAATCAAAAAATCAAGAATTTTCTGAAAATATACATTCATAGTTATGGCACTAACTCGGATCTAAGAAAAAAAATAAAAAATCAGCAAGAAATCGCATTTTGAATGTAAATTTCCAAAAATCACCGCCTTTCCTCGACTATAAACAGCCGACATTTTGAAAATATATTACGGAACGAAAAGATCCTCGAGTTCCTGTCAAAATGACGGTATCGAGGAATAATATGCACTTTAATTTATGTCGATATCTCAAATACTTTTTGAGATACACGAGGAACCATGTTGAAAAATGTACTTTCGAGAAAAAGACATTTAAATGAGTACCTGCATTAAAATGTCCATAACTTTTTGATTTTTCATTTTTTTTTTAAAATAAAATTTTAAGAGAATATTTCTTACACCTTAAGGAACATAATTATGAAGAAAAAAATCAATTTCTTTTCTTTTTTTAGCGAATCTCCTCTTAATGAGATGGCGCAATCGGTCATTTTCTTAATATTTAAATATGTATTCGGTAAAAAATGAACTTACTTTCTCGGAACTGCCAAGAGTTGAATATATTGTTTTCGTGTTAATGCGGCCCGATTTACATATTTGCTTCCGGGGAGACGTTTATTGCTGAATGGTTGCTTTTGTTTGGTATTTTTTAAACTTGCCGGGCGTTTTACCAACTGATATGGTGGTTTATAATGCGACTTATACGGGGCTGGTTTTAATGGTTTTGAATTTTCGTCGCGTTTACGTTTGTTCGTAAATTTTTGACCCCATTCAACTTCTTTTGTAACATCTAAATAATCTGACACAAGAAAATTTTAATAATATGAAGATGTAAAGTGAATCAATTTTTGAAAATTGTAATTTTTTTTACCTTTTTTAATATCTGTGTCGTGTATCTCCATTTTCGAATGTGTGTTTAGTAATTGACAAAAATTTTGAATATTTTATTCAAATTTTTCGGCAAATTTAATTGTCAAATTTCAAATTTTCTATAGATATTTTTTTAATTAGTAGGCTGTACTAAATGTCCTTGAATATTTCTACGGTCATTTGGATAGGAATTCTTCAATTTTTCTATCAAACACGTAATTCTTTTGCGAAGTATATAATTGAAGCTAGAAAACTCCGTTCCTAGTGATTCTACATGCTTAATTTTGGTAAAAATGAAAAGAACAACCTCGAAAACCTACAAGTCGCTACCAATTTCACCATTCTATCAGTTGATTTACGATTTTTTAGTCACGGGAAAATTTTAGTAAACTTCATGACGTCATAAAGTTATAAATTTTATTTTTTTGCAAATTAAGGTTTATACAATTGGTTGGATTAGGGTAATTTGAATGTGATTAATTGGCGAAATTCGTGTTAGAAATGTGACTGATTAGCACTGAAGTTTTTGCCCAATTTTTCCAGACAGCTGCAAATAATTGAAGAAAATCTACATTTAAGACCTGTCGTGTAATTTTCTCGCCCAACACATCTAAAAGTTGTTGCTGGGGCTTTCTTCGTTTGGAGAAATGATATCTACAGGGACAAAGACCTTGCTTTTATAAAATATATCAACTCGAGCAGAACGAATATCTTATGTCTGATGAAAATTTTCACCTAATTGTATATAAGTTTAATCGTCAAACATTTTATTTTAATAAATTTTTTTTGTGGAAGAGACACTGAGGGTATTTTGAAGAACACAGTAGAAAAATGAAGAGTTTTAAAATGAAATTTGTATAAAACTTTAAACAATTTTGTTAATAAATATTCTTCTATACACAGGCAATGTTTTAAATGTTGTTTTTTCAAAACATACAAAACAATAGTTTTTTTTTTTTTTTTTTTAAGTGATTATTTTCAAACAGAAAAAACAAAACAATGCAAATTGCATCTTCAGACATCCATTATGTCAATTGTTTTTCATTTCAGTCTGAAAAAAAAAGTATGAAGGGAAAAAGTTGAATTAATATTTCATTCAAACATTTCAAAATAAAATAATTTTTTCATAATAAACTACAAAAACCTTTTTTATAAGAGAGCTTTTGCACTTTCCAGTGGCGTCTCGTAATCTAAAAGTTGACCGCGGTTATCGAAAGGTTTTCACATTATTTTTTTTCGAATTTTTTTCAGTTTGTGACATTGTTAAATTTCTTACAAAATATATTAGTCAATTTAGTGGAATATCTATCAATAGGTTTTTTTTCAAAATTTGACGTAATAGTTTTTCTTTTGTTTTGCTGTCAATTTTCTTTTTTCCTGGTGTTTGGTATGAAAAATTGATAGTCTATAAAATTTGATATTTGATGGGATTTAATTTATTGTTTGACTTACGATTGTATTCGGTTTTTTAAGTGTCTCTTTCTCATATTCTTTCGCATTTGACTGTGTTTGGTTATTGATTTGAAATTTGTTTGCTTTGTGTTAAGTTTTTATAACGTTTGTACAGATAAAGTTAATAACTAACTTTTTTTTAAAAAAGTAAAAATGTTTCTAACAATTTTCTTGTCTCTTCTTCCAGGTAAGTTACTAACTTTGGAAAAAACTATTCTAAGGTAAGTTGTAGAAGTACTTATATGTTTTTTGGATGATTTGCTGTGAGATTGTGGAAGATGAACTTGTTGGCGCAAAAATGTTCTACTCGTATAAACGAGGATACCAAGTATTTTTAAGGGTATTTTTTGGTATAGACTTTTTGGCGACTTGATTTTTCGCAAATATTTTCTATTTGAATGAAATATCCGATTTTTACGAAATTTGTTAAAAATCCTCTGGTAATACCAGACTCTCAGATATGATGGGCTCTTCAGAGAGGCACATTGGCTACTGCTGATCGGGTATTTTGGACTTTTTCTCGACGAAAAATGAGTTTTTTCGATTTTTTTTTTTTTGGAAAAATTTTGAAAATTTCTTAACATTTTGACTAACCCTTCATAGAGGGTGGGAAAATTCCCAATCAGAAAAACTGATAACGGTTTCATATTCTTGGTTAACTTTTCTGAAATTTTTCATTATTAAGAGTTTCCATTGTAAATACCTACTTAGATTTCATTTTTACTTAGGGTGAATGCGGGAGAGATGCTGCACATCTTGAAGACACTTGATAATTCCTAAAGTATGCATTTAATTGATTCATAAAGGATTCATAATTAACATTTTTGTAGAGCCTGCAAAGCGGCGTCTCTCCCACACCTATTGGAGAGATGCCGCATCAAAGAAGGAGAATCGCCGCATAGTACATATTAAAAATTTTGCATTTTACACACATCTCCATACATGATGCATGCCATATGTAACCATTTTTGGCACTTTATACATCTTAACCAGTCAACTTTTTTTTTTTGTTTCTGAGTACTTTTCAAAACATTCAATACACAGGCAATCATCATTATTTTCGTTATCTTCGCTAATATGAGAGCTCTTCCTGATCCATTAATGGATCTTTTGTATTTACGTGGCATAATTTACAGTTCAAAAAAAAAAATTGGATAATTAAGGTATATAAGTCTATGTTTTTAACATGTAATATGATGCGGTATCTATACCAACTTTAAATGCGGCATCTCTCCTTTTTGTTGGGATAGATGCTGCATGTTGCTATAGCAAGCATAGTGCGGAATTCTAACCTAAAATTTTATACAGTACTTTTAAAATATACCTAAATTAATAACAAAACTCATTTTCATTAAAACAATGAAATATACATTCTTAAATTCTAATGAATTAAATGCTTGATAAAATATTATGTTAAAAAACTTACTTTTCAATAATAAAAAGTTGGATAATTACTAAACTGATGGACCAATCATAAATGTTAATAGCGCTATCTATCAATCAACGGACGAACTATGGCTACTGCGGCATCTCTCCCGCACTTTCCCTACCTGTTGAATGACCAATTTTTTTTTTAAAACATTTTTCTCAATAAGCGTTATAAATAAAATACATTTTACACTGTAAGCTAAATAAAGTGACCTTTTTTTAATGCTATTTAAAGAGAGAAAGCTCAAGTTTCAACCTATACATTTATGTGAACAAGTTGAACATTTATTTTGTCGAGTTTATTAAAGTGATCAATCATACATTTAATTACGGTAATTTTTTACGTTGTCAGGTAATGTTAAGTACGATATAAATCACTTCCGTACACCACCACCCCCTCCCCCTTCCAACAAAGTGTACATTTATATAGTGTAGGTACGCTTAATGTTACATGAAATGGTATCAGTGAACTTGTCTGTCTGGCATGTCAAATTATGTATGTATATTGTAATTTAGACATGTTTATGGCTTAAGGGGGAATGTTTTCATCTAGCGGAATAAAAGTAAAGTGTTTTTCTGGATTTTTTTTTTATCACCTAAAGACATATAGATAGAAAAATTAATATAGCTAAACCTTTTTTTATGCGGTTTTTTAACAAAATGACCATTAAAATGCATAATGTGAATCAAAATCAAGAGACAGTAACAAACGTAAACATTTACTTTAATAACTTTCTTTGATAAAAAGACTTGTTAATGGTTTTTAAGCATACATTGCACAAGAACATAAATTATTGCATCATATAATTTTTTTTATACATGTATTTTTCAAAATTTCCTAATATTATAAAAATGAAATAAAATTTTCTAACGAAATCGTGACGTTTTGAGCGTCTTGAGTTATGTATTTCCGATGAAAATTTTTTTATGCGGTACCGATTTACCGCATAAAAACAGTTTTTTTTTTTACAGCGTGGACCGAACTAAACTTATCATAGCTACATATTTATGAAATTTTTGAATATATTTTTTTTTTGTGCGATTTTGTTTATGCGGTCCCTATCCACCGCATAAAAAAACGTTCAGCTGTAGTATGAAAACGATGTTATCTAAATATTTCTATTTTATTACTGAAACTTTTTTAATGTGCGGTATAGTCAAGTCCGACACAGAGGGTGGGGTAGCTGAAGTTGCAGTTCCGGAGCCCGGGCCCGGAAAATAGGGGCCCGGGAAATAGTAAAACGACCTTTTCTGTTACTCGTCACTTTTTTTTTTTTGGAGAAATTTAAGAAATGGGTTTTGTCGCCGGCGCCCATTATTTCTGTCTACGGTCCTGGGTATAGTATATATGTAAATATAACCGTTACCTCCATTTATTTAGTATAATATGATATGACTAACTTGTTTTATTACTCTATAATATTAGGACGAGTTTTTCTTTTTACGAGTTGAGAATAATTAATTGCACTATACAGAAACATGTTGTGAGCAATTTGATGAAGGTTCGCTACACATAACATAGATACGGACATGTGCGACATGTTAACTTTCTAACCGGAGACGAAGGTGGGTACATATCTACTTACTTACCTGGAATAATCTCATCAATTTTGTGTAAGTTTTTACATAATCAAATTATATCCAAGGGTTACAAAATTTTATCATAGTTAGAAATATGATCTGCAACTGTCACATCGTATTAATTTCAACCATATCTACATATACGAGGTGAGTTTTTTGAGAGTTGCCGTTTGAATTTAATGGTAGCGTGTAGCTGAAAAAAATTTATTTTTGAAACGTAATTACCGTGAAACCGTCTTGACCCGGACACTTTTTTACATTTTTTGGTAAAATTTTATGTTTATACATGTTTCCTTCATAGATATCACCAATAAAAGTATTACTATTAGAAAGAGCGTATATTATTTGTTATATCCCTGACCCATTTGTTTCATTATAAGTAAAAATAAAAAAATTAAAAAATAATTAGTAAGTGTCCAGGTCTACACCCCAAATCCGTCTTGACCCGGACACTTACTTAAATAATATAATAACATGCAAACTAACCTCTCCCGTCGGGGTTAGGACAGTGTTTTATATCGTCTAATGTCTCTGAACCTGTCAAAGGCTTCAAAATATTTTGTGGGAAGGGAGAGGGAGCAATGCATAGTATGCCTCTCTATAAAATAAACATACGATATGACACCAGAAGGAGGCATAAAGCGCGTAATTCTGGGGGAAATTTAAACGTATGGACAGTGGGAGTTACAACCGGCGCGAATCGTGGCCATAGGGTAATAAACTGATGTGTCCGGGTCTAAACGGATATACATATATAGCATATAGTTTTTTATATATACATCGAATATAACTTCAAACATCATTAAATGATGCGCGATAAAATTCTGAGCACCTACATGACAAAACTAAAACAATATAACAATTATGACGAAAATTACATGTCTAAGTTAGACACACATTTTATTTCTTTGAAAAACTTGAAAATAGTAATCCTATAAAATGAGATAGTAAAAGTTGAAATCCGTAGTTTTTATTGGTACAGCTGTTTAGAGGATGTTTTTCTCTCTTAATGACGTCAAGAACAAATGTTTATTGTAGCAAGTTAATGTAGAAACTACTTACTTTGAAGATTGGTGCAAAGTGCCCGGGTCTAGACCCCCTGTCCGGGTCTAGACGGTTTTGCGGTACCTAAAAATCTGACATAAAGTAATGGAAGTTTGGGTATATTGATAATTTTGAATCAAATTTGTTTTTTTAAAGAGCGTACAAACATATAGGTTTCCATTTAAAAAAAAATATAACTAAAGGAGCTATGAAGCTTCTGGTTATGGCAGACGATTGCCCCCTCTTGAAACTCTCAAAAAACTCACTGAGGTAAAATTTAAAACGCTGAAGCAAAATTTGAAAATCGTCTCGTATAATCTTACAAATTTTTTACTGGTGAAGAGTGACAGTGGCCACATTGTTATGTCAACTACTGTATTTCCAAACTTAATATTTATTTTATACTAATTATGCACTTTACAAAGAAAAGAAAATCTTGTTAAAAGTTATTATTAATTAGTTTGTATTTACTCTTAATTTAATGAAAAATGAGTTGGTTGCAGCGACTGTGTTAAAGTTCTTTTGTGTAAACCAAAATTAATGTACCGACTTCTGTTTACACTTCACGTAAATTTACGGTAAATTATGACGTCTTAATATTATGGACACAATAATTCCTTAATTAAAAAGCTTACATTATTTTACATCTAATTTTTTGAATTTGTTATAATATATCGTCAAGTCCTTGTTGCCAGCATAATAATCCTCTTTAACATGAAATATATAGTAATTTCCAAGAATAATTTACAGAAAAAAGGAAATATTTTGAAGATTTATCTAAAGATGTGTTTTTATTATTGGAACTGGACCAAAAATAACACTGATTTTAATCAAATAAAGTGAACGAACGCCTCGTTGACAAAATAAATTGAAATTTATTAATAACAAAAACAACACTATATTTCCAAAGAATATTTCCTTTAACTCTAATTGTTTGCGCAACAGTAATTTTGTTAAATTTCTACCAGAAAGTGGGTTTATTTTGTGATTCATTTTTTTTTTTTTTTTTTATATCAATAAAATAATATTTTATTTTGGTACCAGATGTCACAAAAATTAATTATAATAATGTTGAATCGTTTAAAAAGAGAATGAAAATTTTACGAGTCGGAAAAACTAGAGCATGCATGTATTTTGTTTAAATTTTTTCTCATTTCCTTTTATGACGCATTGTATTTGTACAAATTTTGAATACTGATGCGTTATTTACTAACTGTACAGGGTTTATTATCAATTTGAATATATTGGAAATTTTGTTTCTGTATAGCTTCGAATTTTGAGGATAAAAATTATTGTATTTTGGGAAATTTCGCAAAAAATCAAGTTTTAATGCAGTTTTTTGCACGAACGATTCTTCAACTATCCTCCTGTTATCATAAATATTTGCAGTTTTCTCTGTTTATTAAATTATCTTTATGTATATACAGGGTGTAAAAAAAATAACTTTCGTCCTTTTGAGGGGTGACTCATTACACCCTGTAGGCACTAAAACCACAGAAATTTTTTCGGAATTAATAGTTTGAGAAAATCGCAAATTAACCGACTACATGATGTTTCAAAATTTTTCTAACTACGGCCCTGTCTTAATTATGCATAAATACCTTTTTATTATCAAAGGTAAAAAATAATTATATTAATTAAAAATCAATAAAATTTTGTAAACATGTTATGGTCGTAAACGTGTTTCCCAGATGTTTTTTTTAAAAACAGAAAATTTATCTTACAGTGATGAGATGCTCAGTGTCGGATTAAAAAAAAATTTTTAAGGGTCACTTTTCTTGACCCATATTTAGTATCAAATTTTTTCTATTAAAAAAACAATTTTCATTCAAATTTATTGGCAAATATTAAGTACATGGGTGAGATCTACCCACTGTTTCCGTAGCGAGGTTTATATACTTTACACTCTGTATATATATACAGGGTGTCAGAGAAATAAGTCTTAATATTTTGAGGGGTGACTCATAGCACCCTGTAGACACTAAAACTGCAGGAATTTTTTCGGAATTAACAGTCGCGTCACCCCTCAAAAGGATAAAAGTTATTTCTTTTACACCCTGTGTGTATATATATATATATATATATATATATATATATATATATATATATATATATATATATATATTCAATACAGCGGATACAGTCAATCCACCAGCTTTGCGGAATGTGCACTCTTTTCCGTTTTACCAACGATTGTCTTATATATTCAATCTAATGATAAATCTTTTTAATATTTCATAGTTCTACATCATAATATGATTGTATAAATATGTATAGTAAAACCTCTTAAATATTAACATTTACAACTTGAACTTTGTACATGCACATAATGTTTGGTAATATTATTATGTAAAATAAATACACTAACTTCTTATTTACATTATTCACTCAGAGAGAGAGAGAGAGTCCCGAGTAATAACTGTTTCGAATGAGTGGAATAACTTTGTTTGACTTTATGTAAATGATACTTGTTATGAGTTATGAGAATTTCTTTTCTTCATGGCTGTTGTTATATATTTGAGTACTGTTCGATATTAGATACATACAGGAGTGAGCTTTTTGAAAGTTGCCATTTTCCATCAAAAAAAAAAGAAAAAACGGGGGGGGGGCTAATCAATTGACATAACCAGGAAGTTTATTCGTATACTTTCTTAAAACGGAACTATATATTAATTTATTGGCAAAACCGATTTACTGAATCAATTCAATGAGGGAAAGTTTTTTTTTATATCCAAGAAACGAACCACCAATTAATAGATAGCCCAACAAATAGTTTATCCTTTAAAATATAGATGTCACGCCTCAATTTTTAATACATTATTTTTAAACGAATAATCGATGTATTTGAATGAACAATTTTGATTTTATAAGTTGAGTGTTTTTAAATTTGTGTTGCGGAAATGTACCAAAGAGTTAAATAATAATAACAATATAAACAACAGCAACAAGGACTTATCATTTCATATAGGCAATATTGCTACTTTCATGTTTACTTTATTCCTAATACCGTCCTACATAAAATTTTCACTTATACAATAGAAATTTTCGTATACGTGACTAGAAAGTGAATATAACATAAAACTTTTATACGTTTTCCCTTTTAGGGTTGAGGTAACAATTACCGTTCTATGCGTTAAATAATGAAAAATATTTCACTTTTTTGGCCCCTTTCGTGTATTGTCGCCTATGGAAAGTTTTAACCTGTTTTTAATAAATAGAAGAAAATATGTCAATCTTGAAATATATTTGATATTTCTTTAAAGAAGGTAGAAAAGATTTTTTTGGTTCAAAACTGTCAAATTCGTTCTGGAAAATGTGACTTTTCCGTTGTCGCAACAGTTCTAATTTTCATCAAAAATGAAACAAAGCAGTGCCACAAATGTATGAATAGCTTAAAATTTTATATTTCCTGGTCTCTTTCAAACTGGTCCCACATTTTTTTTGACTAATCTTATGTACTACCTTAATCACTGGTCACATAATCACTATGCTGACTCATAATCACCTAATGGAAAGGTGACGGTTATGTGAAAATGCTTGGAAAGTGCCATCTTGTTACCTAGTGATCCATTATCACTGTGATCGTACTACTCTGTGATCCACAATCACTATGACCTTACTACCCAGCGATTCGTAATCACTGTGATCTTACTACCCAAATTCTATGTAGCTTTTTTAATTTCAACTGTTATCGAGTGCCTGTGAAACATTATTAATGTATGGCGGACTTTTGTCCGTATTTACACACACACACACACACCAATATTCATATGTTTACTTGATGTCCAGCTTTAGCTGATACTTGAACACTCGATTTACTTTGATATGTATGACCAATTCATTATCTTAATTAAATCGAGTGTTCAAGTATCAGCTAAAGCTGGACATCAAGTGAACATATGAATATTGGTGTGTGTGTGTGTGTAAATACGGACAAAAGTCCGCTATACATTAATAATGTTTCACAGGTACTCGGTAACATTTGATATTAAAAATGTAACTGCGTCTCGCATTAAAGAGAGGATGTGTTTGATTGATTATCGAAATTGGAGTGGCACTCGAACGAACGGTCGGTGGCCTAATTGGTAAGGCGCTTGGCTAGCAACCAAGAGATCCCGGTTCGAGTCCCAGCCGATGCAGTTTTGATAATTTTTCAAACACTATGCGAATTTTAATTCTATGTAGCTGTTTATTTTAAGCCTTTTTTGGGTGTATAATCCTCTGACTGACAATTTTGACCGCACGTTAACTTCTTTCATAATTCAGTAGTATTAGAGAAGAAATTTCTCCAGAATCTCGGGCAACCTAATATATTATAATCTAGCCTGTCTATATCAGCCTGAAATTTTTTAGCTTCTCAGCAGTAAAAGAATTTTCACAATCGGTTAGGTAGTTGATTTTGAAGCTTTTAGGATCTCATCTAAACATACCTAAAGTCAATTTGGAACAGCTTAACTTTGCAACAGTGAAAAAATTTTTAAGATCAATTGAGTAATTCACTTTAGAAGTCTCCTAGCATCCAGGAGACTTCATCATCTCATATGACATAGCTTTCAAAATTGATTGGATAGTTCAGTTTTAGACGCTTTTTGTATCCCTAGGGTTCAGGGGACCTCATATGACATATCCTATATTAATTTGGAATAGTTTAGCTGTCCAACAGTGAAAAAATTTTTGAGTTTACTTCGGACATACAAACAAATTTTCTATCTTTATTATTAAAATTATCGATTGCATTAATAATCGTTTCGGGTAAAAAAATCCCCCCATAAAAAAACCTTCTTTTCTGGTATTTCCAAGTGATGTAACGCCTTGAAACTTAAACGGGAAAAGTATCGGATCCTTAGAGAAGAACGTTTTCGAATTTTCTCATTTTTAATTCGATAAATTTCCCGATTGTTTCAATATCTTGTCATGTCACAATGTCAACGAACAAACAATACAAGTATACGTCAAGTACTAACAAAAGTTGATGATGATGATGACTTTCATAAAAAGAAGGTTAATCATTAAATTGTAGACTCTCTTGTAGCCATACAATAGACAGTCGGTCGTTCTCGTAGGTACATTTTCCAAGCATTTCCACACATAACCTTCACCTTTCCATTTAGCAGTAGAACATACAGATAAAACACAGTTTTAATTAAGTGTTACAACATTCAACAATGTCTTATCGCTTTCTATAACCGTTTCTTCTTTTTTGTCAGACGCACAGACGACGCATTTAACCATACATGAATGTTATGCATATTTAATTATTAATAAATTTTCAACTTTTTCCATAAAAGTTGTTGTAGAATGAAAGAGCACTTGTAAAAACAAAAAAGAAAATTCAAAAATGATTTAATTTTTGATAAAAATACGCGGTATTGAGTATTTTGGAGTATATGTCATCAGTTTAAAAGCTCGGCTCGCGCGGGATCGAGGGTTTTTTCTGTAGTATAAGATTTTTAAATCTTCTATTAAAAAAAAAAAGAAATTCACTTATCTGTTAATTCGTGCTAGAGATGTTACCGGGAGTAATTTTTTGGTCGCATTCCTGCGCATTCCCAAAAGTGATTGCCCAATCCTATGAGAAAAATTCCCAAATTTCACCCAGTCCTACTCCCGCCCGATTTATTAGTTTTAACGCTAGGATTCCCAACAGGATCCGATTTTTGCTCTGGGTGCCGAAACACAGTCCCATTATTTCTAGTGTCACTTCCACCTACTGCCAAGACCCGGCAGTTTCCGATGGGACCCATTTTTTCCTGCCCCATTGACATTTCTAAGTCTCATATTGGAATTTTTCAATTCTGATAATTTTAGCCCAATTTCTTTAAAGAATTTTAACGAAACTTCTCTTGATATTCATCTATTTCAATACCAATAATACGAACTCTTACCGAAAAAAAAAATTGACCACCCCAATTTTGAGAATTCCCAGGCTCTTATGGGAAAACTCTATTTTTTTGAATAAAATGTGTCAAAGGAATTTGATAAAAATTTAATATATTATAAAATACAAAGTTACAAACCAAATTTAATAAGAATTAAAAATTATTTTCCACGCCTTTTTCGCAACGATTTTCACAACGATTCTTCAACAGTGTTTTTATATTGCTATAATATAAGCGCGCGGAAGTTTAAAAAAAGTGATATACAAATAGAATCACTGAAAAACATTAATACATTATTTGATTTTTGATAAAGGAAATTTTTTTTTTTGAGATATAAGTACTTTTGTACCTGACTATCTCTGAGCAACTATGTTAATTCTTAATGTACCTGATTTTTTTTTTTAGATTTTTTTGAGTATTTTTCCCAAAAGTTACTTAAAAAAAATACCTAAATATATAATTTTCCTTTAACACCTTACACGATACGCTTGAGAATTTTGTTCCTATTCTTCACTTTTCCTCTCCCCTTCACCGGAATAAAATTCAACTTTTTATATTAAGTGATTACCTAAGTGTTTTGTTTACTAAGAATACTTTGTATGTATATTGCCTCTTTTTGTTAGGAGTTTATTTAATAGGTATACACAAGAATAAGAGGTTAGGTATTTAAGAATTTTTGTTCCTATAGGTTCACCTATACTATACCCCCACCCATTATTTTGGTTATTTATAACCTGTCTACAAATATGAACTTTTGACACATATAATTTACTGTTCTTGAAATATTGCTTATGTGGTTCCCCCTAAATACAATTAGTATTCAATTGTTATTCGATACATATTTTGTTTTCAGTGTTACCAATACACGAAAAATAAATGTGCAACCTATAGTACACGAAAAAGTAGTGTTATAAAGATAAACAACATATTTTTGATTAATGATTCTGGCATTAAGTGTTTTTTCAAACAACTAGCATCTGAATTGAGTTTTTTTATTCTCGCCATTTTTAGGATTTCGTAGCTCTAACGACTATTGAACTACGGAATCCTGATTTGATGCGTGCCTGTCGATGGTTGTTGATTTATTTTTTTTTTCATTTTGCTTCATCTAAACGCTTTGTTATCTTTATCATAAGGTTTATATTATAATATAACCTTATTGTTTTGAACAGTGCCTGTATATAATATAATATAACATTTCATGCATACCAAATTCGACATTAAAGTTATTAAGTATAACGACACCTTTCAAACCGACGACGTTAATTTGATGCCAGTAATGATTTTAGGGACCACCACATTATGCGAGCCGTTGTTGTTATAGCATTTATTTATTTATTAATTCATTAGTAGGAATAATAATGCTTTCTACGACTCCTCCACCCCGCCGGGACCCGGTTCAGTCAACATGTCCACATTCCCTTAATTATATATGTATTAAACCGTAATAATTATATTAGTATTAGAGGCCGGAAGTTGGTAGACGAACAAACCTAAATGGTGATGTCCTGTGTGTTTCATATTTCTTGCACATGCCCCTTTTCGATAAATATATCTTCTTTGGTCGATTGAGAATGTAAATTATAATGCAATGGGTTGTGTGTGCGTTAAACGTTTCTGGTTAATTTCGTAATTAAAGATCATTATCCGTAGCGGTTATAAAATTGCACACGTACCCCAACATTAATGAAATAGAACAACTCTCAGTTTTTTCTTCCAAAACAAGCTTTATAGAGTGATTGATTGGATTAAGGTAATTTGGGCTTCAGCTTAGCATTTTTGCTATAAAAATGAACAAATTCCTTTTATAAAATACGTGATTGCTCCAAAACTTTTTTTCTAGTTTCGCTAAGTGCCTAATTTTGGTAAAAATGAAAATAACGACTTCGAAAACCTATAGTTTCCTTCCAATTTCATCATTCTACCATTTTGTTTACGATTTTTACGTAATTAGAAAATTTTTAGTAGACTTGATGACGTCATCAAATTAAAAAAATTTTCGTTTACTCAAAGTCAAGCCTTATTGAAGTGATTTGAATTAGTGTGATTGGTTTACTTTCAAAAAAGATTTCTTTGTTCAAAGAATAAAAAATTCTTTGAATTTTTTTTCTTTGTATCAACAAATCAATTTTTTTAATCCAGAGAAATATTTCTTTGACTACTGAAAAAAAAATTCAAGTACAGATTTTCATTTTTGCTATCAAAATAGTCTAATTTTACACTTTCAAAACGATTTCTTTCTTCAAAGATCAAGAATTATTTGATTTTTTTTTTCTTTGAATCAAAGAAATATTTTCTTCAGTTAAAGAAATATTCTTTTGAATCAAAAAAAATTATTTCTTTAATTCATAAAAAAAATTGAAGAAAATATTTTTTTGACAAAAAAAAAAAAAAAAATCAAGGAAATATTTTCTTCAATTTTTTTTTTATTAGTTAAAGAAATATTCTTTTCCGAATCAAAAAATTATTTCTTTGATGCAAACAAAAAAAATCAAATTTTTTAATCTTGAAACAAAAAAGTCGTTTTGGGAGTGTATCATTTTATTTACGGTTTACATGGAATTGAAAAATTTTGGCAAACTTAATGATATGACCGATAAATCACAATCAGGTTGGGGGGGAGTCATGACTCCCACGACAACTCCCCTGTATCCGCTCTTACCCCAAAATAGTTTTGAATAGAAAAAATTGAAAAAAAAATTTATTCGTAAAAATGAACAATTTTGTCGTGTTTATTACTGAAATGTATCAATAAATTTTATATATAAAAATAAATCATGAAATTATTTCAAAATCATCCCCGATATAAACATATATTCCTTTTCCTGAACGAAATAAGTTAATAAATTCTGATGTGTGAAACAGATACATATGTACGAGCTATCAATTTATTTTTCTATCCCAAATATCCTACAGGATTACCAATATATTTGTTTGATTAGTTAAATTTTTCTTTTGACAACAATAAACGGACGGGGACGCATTTTCATGGTTGTCTGTCGTCTCTGGTCCATGGGATAACACGGACATAGATTGATAGAATAGGCACGCATACTATCTACGGTTGTTATAATATATTGTATTAGGCGAATATAATGTGAAATAAAAATTGTACCATTTTGAATGGGCTCGGCCGATAAGCCGTTCTGTAAATACAAAAGAGAATAAAGGGATGGATGCGGATAATGCTATACGCATATATATTTATAACAGTCATAAAGCAATTTAGCCAGGGATATATATTAGCCTTTTTTTGCCAGCCAGCGCCATATTATACATATAGAAGATGATTCATTTGTTTAATGACTTATAGTTAGTTTCTTCTTCTACATCGTGTTGGGTCAAATTCATTTATTGTACCTTGCGGGTGAATTGTGTTTATTGACCCCGGGGGGGGGGTATTGTTTTGTGGAGTTAATTAGAATGGATGAGCGGAAAAAAAAAGTGTGGAATTTGTTTTTAAACCACTCAAAACAACAGTGGTTCTTAAACGGTTTGTTTGTTATTCGACAGTCTTATTTCATAGGTATCTAAGGAAAATTAGTAAAGAACCACTGTCTTGTAATAATAAATTGGGTTTTTATTTTTAATTTTTTTTTTCCAAATTGGTCTCTAAGCGATAGTAAATTTTCGAAATAATGAACAAGAGAAAGGCACACGCTTTTCGCGTAAATTGTTGTTTTAGGGGGAGAAAGTTCATATTTCAAGTTATCCCTGCCCATTGTGACGTCATTTTGAAAAATTTTGCTGATTGGAAGTGTGTGTTGACTTCTACTTTGCTGGAAAAATTCAAAACATTTTTAGTTTTGCAAAGGACTTTTTTTAAAAAAAAAAAAAAAAAAAAAACGCAAAAAATCAAAAATTCTCTTAAGTCACGTCACTTATAGGACTGAATTTGTCCCTAAAATAATGGAGACCTTTTATCATACCTTTTGTTTAATTGTAAGTTTCATCAATTTTCGTAAACAAGGTCCAAAGAAAATTGGAAAAAGTCAAAAATTTTTCAATTTTTCCAAAAATTTAAAAATGTGCAATGTCTTTAGAACTACTGAACCAAGTGTGTGTCAAAATTTTGCTCCTTCTAACGCGCCTCATATAAAACTGTTTTGAGTCTGGCTTCATTTTTGTTATAATCTCAGTAAGTCTGGAATTATTCATTAATTGAGACGCCAAAAGCTCTACTTATACTTAATAAAAGTCCAGATCTGTAAAATTTCCTTCTGGATTGTTGATCTTCTGGATTCGTTGGGGCCCAAAATATCACGGTTCGATGCAAATCGTATATCGCGCGTACTCTCTCTCAACCTCGTATCTGAAAAGTCCCAATTTTTGGAGACACAAAAAAAAAACGTATTTAAATCTGTGTTTTCATCATTATGAACTTAAGATTTATGCTTAACAGGCCATCTACAGCAAAGAAAGTGTACAATCTTTTACCAAAACTGATTTGGATTGAACAGACTGAAATAAAATTGAACCAAAAGTGGTGGAAGCGCTAGCAGTTTGGTACTTGAACGACTGAAGAAACTCATGGCAATGGCACCATTTTTTAAATTCATCCCCTGTTTAGTATCTCGAATGAAAAATTTCTTATATATAGAAAAAACATTCTTTGTGATTATTGTGTTATCTTTATATTATATTAAAATTTTAATAAAATTATATTAAGAACTTCTGGTCGACATGACGTTCCCGTCCGTTGTTAATCAGTGCAAACACTGATCTGATAATTTTTTTTTTAACTAATTTCGTTCGCTGCAAAATGAAAATTTGCTGGTAAATGATTGAACGTGTCAAAAACATTTGTTATCATTTTCATGTTTTGCTCTGCGTCGAAAAAATAGACAGCGCACATGGAGATTATTAATAATAAATTTTTTTTTTGTGAAAATATATTTTTCTGTGCGTCACCCGGGCACAGGGGAGGGACCACGTCATAGTATAGACATTAGTACAAAAGATATTAAATATAATTTAAGTGGCGTTCATTTTTCATAATGTGCTGCACGCCTCGCCAAAGTTTTCAGCAAGTAACTTTTTTTTTGACATTGAATTTTTTTTCCATATATTTTCGTATTTATTGATGGATTGAATGGACGATGGTGCGAGTGAGAAAGAGAGAGTAAGAGAGAGATAGATGGTCTTAAAGATATTTTCATTTTGAAGTGAATATTACATTTTCTTTTTGCTACTCGAAGAGTTTTTGGAGTGTATAACTTTTATTTTATTTGAACGAAAGTTTATTTTAAACGTAACACTGGAAACTTAATTAGTTTACAGAGAAAGAATTAGTGAAAATTTCAAAGTGGTTCTAATTTATATACAGTGAAAATTAGAAAAAGTTTACAAAGTTTACAAAAAAGTCTATCAATGATTGTTACAAATTAAAATTGTTTTTAAAATTTCTTTTCGTTCGTTTTGTAAATTTTTTTATTTTATATTTAAAATTCGCTGACAGTACATTTGCTAATTAAAAAAAAAAAAAAAATTATACTAAAAAAGGGACGTTCAACTAATATTCAGTACCTACTGTTGGCATACATTTCAATACTTTTTTCAGAATTTGATGACTTTTACAGACCCTCTGTCAACAATTTGCCCGAAGGACCAATAAAAATACCTAAGTTCCGTATATAATAATTTTTGCAATTCCGAATATGTAATTTAAAATTACAAAAATTCAGAAAATTGTGAATGTCATTTAGATTATGTAAAATATTATAACATTAAGTACACTGTAGATAAATTAAACAAACTTACACGTTTAAATTTGCATATTATTTTTAAATGAGTAATTCATTACCTAGCAACGGTAATTAAATTAAATTTCGTTTCATGATTGATGCCGTTACATTATTAGTCCTTCTTAGGGGTAATAGGAACTAACGTATACATAATTAGGGATGTTATTGATATGAAATTTCGGATACCGATACGGATACGGATAATCAAAAACATTTTTTTCGATTTCGGTTTCGATTACGGATATGTGAAAATATCGGATAATGTTTTGGATACAGTTACGGTGTACGGATAATTACCTTTAGTGAACATTTTTTTTTTTTTTTTTTTAAAAAAAGGAAAAATTTTACCCGAAAAATTGAACGCCAAACACAGATCACCGGAAATCTTATCAAAAGAGATATATGCAGCAAGAATTTACTTCGATTTAACCTCATTATTCCAACGGTAACTGTCTGTTTTTATCCGAAACAAGTGCGAAACTTTTATTTTCGGATACGTAATTATTTCGTATATCCGGTGGTTTCGGTTACGGTTACGAATATCCATAACATCCCTATAATACATAATTATATATATAGTAGTTTCGAAATTTCAAGAAAAATATTTTTTTTTAAATTATGACCCCAGTAAAAATTTAAACTATCAGCAAGTAAAGTATTCGAATCACTTGAATGAATAATATATTTTTGCATTCTTAAATCATTAATAAAAGTGGAAAAGCTTACTAAATAATGGAAAAGATCGTCTATTCTCATGTCTTATGCATATAATTTTATTATACATATATAAAATTATAGGTTACAATCTTACAATCTTACATTAATACAGACACGTGATAACATGTCCTAATTTTTGAAGAGATTCTCTCTGAGCTTTGTTTGAAAAGTTTTTGGAAATTATAAGAAAAATCAGAAAAAGTATTTTCTATATTTCCTCTATGTACTGTTGAATCTCACAGAAGCGCTTAATTTTATCACACTTGTTGGTAATGTGTAAAATGGTACTTTATGGCACTAGTTGCGTAAAGAACAACAAAACAAGCACCTAGTGTGTCTATAGGATAAAACTGACACTTATTATATTATTCCTTGTTTTATGAATGGGTAAAAAGTATATTTATTTTATTTAGTCGTGCAATTTGCAAGAAAGTAATTTTTAAAAATTTTTATCTCACAGTCTCTACCAAATGATAAAATTTTTCATTTGTTGTAAAAGTTTCCCTTCGAGAAAATTTGTAAAACACATCTTGCACCGTTTTATATGTCAATGTCAAAGTTCAATAGGTGATACTATACTGTGTTAGTATCTATCCCATTTTCTACAGTGTCACTTTTAAGTAATGTACGATTTATGCTAACATTAATCACTTAATATTAAGAGCTTATAAAAACCATGTAACCTCTCTCTTTTCCCGGGGCCATGAGTCACTCCACTCACGCACTTAATTTATTATTCAGAAAACTTTAATATTTTGTTTTTGTACCAAACTCTTCAATTTTTTTGCGATATTTTTATTAAATGCAAAGAATAGAGACAACATAATATATAATATTCTGAAAGATTTATATGGGGTTGACGTTTTTCTATTGAAATAAAAGATGTTTCAACCGTTACCAGTTAACTCTTTCTATGTGTGTTTAATAGTGGTTTGAGTAGTTAAAAGTTGAAAGAGACTGTAAGTATACAAATATGTAAGGATACGGAGTGTTCATTGAAAAATTGCTGGCAATAAATTTTTTGTTAGGTAAATACACAAATTTATTCGAAAAACTACAAATTGTAAATGCAAGAAAAATAAAAGAAATCAAGAGAAACTGCTGTCTTAGGGCTTAAAGATATGCGTTACGGGACAGGATAATCCGCGGACTAGACAGAATATGCGTTTTCTGAGTCGGGCAAAACCGTAGTCGGATTTGACGAAGCTGTAATTTATCTATTTAAAGAAATTTGAACCTTTGAATATTTTTGATTAGTAATGGCAAGGTTTTTTTGTAAACATCCTGTATACATATATATTAACGTATGCTTATTTATATATTTTCTTCATGATAGATGTCGTATTATGTTTGCTTACTAACTCAAAACAGATTTTTTTATATTTACATGTTGAGTTATTTGTTGAAAAGTTACAACGGAAATGTTTTGATTAATTTTTTATATTTGATTTTAAATAGAATTTTTAAATGGTAATTATATAATAAATTAATAAATGTCCCAGCGTTCTGCCCAGGTCTGTGGAGAAAAATGACGGGTTCCACCAATAAACCACATTGGTATTCTCTTAATTATTTTTAAGTCGTAGAAAATTCGCCAAGATATGCAGGAATGCTGTGACAGAGATATTTTAAAATTTATAACGTTTATTTTTAGTACAATGATGGAGGTTTTAGGGATTTATACAAATTGAAGCGATTTTTATTTTTGTTTCCATGTCCAATTAAAATTTTAATTAATGATTTTGTAAAAAGTGGAAAAATTATTTGACCTTTTTAATTACTTTTTTTTTCAAAATGCTTTATTTTATTTATTTTTTACTTAATGACATCATTTCTCATGTTAAATTTTTATATAAAGTTGGTCTGAATTAATAAATATACTACTAGTGTTACATTTAATTATTACCGCGAGATATTTTCGCTCAAAAAAGTTGTGGATAGTTAAAAAAATAATTGTCTGTATTTGATAATAATGATCTGGTACTACTATAGTAAGCGGTGTGCCAACGGTGTACCCAAATATCGGATTTAATAAAAATTTTGTCAAAATTTTTTGAATATTTTTTTTTTAGGCGGTTCCTATTCATCACATCAAAAGAGGATATACTGTAATATGATGTTTAGAGGAGTGTGTTTTTCTTAACTATTTTTTTTTTCTTTAAATTATTAGTTGTAATAGGTAATGGTTTAGTAAATCACTAGAAAATATTTAATAAAATAATTTTGAAGATGAAATCAATGTTAGTGAAATATTTGCGTTTTAAAACTTAATTTATCTAAAACTAAAGATAGCTAAGTACCCATTGAATTTTATGAACCTATTCTGGGAAACAATTTTAGATTGTAGCTTATTCAGCAACTATGTGAATGATTATATTATTTTAGCTACTACCACTATGAATACTCGTTCAAAAGATACATTTGTCGCTTCGCTGAGCTTTGTTAGTAGCAGCTATCAATTTCTACGAGAGATAAACATTATTTTATGTGGTTATTATTATTGGTGCTTGTAAAGGGCCTCAAAGGTTTATTAGTTATTTCGGGCAGGTCAAATATTTACCAATTATTTACGGACATAACATTAAATATTGGAATCAATTTAGTTGTAATAATAATGGTAATAATTATTGTTTGGTACAGTGTCATGTCAAAAATTTGTAACCCTTGATCAAAATTTTAAGAAGATTTGAATTTTTTTTCCAACTAATCTTTACCAGAACTACGGATCAGCTTAGGTTTTTGATTTTAAAATTCGTTGCCTTTCTAATCATACGAATGATAGTCAGAGGTTCCCAAACTTTTTAGACATGTGACGCCCCCTGGGTACGAATCATTTCCAATGGCGCCCTTTGGTCTCGAAATCCAAAAATTTCTCCCTAAATTTCTGCATAATTTGGGATCCCCTGATGATACTAATATTAGTTAGATTAGAGTAATTCTTTATTCTAATATAAGTTGTTCTTTAAATGTCCTCTTTCAGGGCTCTATAACTTGAAAAAGGATTCCTATGATACAAGATTGGAGGGTTTTTGACTAAATTTTGTTCAAGTACTATTGACAAATAGATAAAAAGACAAGGTTTTTGTCAAAATTTGTCACATTTTAAAGCTTTCCCTTTTTTCTTTTATTTTTTATATAATCGGAAAGTGAAAAAAATTACATAAGATAGGTTTTTGAATCATCATTATTCTATATAAAATAGTTTTCGAGAAAAATTAAAAAACATAAAGTTCATGATAAGTTTTCTTGTCAGTAAGTAAAAAAAAAAAAAAATCACGAATTTTGACGTACAAAAATACCTACCTTTTTATATCTATGAGCAGTTACGTTAGAGTTCCATTCAACGCCACTAGATGGCACACTCATTATTTCTTATTTCTTATTTCATTGATTGTGTGAAAAGCCTTATATTTTGTCTATAGAGGTTTATAATTGCAGACTTATAAACCCAGAGGGTAGACTGATTTGATTTGTGATTCCCAAAAATGGGTATCCACTATCTTACGCAGGACCGGATCCAGTATCTGCAACCAGGGGGTATTTTTTTGCGGTTCACTGTACCCATAATATTTAATAGATTTAACTCAAACGTATATATGTATATGGGTAGTTCTACAAACGAGGGAATTTTGGACGGCCCAACTCATTTTGTATATTAATATTTTGAAAAATACATATTTTTTAGATGGAAACTGTAAACCATTACTGCATCTAATTGGTCACTCAAAACAACCCGGTTTCGAAATATAATTTTTATAAAAAATGACAAATGTAAAATTCTCAGTCTCCTGGTATGTCTCCTTTCCAAAATAAAACATAGCAGACTAAATAATTATTTTTTCTGAATGTATAAAAAAAAAATTTATACTGCAGTAGTAATCTATAATATTGATACTTTTTTATTGTATAAATTATTTTTGAATTTTTTTATATTTTCTTTAAGAAATATTCTATTGAATTTTGTCTCCCGAACTTTGCATCATTGTCCTATCAAACTAAAACACTTAAAAAATATAAAAAATTTATATTCCGATTAAATCATCGTTTGTCATAGTAATTAACTGAAATATAATAAATAAAATAAAGTACATGTTTTATTTAATTTGAGGTTGTATCAATTATGTAATTCAGTTAACATTGTAAGTGAGATCGTACTCGGTCCAGTCAATTTCTTAGTATCCTGGTGAGAATTTTCGTGCAAAATACTGTGGATATAAGAAATTTTTCAGTTGTATGAGTTGTAAATATGTTGTATTGGAATAGCGGACCTGTTTTTTTTTCTTTATAAAACGTTATTTAGCCGATTTTTAAAGAATATTGAAGAATTCTCAGTCTCCTGGCAGCTCCAAAAAACGGGATTAAACTTAAAAAAATGTAAATAAATTAGGTAAATGGCTCCGTATATTTTTTAATAAAATTAAATTCCCATTTTTTTCTGTATGGTATATACAATATAATTAATATAACTACTGACACATATACTACTAATATAATATATAATATGTATTAAACTGTCGTAAATGACTTCCAATATTTTCTAATAAATAACAAATTCGCAATTTTTTTATTTATTTATTTAGTTATTTTTTTAATTTTTTTTTCAATTTTTTTCAATTTTTTTTTTTTAATACATATATAGGTACACTATATAACTACTAATATATATACTACTAATATAATATATAATATATATTAAATAAATAATAAATTGTTTAATAATTGAAAATTTAATAATAAAAATAGTAAAAATTGTTTAATAATAAAAATTAATAAATTGCTTAATAGTTTAATAAATTGTGTTTAATAATAAAAATGAATATAAAAAATTCTCTTGTGTTAATTTTAGATTTTTACTCATTTTTTCACTTTCCTGGATGTCTCTTTTTTTATAATGGCCATAATATTCATAATTTTTAATTTTTTTACTGGCCACTTTGAAATAGTGTGAAAAATTTCATCAACTTGAAGTAAAACTACTTGCCAAAGTTTATGCATGAAAAAAATGTCGGGCCGAAATTAAGTCCATTTTCTTCCCTTTTTTGTATAACTACCCATATATCGAAACACACATATCGTAGGTACACAATATTATAACCCTTACCATTACATTTACAATCATGTGCTCTACATATACACAAATGTTGTAGAACGGTACTCCTACGAGTACATCCCTACCCTGCGCTACCTACCTACCTACCATTATATAACTCGTTGGTGCTGCTGCTGGTGCTGATGGTGGTGGCGGTGTAGCCCGGCCGGGCGGCGGGCGTCGTGGCGGCGGCGCTGCAGTATAGCGCTCGACGTGCGACTAAGGAGATCTGCGCGGCCGTACCGTGCCGGTCCGTTCGTCCGTCCGTCCGTCCTAGGTCAACACATTATATTCTTTAAACTGTCACACTGTACATACATACGTGTATATGTATATAGATATACTCGAAAACTACTCGAAAATCATTCATTGATTGTTGTTTGATAAATCATCTCACACAGTACGATTCGAGGTGAACAATATCGTTGTTTATATTTGCGAGGAAAACGTCATTGTCGTCCGTGTGTGTGTCTGGTTTTGTTGTCGGGGAAAATCTTGCGGGAAAATTTTTTTTGCGTGTGATGATTGACATTTAATTAGTGTGTGCATGTGCTTTTTATTGTAAATAATAAAAATCTTGTGTAAATAGAACTAAATTATTATTTTTTTTAAAATAAAAACAATTGAAAACACGTGTGTTAAAGTTCAACTGTTTCTGAATTAATTAAAATTTAAAATAATATAAACAATTGAATTGTGTTCAAAACCCGGTTGTGTCAATTGTTTTTTTTCAACCGAGGAAATAGCTAATTAATTGTTCGAGAGTCATTTGTGTTTTTCATTTGTTTTAAAAAAAAAGTGTGTTCAAAAACAATTGCTGTTTTAAATGTAAATTAATTCATTAGTGACTGTAAACATATCACAAAAGTTTAATATAAAAACAGTGTTTTAAATTTTTATTAATCAGTTTTAAATGGGCGTAATGTATGAATTTTAAGATCTTAATTTTTTTTTTAGGAACGCCATGTGAGTATTTATAAAAAAATGAGGTTATGATATATGAATTTTTTCTTGTATACAGGTTAATTTGATTAATATTACGATTCCGTAACTGGAGACTTTTTGAGAATTCGTTTAGAATTCCAATCTTAAATTTGATCTATATTCGAAATTCGGAAGTTTCGAGTCATCCAATTTTTTTTCTGTACGTATTTTAGACAAATTAATATTATTATGTGATAATAGAATAGATAGCGCATAAATCCGATTTGTAGGGTATCTTACTGAGGCATCGAACGGTATGTACTGTCTGTTGTTCAGTAAACAGGACCATATTTAATACAAAACATAAATTGTATACGTACGAAAAAAAGTCAAAACTAGAAATCATTACTACATTGTTTCAAAATGATAATTGAGGCTTCATTTTAAACACTGAGATACTCAGTCTATACCTATACTATAATAAATGTGTTAATGATACGTATTTTCTTTCAGTTTTTTCGATATAATTTATACGATCACTCGATGAAGAAAACAATGAGAAGGGAAAATTAAAGAAAATGTGTCTAATACACATTCACCAAAATACACCACATTCAAAAAATTTCCTAACGAAATAATTAAACTCTGTTGTAGTAGAAATTGTTAAAATTTATTGTCTGTTTCAAATTGTCGAAAACTAAATATTAGGTAGTTAGGTACTGTTAAAGTTGGTGGAAATGAAATTGAGGTTGTATCGAAACTTTCCGCTTAATTTGAAATTTGCAAAATTATTTAGCTGCGGGTACTAGAAACGAGAGATAGTGAGCAAATATATTATGTCTTATTAGCTATTACTATATCATCTAGTACTGCTTTGTATGCATATTTTGTGTTATAATGTACGGATTTAACAAAACCCATAGTAGATTTATTGAATAGTGTTTTAAGTGGCACTATATAAGTATCGTGATATTAAAAATATCGGAGCTTAATTCTGTTGTTACAATAAAATATCTAGTTTTATTGCTAGTAAAAAAACAAAAATATATATTGGCATTTTAACACAATTCCGAAAAAACAATTTAAAATTAATATTTTTGAAAATTTAACATTGGCGATACTCAGGAAATTTCACAATATTGTATCCGACATAAAATATTAATTGAAAGAACCAGTATACTTCTGGTATAGTTTTTCGGGGGTCCTTAATAAGAATTCCTTGATTCTTTGTTCTGGAGCCCCCGAAAAACTCCAAAAGCAACGAATAAAAGAAGCAGTATATGTATGTAAAATTTGATCGAATTTGAAGATTTAATAATTGCTTCACACCAAAGATATTGGTAAGAATTCTGCCAGTCTGTCCTATGTAAGAAGCATCGCAGTCTATACAATCCAAACGACAATTACCATTATTTTAGCGTGTTTTGATTGTTAATGTATGTGCAAATTTTTGAAGCGATAGTGTACACTTCATTTATGGTTGAATATGTTCAGTGTATATTTTGTAAATTAAATAATATAGGTTAAGTATTTTACGGTTTCTTCCAATTTGGAGATGGTGTGTAATGAGCATGATATAGACAGTGGCGGATCCAGAGGGGGGGGTCATAGGGGTCATGACCCCCCCCTGAGCTGAAATTAATTGCTACATATTCTTACTATTACGCTAAAAAATTCAAACAAATAAAAATTAACAAATAAATTTTCAAATTTTAAACAAGCAAATCTAGTGGTTAATATTTTTAAACAGTATAATTTTAACTTGTAATTCTAAAATGTAATGTACACACGTAGAAAACATTATAATTTATTATTGTACATTAAAAGTCCCTACATCTAGCTCAGTGGTTCCCAAAGTGGTCTATATTAACCACCAGGGTTCGATAATAAGCTGCAAGCGGTCCATGTTGGCCAAAAAAAATTGGGGTTCGGTAAGATGTAAATGAGGGTTTATAGCAACAGAGTATACGTACACTGAAGCAAGTTTTGGCTTGGTTGTTCTAAAATGTAAAAATGAGAAATTGGTGACCTTTTTTTTGGTTGCCACCTGCATTGACCAAAATAAAGGTCATCGACACCTCATCTTGGACAAATTATATTTTCGAAGTTGTTGCTAAATTTATAAATTTGCACAGGGGGTGTATCTAAAATCGAAAACCATGGCAAGGGATAGGGATCGACGACACTAAGAAGTTTGGGAACCACTGATCTAGCTTTTGAAAATAGGAGAGAATAACATATTTTTTTAAATGACCATTTATCAAATAGCAAGTATAAATGCTGCACATGTGTTTAATAATCTTTAACAAAAAATAAATTAGAAATTCATGCAGTTTTGAGCACTTTGTGTTAAAATTTCAATAGCGATCAAAGTTTGACTCCTTCTCTCCCCTAAATTGAAGGCTGGATTCACCCCTAATTTGTAATATAGAATTTACCTATAAGTTTCACATAAAAAAATTCTGTGCAGATTTGGACACCCTTTGTTATAGGTATTTACAATAAGGAGTAAAGTGTTAAGTCATAAAAATTTGACCCCCCCCCCCTGAGCTGAAGGCTGGATCCGCCCCTGGATATAGAGATGAATGTTCGAATTAAAATCGTTATTCATGAGTGGGTCCTAATATAATTTGTTTGTTTGTTTTATTATTGATTTTCACTGGAATTATGAAACTTCTAGTGCGACTCAAAATCTTCATTATCTTTTATAGATTAAACCATTAAACGATTCTTGATCATCCTATAACTAGGTAGTATATTGTTTAAAATTATTTTCCAACCACTTGAATCCGTAAGTTGGTGCTTAGATCGTATCATTTCGTGTTCTGATTACTATAGTCAGTGACGTATGTACCCGGAGGGGGGGCTTAGTAGATAACCCATGGTAGTGAATTCCCGGGGGGGGGGGGATAAATATTTCTAAAAAGAAAATTTCGTCATTTTTACAGCAAAAACCGTAAGTAAAATGATAGAGTGATGAAATTGGAAGCGAATTTTGGGTTTTAGTCACCAGAGAAAAGTCTCTTACTGACTCAGTTATATTTCTAAAAAAAATTGTGTCTTTTTGATGACAAAGGTGAAGAATTTATACTTTAATTAGCCTAATTTAAGCAATTTTATAATGCGCAATTAGAATGACAGAATTATAAAACTGAATGTGAATTATCAGAGACAATATACAATTCTCATCCTGTATGTGGTATATCTACTTGCGGACCTCCGTAAGTAATATACTATATTTTGTTGTATATAAAGCAAAAATTGAAATCTGCATTTTACGAAACGTGACGTGAAAATTGAAATATTGTATATTGCGACGAGGTCCAAAAATTGAACTCGGTTCCGTGCCAAAACCGATTTCCTTTTATCATAAATACGGAGACGATTGTATCAAGTAAATTCGACAAAAAAACAAAAAAATATAGAAACGACAATGTTGCAATGTTTGGAAATGTGTGTCAATAACTTACATATTATACGCAGTATTGCAGTGGTTTTTAAACTGTTAAAAAATAAGTTGGCCGTGTTGTTGAAGGCTTATATGTACCTAGTAAACTTTAAAAACAATAAAATAATTAAATTGTATCAATTTTTTTTTTTAAAACAATTTATGACTTGACAAAACTATGAGAGGTCCGAAATATATTCCTTGAAATTTTAATAAAATTTTAACAATATATGTGGAGTTTCTCGTTTGAAAATGGTTTCGTCCCAATTTTTATTTACACTAAGGGTTAATTTCACTCCTCTCCGCTACGGATACGTAATTTTTTGGTCTAATTGGTGAGTAGATGAGGTGTAGAAAGTATGCTAATTACTTAAAAAAAAAAATTTATATTCTCGTACTGACACGTTGAGCTGATAAAGTTGATGTCTTTGGAAACGATGTCACATAGATGGCACGATGATTGATATGGTATCAGAAAACAGTTACGCAGCGTTATAAAGCGTTTGTATAGTCAAAAATGTTCTTTTTTTATCCAAATTTTGGAGTATCATTTTTGACACATTGAACCCCCTCGCTCTCCTGCGCGTCTGCTCTTTCGCGCCGTTGCTGTTTCTTGGGTCTTTATAGCTTTTTTATTCACAAAAATTAGATTGTTTTTTTTTTAGTCATTTAATGCAAATTGTTTTTGTCTGTTTTCCAAATGCACTACCCGTATGAGAGGTTATGTAAGGAACATTTTCTCAACATTACCTAACTGCGTTGGTGCTCAAATCTAATATAATACTGGATAAAAGGTCCATGGCATTACACTAAAAGAAAACCAACAATACAATTTAATGGCCGTATAAAAAGGTAACAGAATAATGTGTTTGTTTGTATTGAATCTGAACAGTCAGAGGGGTGTTGTATTTTTTTATTTAATTTGTTAAACACCGAAAACCTTTTTAATAAGTAACGAAGTATTAAACATGTAATAGGTTTAGGTTAATTAAAATTTATGGGCAGTACCTATTATCCATTTTAGGTGTAGTTGGTTTTTTTCTCTCTCTAATACAATTTTTGTTTCGTTTTTTTTGGTCCGGTTAAATAACAATAGATAATTGGAATTTGGTAAACCGGTATTAATGAGTTTCAATCAAAAGTTATAGGTTTAAATAAAATTTTAAATTTTATAATATTTTTGATAATTACATCATTAAGTTGTCGAGTAATTTTGGGTTTATTAGTAGTTTATACGGGAGAGATGTATCAATAGTAGGGGAAAGTTGGCTTGGATGAACCAGTTAGTACTTTTTTTTCTTCATTTTTTTTTTTTTTTTTTTTTTTTTTTAAAGGAATTGGGTCGCTTAGCAGAGTAGAATATACATAACCAGATATTCATATGTTTAACAAATTTACATGGTTTTTTTTTTTTTTATAATTGAATAATTGAACATTGAAATTTATTTTTAGATCTCTCTTTCGGATGCTTCTAGAATCAATGGGCTGCTTAACGAATTTTCTAGCTCTTTTTCTTTGGTGAGAGATTCAGGATTGGAGAAGGGAAAGCTTCAGGTCTATTCTAGGTAACTTTTTACGGTCTATTCAAGGCAGCTCCACCAAACAGTTCGGCCTAACTATACTCTAAACCTAAGAATTTATGACATTCCTTTCAAAATTTAGTAGAAAAGTTTCTAGTCTTTACGCAAACACTACTGTCATGGGAAAGGTTAGAACTACCATTACTACCAACTCAGGGATATAAGGTGGTAGTCCATCAAAAGCAGTGGTCCGTTTAAGGCAAATCTCCCCTAATATTCGACTACGAAGTTAAAAGGAACGGTTACCTATACAGGGTGGAAAGTATATTTGTCTCACTGCGAAAACAGTGGGTAGATCTCGTCCATGTAAATAATATTTGCCAATAAATTTGAACCAGAAATGTTTTTTATGCAACATATAATAAATTGATAGTAAAAAGGATCGATAGTAATCGTGGAGCTAGTTCATTTGTGATTTTCTCAAACTGTTAATTCCGAAAAAATTCCTGTGGTTTTAGTGTCTACAGGATGCTATGAGGCACCCCTGCTCCCGACGAGAGTTATTTACTTTCCACCCTATATATTTAACAATCATTCTATGTATTCCAATTTGTTTTCTCGAAAAGCCTCAAATATTTTGATAAAATTTGAAATGTCTTGTAATTCTGGCGCCACATGTACAAGTTTAATAGAATATTTAAAAAAGAAAAAATGGAACATACATCAATTTCTAGATAGAATTTATATTCAAACATGCGAAGTATTTTAATTAAATTTTTTATTTTTTTATTTTTCCATAAATATTTAACGAGACATCTTGACCTATCTTTTTTTTTATTCAAGTTGTTGAATTGGTACTCTTATAAAACACTTCACTCTTCTGTGTTAAGAACCACTGGTGTATTAAAAAAAAATGCAACTACCAGTATCATAATATATACCTGCTTTGGTACTGGATGAAACAAGGCGTTAATTCAAATTAAATATTAACACAGCAGGCTAAACATTAACGTCTATTAAAACGTCATTTGCGCTGCTACTAAGCTCTCAAGCTCACCGGGTAGGATAGCTGAAGAGCTAGATAGAGAGCAGAGCTACGTACAATTTTAAATGGTATAAAAAAAATAAATAAAGTACTTAAATGCATGCATATATATAGTTGGAGATTATGTAAACATTTTTATATACACTCTAAATTTCTTTATAGTGGAGGTAACCCTGCTTGAGTGAGAGTGTAATGAAATCTGTAGTGGTCCAGAATGTTACGAAAACGGTAATGTTCTCCATGTTGTTGTGTACTAATTTAAGTTTATGTTTAATTCGGTATATATAGTAAAAGTGCAGTAGCATGTCACTACTGAGAAATTTTATTTTTATTGAATTTTTTCTCGAATAATAATTAAAAATTAATATACATTTTATATATTAGGAGCATTTTTACGATTAAATTAATATTTCTATTCACTCAAAAATTTAATTTCTGTCCTTGTCAGATTACTAAAATTCAATGAATCCTATTGAAACTCGAAATAATTCAGTTGAAAATTGTAGTAGAACTTTTTAAGAGTGTAGATTTCTTTTACTAGACCTATATATACTAATCTATTACGTGACTATTAAACTAAAAGGCAAATATATGTGAAAACTGTTTAAAAAATTTTAATTAGAAAAACATTTTATTTCGGCCGTCTCACCGCGCACAGTTAGTTTCGTGAAGAAGTAAGTGAAATCACGAGTATGTGAGTGCAACACATAAAATAAACTGTTTCATGTCTCTTAAAGTCACACTAGAGTCACTGAATTGAGTGCTGCCATAAGTGTTTCGGTACATTAATTAGTTTTTCCGATAAATTGTTTAATTAGTTTTTACGAGTGGCCCGTTCATACATGTGTTTGAAAGTTTTATTACTCAAATAGGAGGACAAATTTTTTTTTTGCGCTAATGGCATATTTATAGCGACAAAATAGTAATTTTATGTACAGTGAAAATTTCTTTTAGTGACGCTAGAGGGGATCAGGCAAGAGCACTTTAACGAAAAGAACTGTCTACTATTAAAAACACTCCAACTATATTGTCGTGATTCTTTTCGCTAAAAACACAACAAATTTTCGTTATAAATACAATTTCTTCAAAAAATAAAAAAAAATAACACGCTGCCAATGAGGTGTGGCACACAGCTTCCTCGTACGCGTAAAAAGTACATTGGTAACTTAATGCCCAATATATCTTTGTATAATTTAATATAGGTAGGTATACGATTTATAAAAATTGAGCGAAGTGGGACTAACAGTAAATAAGATATTGGCATTTAATGGGATTTTATGGTAGCGCCGTGGATACGACTATTCCGGAAACAATGAAATTTGTAGGGGATCATCTAGGAATCAGACCGCATGATTTCTGTCAATTTCATAAAAAAACAATTGAATAATTCAGAAGTTATGCCACTTAGTGCAATTTAGTATATTAATGGAATGACATGGTAGCGGCGTAGCTACCGTTCCTCCGATTTCGATTAAATTCATAGGGGACCATCTAGGGACCAAACTGTATAATTTCTGAAAATTTCATAAAAAGCAAACGAATAGTTCAGAAGTTATGCCACTTGGTGCAAACTGGCTACACACAGACGGACGGACAGACAGCAAACCAAAATTGTTCAGGAAGCTCTAAAATGTAAAATGTGCGTAAAAAAATTTATTTTGGAGGGAAAAAATTTTTTATTTTTCAAAAGTGATCACAATGCTTTCGCTACTTCAGTAGTCTCGGAAGTAAAATTGTATGCCCTTTTCTACTATAGATGGCTGACATCATCAGCACTACTATAGATTAATTTTGCAGATGATATTTTTAAACAGTTGTATAGAATTCCTATGGGCGGTGCAATATCCGCTTTTTTGTTGATTCAAAAATATCTCCAGAAATTGGATTTTGTCCGGCACGGCAGTTCAAAAGAATGGTGTTCAGAATATTTTGGACACAGTAGTTTCGTTTTTCTCCAAAAACAAATTCCTTTTAAAGAGTTTTTACTGTATGATGCTATAATGGTTAAAATATCACTTGTGTGGGCTTATTTAATTTATCGAATGCTCATTACGGTTGATATATTTATGGTTTATGGTTTTTGAACACGATTTCCCATTAGTTTCGGACGATGATTGTGCCCATCAATGGTTCATTATATTGGATTATTGAACAGTTTGATAATCGAAAAAAATGTACTTACCATTTCTCTTTTCCATTTTTTTTTTATTCAACCGACAATTTCTATCTTTAACGGTTTCATTTTATTAGTTTTATACGGAAGGAAACCGTTCAAATCAGTTTCCGATTACTATATTATGTTACGTTTGTTTACATGATCAAGTTTTCCGACATAATAAATGTTTACACTGGCGATGGTAAACATGTAAACACAATTATTATTAATGAAACGTTTGATAATGCAAGTTTCAAGTTGTTTATAATAATAATATTGTAATAGTTTTCAAATAGAAGTGTTGTTTTTTCAACGAATGCAAATTAATAGGAAGGAATAAGGTTACCTTCTGTGAATCAGTTGCGCAAATGAACGAAAAAGACGGTAAATTGTCACTGTGTGATTACTTTTTTACTTTTCAAAATGAAAATTTCCACGTCCTTTCTAGGTTTTTGAAGCTTTCTAAACAATTTTGGTTTCGTGTCTGTCTGTCCACCAAGTGGCATAACTTTGGAACTATTCAGTCGTTTTTGATTAAATTTTCAGAAATTATGTGGTTTGGTTCGTAGAGAACTCCCTGGGACAAATTCTGACAGTGTAACATTTGTTACTTTATTTACATCCCACACCTGACACCACGTAACATTTGTTACTTTATAGTACAGAAAAAACCGATTACTATGCCCCAGGTAGGAAATTTACTTCTATAACTGAGATTCTTGACAACAAATTAATTATATATCAAATAGTTAATTTTACTTCTGAGACCACTAAAGTAGCAGAGGCAGTGTGATTACTTTGTTTCCTTTCAAAATGAAAATTTCCACTTGCATTTTAGGTTTTTTGAGCTTCCTGAAGAATTCTGATTTCGTCTCTGTCTGTCTACCAAGTGACATAACTTCGGAACTATTCAATCGTTTAGCGACTATTTAGCGTCCCTTTCGTTCAAATTTTGACAGTGTAACATTTGTTACTTTATTTACACCCCACACCTGACACCACGTAACATTTGTTACTTTATATAAGTATTTTTTATTCATATGAATACAGCCAAAATCGACTACTATGTCCCAGATAGTTAATTTACGTCTATAACTAAGTTTCTTCACGACAAATTAAAGATGTTTGGGAGGTACAATCGGAGATAAACGTACATGAAATTAGAAATTCGTGAATAATTGCGTTGTATAACAAACTATGAGGTAAATAAATAGTTATCTTTGTTAAATAATAGCTATCACTACAACTGATTGTACAATACATCAAACTATAGCTCTCAGCTGAGTACATTCTGAGGATTTTTCGGAGAATTTCAAAATGCTACGAGACGATTGAAAATTTAGTAGAATGTTCCTCATTAAATACTAAGGCCCCTGTGAAAATTTCAAACCAATTCACTAAGCCGTTAAAAAGTTATTAAACAAAAAAAAAAAAAAAAACTTTTACACGTACTCTTATGGAAATTGGAAAACAGAACAGATTAAATAACTTTTTAACGGCTTAGTGAATCGGTTTGAAATTTTCACAGGGGCCTTAGTATTTAATGAAGAACATTCTACTAAATTTTCAATCGTTTCGTAGCATTTTGAAATTCCTCCGAAAAATCCTCAGAATGTACTCAGCTCTTGTAGTCAGCTGAAAGCTATAGTTTGATGTATTGTACAATCAGTTTTAGTGATAGCTATTATTTAACAAAGATAACTATTTATTTACCTCATAGTTTGTTATACAACGCAATTATTCACGAATTTCTAATTTCATGTACTTTTGTCTCCAATTGTACCTCCCAAACATCCTTAATTATATTATCGAACTTTAGTGTAGATATGAACATATTTGTCTGATAGTTGGTCACTGCGCATACTCTGTACGAACGTACGATTATTCATGTCGAGTTATATAACATTTTTAGCGTATCTAGTATACAATATAGCGTTGTGTAAATTCAATTTGTATATTTACATTTCTTTCATTATTTATTACATCACTAAATTTAAATTCATGTATTTTTATTTTCATTTTAAATTATTCTTTTTTACAGAATCATTCCATTTCCATTGTTATTTGAATTGTTTCATTTTTTTTCGCGCGCTCTTTAATGAACGTTGGTGATAAAATAAATGCGTGTGAAATGAACCGGTATAATGAATATTAAAATAATAATGTTTTGCCCATTCCATTCGACGCATTTTTGTGTAATCAAAATTTTTCGTAATACACTTCATTAATTTTTTTATTATTTAACACGGTTGTTGTTGTAGAGAACGCGTCGAATACTTTTTTTTTGTGGTCTTTTTCGAAAAAGAAATCATCCAAGATGGTTGGCTATGTAGTGTTGGGTTTACATACGTGATGGCGCTCTTGTGAAACACAGCTCGATCACGTGTACTTCGGAAACTGTTATGTTGATCGGTCATCATATCTGTAAAACTGTTTGCATAAAGTTCTGTATGAATGAATAAAGTACAGTTTTGGAAACATCAGTTTTGGAAATTTTTTGAGAGCACCAAGTTGGTCAACATCACTTTTGGAAAGTTGCATCAAAAATGTCAAGTACATAAATATTAAATCCATGTGCAATAGACCATGATGCATGATTTTATCAAAAGAAACAAATAAATATACCGGTAATGGTAGTGACAAACAACAACAGACGTCAAAGACGCTATAGAATGTTTATCTATATGTATTCTGTTCTGTGGCGGTTTTTATTGAACGTAAAATGTAACAAAATAATTTCAAAGCAAATTAATAAAACAACAAATGGAAAAATATTTTCTGAGATAACTAAATAACTTTTAATTCTTCACTTCCTTTTTTCTTTTATTAATATTTAAAAAAAAAAAAAACATAATTTTAATTCAAAACATAATCTTACGATATTTGTGAATCGCCCCTGGTCAAAAAGCATCACTTTTGTCAAGCACCACTTTTGGAGACTACTTTTTCTTGACAAAACTGGTGCTCTATTTGTACATATTTATGAAGTTTATTTCTCTTTAATGATTTTTCAAGATAGTATTGTTGGAAAATGCTAGAAAATTGTGGTGGAGGCTTCCAAAACTTTACCAGATTATTTTTTTATTTTAAATACTGTTTAATTTTGTTGGTTTTAACTATATAGGGTAAACAATTATTGGACAAGACACTCTCTTTTGAAGATTATAAGGCTTATAGACTAGTAAAGCAAACTTCCTGATTTTTTAGTTAAACAGAACCTTCTAGTATCTACAGAACTTGTGGATTGTGGAAATACGCCAGAAATTAATAAATGAAATTTTCGTCCAATAACTGTATTTTTCTGCACGCACAACTCTAATATTTTTTTTTTCGGCGACTTACCAATAATTATGTAATATGAAAGTTTTATATGGTACATTAAAATAGATAGGTCTTACTTTAAATTAAAAATCGCAAAGTGATTGAAAAAATTATCAAATTGGATCGTCTGGGAATCGAACCTAGGATCTCTCGGTAACTAGCCAGGTGTCTTGCCACTAGACCAACAATCCTTTGTTTGACAGACGCCCCAATCCGATTCAACCACCTATGTGTGTTGATTGGTCTTACTTTATTTATGAATTTTTTCGTTAAAAATAAAGCTACAATACGTACTTTTTCTGTACTTTGTTTTGAAAATTTTTCTTAACTGTCCAATAACTATACCATTTACCTTATAGTTTCGATTATTTTGTCGTGATAATCCAACCTCTTCAACATACAATAGTATTGCTTAAAATTTCTTTAAAAAATCTAAAATCAGTTCTTTTAAGCAATGGTTACTTTAAAAAAAATAAAATAAAAAATATTGAAATGAAAATGAACCATGCTAAAATTCATTTGGATTGAATAATTTATAAATGTATTCGTTCCTTTTATTAAGATTTTTTTTCTGTTGGTTATAAGAAAAATACATTTTTAAGAGTATTTTTTGCAAATATTTGATAATAATTCAAATTGAATACCTTTCTTTCTGAGTCAATATATATGAAACGTAGAAGGAAAAATCATTATGTCATTTGGAAAATATATTAAAAATTAATATATGCCAGTATACTTCTGAAAATTTTTTCCCGAATATATTTGTACGATATTATAAGAATATTTTAAAGTATGATTTATTGTAATAAGTTTTTTTTTCTCATTTTTTTTTTTTTAAGTTGGTATTTATTTTGATTTGAAAAAGACATTTGAATGTTTAAAAATTTATTTATTTTTTATTGTTTTAATGAAAAAAATATTTTCTTTAATTCAAAGATTAAAAAAAGGTACTTGTACAAAGAGTACTTTCTATAATAAGTTATTTTTCAACTTGGTTTTAATGTAAAAACATTTGAGGATACAGATAAAGTTTTATTCCTTGCGGTAAGGACAAAAGTTGTTCCTGCCATCGCGTGAAATATTTTTTGCCGAAAAACTTTTTCCCTAAAACTAACGGTTCAGCATTATTATAGGAAAATAAAAAATTAAATTGTTTACAACAGTTGATCCCGCTAGAATTTTTCAATACTGATAAAATTTTAACTCAGTTTACACCTCATTTTCTTATAATATGATTTTTTAAGATTTTTTGTTGATACGGGCGCACACAGCAATTTTAAAAGTGTTTTAATTTTTGACATCCTGTGATACTCTTGGATACTTTACCCATTCTACGTCAATATAAATTGAATAAATGTTTATTTCAGTAAGGGGTATAGCAAGACAAGCATAGGGAAATGTCAATTATTATTCAAAAAGTGCATTTTCTATTATAATGAACTTTGGTGTAGCATAAGTAGTTAGGCTAAACAATATACTGCATTTTTTTGAACGGTATAAGTATATACTAGAAATTTATCAAAAAATTAAAAATTTTTTTATATAATTATTTTTAAGCCCTCTTTTCTCCGGTTAATACATAAGATATACTCAATACGTTATTTATTACTCAAAAAGCGCTTCTTCGATTTTGAAATAAACAATATTCTGTATTTTTTTGAATGATGTAAGTATACTAGAACCATACTAAGGGAAAAATGTCAAAAAAAAAATATAATATAGTCCCAAGTATTACCTAAATTTTGACGTCGGTTTTATTTTCCTAGGTGTTATAGTACAGCACTCACACATATATTGGTTAAGATCCCAAGGACAAATTAAGGTTAAGGGTCAATGATCCTATATTTGGTAATCACTTGGGGTACCAATGTTATCACATACATATATTATTACAGACATCGGTTATGGGGGCCATTTCTCTATGCTTATCTTGCTACCCTTTTTCAGATAGTTTTAGGAAGGGGGAAAGTTTCAAAATGATTCTCATAATTCTTCTTAAATGACCAACTTTCTTAGAGCAAATACAACAGTATCACATTAACACACACATTGCAAATTTTTGAACAAATGCCATAAATTATTATTCCAACAAGGATCGTTTCGAACATGTTTCACCATTTAAGGAAAATTTTCTCCGGTTACATATTTAATACGAAATAAATTTTCGTCAAAGGACATTTACATTTTGAAAATGTTTTATATGGTAATTTATTTCACTGAATCCGATTTCTCTCAATGTTTAAATACGCACATTAAATAGGGGAGCAGGCAGGCAGAAGGGTAAGGCCGTACTTACCAACTTACTTTTCACCCCACCCGATAAAAGAAAAGTTGATTTCCGTGTGAAAAACCATCCGACGATAAACTGTCACCGTTTTCTAAGTGTAATAATTCAAATTATAATATTCAAGTGTGTCGGTATGGTCGCTACCCATATCGAATATGTTAGAATATTCTTCGATGGCATAGAAAATGATTTAATGAATTTTGAGTTTTTATCAGTTTTCGATCGTGTACGGTTATCGTTGTGGTTGTGAAACAATTTAGACGATTCGGTTCTAGGGGGGGAAGGAAGTTCAAGTTCAGATATAAGGTTAGATGTTACAACAGCTGTTGCCAAGTTAATTTTAAATGGGAAATAAAATTAATTAAAATTAAAAAAAATGTTTTGAAAAGTTTTTAAAAACTTTTTCGCATAATTTTTTTTGCAACTGTTCAGTGAATCTGTTTAATATACAAAATATTTGAGAATGCTTTTTGGTATTTGTTAAAATTAAGATGAATAGTTAGAATTATTTCTGTTGCCCTAATACCATTTTCAAGTAATTTTATTTGAGTGGCTCAAATGGTTTTCTGAAAAAAAAAAAAATGGTGTATGGTAAGAAAGAAAAAAGGTCTCAAATTGACTTGAGGTTGTAGGGACTTTTAATTTTTTTTTAAAAATACTTAAAGTACTTAACGAATTTTTTACTATGCTTTGTTAAAATAATGATTAACAATTTCAACGAATGAATCAGTGAAAGAAATATCATTTCCGGACATCTAAAATCAGTTGCGGGAAGAGTCCAAAAATTTGAAACAGTTTCGACGGAAGTTGATTTAACTCTAAAAAACAGTTAAAATTATCTGATAGAATCTTCTTAAATCACGGTTAATAACGGTTTATCTACCAAAATTATTCATTTCTTATGTCATTTTGCATATTTCTCTGTTTAGATTGTTCTAGATTTCGTTTTATATAAAACCACAAAAAAAAAAAATCAAAAAAAAAAATCAAAATATACGTATATCTCATATTACTTTAACGATATAATTTAATATTTTTTAGCCTTTCAAATATTTGGATATGATTCAAAAATATTTGAATTTACATTATTATAAAAGTAGTAACATTACAATATTTGTTAGTATAGTTTGCGCCATCAGAGTTTACAAGAAATAGTTTGAGAACAAACATAAATTGTTATTGTGATTATTATCTTCGAAGTAAGAATCACACATCGATGACTTTCTGACGTAGCAACATCCATTTTGAGTAATCAGTTAATTTATTTCCTAAGACTTTTTTCCGATTTATGCGATTATCAGGAAAAGATTTGAAAACTCCGCTAGCGTTGACTGTACCTACATATATGTATGTAGATGGTATTGGAATGGGTATATTTAGGACGATAAATTTTATGAATATTGCATGGCCTCGTATGTAATATACCGTCCAATATGGTCGCTTTTAAAATGAATGATGTACTGTAATATACTATTATGGGCACAGAGAACTATGTTACTGTATGTTCCGTGTTCACTATATTGATCACTGAAACTATATGTTTGCATTACAAACAAAATGATGATGTTATTATATAATCGCTACAGTACCGAGTCATCAATTTGGGGCACCACTAAGTATGTAAACAGACCGGTACAGTAGGCCCTTATATCGTACAGCCAATCGACCGCACTGTCAATTCAAAACAAGTGTGCGATCAACCATCCGGTCAAATTTTTAGTGGGTCATAAAGCGTCGAAACAAAAAAAAATTACAAAAAAACCATAAAGTAATTATATATTGTGTACTTGATGTAAAAGTGAAATATTTACCAAAACATTAAAAATTTTTTGTCCAAAACCAATATCTACTGGACTTATTCATCATTTTTTTTGGTTAAAAAAATTTTTTTTTAATACTCAATCTATAAGTTTATTTTTGTGACCATGGATGCTTGAGAATTTTCGCGTTACAGTCTCAGTTTTTCAAACTGTGTTCGAGGCCACAAAAGTAATACCTGTACTCACGAGCCTCGGTAAGTAATGAACTTTATTTTTTAATGACTACGCCGCATTGTAGTCCCTTGCATAAGCGGCTATATAAATGTGTATATGTACATCAGCAAAACAAATCTATTGCTACTGTGTTTTGTTTGTACATCAATTCAATTGTTTCTAGTTGATAAGTGGTTGTTTTCGATGTGTTTTCGATATGTTAAATTATAAATTGAACTGACAATAATCATATAGTCACAGAGGAATGTGACTTAGTGCTATGAGTCACACCACAAACGGACGAAAGTTATTTGTTTTATACCCTGTATAAATATTCGAATTCTCTAGTGACTATTTAAGGGGAGATCCGCCAAAAAAAAAACAAAAAATATACTTTTTTATAATTTTTTTTTCTTTTTATACAAATAAATATTTTATCAAAAAACTAAATATACAAAATTGTTTCTATATGACTTGAGAGTACAAAGAAATTTTAAAAAAATTCAAAAATGAGCTGAGTATAGCTTTGAAATTGATATTGCGAGATTTTTTTACCATGATGGTTCCGCGCGTTCTCTAATCTCCAGTGAACCAAAATCAAAAAGTCAAGAATGGCACTAACTACAAAACACAAAATAAAAAACCAGCGGGAAATCGCATTTTGAAAATAAATTTTCAAAAATCACCGCTTTTCTTGACTATAAACAGATGCCATTTTGAAAATATATTACGGAACCAAAATATGCTAGTTCCTGCCAAAATGACGGTATCGAGGAAAATAATATGCACTTTGATTTATGTCGATATCTCAAATACTTTTTGAGATACACGGGGAATCATGTCGAAAAATGTACTTTCGAGAAAAAAACACGTTAAAGTTTTTTATTTAAATTGAATAATTATAGTAAAGTGCGTGCCCATAACTTTTTGACTTTTCATTTTTTTAAATAAGATTTAGCGAATTTCCCCTTAAATGGAAAAACTTCACCACATTCCTGTAAAACTTTAATGATTTTCTGTATTAATTGCTCACTGTACGGAACTCCAATTGTGCGAGCCCCATTCGCTCTTGATCGATTTTTCTTTAATATATTTAAATAAATGTTGTAAATGATGGCATATGGGTACTGATATCGCTATACTAAAGAAAATTGTGAAAAATATTGGAAGAGAGAAAAATCGGTTTTCTTCTATATTTATTTTTGTAAACTGATTGAAAAAAGTATTTTAACATTTTTTTTTTTATCTTGTGTTTCTTCTATTTCACACGAGGAATAGAGCGAATATAATCTAAATAATGGAATCACTTTATCCCAAACACTTTTATTTATTTATGTGTTGTTGTGTTTCATATCTTTTATACGAAATATTTTTCTTGGAAATAATAGAATAAGATGTTTGAAAATATTAGAGATGACAGCTCGGTAGAGCGCCAGTTTTTATAACTTTTTAGGGATAAAATGCAGGAAATTTAAGTACATTTATTACTGATAGAGTTCGTCATAAATGTACTTAGATAGCCATTCTTGTGCTGTACACATTCACACACAGTATGTGTTACTGTGAGGGTCAATCACCTGATAATCGGGTCATTTATTATTTCTTGAAGTTAGTGATGAGCAAAATTAGTCTTGGTCTTGCATTTTTGCAAGACCAAGACTATGTATACCAAGAGCAAGACCAAGACCAAGACTATAAGTATGGCTCCAAGACCAATACCAAGATTCAAGTGAGCAAGACCACGAAAAAAGCAAGAAAAAAGCAAGACTCTTGCTAAACTACATATTTAAATAGTTTGAAAGTATAATTAATACTGTAAAGAGAGAAAATTCTGATTTTAGAAGGAAAAAAATCGGTAATAAAAAAATGCAAGAAGATTTTTTAGCAATACCAAGACCAAGACTACATTTTGCAAGACCAAGACCAAGACCAGGACTTAAACTGCTCTAGCAAGACCAAGACCGAGATTCTTAATACAAGAACAAGACCAAGACCAAGACTGCCAAGTCTTGGTCTTGGTCTTGCATTTTCTCATCACTACTTGAAGTTATCGATCTAACCGTGAGGATTAGCGTTTCTCAAATTCCGTGGAACACTATTTTGTTTCGCAAAAAACTACCAAAGCCCTCTAGTTACTTTTTTCGTCATTAATGTTTTATTTTAAATATAGTTCTTGTAGCCTGGACTCATTTCCACCGTTTTCAGGAGTGACATTAGGAATTCAGAAAAATATCTACACTTTTTTATGCATTGAAGTAATGTTTAAAAGCAATTTTTTAATTTTAAATAATTTCCTCGTAGTTTGGAATCATTTCCACCATCTTTTTTTTAAATAACATTAAGTCGTGTAATATGAAATGTCGTTTTTTTGCGACCATTTGATCGACCATAATAATTATGTCCCCATCAAGTTTGCGTCGCCATTTTTTTTTTTTTTTTTGTAAATAAAAAAGTTGCGCCATGTTAGTCAAAACTTTCTACAACAAATGCTTCACTCAATTTCTTCTATAACAATAGAATTATTCGAAATTTTATTTTATTTTCGTGGTAATAACCGTAATCCGTATAATAACGGTATATAGTCTAGTTTCATACTAATCCACAATGGTAGCGTTATACATAATCAGTTACAACGCCACGCATAAACAACAAATTTCCATTAAAAGTTCGTTTCATGAAAATATTAGAGGGAAAAAAACGGGCTTCATATGTGGTGTGTTTTGTAATGTTTTTCCATTTATATAACATGCTTGCGTCCATATGTGTATGTTTTCTATTATATAATAAAATAAAAACTATTTCTATGCCCTGGTTTTTTTCTTTTGTATAGTATAGTCATTAAAATTGGAAATAATTGAAGCCATGAGTGGATGAAGGTGTTATGTAACAAATGATGAAATTCAATAATAAACATGTGCTATTGCACGGGATGTACCTACAGCTGAACCTTTTTTTATGCGGTCCTTTTTTGTGCGATTTTTTGATGCGGTTTTTAAAAAAAAATTGCCATTAAAATGCATAATATAAATCAAAATTAAGAGACAGCAAGAAACTTTTTTTATGCGGTCCTGACTAGGGTTGCCAACTGTCCCGATTTAATCGGAATGTCCCGATTTTAAGCCTGTGTGTCCCGCGTCCCGACAACAGTATAGTGTATATACAATTTTAGTCCCATTAGTCTCGCTATTTTTGTTTCCAAATTATCACGCTTGCATGTCATGACGGCCAAGGAAGTAAGTATATATGCTGTACCTACTGATAAAGTGTACTCTGCCTACTGATTGATAACTTATACAGCTTACAGTGTTGCCAGATTAACTCATTAAAATTCCTCCAAAAAATGGGAGAAATTATTTGACGTACATGAAATACGATCAATACCAAAGACGGTCAACTTTATGAAAATGTTTTTCTCTAAAAATAATACAGTAGACGAGCAAAAAAAAAAAAAAAAAAGAATTTCAAATCTAAAAATTAAAAAACTTGATTTTTAATTTAATAAAATAAAATGAAGAAATAATATTGTAATTTTAGCTTCAAAAAATAGTTTTGTTTAAAGGCTAGTGTAAGATCATGGTTTAAATATGGAGCTGTTAGTAACAAATAATAAAATTAAAAAGAATATCTTTCCTACTGGCTGTTTAAAAACGTTTTTTTTTAACAGTCCCGATTTTTTTCCCATCAAATCCCGAAAAATTTTTAGAGTTGGCAACCCTAGTCCCGACCAACCGCATAAAAAAGTTTTTTTTACAACCTGGATTGTACTATACTTTTTATAGCTATTCATGATATTTTTGAATATATTTTTTTTGTGCGATTTTTTTTATGCGGTCCTTATCTACCGTACAAAAAAAGGATCAACTGTACCTGTATGTAATAAAAATCGCTTCAAACGCTTCTACTGTAAAATTATAAAAAAATGTTACATATGACACCTTCATCCACTCATGTCTTCAATTACATTAAATCAAAATAATTTATAACAGAATATTCTATGAATTTTTTTTTTATAATATACCCCGTTTCAAATATAATTGAGCATGAGTCATCGTTAAAAAATTAAATAATTCTTATAATATTCGAAACCAAACAATATTCTTTTTGATAAAAACAAATTGCAAATTTAAAATTTACGCATTTGCAACAATGAAAGAGATAAAGTTAAGAAAACGGGAATACCTTAAATTCGTAAGTGATGAATCATACTTAAATTTACGTGAAATAGGGTATATATGTGTATTTAATTACTTCTGTACTACATCATTATTTTTTGTATACTATAAAATATATAAATTTATTGGTGTGAATAAAAATAATTTAAATGGATATTAAAAATTATTAACAGAAATTATTAACAGAATTAATTATTTAGACCAATTATTATTTTCACAATTTGTTAACAATTATTACTGAGAATTTTCACACTTTAAAAAATTAAATTTATTATTTTTAAAATATAACTCTTTTTCAAATATTTATAAAAAAATTCGATTGTTCTCAAGGTAGTTTGATCGGTCATTTAGAAGCCTAGGAGCTGTGACTTTAAAAAAAAATTATTTCGAACCTCTCAGAAATTTTGAAGTCTCGTCGTAATTTTTACTTGATACTTTTAAGTATTTTGTCGTACCTTTAAAAAATTATGTTTCGAATTACATTTAAAAAAAATCTTAGCTAGTATTTTTCCTTTAAATAGACGCTTTCTGCTAAAAATTGATTCATTCCAGTTCGTCCAGTACCTAGTTTTTTTTGAGAAACTTTAAATGTGACGCAACACTGGTTAAACTTTAAGAATTATACACAAATATTTTCCGCTAAGCAGAGCCAGATTTACATAAGAGTATTTGGGGCATGTGCCTTTTTTTTGTTCACCAACCTAATTTTCAGAAAAAATATGAAAAATTTCGGAAATTTTCCAAGGGGGCCTCTATAAAAGTTGTCATAGAGGCCTCCACATGGGAAGCGATCAGGGGGCCACCAAATTAGAAGTAAATCCAATCTTTTTATAATCATTTATTTTAGTTAACTTTCAATCCAAGTTTTAGTTAGGTTAAATTTTACCATAAAAATTTTTCCTTTATAACGAAGCTTTGTAAATAGACTATAATTGCGTTCAGTTGTAACAATGGCACACATCCAATTTGATAGATATGGTAATTGGATTATTTGAAAATTGCAAGTTTGGTCCCATTATTTGATTAAATTGTGACTACATAGTTAGGTAGGTGGCAGCACCACTGTATACATACATATATGGGACGCTAAACATGGCTAAAGTTTATTTTAGTGGTTAATTTGCATATAGAAATTCACATATTTTAATAACGGCGTAATCAGTGATAAATATAGTAGACCAGGGGTCGGCAACCTTTTTTGGATGTCGGGCCACTTTAAAAAAAAAATAATTTTTAGCGGGCCGCACACTCAAATATTTTTCAATGTAGTATGTGGCTTAAGTAGGTTTTTTTTAAACGAATCGAAAATTCAGCTATTAGAGTCACTGTCTTGATGCTGCTTGAGCCCGGAACTATGATAGAAATAATTTATTTCGAAATTTTTACGAAATTTGATAAAAATGTTGGAAGTACAAAAAGTCAGAAACGTTCGGTGCCCGGAATGGATTTTTAGGCATTTTTGCCTAAACAAATTTTGTGGAAAAAGAGAATTTATTGTCCCAATTTCCTCAAGTTTTTGCTACATTTTCTTACATCGTTGGAAAAAGGAGAAAATAATCACATTAAAAGAGTTTTTGAAAAATAATTCTATGTCAAGTAGTTTCCGAGAAAAACTGATTTTTGTAAACGGAAATTCGCCATATTATGCAGGATACTGCGACAGGGGTATTTTCTTTTTTTAACACAACTTAATATAAATATTATTAAAAATCAACATGAAGAAAAATTTTTAGTAACAATTTTATTTACCTGTTATAAAACATCGGAAAAAGTATACCTAAAGTATGCTCAACTCTGCATAGGCAGAGTAAATTGTTCGAAAAGTTATATTGCTTGGCGGGCCGCATGAAAGCTTGCAAAGGGCCGCAGGTTGCCGACCCCTGTAGTAGACTAATAAGTGGACAATACAGCTCTCATCAGGATATTATACATTTTTGGGGGGTTTTCCCATCCAAGTGGTGGTTTACTTATTCCAAAAAAGGATAAATAATGCTAAAGACTGATTTTTTTTATTCGAATAATGGTTACTTAAACTATTCCACGACTGTAAGGGGTTACGCCACTGTATTAAGATTGAGGTTAGTTCAATCGTATACGAATATACGGCAACTTATTACCGTTGTTTGAGTTACAGTTTGTAGAATGTTTTATTGGTACGCAGAACTTGTTGAATGAAATTTATGTTAAGAGTTATATTGTAAAGTTTGGCGGTAAGATGTGTCATGACAGATGTTGTTATTTACTCGTCAGTCGAATTAGATAATTTACATCATTTTGTATCGAGTAATTAACATTTTAAATGTTTATTTTGTAAACAGTATAAACGTGTCGTCTCGTAATAGTTTCAGGGGTCGTAGATACTGCGATAAACTATCGTCAGTACTTTAGTAGTAATATAAAAGTTTTACCACCGTTTAAATAATAGTTCGTTTCACAAACAGTTACGAAACGAGATGACGTAAGAGTGTCATTTGGAATTCAAACATTCCAAAGGGTTATCCATGTTATGTACCTTAATAATGCATAACATTATGCATACTAATACAGTCAAAAAATATCATCACTAAAGTAAATTTAATTTAGAAAAATCGATTTGCAGGTGAAATTATTTTGCGAAAATTTACAGTTGATAATTATGTAAATTATTTAATTTTGTCTAAGTTTCACTGACTTTTTTAAAATTTTTAACAACGATGGCAGTGCAATTTTAACTGTCATTAAATTTTTTTATTTAAAACTTGTCATCAGTTATTTTTGATATTTCCTTGTAATTTTAGTGTGTTTTGTGATCTGTAAGATATTTCTAATATCTATTTAATTATTATGGTGGCTTAAAATGTCTGGTGATAATTCTTGTGCTGCTAAATTTTGTTTAAATCATTTAAAACAAAATTTCAATTTATGTTTTTTCTGAGTGCCATTTAATGCAAATTTGTAAGTATTATTATAATTTGAATGCTTATGTAAAAATACGTTAAATAATAAATAATTATCAATATTTTATAATAATTCAGTTAATATTTTCGATTTCGACAGTGGTTGGTGCTAATAGGTCGTGACGATCTAAATTCTCGTGTTGAATACTGTCATCACTTTCGCGTTTGCTCAATTCATTTTGAAGAAAGTTGCTTTTAGTTGTTCATATAATTTAACATGACCATTATCAACCTTCAATCTCACATGTACAAACACATACAATCATATAAGTAAAAAAGGACATACGTAATTGTTTGTACTTATATCAAAAAAGGATGGAAAGTGCGTTTCGCTACTGTCTATGGTAATAATCTTTTATTTATACTGTGGTTTTACTGATAGAAAAATATTAGAAAATTTAAAAAGTTGACTTTATTTTTCTAATACCTTGTTCACATCGAAGTGATAAGTAGTTGGTAATAAGTAGAACGTATAAGTTACTTTATTTACTTACCTTTTACATATTTACTGCTCATCACTTGGGTGTGAACGTATATATTGTTATTGGTTCAATAGCTGCTTCCGGCTATACGCTAGTGAAGGTCTGTCCGTCGGTGTATCCTTAAGCCTTTCCATCGCATATACCTTTGGACTATTTTGCTGAAATTTTCAGGGACCGGTTACGAGTACAAGGAACCTATGTACCACCACATCCAGTGGTTTTAATATTATTTCTGCGATTCCAGTCTTCACAAAAAATATTTTTTCAATAGTTGTTCATAAATTTTTGACACAGTAGTGTACTTTGGCACAGTAGTGTAAAGTTTCTTTTTGGAATACATTTACAAAGTTAAAAGAGAAAGGAAAGAACGCAAATTTTTACAGCCTAGAGTAGCTTAAAGAATTATTGAAAAAAATTACTCATTCCGACATACAGACATTCGTTTGATGAATACAAAACTAGTTTGTGGATAAAAAGTTTTATGGCCCACATGCCTTCCTGTTAGTCAGGACCGGATTGATCCACTTTGGGACCCTAGACATTTTTTTCTTAGCACACAAAAAATATATCTTTTTTATTTGTATATCGTTTCAAAATAGACAGTTTGAGTGGCTCCTTCGAAAAACCGGGCCCTGCAGTCGGCACAATTCGTTTCAATGCTAAAACATTACTTTCGCACGTAATTCTTTATTCGATTATATATATATATATATATATATATATATATATATATATATATATATATATATATATATATATATATATAAAGAAAAAAAAAACAGTATAAACTTTAGATACAAGTAAAAAACAAACCAAACAAGTATATATACAAATAAGTATTTTTTTTTAGAAAATTGTATTTTATTCCCTCATTCAGAAGGGTGAAAAACTGTAACGGAATACTGATGAAAGTTTTCTTTCGTGAGAAAATACATAATATATTAAGTATACATACTTTAGAAAACGTAAATTCAGTTTGTAGAATTATTGCAATAAAATAATAAATGGATTTGAATTTGATATGGATTTAGAAAAATGTTTATTGCGGTTAATTTTTTTTGATTATAATCTTTTTCTATTTTTTTTTTTCTAATTTGCTTGAAATTTTTAAAACACTATGGTATAATGGAATTTTGGTTATTTGAGCCCGGTCGAAGGTTCGAATCCATCTCAAAGAATCAAAATAAATTTTTAATATCTGCAATCCTTGACATAAAAAACCTAACTAACAATTAAAGTTCAAAATTCGAATATTGTGGAGCTGTTACAGGCGAAAGTTTCGATAACCGGCATAATTAGCGGAACATAAAAAAAATATAAAAACCTATTTATTAAACAAAGTTGGCGGTTTTTTTTTTATTTTTACTTAAAATAATATTGAAGTAACGAATCAATTGACTTTCCTATAGAATTGTTTTATTTATTATTGATGCAATGCCGTTTCTTTTCAATGTGATCGGGCTTCAAACTGCCGTAATTGAAGAATGGAAAAGACTGTCCCAGGAAACTATAGATAACATCATGCTGAGTATAGAAAAATGAATGGAAGCTCTGATAAGAGCACGGGAGGAACCAGGCGGGATTAAAACGCGCTGTGTTTCATTTTCTATTTGTTAAATAATCTGGTAAACTTAAATTATTCTTAGACGACATAAGAATTCAAAAATTTGCCATTTTATATGGTTACTTGTTTTTGCTACCGAAAATAAAGGTATATCGACTTGTGAACATGTAATTTTAAGTGAATATTTAAATAAGATTAACATGTTCTAGAAATTAAATGTTTATAGTTTATTTGCAATCATATTACATTATGATGTGGGTGGTGAATGAAAAAAGTGGTGGTGGAAAGGAGAGTGTTCGGATTTGGGTGGTATGTCTACAGCCGTCTTCTTGGAGGAAGGAATTATGCTAGTATAACTGGCTTCTTGAGTATAACCAGTTGAGGGATATGAACTCTCAACTTACCAGTGGAAGTTCTAGTGTTCTAGCATGCTTGACTTTGTGACTGGTTGACTACTGTAGACCAGGGACGTAACTACAATGAAGCGGGTGGAACAGTTGCTCCAGGGTGCATGACAAGAAAAGGATAATATGAGTGAAAAAATTTTTTTGCTCGTTAATTACATTTTCGGCAAAAAATTACGTTTAAGACGGGAGCGCTTGCGTCAAAATCGCTTTAGGGCGCAAAAATTATAGTTACGCCTCTGTCCTAGACCATTTAAAATGGGAACTTTTTCACTTGGGCAAATGCTGTGTTGCAAAATTTGCCCAATCGATTCAATCTAAAAGAATTTTCGTCACATAAAATATTGTTGTATTTATTTGAACGAAATGAAATTTTTTAGTATTCAGTAGGAGAAGATAACACGAAAAACACAATAATATATTCTATCGTATTTTTAAAGCAACGATAAATTTCCTTATATTTTAATTTGTTCCTATTTACGGTACAACAAATGCTATCGTTCTCGTATTCTTTTATTTTTCCATGTAGGGTAAAAGCCCTCTTTGTGGAACGGTATCTAATTATGAACATTTACATATTAATGAAGTTATTTCTGAAAGAAACGTCTGATAACAAAAATTATTATTAATAGAATGATTGTTTTTCAATTTAAATTCACCTCGCATTTAAAATTTCCTTACTTAATTAAAGAAATAAATATGTAAATGTCAAAACTGTTCCAGTATTAGATACCGTTCCACAAAGGGGGCTTTTACCCTGCCTACAATAAATAAAATTCGAACTATCTTTTGTTTCAAATTCAATATCGATTGAAACTATTTTTGCGTATAAGATACGACGGTCAATTGGAGAAAACTGGTAGTGACATGTGTTTAGTAAAAAAAAAAAATAAATAAATAAATGTGTTTCATTATAGATTCTTTGAGCGTAGTCCAATTACGTAATGTTAATATATTGTTTGCAGGGAATTTCGTTTTACTGTCACATAAAAATTGTTGAATTTACAAGCACATTTTGGAAAAAATATAATATTTTACTTTACTACTAAAATTGTTTTTAGTATGAAATTCTCTCTTATAGTATAGTTAAAAATCGTGTATCTCTATTCCGTCAGAACGAAAATTTCATATATTGTTATTATAACCACACGATAAATATCGTAACAAACGTTAAAACATTCGTTACAAACATATACCCAAATTATTGTTTCGTAGTGACTAATAACTAGTTTCCTTCTACTAAAGCAGCGAGGGGTACACGTTTGTTTTTCAACAACAAGTAAGTACTCCTAGCATATTAAAAACATATTGAGCGATATTGTATAGTAAGCATGCTCATGTTTAGAGTGCTCATAGGTATCCAAAAAAAAAATAAACTGTCAATTTTTTAAAAATGATTTATTACTCTTTTGTTTTACGGTATACATATACCTACATACCTGACATGAGAGGAAAACGTGACAAATTGATTAAAATATGTATTGACACGTTGACGGTTATGGACGTCGTATGACGTCAAGTGGAATTTGATTAATTGCGACGAAAATTTCGTATAAAACGCTATTCAATAAGGTACCTATACAAATATAGCTCACTCTCTGTCTAGGTACCGTAGGTACCGGAGCGGTGTGATGTGATCTATAATATACATTACGTATTGTACCGATTGCGGCTAGACAAAGCGCGAGTTACAATTGTTTATGTATCGGTATATTAGTTGTCAAAACAGTGTATCAGTTGGGTTAATCAGGTTTTTGGGTGTTTTGGAATGCTTCGTTTATTTATGACATGAGCATTCTAGACATGAGCATGCTTACTTCTATAAATATCATCTATTTATGTGGGTATACATTTCGACAGTGGCCGAAAAAGATCTGATTATGAAAATACTTAAATTTTTTAGCGTATATTATGTCCGTAGTTAAAATTTAACCCAAATAATGGACTTTCTGTTTATTGGGGGCGAGGGGGGGGGGACTGTATATATAGTGTATACTACTTCAGTTTTTATACAAACATAAAAGAAAAATTATAAGGTATCTGTGAAAAACTGAGAGTTTTTTTTAAAAAAAAAAAAAAATTAAAAAGTTGAATTAAAAAAGGGATAAAAATGCGAATTTCGTCGTTGTGTTTAAATGTAAACAAAGAACAGAATCCCGATTTGGTGAATTGTTGCGCGTTGTTGGTATTGTATATTTCTTTGCCCTCTTCCCCTTGTTTCGTTTCTTCAAATGTAGGTAATAAAGTTAAACGGTCTATTTTTATTTCATGTAACGTGGTGTTAACGCATACCCCCTCTTCCCCCATCCACCCCTCACCGGTTAGGATGCCGGTTGTTATATGGAACAAGCAGACATACTTGTGTACAAAGAGATGTGGGTTGATATCCTGTAAAATCTGTACAGTACTCACCTAAATATCATCCTATTTGATTTTGTCGTCAAACGTAATTTGGTACCCAACGTGGGACCTTAAATTTATTTTAAGATAGATTTTTTTTTTGCAATTTTCTCTCAAATCCCATGTCAATTCTTTGAATTACGTCATCAGGATGGAGATATTATCTTTGCAGCAACAAGTTTTGAAAAAAGTTTTAGAATTAGTAACTCACATTGTTCTGAAACATTAGTAAATAGTTAAAATAGTTAAAATTTTTTCTTTCGGCATCTATTATACTATAGTGCTGAAAAAATCCGTAGTCTTTCGGTAATAATTCAGTATCTATTAATTCTTTTACGAACCGTTTATAATTGTGTTTACTTTGATATAATTAAAATTGATTTTCGGTCCCGGATTAATATTTTTTCATTCTTGTTTGATGGAAAAATCAAAGTTGAGCTGGGTGCGAGCATTGACAACCATATTGAAAGATATAAATTTCTCTAAAAACATCTTATCGAAACTTAAATATCATATTTGATTTTATCACAATAATCAGAGTGGATTGAATAAAATTTGTACTTTGACTGTATATATTTATATGTTCATATATAGATTTATGTATTATTGAAAATTGAATGAGTTGTAAGGCACAGAAACATTCGTGAACATGTCGTGGGAGTAAAAAAGAAGAAATGAATTTGTGGGAATTGGATTGAATTCGAGGTAGTTCCGCGATATTTGATATTATATTATGTGACGTATATATACTCTTGAGGCAATCTTACATCAACCATTTTCATTCTGTAATAATATGTAGATATGACCTTCAGCAACAAGAATAACAGTGAAATCGAACTTGCAGAAATTTTCTAGAATTTTCAATTTGAATTTTTCTTTTTTTTTGGTATATAGATACACTGGAATAATATAGTTACTAAAAGTTCAAAACTTGCTCTGTTTCAAGGTTCTAAGATACTGAAGACTGTTTGAATAGCAACTTACTTTTAAGTATTGACCGACTTTTCGTTAAAAAAACAAAAATTATTTGACTACGAAAATATTTCCCCGTTAAGAAAATTGAAAATTCTACTCCAGCCATTTTTTTTTTTTTTGTTATTGACGAACAAATGAAAAATGAATAAATGTAATAATACTTAATAACCATGATCAACAAAATACGACCCTTCCAAATTTCGTTATTTTGTTTCCTTTTTGTTCGTGCTATTCAAAATTAGTTCCTCAATTCCCCCCTCGCCCGCCCCTCTCTCATCACGCTCTCTTACCGTCACGCCCCTATTTTATTTTTTCAATTACCCTATTTTTTTTTTAGTGTTATTTTTTATTTGGTATGTTGAGGAATTTTCGCAATTACCACTGCGTGTATTGAATTGAATATTGAGAAATTTTCTATACCGTGCTCGGCGCTGTATAACGTACCTAAATATGAATACGAAATTATCAATCAAAAGAAAGAGAGAGAGAGAGCGAGAGAGTGAATGAGAGCGTTGTATGACAGAGATGAATTATATTGTGTAACATTTGGTTGATTATTTGTTGGAAATTTGTCATTATTGAAGAATATACATATATATGCGCGCTGTCTGTTTTAATAATACATAAAATTTATACCGGGTGTTTGATAATAGTTCGTTTTTTGTAAGGAATCAGTAACAGATCTGAGAAATTGTATGAATTTTGCCATAAAGTATCTGTGAATATAGTGTCCCTGATGTAGCTCAATTGGTCGAGCTAAGTAAAAAAATATTGTTATCAGTTGTTTTCGGCATCACACATATTATGTTGTGTGATCGGATGGTAAAGTGTTAATATGATTTTTTAATTTTAACAGTAGATAGAATTAATGTTCCCCAAATATATGTCCCCGAAGGACTATAATTATCGTGTTAATTGTACGTGTAATTCATACAGTATACTAAAAATTTATTTCAAGTATATAATTTAATAATCAATTTTTGGGTTCGGAAGAAAATTTTTTTTTGCAAAATATAGGTCACCAGCGATGAGGATATCTTTTTATTATACCCAATTTTATTTAGACCCAATATATTCCCAGCAATCCCAGTATTTTTTTAAAAATAGTATATTGTACAATAAGTGGGAAAAGAGGCTTATTTCTCACGAATATGAGTTTGAGTGAGAAATAAGCTTTTCCCACGCATTTCACACTATACTTTTTCTACGAGCACATTTTTTTTCGTAAAATTTAACATAAATAATTAAAATAGAATTTAAATAAGTAGTAAAATTTTTTTTAAATTTATAATGACAGTGCTAAGATGTTCAAATTTTTGCCAAAGCATACTTTGAAACTATGGAAACAATAATAAATAATCAACATATATGTATATTTTGCTTCCGAGACTACTAAAGTAGCGGAAGCCTTGTGATCACTTTTGAAAAATAAAAAATTTTTTCTCTCCAAAATCAAATTTTTTACGCACATTTTACGTTTTAAAGCTTCCTGAACAATTTTGGATTGGGCCGTCCGTCTGTCTGTCCGTCTGTGTGTCTCCAATTTTGCACCAAGTGGCATAACTTCCGAACTATTCGATTGTTTTTAATGAAATTTTCAGAAATTATGCAGTTTGGCTCCGCGATGGTCCCCTATGAATTTAATCAAAATCGGAGTAACGGTAGCAACGCCGCTACCATGTCATTCCAAAATTGCACCAAGTGGCATAACTTCTGAACTACTCAATTCTTTTTTATGAAATTTTCAGAAATTGTGTAGTTTGGTTCCTATATGGTCCCCTATGAATTTAATCGAAATCGGAGTAACGGTAGCTACGCCGCTACCATGAAATCCCATTAAATGTCAATATCTTATTTGCTGTTAGTCCTATCTCGCTCAAATTTTTAGGGTATATTGGGGATTAGTTTTTAAAATACTTTTGCTATTATTTTATAATTTAGCCTTTAAGTCTTTTGAGTTACAACAGTTTTTTATAAACTTCAAGGCGAAAATATAATTTCACGGTATATAATATGTATATTTGGTAGAATACTGTTTTAAAGCCTTTTACGACTACGAGGAAGCTGTGTGCCCACCCTATTGGTAGCGTATTTAGTATTATTTCTATATATTATATATTAAACTAACGGAACAGCCTACTTTTTTATTATATTAAGGTGTGCGAAATAATTTCCCACTGTATTTCCGCACAGTGTGGGCAATTGTTAATTTTTACATATGGTTAGCCGTGCACAAAATGTTACTTTTAATAGTAGGAGTAAAAAAAAATATTTTAAAATTATTTTGATAACCTATCTATTTTATTAAATTAATTTTCCTTTGAACAGAATATCCATACCTAATTTTTTTTTTGTTATATTTGATTAAAAAAAGTCCCTGTAATTTATAAAGTCGAACGGCTTTATTATATAATATATTCCTTTGAAATTTAATTTATTCGAAACAGGATGAAATAATTTAATTCATCCTAGTTTCAACTTTTTTTTCCATTCTAAACTCGAATAATAATTTCTGCCTATAGGTACATAATCAATAAGCTTCGATATCTAGAAATTTCGATAACATTCGTTGGTTCTAGTACATCTAGAACCAACGGAGCGTCTAATTTAGAGAAATAGCTTCGTAAATTGAAGCATAATATTTAAAAAAAATATGCTTTAAGATCGGTTTTAATTAGAGCAGTTATATAAAAAATTTTGTACTGAATCAGTCAAGCAAAAGATATAAGCAATTTCGAAATACTTGTGTGTTTGTGTTTATGTGAATCAAATGTCAATAAAGAAAGTTTTTAAACCATTTTCACGTCTGCATAACTTTGCAATTACTCTACACTTAAATCGTTGAAAAAGTATATATTGCAGTTGTTGGATTTCTGAAGTGAATATACATATACCATAGTGCACTGTTATGTCTTACAGAGTGTACCAGAAGTAAACATGTAGGAAAAAATGTTTTTAAGTGTCTTTTAAAATTGTGCTGTTAAGGACTTTGAGTCGCTCGAATAAGAATGATGAAAACTATAGTTGAAATAAATGAAATTCATGAAAACATACGTAGATAATCGCTTTAGAAACATAGAAGTTCATTTTATTTCTATCCCGTGTACTTCTTCTACTTCTAGCGTGCGCGATAATAGTAAAGGATCGGTCATACAAGTACGGATGATCGTATTATTGCCCCTAATGGTTGTAAAATTTAATAGCACTACTTAACCCTAGAATCATACGTTGGTCTACGAATCAAGTTAATCATACATCGGCGTCATTTTGACGGTTGGACTTTTTACGGGGAGTTTTAGAGTTTATTTGCAAAAAACATTTTTTTTACATAACAATATTACAAAAGCCAACAAAATATTTAAAAAAATTGGATTTGGAAAAATTTTTTAATAGATATAAATATTTATTAATTTTTTTAATCTTTTTATCAAAGTACATTTTCATTATAAAAATTAAAAAATAGATAAATACATCAATTGTAGCATAAAACATGTCTTTCAAATAATTAATTTATTATGAGTCAGTGGACATGTATGACTTTACAGAATGTGAAATTTCTCAGTCATAAATATTCCCGTAGATATGTAGTTATTTCCCCATTAAGCACATTTATAAATTTTCTAAAATTTGTTAGTAATTTTTCGAATAAGATCTCAACAAATAATAAAAATTAAAATATTTTCCACAAAATAATTTGTTAATCGTTTATTAAGTCATTCGAAACGCATTCTTTAGTTTTCGATTCAATATATTAAAATTTCAGTATTATGTGGTCTCTATAAGTCAAACAGCTGTAATCTTTAGAAAAATTAGGAAGACTTTTATATGTGGAGTACAAAATCTTTAAAAAAAAACATCGATTAATCATACATCGTCGTCCTTTTGACGCATACTATTTCAGTATAAAAAGAAAAACGACAATAGCTATAATCAAAATTTATACGTCTTATGTGTTATAATAACAAATAAATTAGATAACAGAAGTTTCACAGCAAGCAGGCAACGACAAGTTGTAGTATTGGAGTAGGTAGAGAAGTTCGTTCGTCGTTTTGACGAGTACGTATGATTCTAGGGTTAATCTAAATCCAAACTCAAGTACTGTTATTTTGGGCAACGATACGATAGTCCGTACTGGTCGAACAAAGAAATTATCAAAAATTGGTACACACTGTAATAAAGTTTTTGGCGTTTTATTTACTAACAACTTCTTTAGTAGTTTCAAAGAACAAAAACTAAAATATTGCCACATATGCATTATATAATGGTATTTATATATGTATGTAGTTTCCAAAGATATTTATTTATATTTTAAATTCACATCTGCAATGTTTATTGTGAATACTAAACACAAGAATAAAATGTAGCAATTGGTACTTTTATATAAGGGTTGTTGTAGATGTCCGGATCCGGATCCGCATCCGCATTACTTGAATGCGAATATTATTGCGGATGCGAGTGCGGATGAGTTGCAACATGAACCGATTTTGGTATTAAAATTGAAGCTATTTATTTTTATCATATGTACAGAAACCCTTATGTTTTCTTGGTATTAGTACTACGCAGAAAACTGGTTAATTTTGCAAAATTATTACTGGATACAAAAGAAAACAAAAATTGGCACTGATGCCTCCGCTCCTTGTTTACTTTACTTATCGTCCTACTAGTAGCGACAGATATGTGAAAAGGTATACATAGTCCTACAAGTTGCTCTCACAAAAAAATTCGCATTTGTATTCGCATTTGCAGACGTTTTAAAATATCATATGTGCAACAATCCTACTTGATACAGTTAAATATACGGCCGTGATAAATTAAATGGAAGTATCACAATTTTAGATAGGTACGTATTTGGGATAATACTAGAGTATACTGATATACTTACTGTATAGACTTTATTGTAGGTATACATTCGGTTGTAAATTTGATAAGAATATAGTTAGATTGTAGATTCTAAAAAGTAATTTCGATAATAATAACAATAATCGTAAAATGATTTTTAGTAGTAGTTAAATAATTTTATTTATTTATTTTTTTTTTTTGTGTTACTTGAAAAGTTATTGTTAAGGGGAGGTTTACTCGAGACTCGAGAGTCCTTAAAAATTATGTATTTTTCTAGAATTTTTTTCTCAAGAATGGAAGTAAATATCAGTTTCAAATTTTGTGCACATATTTATTAAGTATTAAACTACACAAAAAAAATTTTTCAAGGAAAAATATAAAAAAGATTTGTAAATTATATGAAGAGTACCGGCACCTCTACCTATAATATCAATAAATTGCTGATAGAAAAAAAATGGCGGATGTTTAAACTTTTGATTACGATTTTTGTCTTATTTTTCGCTCTTTAAAGTAAATTTAAAAATAAAAAAAATATTGAAAGTGTATCGAACTTAGGTAGAGGTGCCGAAGAATTGAATTATCTTTAAAATAAAAAATTTAAAAAAAGGATCCATCGAATAGTTTTTGAGTTATGGTGTCCGCCAGTTCCAAAAATGTAGTTCCGAGATATTATAAAATATATATAAAGAAACGTATTTTCAAAATTTTATATTTAATACTCATTATTGCGTGATTTACGTTTTTTGAATTTTTTTTTTATAGAAAGCTGGATTCGATTAATGTGCAAGAATCTTGTTTTTAAATTATTTTCAGTAAAATCACTTTGGGAACATATTCTACACATAATTTGCTATCAATTTCGGCAAAAAAAAAATCGATTTTTTTATTAAATCTCAAGTAAACCTTCCCTTAAATTACTTTCAGCAAAAGCACTTTGGGAACATATTCTACACATAATTTGCTACAAATTTTTGCAAAAAAGAAAACCGATTTTTTTAACGACTCTCAAGTAAACCTCCCCTTAATGAGATACCACTTTTCTTCAGAGAACCATCGCTTGAATTGGTATGTGAATGATAGGTGAAATATTTTGGTCCGTCTTTTCCCTCTTTTTTTTGTATTTTCCTGTTCTCCAGTCACTTTTAAATGATTTTTGATGTGATGGCCAACAAATCTGTATTTTGATATACCACCTTTTAGCTTAGCACGAGTGCAATTAAGCCTATACTATACATATTGCATATATACACAAACTAAGACAAAGTTTACATTTTTCTGTTGTTGAAATGAATTATGTTGACTACCTACTTGATATTAAAATTTTCTTATGATTTATTTTTATCTGCAGTTGTTACATACATTAAATGTACAGTCTGTGTCATCAAAGTTAGTAAATTTTGCCTAAATTATACCGGTTCTTGCGTTTTACTTGCGTATTACAAGTTTTGGTGATGTGCACTGTACATTACATATGTTTGTGTAAATACGCTTACGGCAAAACGGTTATTAAAAGTAATAAAAATTGGTTTAAACGTATAGAAAATATAAAAATTTTCGATGAAAAATAACTTTCTGGTTGACTATTTCTATATTAACTTTTCTCGTTTAATATTTTTGTTAAGCTCATACATAAATGGGAAAAATTTTTATGACATTTTTTTTCGTTAGTGATAAATGGAAGATATAAAAAAAAATTATGACGGATATTAAACGAAAATGTAACAAATGAATGTTAAAGGACAAGTTAATAAACAAGTTATAGGCTATAATTTTGAATCCGCATGTAACGGTTAGAGATGGTGTCTCAAATGGGTTGAGGCTATCTGATGAAAATTTCAATAGTAAAACGATTTTCTTAGTAGATTCTATAAAATTAAAAGCTTAAATGTGGCCTTTGAAAGATAAAATTAAATATTTTTTTTTTTTAAATCAAAATCTGCCGTGGAGTTTTGCGTTTTAGAATCACAGCAATTACAACGGTTGGGTTTGCGTATCAAAAGTAGATAGGCTATGGCGATTCTATACCAAAGTAGTAGGGTTACAGCGGTTTTGTGCCAAAAGTAGTAAGGTCGCAGCGATTTTGTGCCCAAAGTAGTAAGGTTATAGCGATTCTTTACCAAAAGTAGTAAGGTTACAACGATTCTGTTCCAAAAGTACTAGTTCATTTAAAAAATATGTAATATATTTGAATTGCACCAAATTCTTGTTAATATTTTGAAAATTATATTAATTTTACCAATTAATCTATTACCATTGTATCTACGGAAAGATTATTGGGCCCGAATTGAGACAATTTTGCATCGTGTGTTGTGCACGTATTAGTTTCAAATGTTTCTATAACAGAAGCCAAATTTTTAGCCAAGTGTTAAAAAAATTCATCCTCCTTTCGATTGTAAACAGACAAAAAATTCTTCATAACATTTTTCTGTCAAATTAGTATGCATAAAAAAAAAAAAGAAAGAAAAAACGTATTCATATACTTTTCACCAAAACAAACAAAAATGAAATATCCCTGACAAAGTGAAGGCACCGTTTCAGCAACAACACAATATAAAATAAATTTTCTTTAAAATTAAAAGAGAAAAAAAAATATGAAAAATATTGTTTGAATTCTATCCACTAACGACGTTGTAGTCAAAATGATAAATTTTCATGGCACACACCGTCCTGTCTGTGTCTGCTATGTAGAAAAAAAACACAAAACACACAAAGCACCAAGCTGAAACTGAAGCCACTGCACACACAAGAAGAACAGGAGAACAGGAAATTGTTTTTGAAGACGTTTATTGTAAACACTTTGTCCGGGACAGATAAGCGTTTAACGTATATGCTCGCCTGTTTATACAAGAGAAAACATTTAGATTTGTAAAAGTGTTTATTGTGTAATACTGTTCTCGTTGTATACCCCCTCCCTACTCCCCCAACCCAAGTTGTTGGGTGATTAAGTTCTTTTTGTTTTTAGTCGATCTCAAGTTGTATATGCTGATTTCTGTGGACCTCTGAATAAATGTACCAAATTTCGTGTATGTATGGATATGTTTGTCCACGTATTTCTTAGAAACTACGAATCCGATTAGAATGATTCTTTTTGCATTGATTTAGGCATCTTTCAACTTAGCGAAAGGCGCCAACTTCATCAAAATCGGTTTAGTAGTTTCAGAGATATGTGTAATTTCAATAATTATATCCACCAATTTGAATTATTTTTTGTTCGAAAGTGCATCCTTTCGAGATGGTCCCATGTAAGTTTGATTAAAATTGAGTTTTGTATTCTCTCTGAATAAATTTGTTTCTTGCTACGACCAAAATTTGTTATCGAAAAGTAATTTAACTCGAAAAACTGCCAACCCCAGAATATTTCAACTATGTTGTCGTGTTCGTAGTAACAAACAGTTCTTTGAGTTAAATGGCTTTAGACGCAACAGATTTAAGTTATAAAAATAATAATAAATTAGAATCATCCTGTATAATGAATACGTAAGATAATTTTCTAAATGGGCGGTTGTTTGTGGGAGAAATTATATGTATATTTCATATTTGTTAAATAATAATGAATAATATTAAAAAAAAAGCTTTTTTTTATGAAAATACATTTTTTGTGTTCTTAAATTTGTTTTGCCTTGAGACAATTTATTTAAATATTATAATTAATGACATTTTTATAATTAAGTTTCTAGTACGTGAGTTATGATTTAGTTCACATTTTCAGCGCTTCCACCATTTATAAGAATATAAAATCTTGTACGTATTTCTACTAGTTATTCGTATAGTTCAACTTTCTTGTTTGATAAGATAGAAAACTTTTTATTATTTTCCCTAGCTCTTTTTTTGTAGCTCCATCTTTTAAACGTGCTAAACAAATACCATGAGTTTGACTATTTGGTTTGTGTCTGAGAAATTTTTACTCGTATCGATTTTTAACAAAGTTTCAAACATTTCGAACGTTCAATTTGGTTGAGCTTTGAGCTTTCAATTCTAGATGGCTGTACTATATCGACGATAGGTACGTACAGTATTGATTAGTTGGTGGTTGTGATTTCGTTGGTGTATCATAGAGTACGCTAGTAGTTTAGTTTGTCGGATATTTCACGGCGCTGCCACATTTGGTGTTGTTGGAAAAAGATTGGTGGAGATCTGTAATTTTTTTTCTTTTGCTGTAAGTTTGGAAACTTTGGATATTATATTAGAAAACTACATACAGTCAGCGTTTTGTATTTTTTGTCGAAGTAGATGTCGACGTTTTTTCTAACTTTCGGGAGTTCTCACAATTTTTAACTTTTTGAAAAAATTGAAAAATTTTGATTTTTCTGAGTTTTTTTTTATTAAAATTGATAACACTTGGACAAAGGTATAATGAAAGGTTGCGATTATTTTAAAGGCCAATTTTTTTTTGGCAATTATTTTTTTTTTTTTCAAAATAGTTTGTTACTGTTGGATGGGGTGACTTAAAATGTAAACTTTTTCCCCTAGGAGAACAGAGGTTAAAATTTCGAAAAATTTTATAAAATATAGTTGGTAAAAATTTAAATCTGCAGCAATTTTGTTCCTGATGACAGATTTCTTTAAAAATGCACTCATCTGCCCCTAAAGTTGCAAAATAAATTTTGATTCCTTGTAACCTATATGAGCGGATTTCAAAGAAACTTTACCTTATTAGCTACTCACCTCAAGGGAAAGTCTTACAATCACGTTGCCAACACTTTTTTAATGAAAAACTGACAGAGTAATATTTCTCGATTTGTAAAATTACGGATTTCCTCAAGTAAATTTCTCAGATAATTATTTTCCATTCTTTTATACTCTGAGATGTTATTTTTTTTAATCTTAATATTTACAAAACACTCTATACAATATATACATTGTGCATAATATATAAGAGTCATTCCATTTGAAATCAACAAACGGGTGTGCCGCATGTTTTTTAATTTTAATAAAAAAAATTGAGGATAATCTTTGTAGTGCCGGAAACGCTAAACCATTGTCATTTAATTTTTTTATTGTGTAACTTCCGGTCAGTGCCCCTCCGAAGTCAAAAATTGGGTCAATTTCATACTTGTACATAATGGACTCTAGCTTTTTATTTAGAATAGGTATAGAAATGACTCTTGCTTTATTTGATAGAGTAATAAATGTGCATTTCATATGATATAAAATAAAACTGAACTGTAACAATTAAGATCAAAATGGCGGCTATCTGAAATTTCCCAATTATTTCTCATTTTTACGATTTTCAACTGAACCCTGTGTCAAATCTGTTGCACATTAAGGATTGATTTTTTTTAGGAATAAAGTATTAACCCTTCTAATCCTACGACGTAATTATCATTGTCCTAGAATAATATCTTCTACGAAAAAAAAATTTGTGAAAATTGATAGTTTTGAAAAATGCTGAACTTTGACCACCAAAAAACCCATGTGGAGGAAAAAATAAAAATCTGATATTTTCAGAAAATATAGTCTACATCTTCGTTAATTATGTCTAATTAGTGCCATTCTGTTATTTTCACTTTTTAAGGAAATATGATTTTTTAAAAATACTGCTTTTAGGAAAATCAAAACAAATTTTTTTATACTATAACTAAATAAAAAATGAGCTTTAGAATTAATAAAGTCATTATATAAATGTTACTACGTAAAAATAATAGTTATATTAGCATTCCCAAAGCTTGTTTACACTTTGTTTAGTGTTTACACTTTGTTGGAAAGTGTAAACAAGTAAAATCTTGTTAAGTTTGAAGCCCTGCCATGTATTTTTACAAAATTTAGATTAAATAACATTAAAATTATTAAACTACCTTCTACTGTTTACTTTGTATGATGGGAGTGTTGTTGTTGTTTAGTTATTGTTTATCAATTTACGCATATTCTAGAATTTTTATATAATAATTTATTGCAATGTGCAGTAGTAAAAATCACGTAACCCAACATGAAAAGTAAAAAAATTCGGGGAGGTAGGTCTATCCACATTGTCAACTTCCCATTGGGTGTCCTTAGGGACTAGAGATTATTGTAGATGGCATTGCACCTCGAAAGAAAAAATCTGAGACGGAAAATATTTCACACAAGTTTTTAAATTTCTTTTTTTTTATACTACCAACGCATCTAATATAATTATATTAATATTGTACGCATCTAATAAAATTGATTCGCATCGATATCATCATTTATTCTCCAGATATGTGAGGCGAAAGAAAACTCAGTAACGAACGAACGAACGAACGCACACGCAGATATCCCGCTAAAACAAATTCTAGTGACCCTGAAACGTGGAAATTTTAAACCCTAAATTAGCTAAAATCGGATCCACTACAACAACATCCAATGGAAAGTTAATAAAAAATGTAGTTTAATAATTTTAATGTTATTTAATCTAAATTTTGTAAAAATACATGGCAGGACTTCAAACTTAACAAGATTTTACTTGTTTACACTTTCCAACAAAGTGTAAACACTAAACAAAGTGTAAACAAGCTTTGGGAATACTAATATAACTATTATTTTTACGTAGTAACATTTATATAATGACTTTATTAATTCTAAAGCTCATTTTTTATTTAGTTATAGTATAAAAAAATTTGTTTTGATTTTCCTAAAAACAGTATTTTTAAAAAATCATATTTCCTTAAAAAGTGAAAATAACAGAATGGCACTAATTAGACATAATTAACGAAGATGTAGACTATATTTTCTGAAAATATCAGATTTTTATTTTTTCCTCCACATGGGTTTTTTGGTGGTCAAAGTTCAGCATTTTTCAAAACTATCAATTTTCACAATTTTTTTTTTCGTAGAAGATATTATTCTAGGACAATGATAATTACGTCGTAGGATTAGAAGGGTTAATACTTTATTCCTAAAAAAAATCAATCCTTAATGTGCAACAGATTTGACACAGGGTTCAGTTGAAAATCGTAAAAATGAGAAATAATTGGGAAATTTCAGATAGCCGCCATTTTGATCTTAATTGTTACAGTTCAGTTTTATTTTATATCATATGAAATGCACATTTATTACTCTATCAAATAAAGCAAGAGTCATTTCTATACCTATTCTAAATAAAAAGCTAGAGTCCATTATGTACAAGTATGAAATTGACCCAATTTTTGACTTCGGAGGGGCACTGACCGGAAGTTACACAATAAAAAAATTAAATGACAATGGTTTAGCGTTTCCGGCACTACAAAGATTATCCTCAATTTTTTTTATTAAAATTAAAAAACATGCGGCACACCCGTTTGTTGATTTCAAATGGAATGACTCATAATTAGAATCATTCACATATTTTGCATTGCGAAAATAATGAATTACATACAATAAAACTGTATTCAAAATTTACTTGGCTTCGGGGTTTGTTTGATGAAAATGTTACAGAGATGACATCCAAACATCCAGACAAACAGACTAGCAGACTGACAGACAGTGACACAGTTAGATCGACAGACAGACTGACTGACTGACTTATATAATACCCCGGTACGTAACATTTTATAACTTGAAACCTTTTCATGCAGCACAGCGCCCCCGTTGGTTGTTATTCCGTGACATCACACCAGCAGTCACCAGTGTATGATGGTTTCTGTTACTGTACAGCGCTACCATCTGCATACGTAACAAAAGTTTATTATTTACTATTATGCATGCCAGTTAGTAGCATGATGTGGAAGGGGAAGTAGTGTGGTATGGTGGGGGGTAGATGGAGAGTCGCGGGGAGGGGGAATGAATAGATAAACAACAAATTAATATTTTGTGTGTGACATGTTCATATGTTTTGTTTAATCAAGATTTTATGTCACCATTTTCAGATTGTTTTTTTTTCGTATGCGTACCACTTTTTTTTTCTTTTTTGATAATTTTTTTGGATTTAGATATGATGTTAAATATTTTTCTTATTTTTTGAATTCATCTGGAACGCTTGATAATTGCAGGAATATATTTGTGTGCATTTATTTATTCTTTTTTGTAAAGTTCTAAATAGAAATTTTCCGAATTTTGGGTCGTTCTCCTTATTCAGAACACTTTACCCTATTAGTATATTTGTGAAGTTTAGTCTAGAATTTTAGACTTCTAAGAAAAATATCTTTTAGAATGGCAAAAATAAAAAAATTAATTTTTGAAATCAGCATTTTGGCTCTGTTCGCTTGTACCAGCGAGTTTCGATACAGCCTATTTTTGAAGTAAAATTATTGAAATTTTCAATCTGTTACGGTTTCTTTAAAAGAAAAAAAAAATTGCTGTATATTTCACCTATTGAAATAAACCTTCTTCTCTGAAGATGAAAAACTAAAATTATACTATTAAATATTCGGCAAGTGCGTGTCAGATACGCATTTGCCTAGGATTTTGTAGCTCAGTAGTTAAAATGAGTTAAAAAATTTCAGTTTTTAAGAAATGACACTGTCTCTTAGAGTGCATATAAGGACCGTCACTGACTATTACAAAGTGGTCAGGTGTGGATAGGTCAGTCGTGAGAACAGATATGACGAGTTTATAATGATGAAAGTGCCACCATAGCAACTTTGGACAAAATTCACTGTTTTAACTTTTTTTTTTTTTGATTCACTATCTCGCTCGAAGAAAGAAAAAATCACTCGAAAATTTGTCGGTACCTCGAAGCATTGTTATTATAGCGGAAAGCACGTAATTCAACCAACATTTTTCGTGAGAAGCAACTAATTCATTTCAAAGTCAAAACACCTCCCCCCCGTAACCTGTTTTTAAAATTAAAGCCTAATAATAATAGAATTAAAAAAAACAATTATAGTTAATAGGTATGTTCCAACAAACACTAGAATTTCCAATTCGAGTGAATACAATATTTTAAATTCCATAGTGTCATTTGAAGGTCAAATCAAATTCAATCCAGAACTTCAGTTCGGTATTTAATATGTAGGAACGTTTATATTAATTCTTAGGGATTTCAAAAGATGCCTCTACTAAAGATTTGAGTTATTTATTAGTATATCTTCCATACTATGGAGAATATTTACAAATAATATATCCATTAAAAAATTATAATCTACTTTAAAATACGTTAATTTAATTTTTAAATAAAAAGTACGTTTACTTTACCCCGTATTTTACTTTACTACTTACTAAAATAATATAAATATTTATAAAATAAATAATTCAAATTTACCTGCTTGCTAATAAAAAAAAATACCTATTATAGAAATTAAATAAAGTCAAAAATTTGAAATTTGTCTTTTGACAGAACAATTCAAACTGAAAATTTGTCGGTTTATTATTTAAATTTTTAAATTATAAAATTAACAATTAAACATTTGTTAATGCGCATGTCTAGGATTTGAAATACTTACTTACTCTGAAGCAAGAATTTTAAAAATCAATTCGGATGAGTTCAGAATTAGATATAAATGCTTGTTGGAACACAGAATTTCAGATTGTGTGTAAACTGGAATTACAATTCTGCCTAGTTGGAACAGTAAAGTCAACTATGCGCATGCCCATTAAAACGAGAATTAATTCGAGTGTTTGTTGGAACATACCTAATGTGTCAATAAAATCCGTTAAAAAATTTTTATTTTCAAATTATTATTTTACACCGTGTATCGTTACGATTCAAATTAAAACTGTTAATATTATTAAATATTTATAAATTAATAATATTAAAATAACAATAATAATTGCAGCCGTCAAATAATCGTTTTTTATTCATTTAATAAAAATATAATTTGGTAGAAATTAAATATTATATAAATACTTGTACCCGACCCGCAAAAGGGCGAAGACGGAAACAGGAAGGGGAGAAAGGGGGCGTAGAAGGTAATTTAAATAGAAAATTCATTAACTTCACATTTTCATATCTCTTTTCTCATTGTTTTCAATTCGTCGACGAAAGCGAGTAGAAGTAGGGTTGACCGGGGTAATTGTGAATGGATTTTCATGAGTTGAGATAAAAGCGTTGTTTTAAGTTTTTTTTATTTTATATATCACATTATGGTTGATTTTTTTTTAAATTCTACATTATTCAGGATGCACCACACAAATTTTGAGCAAATTTGTATGAAAAACAAAAATTTTTTAAGCCATTCTCATTTCCCCGATGCGGTTTTGCAAATTTGAATTTGAATTTCGGGGTAAAAGTGAATGCCATCAGAAAAAATTATTTAGAATGGATTAGAAGAGAGTGTGGTACGTCAGAGTAAAGCCCAGCTCAAATTTTTTTGCATTTATCCCACTTTAAAGTTTTCATCGTACTTTAGCGGTCACAATTTCTCTTTGTTTAATGCAAGTTACGCATACCTCAAATTTCTACAAAAAATCAAAGTTAAAGAAAAATAACAAAAATTGGTGGAACAAATTTATTACAAGCTAAAAATGATATTTTGATGATATTTTGTCATTTTATCATAGAAAAAAATCAAAAAATTTCATCTATTTACACAAAAACCAGGAAAATAAGATTTTTTCAAGGAAATACATTTAGTTTACATGAATGAAAAACAATTTTTTTTTGTATTGTTTGTACAACGAAAACTTGTATAATAAGGTCACCAGCACCTTCATCAACATTTTCAACTCTGAAAAGGATACCACTGAAATTTTTGACCGAATGGGGGTATTTGTGAATGACGTAAACAATTACCTCACAATTTTAAAATCATGGGGTAATTGTGAATTGGTGATAAATTGTCCAATTTCTTTAGCAATTAATAAGGAACCCTCTCAGGGTTTAGACCACTTCTTTAGAAGTACTTTTAACCATTTCTTACCTTTTAAAAAAAGAAAATGTATCTAAAAAAATTTTTTTTTGAGGATTGGTCGAAGTAAGATACATAAAATTTTGCAAGGGTTTTTTCAAAATAAAGAAAAAATACGCTGCCAATAGGGTGGGCACACAGCTTCCTCGTAGTCGTAAAAGGCTTTAAAACAGTATTCTACCAAATATACATATTATATATCGTGAAATTATATTTTCGCCTTGAAGTTTATAAAAAACTATTGTAACTCAAAAGACTTAAAGGCTAAATTATAAAATAATAGCAAAAATATTTTAGAAACTAACCCCCAATATACCCTAAAAATTTGAGCGAGATAGGACTAGCAGTAAATAAGATATTGACATTTAATGAGACTTCATGGTAGCGGCGTAGCTACCGTTACTCCGATTTCGATTAAATTCATAGGGGACCATATAGGAACCAAACTACATAATTTCTGAAAATTTCATAAAAAAGAATTGAGTAGTTCCGAAGTTATGCCACTTGGTGCAATTTTGGAATGACATGGTAGAGGCGTTGCTACCGTTACTCCGATTTTGATTAAATTCATAGGGGACCATCGCGGAGCCAAACTGCATAATTTCTGAAAATTTCATTAAAAACAATCGAATAGTTCCACTTTTTGCACACAATTATGCCACTTGGTGCAAAATTGGAGACACACAGACGGACAGACAGACGGACAGCCCAAACCAAAATTGTTTAGGAAGCTCTAAAACGTAAAATGTGCGTAAAAAATTTGATTTTGGAGAGAAAAAATTTTTTATTTTTCAAAAGTGATCACAATGCTTCCGTTACTTTGGTAGTCTCGGAAGCAAAAGATACTAATACTTGGAGAATTGTTATGAAATTTTAATAGCATATTAAGAAAGGACAGAAAAACATATTAAGAGTTGATTTTTAACAATATTAATGTTATTTTAGAAATTATAGGCGCCGTTCACAATTGCCCCAATTCACAATTACCCCGGTCAACCCTATAATTATTATGGAAGGAGAACTTCAAAATTTATTCATTTTAATTTAAAACAATATGAAGCGAAGGAACAAAGGCGGCACACACCCAAGTCAACATAAACACTGAACACACTCATATACGCTGCCAGATATATTATTATGTACAAAGAAGTAAAAAAGGTTGCGAGCAGTTTGGGAGCCGAAAAGTGAGTGAGTGTCTGTCTGTTTGTCTGTCTGTCTCTTGGATGGGATAGGACAGGACATAAGAGATGGATGATGTTATTTATTTATTGTTATATTTAAGTATAAAATTTCAAATTAATGGATACATATTAATAAATTACATTTAAAAGTTGGCAAAAAGTTAGTTATATTTTATTTTATAGGATATGTCAGTATATGTGGGGTAGGGTGGGGTAGTGTAGGGTATGTAATTTTAAATTGAAAGTTTGAAATTAAAAGTGATTACAGGATAAAGTTCTTATAGCGAAATTTACAATCATGTATCCTCTAGTATCATTCGTTGGTAGTTATTTCGGCCCCACGTTGGGCGCCAATTTGTACCGAATAGAGGAGAGTGCCCAAATTTTGATCAGTATTTCCTTAACACGGTGTAGTTTTGTCAGTATTGATCTATAACATAGCCCCACAAAAAAACAAAAAACAAAAGTCGTGATCTGAATGACTGACCAGAGTATTTTTCAACGCGGAATTCAAATCCGAGGTCAAAAATGAGCTAAAAATATCCCCTAAATAGGTGTAAAGTTATGTCAATATCGGTATCACTGCAGAATGGAAGGCGAGTATGATTCAACCCAGGGTTCCGCCATGGGTGCAATGTCATTTATCATTAAGGCACACGAAATTAAGGCACTATCTGAGATTTGGATACTTTTCTCTCTACTAAAAAATAGTTTTACCATTTTTTTGCTAATAAAATAGGCCAATTAAGCTTACAGACATATCAAGCCTCAGTTTGGCGTGAAAACTTAGTCACGTAGCTGTTTATCGAAAATATCCAAAAAAAAAAAAAAAAAAAAAAAATTGTGAAAATTTTACTGGAGGTTATATCTATTGCAAGTAAACTTTACTGATGTAAATAAGACCGACCACTAAAATTGGAAAAATTCCAAATTTTTTGGTAATATTATAGTTCAATTAAAAACCATAATATAGTGATTAAAAAAAAAAAATATTAAACTGGAGCGGTTGGGACTCGAACACAGGACCTCTCGGTAATTAACCAGGTATCTTACCCCCTAGCCCAACGATCCCTGCATTATTTCTTCAATATTTGAAATTAGAATATTATTATAGTTGACAACGGATATTTTTTAAACGTAAATTAGAAAAGAGTATTCGTTAAAAGATTTTCCAACTGTATTTTATTGTGAAAATTTCATTAAAATTTATTTTGAGGTTTTAATAAAGTAATTGATAACTGTAGTTTAATTATTTTGAAATAAAATTCATTTTAATTTTACAGTGTTAAAATTTTTTAATTAAAAAAAGAGCGAAAAATACAATAATAAATAATTATGACAGCGTATCAATTATTAAATAAAAATAAAACACGTACGAATGCGAAAATGAATAAATAAATCAATGTTTACAACATAAATACCAACTTTTTTATAAATAAATTCACTAATTAACAAAATTGTTAATAAAACTACACACCGAAAAAAAAAAACAATATTATCCACTTGACATTTTTACTGCATAACGCCCTAAAAAAATTCAAATTAAACACAAATTACTACAAAAAAAAAAAAAACTATTTTAATAATTTTTTTTTATAAATGCATATGTAATTAAAAAAAAATCGTTTGTGTGTTTATAAAAGCGAAAAAGAGAAAGCAATATTTAACAACAACCAATAATTATAATGATTATCAACATCTATTTTAAATGTGTAAAAGTGAGATAGTTGGTGATGGTAATGTTGTATTATAATGTGAGCAATGAGTCGAGTGCCGCTTGTGCGGGACCTGTATCCACCGTCCCCGGTCACGGTTATGGGGGCGGCCGGGCCATGGATTGGCGAGGAGACGCGCCGCTCATTACCGCCCCACGTCTACAAGTACTATCTGCAGCGTACGCGAAATTATCGGCGTCAAAGTTTAAAGGTAGGTGATAAAATAGATAGGTACTATTAAAATTTCATTCAATTTTCGGGTGTGTTGGAAATTTTTATCGAATGATGTAGACAAAAGCATAATTGGACGTTCGTATATAATGCGAACGTAAAAGTCGTGCTGTTACAGCGAACAATAATCCAAACCACACAAAAATTGATATTAATATTGTTTATTCGTTTCTATACAGAAATGAATATAGACAGTTTTAAGTACATATTTTATAAATTTACAAAACTTTACTTTGAAAAATACCACTTTTATTGAATATGAAAACTCTTATGACATGTTTCGGTCAATATGACCATTCTCAAACGTGTAAAGATTACATTCAGATATATGCCAATTTATTCTAAATCTTAACTTATAAAAACTGTGGCAATGGATGATGGGAAATTGGTGGGGACAGAAGCAGCGGGTGGAGTCAAAAACAAGGAAAACAAGTTTAGGTGGGTTAGAAATATGTGATATATAAACAAATAAAGTAGGAAATACAGTTGTATACATTTATTCTAAATCTTAACTGTAGCAATGGATGATGGGAAATTGGTGGGGATAGAAGTAGTGAATGGAGTCAAAAACAAGGAAAACACGTTTAGGTGGGTTAGATGCATATGATATATAAACAAATAGAGTAGGAAATACAGTCGTATACAAAAATTATGAAACAGAAAATAAATTGGAATTGTAAATATCAGTATAATCGTTTAAATGTAATTCAGAATTGTGTTTGTAAAAATATTGAGTCTGGGTCCTCTATTTGCTTCGTGTAAAACGGTAACGTTTCTCTCCCGTATGTGTCCTGTGTCGACACATGTTTGGCAAAAGTGGAGTCAGATTTCTTGTTTTTGTAGTATCTGAAGTGTTCGGCTCTACGGATATCAAAATTTAAATTCGAAAATAAGAGTTCTTATATTCAATAAAAGTTGTATTTTGCAAAGTAAAGTGTTTTTATTTACTATAATATTAAGTATTGTACATTTAATTTCTTTATATAAATAAAATTAAAATCTGAGGGCCCATAACTCTATTGATAGACAGACACCTTACTTGTCGAAATCCGTTTTTCCTTTCGTCTGCGCACGTCCAAAGTAACGCTATTACTGTCAGGACGTGCTCATCGTTACCTCTGGTTTATCAGCTTTCTTTTTTTTTCGTGTTTTAACTTACGATGCGATGTTGATGACCGAAAAAGTGATTTTTTTAATTTGATTTTTTTTCTTGTTATTTTCAGATCGTAAAAAACGGCGGAATGACTTTTATTGTTATAAATTCGTTTTTTTGCCTTTGTAAATTAGAAGTTTTGCCTTAGTTTTTATTACTTTTGTTTACGTGGGGTACGTCTGATAATAATGGTTAATGTATTCATGAGAGAGCGGTGTCTGGCAATTTTTTTTTCAAGTTTGTTTATTTTCGTTGAAACGTGTAAAAATCGATTTTCTTTCCAACTTTATTAAATAGTCGTATTAATGACTAATGATTAATGAATTTTTAATAGATGTATGAAGCTAAAAGAAAAATTTTCAACGAAAACAGAGAAATCGCAAAATAGTAAATCAGACATGAATTTTAAATTTTGTTGTTAAATTGTCGAGGAGATTTAAAGAAAATTGTCATAGGCATTTTAATTAAATTTTATTACAGCTCTAATAATAATATTTACTAAAATTTTTTGTAAATTTCAGTACAGACAAGTTAAACGTGATAAAAATGAAATAAAAATTTGAATTGGTAAATTTAACTGACTTCAAAACCATAGTAACGAAATAGTAAATTATAATATTACATTTTATTCCGTAAATTGTCTTATCGTATTACTTTCGAATTTCATATTTTGTTGTGGACTAAATTTGTGTTTTCTACAACTCAAGTTTGTTGCCTAAAAGCAATTTAACTCTAAGAACATTTAAAATTTGAATGGAAAGTGGTACAAAAGGCCCCATTTTTTTTTTAAGATGAAAATTTTGATATCACGAATCATTTCAAATTTTATCTTCTTAATAAATGTTGAAATTTTTTTTTTGAAATTTTACAGCAAGGTAGATATAGTATACTTAAAATGTTAGAAAAAGTAGATCTTACTAAAATTTTTTGTAAGTTTCAGTACAGACAAGTTAAACAGGATAAAAATGAAATTAAAATTTGAATTGGTAAATTTAACTGATTTGAAAACCATAGTAACGAAATAGTAAATTATAATATTACATTTTATTCCGTAAATTGTCTTATCGTATTGCATTCGGATTTTATATTTTGTTGTGAATAAATTTGGATATTCTACAACTCAAATTTGTTGCCTAAAAGCAATTTAGAACATTTGAAATTTGAATGGAAAGTGGTATAAAAGGCCCATTTTTTTTTAAGATGATAATTTTGACATCACGAATCATTTCAAATTTTATCTTCTTAATAAATGTTGAAATTTTTTTTGAAATTTTACAGCAAGTTAGATTTAGTATACTTAAAATGTTAGAAAAAGTAGATCTTACCTTAGGGCCAATATTTGGAGAGTCTAATAGAGTTTTCGAATAATGATTTTTTTTCTGTATTAAACCATCGAAGTCTAATGAAAAAATTTCTTCTTTCTTTTTTTTCAATTAGAAACCATTAACAAAATTTAATTTCAATAACAACGGTCTGTTTCGATTCCAATAAAATAAATATTTATATCGGCTACCTATAGTGCTTGTAGCATTTCTTTTCCGAACAGGAAAACTTCGCTTAACTTGAGCAATAACTTTCACTAACGGTTCGTTAGTCGCAGGAAGACATTTCAATATAATAGGAAATGTACCAACAAACACGGTACTACTATAATATGCTTTCTGACGACTTTTTTTGTAATTTAAAATCGTTCCACAAAAAAGGTATTTTTGTAAATAAAGAACTCATTTTATTTTAATATATTGTTAGCCGATCGTGACTTAACTCGGATTTTAAAATCTGTGGTGTTCTTGACGATGGACTCACTATACAGTCTATAGATCTAGAAGGTGGTATTAGTGGCAAGACCATGCTGGCGTGACTTAAGAATTTTTTTGTGTACCGGTCAATACAACGTTTATTTGCAATTACAGTAGAACGGTAAAATCAAGTACAATAAATAAGGTTTCGGAAAGTAAACCTCAAAAAAGTATGTGGATGACATTCGAAATATTTTTTGAACAATATTCTCAGTTATTTCCTTACAAAATTCAATATTTTTTTCCAGAAATCAGCTCTATTTGATTATGCTGACCATCTTCGATTCCAGTTAGTTCGAATAATCGACGTTTTACTGTATCACAGCTTAACAGGTTTATTAGAACGTGAATAAGATTCACTGTGCTAATTATTTGTCTATTAAAGTTATTCCATATCACCAAGCGAATTAACGAATTTAGGTCCTTATACTTGGACTGGTAATTGCGGTAGGTGGTTAGTGAGGTTTCTGCGCCCGGCTAGTGGCTCTACAGCCTCCTCTCATAATCTCAGTTAAATTTGCGTAGTTTTCCTCGTAAATAAAGACTGAAAAACAAAAAGTTTGGGATGATAAATTGGACGACCACCTACTATAGCAGTACTTGGAACACTATTGCGGTGTAATGGTTGGTATACCGCTGACTCGAATATTATGTTGTTCAATTCGGTCGATTGTTTTTTGTTTTCCAAACACGTCGCGCACAGCAAACGTGTGAAAAATATTATTGTATTTTTGATCTAAATTAAACTCACTGAATACAGTGCAGAGGCAGAGGCTGGCCGTCATGTTCGCTCTCGGTGGGTAAGTGGGTATGGCAGCTAGTTTGCTGTTTGTCGTTGAAATGTGTCGTCCGTAATGCAATTTACCGATGAAACGCGTACCAATATCTACGCGCCATAATTGATTATTATAATATCAAGACAAGAAACCAGTTGGCAACTGAACCGAAAGTGTCATTGATTTTGCTGGGGACAAAGTGGACGAAATTTTGTACGTGGGTACGTGCGCGCAATCAGTGAAAGTTTTTTCAAAACACAATTAATTTTTCATACTGTTTGTCGGGGGTGGAAGGTGGCAGAGGAGGAGGCGGGGGTACGATAACATTTGGACATCACTTTAATTTTAATTGTATAAAAGTTTTGTTTTTGTCAAAATCAAAATCGATCCGTTATTGGGAAAGTAAAAATAATTTTTCTTTTTCATTACCCACTTTCTCGTTCTGTTGCTTTCCTCTTCTTTCTTTCCTGCCCCGTTATTTACGATTTCCTGTTTGTTGTCTATTACAGCGTTTCTCAACCTTTTTTCAGTTATGGCCCGGTAAAATTTCGAAGAATTCCCGACCATTTGACAATATTGACACTTTTTCAATTACTAGAGAAATGTTCAGAAGTAATTCTGTAATTTTAATTCGAATTTTTGTAGCTGGGAATCATTTCCGTCTAAATTGAAATAATATTAGATTGTGTAACATGAAATGTCGTTTTCCAACCACTCGGTCGACCATGTCATTCAGATAAATATCGACACTTTTTTAAGCATTAGAGAAATGTTTAAAAGCAGTTCTTTAACTTTGAATAAATTTATTGTAGCCTGGAATCATTTCCGCCATTAGTTGGAATAACATTTGGTCGTATAATATGAAATGTCGTTTTCCGACCACTTGGTCGACCATGTAATTCAGAAAAACATCGACGACTTTTTAACCATTAGAGAAATGTTTAAAATATAATTCTTTAATTTTAAATAGAATTTTTGTAACCCTGAATCACTTCCACCATTAATTGTAATAATGTAATGTCGTTTTTCGACGACTTAGTCGACCATATGTTTCCGGCAAGTTAGCCTCGCCAGTTTCTTTTTTTTCTTAAACTAAATTGAAATGAAAATTATAAATATTTTTGTAATTTATTGTAATTCACACACTTTTCTATGGACCGATGATCTAATTTCGCGGACCGGTGGTTGAGAAACACTGCTCTATTACGTTTCCTTCAGGTAGGTATGTCCCGAAATATTGTCGTGGTAATAAATTTTATTACAAGTGATAGATGCGTATGTCATCTTTACGAATATATTGTCATATATTGTCTCTTGTATACGTTCATTCGTGACACATTATTTAAGTAGAATAAGTTCGCCTACGAAAATGTAAAAATTTTTTAGGAAAAAAATTTTGGCGCCCAACGTGGGGCTTTTTATTTTTTCTATGTAAAATAAATTTTTATTTTCTGATGCTTATTGAATTTGTCGGAAAAGTACTTACTGACTATTTTTCCGTTTCTTTTTCGTTTTCTGCGCAACTTTAAGGTAAAATTATTATTGTCAATATTTTCGTATTGCACAATACGAGTAATAATAAACAACAATACATACTTATGGTGCTCTAACTTCTCCGTAGGGTGTCGGGTAGGTTTTCATTCAGAGGTGTGAGCGTGTATGTTTGTGGGTAATAACTAGGGCATTGTTTACACCTTGAGCAGTAGTAATACAAACATCTGTACACACATTTATTACTCACCATATTTACTCCGGTATTGGTTTTGTTCGTGCAGGTGAGTATGACTCCGACTACAACACAATTATCATTTTATCTACATACCTCATTGTGCTTGTTGTACTATAAGATATTGATTGTATGTATCCTCATTTTCCCCGTGGTATGTACTACAGTGTGATCTAGGCAAGATGTGATTTATGAATATTGTTTTTTTTTTTTTTTTTTAATTAACATGATTATTTGTATTTGTAAGTAGAGATTTAGGTGTCTTATTCAAGGCGTTTCTTCCGTGTGACAGCCTACTTTTTAAGCATTTTTGGGGAATTATCTTTTTTTATGAACAGTGAAAAGATAGAACTTTCAGTTTTTTATCATTTATTTATTAGTATTTCAAGGGTATGTAAAACAAATTTCAAATAAAAATATTAATTAGTGTGTAAATTGTACCACTTTGAAGACATCCTCCTCGAAAATAGTGGTCTCCATCATATCTCGAGAATGGTTTGATCGATTCACTTAAAATTTATAGGGTAGACACTTTGAATGAACCCGGATTATCCAAAAATTCCGAGTATTTCTATTTTTTTGTAACGAAAAGTTAAACAAAAAACCATGAAATTTGAATTTTTTTTTAAACGTTTGACAAAAATCCAATTTTCAATATTTTCAAATGATCCTAGTTCATTCGATGTGTCTACACGTGCTGAGTCTACCCTATAAATTTCAAGGGAATCGGTGAAACCATTCTCGAGATATGGTGAAGACCGTTTTTTTCGAGGAGGGTGTCTTCAGAGTGGTACAATTTGTTTCACATACTCTTGCAATAGTAATAAATTAATGATAAAAAACTCAAAGTTCTATCTTTTCACTGTTCATCAAAAAAAAAAAATTCCCCAAAAATGCTTAAAAAACAGGCTGTCACACGGGAGAACCAGTTTAATATGATTTAGAGAAAAACGACAGCATGGGTTAAATTTCTGCCAGAAATTATGACAGAATCGTTGTAACCTTACTACTTTAGTGCTACGAAATCCCCGAAAAAAACGCTATAAAATAAAACCATCTGCCATAAAAAATATTTGATAATTTTTTAAATAATTCAGTAAGTACAAACAACATTACATCACTAGCTTGATAGTATCATCAATCTTAAACATTAATTATGGTAATGGAACGTGGTAAGTTTAGTGATTGCATGGTAATAAGCATATTAATAATAAAGTAGCAATTTATCAAACAAAATCAAAATTAACCGCACACTCCGAGCCGAGGAGTGGTGGAGGCTCCCGCACCTTCAAATACTCACTACCCAACAAACAATATGTTAGATATATGTATGTACACTGTACAGTGGTGCTCTCTGTGCTACAAACTAATCAGTAATCTGAATTAATAATAATTGTCACTTATATATTATAGTGGCTGCTGCTGCTCTTAATGGAGTCCTTCGAGTTATTAACAAAATAATAATATATTGTATTAGTATGTCCTTTATTGGCTGTTATTATGGTGGAAGATCATATATTATGGATTGGCGCATATGTATGTCTTGAGTATCAAGTGCAGTATAAATGAGAACAGATAATAAGTAATTAATTTAAAGTTTTTTGGAGCAATAAGGCGACAAAATTAGGAGTAAAATTGATGTAACAGAAACGGTAAAAGTAGCTATGAACCATTTCTGTAATGAAATTTTATAGAAATATTCGAAATTTGCCCATTTCGGACCCAAATTATGTTTGAATCAGATATTCAAAAATTCGGAAGCTATTTTCTATAATGCTCTGTTTCGAAACTTCTTGGAGTCTTAGGACCTTGAGAGACCACTTCGACGTTACGTTCATTTTTTTTAGGAATCTCAGTCGCATTTGAACAACATTTGAAGCCTTTGAAACTTAGGCAAGAAGAAATTTGATCGCGAGGCTTTGGGAGACAATTTTAGCCTTGTGTTTATTTTGTTCAAAATTTCAATAGAATTAGAACAAAATTTGGTTAGGATCTATCAAGTCGTTTGTTTTGGAGATTCTTTGGAGTGCTAGGGCTTCGAGATCTTAAAAGTGTTTGAGGTCTCAGTAAAATTATAGGAATATCCCAACTCGGCAGAAACAGGGCCACTACAAAAAATTTTTATTTAGGGATAATGATACTTTAAATTTTTACTTGCAAATAAAAATTATCAGTTTTTTTCCTAATGGTATTTGAAGTTTTTAGTAAAAACTTTAGTTTTGTCTACGAAAATTTTTTTGGGTTGTTTGTTTTGTAATACGTACAGAATCTTCTACTTATCTGAATTATTTCAAATTTTTCGATTTGTGAATTTCGTAGGTAAGCTAGAAGGTAACAGTATTTTTTCACAAATTTCTCAACAAAGTAAAAAAACTAATGCTCTTTGAGGATAATAAATAAAAGGACACCCATGTCTCTCCATAGGAATCCCTTTTTTACCTTTTAAGTACCAAACTAATATGTCGGTCGCCTGACTTGATATAAACTATCTTGGTTACATTTAATTTCTTATTGAAGCAACATTTACCTTCGCCGAAGTGACAATATTATGTACATACTTTTTACACGCTGGCACCCACCTAGTGACAAGTTGGATATCCCATGCTAGCGCAAGTTGGATAACGACACCCCTTGCTGCTGTGAAGACAAATGATCTGGTTCACCAACTGACTGTGTTGTGTGTCCTTCCCTCTAAATACAGACACCTACTCACTCTCTCAAAACATCAGCCGCACACATTAAATAACACTTGGCCTGCTTGCAGTCAGTGCTTGCCTTGTCCGACACGTCGGCGAAGACGACCAACACAAGAAGTTGTGAACATTAAGAAGCACCACCAAGTACCCCGATACATATAGAGGGTAGAAGGTACATTGTGTCGGGAGAATTATCATGTGATTATTATGATATACTGGGTGAGTCGTGACCACGGCGCCAAATTAAAACTGACGATAGGCCACAAAAAGTTGAACAAGAAAAAGACAAGAAAAGAATTTTGAGGACCACTGGTTGCGTACCTTTTTTATTAATGTTGCAAATAGCTGGACATGCTGAAATACGCCAACATCATTTCGTATTATTTTGAAGGCTTGCTGTATTCGATTTTGCCCCAGATTAGGATTTTGCAAATCTTCAACATCACTCACTTTCACGTAAACACACAAACTAACACGTAATAAAATAATTTTCTAAGGACTAAACACTAAACTTAACTAATTAGTTACTAAGCACTAAACGAAAATGTAAAATAAAAGTTACCAATAGAAATACTAATGACGCTAAAAGTTAAAACAAAAATTTTCAAAATAAATCAAAATTAAATTAAAGAAATTTACAATCAAACTTTAACTGCACATCAACAATTAAATAAAAAATAAAAATAAAACACGTGTCAATATTTGAATACAAATAAGACCAACATGGTACATAGCATGGTATCTGTCGTCATATTATATGAGTATGCATTGCATTCGGGTATTCCCAAAAATTTGAAGGTCATATGTATGTATTGATATTATGTACCTAAACAAACATGACTGTGTCGTCTACCGATGACTACCGGTAGTCATCAGTTCACACATACCCACATAAACCAATGCATTTGTATCCATGCTAAAACTATTAGACCAGTGATCCTAAAACAATGGCCTCGAATTTTGGAAATTAATTTTTTCGAAAACTAGGCACCATAGAAAAAAAATGTATTGGGATTTTTTGTTCAACTTTTTGTGGCCTATCATCAGTTTTAATTTGGGGCCGTGGTTACGACTCACCTTGTATATGTCGCTGCCGACTTGTAGAATTAGACTAACTTTCGCCAATAATGATTTTTAATCCGGCTAGCTGAACGTTTAGCCAGCCGCATTGTGAAACGACTGAATTTAGTTTCTACTTTTTAACTACCTAACTTAGAATTACACATAGCTAGACATTTGGTAATCTGACTGATTTTACAATTCGGCGGCGACATATATACATATGTATAAAAGATAGACATTCTCGAAAAATTCTTTTTCTCAACTACGTCACGTACAATAATTTTCTCCGCCTGTTGAAAATTTTATTTGATCATTTTAGATGCGTGGGCTTGCGTGGATGTTATCGTAAGGTCACTGACCGATAATTACAGTGTGACTATTTTGGGGATACTTGATGGGATGACAGTTTTATAAAGCTTTAGAGAATTATGACTGAGAAAATTGTAAAACAATTAGCATCACTTTCTCGGAAAGTTATTTTTCTTTTCAAAATATTTTCACGTTCCTGCATCATTAAGGTTTGGTTTGACCGATACGAACGTTCAAACTATTAGCCGGAGTGGTTATAAAATAATAATTATACTGTGAGTAGGTATGGGGGCGATTGGGGACGTATGTACGATTGCCTAAATTCAGGGGTAAAAAAGAATGAATAAAATTATTTGTCAGTGACGTTATCAGATGGAAATCTCAACTGGTGTTGATAACTGGTTTTCAACAGAGCAGTAACTGGTTTCAATTGGTTGCTGACCACGATTAACCAGAGCAGTAACGGCTTTTAAGCGACCAGTTGAAACCAGTTACTGCTCTGTTGAAAACTAGTTATTAACACCGGTTAAGATCCCCAGCTGACGTCACAGACCAAGATATGTATTCACTATTGCTTGCCCCCGAATTTAGGCAATCGTGCATACGTCCCCAATCGCCCCCATACCTACTACTGTGGTACCTGACATAAGAAGAAAATATGAACAATTTTTATGTACTTGAGTTTGGAATTGGCTAATTGTAAGTGGTCTTACAATCACTGCAAAGCAAAGGTTTTTAGGAAAACGACTCTAGCGGCAGTTTTTCCAAGTACCTTTCCTAGTACCTTTTGTCCTCCATTCAATTGATGAAGTCAAAATTTGTCGTGGAGTTTTGCGTTCCAGAATCGCAACAATTACAGCGGTTTCAGTTTACACCGGATTCTGTAGACCAAAATTAGCAAGTAAAATTCTCCCTCAGTGACTGGTCATTTCTGTGACAAATTTAAGCCGTATTGTCATTTTTCTATAAACTCTATTAAATAAGACACCTTGTACAAATGTTTTGCAAAAAAAAAAACTTAATATCACGTACATATGTTTTAGTCGAAATTAAATATCAGCGTAAGTAAATTTGATTGTCGATTTCATTCGAATAAAATTTTAATTATTTTCAGTTTTGCGTCTGATGGTATTTCGAATTTTACGACTGAAATAAATGTTTCATATCCAATATTAAGTACTCTTGTAGATACGTGAACATTTATAAAATTGTAATCCATTAACCGACGAACCATACGTAGGTAGCCCGATATGCATGTGCCTTTGTGCACCTTAATTTTGAATACGGAAAAAAACCTCAAAAGCTTTTAATTTATCCTTTGCATATCTGCTCATAATGGAAATCAAAACCGCTAGAAACTCAATAACATTGTGCGGTTTGTTTTTTTTTGTCTATTTTGTAAATGTAAATAATATATTTGATAATATATAAAGTAAAATTGAATACATATAATATGTTAGTTTGGTTTTTATGTATCAGTTAAGGATAGGGTAAGGTATTAAAATAATTTTTTTTTTATTTTTTTAACTGAATGCATAATATCTCAAGAATATTGTCTCAAAATTTCAAGTTGATTGGAGCAAAATTGACGAAGTTATAAGCATGTTTGTTGTTACCTGGCAGATGTTTCGCTCTCTATATATCTCGCTCTCTCAGTTATATTATAGAAATTTCAATGGAAGTACTAACGTGTTTATACCTGTACTGTATATTTTGTCAGTGTAGGGTACAAAATTTAGTTTAGCAGTAAGTATTCTATATCAGTTTTATACAAGAATTTTGAAGTGTTCAAAACTTTAAAGCGTTTTCCCCATAGCTCACGTTTTCAAAGTCGGTGCCCCTCATAACTTCAAAACTACAGCACCGATCCATTTGAAATTTTGAACACTATTTCTGTACATAATTTACGAGGTAGCGCTGGAGAGTTTTTTTTTCGAATTTGTTAATAATTTTTATTTTACAATAACAAATTTGCCAATTTTTTTCGCAAAAATCGTGTTTTTCCGTTCTAAGTGTTCCAAAAGAGTGAAAAATTGAAACTTCGAAAAACCCTCCGAAATTTTTTTATTTCGGATGATCCAGCACCAAGTTATGAGGGGCACCGCAATTCTACTTTTTTCCGAGACCCGTTCGAATAATTGCCGCCATTACTGTACTTTTTAATATTTTTTCGTGAAAATTTTATACAATATTCTTCGAATGTTATACTTTAATGTACCACTGGTTTTAATAAAGAGATTTTAACTGTGTCGTCATAAAAAAATAACAAAAACATGCCTTTTTTTGTACGAATTAACCTTACCCCTTCCTTAAGTATAGTAACGTAAGCAAAAATTTTATTTTTTAAAAAATTGTTCAAACTAAACAATTAAAAAACGACATTTTTGAGTAACAAGCTAAAGCGTTCTGCGCGGTGGTCCCGAATTCGAATTTGGACCGAATACTTGGGGAAAGTTGACCAAAACTCATTTTAGGGAAGAAATACTTTGAGTTAATCTTAGTTAACTAAGGGCATGCATTTTATCCAACTAACACAGTTCTTGTTAAGTCTTTTGCTTAGTTGCTACTAACCTAAGATAGATTAGAATGATTGATGTGTTGATTTCTCACCCTAATTGTATAATATATATATATATATATATATATATATATATATATATATATATATTTGATTCTTAACTGTTTTAGAAAAGATTTCAAATTATCTTATCTTCCTCTTTTTCTAAACTTTCTGTTCACCAAGTTATAGTTAAATAAGATTTTAGTAATATAGAAGCCCCTTTAGTATAATAGTATATTTAGTAGTAAGATAAAATATGTTCCTTAAAAGCGTGTCGAAGTAAGAATTATCCCAAATTACATTTTGAGGCCAGTAAAGTGTTTTGAAGAAATTAAATTGTGCTGTAATAATTAGAATAGCTTTTTTTTTTTATTTTAATTTTTAACAATTTTTTAAAAACAATTTTTTAACGCTTATGTTCGAATTAACTATTTTTACCAGTAAACAAACAATGAAAAAAAACGGTCAAAATGGACACGCCATATGGAGAAAAGATTTTCTAAAATAAAATATAGTACTTACCAGAAATAGACCGTATGAATATTCTAGATTCGTAGTTTTGTGAAATATTGCATATAAACGTTTTATTAAAAAGTATAATGTACCGTCAACATACCCAACTTTATGTATTGATGGATACAACTTTATCATACAACTTTATGTCTTAAAAAAAATTAAAACTTCGTGGCTTATAATATACGTAGAATTAAAAAAAAAACTTACTAGTATTTTATAAATTTTTCTGACATTAACAGCCGCCATTTTTTTTACACCCTCAGGTTTTTTAATTGCTCTGGTATATTGCTGTTTGCAATAGGTATGTAAACTTTAATTGATACTACCGAAACTATGAAAAAAAATTACATATTTTCATAAGTATTTAGAAATATTTTTCATATTTAGGAGTACTATTTTAGAATTAAGATATAGATTTATTTAGCTTTTAATGTATAGTATATTATATTTAGTATATAATTTATTTTGAGTGATTACCAGTGGGTAATCACCATTCCCGTTATGTTCTATCATCGCTCGATTTATAGTTCTATTTAGAACTGATAATCGATAAACGAGGATGTTAAAAAAAAAAAAAAATATTTAGGAGTATTTATTCGCAGATTTACTAAATAAGCGATTAAAACATTGTATTTTTTAATATGAATAGGTATGTAGCAACTAGATTTATCGCATAAGATTTCTAATCTATTACGTTTTGCTTACTACATAATTTTATCATTAAAACTTGGGCCAAATTTCGATGGTCTGACGGTATTTGTATATTTAAATACATACACACATATATCTACACTTGGTGTGAACGATACAGACGGTTGAGATACAATTGCGCATCATGTAAAAGTTATAGTGGGAGAAAATGTCAGACATTTTGAATCGTAATACAGTAACGCTCAACGAATGGTATATTAGCAATTGTATTTTGTTGTGCAAATAATTTAATAGTTATATTGAGTTTTTTACTATCTTGTCGTTTGTTTCATCATTGTTTTAACGTTTAATTTTTATATAGAATAATATTTTTAAATAAAAAAATTTTAATTTTAAATTCACTTGTTATACTGAACATAAAATTATTGAATGTCAGTACCATTTTTGTGTTCATTACGGTACATTTTGTACATATTTACGTGACAAGGAAAATAATATATATGCGCAGTACATTCTCTCTCAGCCGTCTGTATCGTTGCAGTCAGTTATACATCGGTACTTGCATGTACCATGTTTTGGAGTTTGGACTTGAACGTGTTCATTGGAACATAAATTTTACTGGGGTCAGCCAGAATGGTGCTGCTGTTTTTATTCGTTTATTTTTTTTATTTTATTTATTTTTTTCCCTTTTGTTTACTGAAAATGAAAATATTTGTGTTTCACTTTAATAATATTAAAAATAAACTATTTTGTTGTCTTTTTTTTGGAGGGGGGGGGGCTATAAACAAAAGAACTACGTAAGTTATAGGGTAAGGTACATAAATAGTTTATCTTCTATATTTATTTTTCGTGTGTTTATATTAAACTTTCTGTTTTTGTAGGTATTTTTTTTTTAAATGTACTGAACTGAAAACGTATTTTCGAAATCTGCTGAAGGGGATTGGGTTAGACTTAGTAACCAAAAACAACCCAATGATAAAAGGGACGATTAAATTCAAAGGTTACAAAAAATCGATATTTAATTTACGATTTTGGGAGTAGGTAATTTAAAATAGTTTAGCTTTCTAAGAGTAAAAGAATTTTTAAAATCGGCTGGGTAATTAGTTTTGGTATTTTTAGGACGCAAGAACCCGAACGGATTTTGTGTAGCATAGTTGTATCCATCTAAAATAGTTTAGTTCTCTAGCAGTGAGAAAATTTTTAGAATCGGTTCGGTAGCTTATTTCTGGCGTTTTCGGATCTGCAAGATCCCAGTGGACCTCATTAAAAAATCAACTCGACCGTATATACTAGGTGGACTTTATGTAATATATATAGGATATTTTACCTTTCTAACAGTAAAAGTATTTTCAAAACCCGTTGTGTAGCATTCTACGCCGCATTTGCATCCGCAGGACAATTGTGGATCTCAGATAACACAGCCTGTACCTATCTAAAATCGTTAATAGTGAAAAAATTTTCAAAATCGGTTAGTTATTTTATTTTTGACACTTTTGGGTCCCACTGACGCTGTCGGGCCTTTCATAACCGAATCTATATCTATTTAAAACCGTTTAGCTCTCCAACAGTGAAAAAATTTTCAAAATCGGTCGGTTAGTTTATTTCTACCACTTTTGGATCCTATGGACCCTGGCAGACCTTACGTAGCGTAATCTATATTTATCTAAAATAAAATAGTTTAGCTCTGTAACAGTGAAAAAATTTTCAAAATCATAGGTAAGTGAATTTTTCGGGGGAAATTCGTTGAAATGAAGTAAAGGGTCGTTTATTATTAGATTTTAGATTTTTATGGTTGCTTTAAGACGTGGGCTGAACCAAAATCATCAAAAATTAAAGGTTTACACGTAAAAAAAATTACAAGAAATCATATATTCGTACAATATCTTTGGTCAGTATTCTTTGATGTTTAATTTGATAGAAATTATTGTGATCGCATTTAACCAACAAGCGCAGTTTTGGTTCAATAACTTTACGGTACTAGTACCACCCCCATGCAATATTGAAGCTATATCGTAAACTAATGACGGTCAATCTCATATTTGGATTGTAATGTTGGTACTATGTACTATTCAAACTATTATTTCCGTTTCACTTGTTTTAATGCTCAGATGGTATAATATTATTATGCTTTATCGCTTATTGCTGCAATAATTGCAATCAAAATGCAGATCACAGGTGCCTAGATGTTTAGTTGACTTAGCAAGAAAGCAAGTTAATCGACGATAAAGACAAGAATATGAAAAACTATGCGCGAGTTTGAAGAAGCTTGGCTTCCGACTTCGGAGCCTCAAAACGCGCATCTTCGTTAAGGAGCGAGATTCGCTAAAAAAAGAAATTGATTTTTTTCCTTCCTAATTATGGTTCCTTAAGGTGTTAGAAATATTCTCCTAAAATTTTACTTAAAAAAAAAAATTAAAAATCAAAATGTTATGGGCATTTTAGGGCATTTTAGTGAAAAATAAATTAAAGTAAAAAAAAATGTTTTTTAAGAGAAAGCTTTTATTTAAAAATATGGGCTAAAAAAAATAAAATAACTTTTGAGTGAAGTTTGAAGCAATATGCAACATAATTTATAAAAGCTTGAGGCGTTTAGTTAAGTTTGGTAACTACTGAAAAGTAAAATATTATGTTGCATATTGCTTCAAACTTCACTCACAAGTTTTTTGTTTTTTTTAGCCCCTTTATAAATAAAGGCTTTTTCTTAAAAAAACATTTTTTTTACTTTAATTTATTTTCTACTTTTTAGTCTGATTACAATTAATTTAAAAAAAAAAAAAAAAAAAAAAAAAAAACATTAAAGAAGTAATTTTTTTACCTATATTTTAATAGGTTAATTTACCCTAATCAGACATAACTATGGAAACAAAAAATTGCAATGTAAAATCAATGGACAATATCTGACAATTCGAAATGTCAAAAAGTTGCATAAGACTAAAAATCAACAATTTTGGTTTGGGGCGATTTCGGACAAAACAAATTATACAGTATTGCATTGTCATCAAGGTGAGACACGTATGCAAAATTTGAAACCTCTAGCTCAATTAGAACCTGTCTGAATTTTGATTCCAAGATTTGATCTAAACCAACATACTAACATAGCAAGTTAAATAAGAGCTTTTAATAAAAAACCAAACTTTAAATGCTATTTTCTCGAAAGTACATTTTTCGACATGGTTCCTCGTATATCTCAAAAACTATTTGAGATTTCGACATAAATCCAAGTGTATATAATTCCTCGATCCCGTCATTTTGGTAGGAACTCGAGGATCTTTTGGTTCCGTAATATATTTTCAAATGGCAGCTGTCTTTGTAGTCGAGAAAAGGCGGTGATTTTTGAAAATTTATTTTCAAAATGCGATTTCTCGCTGGTTTTTTATTTTTTTTTTTTCTTATAGATTCTATAGTTAGTGCCATAACTGTATATGTATATTTTTTTGGAGCAGTTGTCTATATTGACTTTCGAACGTTTAACATCGAATATGAAGAATATGTTGAGCGAATCCCAAAAGTTTTATGAAAAGCCAAAACTATCCTGGCCGATTTTCAAAAATATTACTAACGCTATTTGAGACAGAATATTTCTTGGTATCCAAATTATTTTAGATGCTTATCGTATCAATATTTCAGCGTATTTAGACTCCATGGATTTTTTGTTCTTTATTTATTTACTTCAAAGAGAATATTCAAAAAGAATTAATTCCCGGAAGGCAAATTATGATTAATATATTATTAAAAAAAAAAAAAATTAGTTTTTTTTTTTTTCAAATAACTTTTTCCATACAAACTAAAATGAAAATCGTTGATAATATTCTTTGTAATTAATTTACCAGCTAAAATCTATAAGACTTCTCCCCTTCTCTGGTTGACTTGTTGCTTACTTTAGAGATTGTCTTCTTAAATTTGTAACAAATTATCTGATCTTTGTAGCAGCGATACCGCATTCTATTTAAAATATATTATGAATATTCAACAAAAACGTGATGGGGGGTCCTTAGATGAGGGTACTCTTCCCCCGGTACGGTATGTATTGTACAGTTTCTCGACAGTAGAGTTTAGTTAATAATAATCAGTTATTAAAAATTCTAATTAAAACGAGAAATGGCGAAATTTTTACGGCAGTACTAAAATAAAAGAAGAACACATGATTTTCTTTTTACTTGCGCATATATATTTATAAATTATTAATTTTCAATTCAATTTTTTTATTTCCGCGGGCAATTCAAGCCGGTGGTGGTAAGGGGTTTGTGGGAGTGGAAGGGGGAGTTGAAATAAGAAATGAAAAAAAGTAATTATAAATCTGATATAAACTTTAATGTTGAATCGATATCGTAAATACATTTCAGCGTTTTCACTATCGCTAAATTATGTTTAATTTTTGTTTGAACATGATTATATAGATCGAAACATTTCACTTGATTAGGTAATTAATATTTTTTTTGATTTTTATTTGAACTATAGTCCAATAGCACTAAATTTTATCTATACATTAATTTTAGAATAGACATAAAAAATTTTTTAAAAAGAGATTCTTGTAGGGATTGTCGAGGAGAACATTTGTGCAAAATGTGAACTCCCGGAAATGTTTTTTTATATTGTTTAAATATTCATGAATAGCGTTTTTTGACCTTTCACCGCTTACGTAGCGAATACGGTGATAGATACATTAAAAAGTGTTAAGACCTTTTTTGTAGAGAATCGAATTCTCTACAAAAAAGTCCTGGAGAGCACCTGTCTGTCTTGTACAGGTGAAAAGATACAGCGCTCCAAACGCGCACTCAAAAATTCACTTTTTCGAGCGTTCCGGCAAGGTTCCGGACGGTACACCCTGCCGGAACGCTCGAAAAAGTAAATTTTTGAGTGCGCGTTTGGAACGCTGTATCTTTTCACCTGTGCAAGATAGGCAGGTGCTCTTGCGGACTTTTTGTAGAGAATTCGGTTCTTTACAAAAAAAGGTCTTAACACTTTTTAATGTATCTATCACCGTTTTCGTTACGTAAGCGCTGAAGAGTCAAAAAACGCTATTCATGAATGTTTAAACAATATAAAAAAAAATTTCCGGAAGTTCACATTTTGCGCAAATGTTCTCCTCGGAAATCCCTACAAGAATCTCTTTTTAAAAATTTTTTTATATCTATTCTAAAATTAATGTTTAGTGAGACAGGGCTTAAAATTAGTGCTATTGGACTTGTAGAGAATTTCCACTCTGACTTTTCATTACAGAAATGACGCTCTAGAAATTAAAGGAAGCCAATGGGGTGGTTGGATATGATGATTTTTACTACGGAACCCCAAAAATACTTTTGCTTGTCCACGAGTCTCACGAAAACTGTCCTGTTCTTTGCCCTCCCTGTTCCTTCCCTGCCCTTAATTCTATTTTGAGAAAATTCAAATATATAATTTGTATTTGCTGTAGTCAGTTTGTTAATTTTACTAATTATAATATATAATCCATCTCTTTCTCAAGCTCTATCTATCTCACTCTAACACATGTTAATTTCAAAAAAAATTAATTGCTATATTATTCCTGAAAATCTTTTTGACATTGTTTCAACGGATTAAAATTTTAATTGAATATCCCCCCCCCTTTCTCTCTCTCACTCTCTCTTTGTCTGTCTCTTTGTTTATACTATTTGTGTGCATTTATAGGTATACATAGACTACAATACTATGGCAAACATAAAAGATAGAAAGTTGTATTGCCCCTGTCATGTTAAGTGACTATTATCATATTTGACCTAATTTTATATATCTTTTTTTGTCTCTCACTGTGTCGTTTTCATATGTACCCCCTCCCCTCTCCTCCCAACAAATATTATCTTTCCTTTACTTATTTATTACTTACGATACATCGGTCCAACAGAATGTTGGGTGAGTCGAGAGGGAGTAAGTTTGGCTATTGATTCTTACACTAATGGAATCATTATTGGCTCGTTACGATATTCTGTTTCGTGAAAATTTTTCACTTTATGTAAACATTTCCCAACTCATTGGAGGTTAATTGAAAATTTGACCGTAATTTAAATTCTTAATGGGTTAAGGTTATCATATAACATCTTGCCGATAATGGTGATTGCCAATATAGAGGTACTTATAAATATTATACCTATATAAAAATTGAGAAAATGTACTTTTTTTTAAACTTAATGGAATTGATTTCATTTTTTTAAATATTTGTACGATACAGGATGTTTCAGAATGAACAGAGGATTCGATCATGTTTTGCTATTAACGAATGATAAAAGATTTTTTCGGTATTGGGAGATATCGTCATTAAAATTTTTAAAAATCCACATTGTGGTTTATTACTGATTAATTATTTACTAAAATTTTTGAATTTTTTTTTTTAAATCCTGATCGTAACCTTCTAAGACTTTTCGGTCCCGTATTTTAGTTTTTGAAACCTACTGAGAGGGAAAGGTTTGGGTTAGGTTAGGTTAGGTTATGGATTATAACTAAAAAAGCTATTTTGTTTAAAGGTTACAAAGAATCAAAATTTATTTTGGATATAATTATTTTTAAGGAAAGTTGTCGGAAAGAAAGTTGTTACAAATAGATTTTTTCGAAATTTTATCCCCGATCTCCTCAGACCCAAAAGTACCTACTGTGAGGCCATTTAAAAAAACAATACAATTTCTGATTGAAAGTATCCTACGATTCCGATTTTGCTGTAAAATTTCAAAAATTTTGTTCGTTTTAATAAGGATGATAAAGGCCCTTGATTTTTTTTTTTAATTTGTCTTTGAAGTAATTGAGACACTTTAACTTTTGCTAAAGTATCACCGATTTTTATAAAGAACGTTGAGAGAAAATTGAAAATTAAAAATGAAGATAACTCTCGAACCACTGACCAAAAACTCTTGTATGGTCCTCTCGAAATTATTTATTGATGAAAAGTGACAAAGGAAATATTTTCATATTTTCACAAAGTAAATTTTCTTCCAAATCGATTCTTACAGAAAGCTATTCAACTTAACAAACTAACGAAAAGTTTTAAGTTTCATTTTAGTAAGGCCGTTTTGAAAGAGAACTTTTCGAAGAAATCAGTACTCAATTTTGGAATGATCCCCGATTTCACCGGAACCATACTAAAACACACTTGTACCAAACCATTTCCACATCATCCCCTATACTATAATTTTACAACAATATATATTACCAACTAAACTTATTCCAACTCGTGACAACCTTACAAGGTAGAAGGGGCGGGGGGTGGGGGTGGGGTTTGAGGGTGCGCGTATGTCAGATTTCATTCAAACCACAAGCAATATAGGGAATTGTTATAAGATAATAATAATAACATTCTAACTATTGTACTATATCATCTTCTAAAACACAATATAAGAACAAAATTTGTACCAGGGAAACTGGGAGAGTATATGCTGGCTGGCACGTTTTGTATTGTCGTCAACAGTGGAGCTGAAGTAAGCAGTATAATGTAGCTATCTTGAGCTAAAATAATATACATATCTCAAAATATATGACTGAGGGTATTATTTCGAAGGACAAATTTATATAGTAGATATTTTCGCTCGCGCAAGGATCCATATTTTCAAAATGTATTTTTTTTTTTTTTTGTAAATGACAAAATTTGAGAATAATTTATCTTGTCAATTTTTCACTAAATGAAACTGTTCGATTAGAAGCTAGTTTTCGAGGAATTAACTCATCTTCTATAATAAAACAAAATTGAAAAGTTCTTTTCAGTGGAATATAACCTAAATGTGTATTTTTCGTTCAAATGTGTAAAAACTGACACTTTTGTCAGCCTAAAAATTATTACACTTAAATAATTTTAAGTAAGTACATTCATCAAAAAAAGTATGGAAACTTTAGTTCTATTAGTAATATCAATATGCTACGTGTTTTTAGAGTGCGTACCTTAAAAAGACCAACGGAAGCCACCAGTTTTTTCCGAAAAGTATGGAATTCGATTAGAAAAAATTATTTTGGATTCAAATGCGGTGGGATTAGTTTGGTCCAAAAAGAAGTTTTAATTAATACTTATGTCGTATGAGGGGACATTTGAAAGAATTACCTACCTCTAAGGATTCTAAATATACTTTTTTTGTAATTTTTGGCCCAGTGATCATAATGATACAGTTCAAAATTTGCTAGAAATGACCGTTTCCGCTTTTTAGGCTAAAATTTTTCCGAAAAACGAATCCTTCTCAGTTCACTAAATTTAAAAAAAAAATCTATAAAGACCAAAATAAATTGAAATCTCATTATTTTTTATTTGTATTACATCAAGGGCAACCTTGTTTTTGTAACTAGCGTCGCACGTTCATCATAACCGTCGCTCATTTAATAAAATCCTATCTGTGTATATTTATGTTATCTCGAATTCGTTACGAGATCGTCATAGAAGCTTTATTTCGGTCGTGTGGTCTCAAACACACTCACAATTTTTTATCTTTATTTTTTTTTATATTAACGTAAAAGCCCCCATTATGGAACGTGATCTAATATTGGAACAGTTTTGACATTTACATATTTATTTCTTTAATTAAGTAAGGAAACATTAAATGCGAGGTGAATTTAAATTGAAAAACAATCATTCTATTAATAATAAAATTTTGTTATCAGACGTTTCTTTCAGAAATAACTTCATTAATATGTATGTAAATGTCAAAATTGTTCCAGTATTAGATACCGTTCCATAATGGGGGTTTTTACGTTATATCCAATAAAATTTAAAATAGATAATACGTCTGCATTACGTCTATTCATTTCGCAGGTATATGTTAAAATGAAAATTATTATCGTACCAAAATTACAATAGTGATCATTATAAGCTTTCAAATAGAACCTTTATTCATCTAATAATTTCATTTTGCCATATACGGATTAAAATTCGATATTAAAAAAAAAGAAAATGTGGAAAAATTTGTGTTTAAGTCCTGTGTACAGAATATATTTTTGTTATTTTGAATCGGTTACGAAATTGCTATAGAAGCTGTCACTTTGGTCGTGCAGTTTTGAGCACACTCAAAATTTTTATTACCAGTGTAAAAGTACTTTAACTTGTGACTGTGTATTGGATTCCTTTAAGGGGGACCACTAGTGTGACCGCCTTAAAAAAAGGTGATTTTTGGGAATTTTTTTTTAAAGAAAACTACTGTATGGAATGTGTTAATATTTTAAGGATATATTCGTTGATAGATAATAAATAAATTCATGATAAAATTTTTGGACCAAAAAAAAAAAACTGAAAATTCAGTTAGTTATTCGCGATTTCGCAAGGCTCCAAAAAAAGTTCCCCCACTTCACAGTGCCTGAAATCAAGAAAACCAAAAAGCCTATAAAACTAGAAGGTATTGCCCGTGCCGTGAATCTCAATCGAAGAAAAAAAGTTGAAATTTAACAAAATAGCGGAGTTTTTTTTTAAAATAAGTTTCAAAATTTGCGCGAAAATTTGATGATTTTTGCCCTGCAAAAATTACATTTATTATTCGATCGGAAAACTGGAGGTTCATGGTACGGAGAAACATATATAAAAGAAATTGCAATAAGAATCAACTCGATCGGATAATTTGTCTTCGAGTTATAACTGCAACAAATTTGAAAAATGTAGTTTTTCTATATTTTACCTTTTAGTTTTAATCACTGAGAATTTTTACTAAAATTATTGATGAGTCGTTTGAATGTGCCAGGGTCTAGCTTCTCCACAACATGTTACGGGCAGCCACCTTCAGAAACTCCCGAACTGTCAACCTTCATACATTTCTCAATACCTCCTAAGTTAACAATGAAAATCAGAATCCGCTCTTCAGATGGCTGTAATTCAAAAACTATTGGAGGTATGCACTTGAAATTTTAATATGTTATTTTTAAAGGTATAGACTATCGAAATATGCAAAAAAATTTACAATTTTTTGAAAACGTCACACTAGTGGTCCCCCTTAACCTATATGGAAACCAAAACGTGTAATATCGAGATTGAAAGATATAATCCTTCATTTTTTAAACATTCAATATATATCATGCTTTCCAAATACATATACAAGAATGAATGAAATTCATTTTGAATACGGTTTTAACATTCATACTTCCTCTACTATTATTATTGTTATTTGAGGGGGGCGGCAAGGGCGGGTGCGGTGCGGTGCGGGGCAAATAAAAACCTTTTTTAATACTGGCTGTTTGTTTGTTGTTTGGTGGTTGTAGTAGCAGTAAAAATAAAATAGAATTCTTTAAAAGTGGGATAACAAGTTTTTTAGATTTGAATATGAGACGTACATACATATTATGTATACGGTAGTGGGTAATGATGAGGTGACGTGAGGAGAGGTGATGGGTGAAGAAGTGTTTTCACTATTGTTTGCGGAAAATTAAATGAACAGAAGCATATCCACCTTATTTTCCACACGTATGTGAAAAACTTTTTTTTTATTGGGTGGCAAAAAAAAAAAATTCTAAATTATACGTTACCTATAGTCAAGATTTGCAAGTAAACAGGGTCGGTTTGACCAAAAGAGGGGCCCATGCAAAGTTAACTTTAAAAGTTGCATTTTGCTACTTTCAGACTGCACAAATTCGTGCAATCAGAATTCTGTTGGGCGTGGGATGACCTACATAGAAATGATTTGACAACTCTGAACAAATGGTAGGTTCTGATGGGGTTGTGGTATTCTAATATATAAAATTTCAGTTGAATATAAATTTTTTGAAAGTTACAATTGCAATTCATGATTTTTATTTCATATTTATGAATCTTTGGGGTGCAGAATCGTTGCAACCTTACTACTTTTAAAATAGAGATTTGTTGGATAAAATTACTGAAGAGGTAAACCGATTTTTACTGGCGGAAGGTCCAAAAGTAATATGAATAAGATCTTTCTGTAGATACCTACAATGGTAATAGTTTAATTGATAATGTTGATAGAGTTTTCAGAATAGTAACCAGAATTTGAATACAGTTCAAATAAGTTACATATTTTTAAATAAATATATTCGGAAAATTATGATTCTAGAACGCAAAACTCCACGAGACTCAATTTAAATTTTTGGTTTTATAAAATCAGTCAGCGGTGTGGGCTCTACACGGAGAGAAAAATCATATAACTTTGTAGATAAAATTTCAGAAAAATTATCATGCTCTCTTATAATGCGTGCGCGATCGACGACCAAAATAAGAAATATGTGCTAGCATGGTAAAATTTAATGTGCTAACACAACTTCTATCACACTCTTATGCATATATGTTATAGTTTAATTCTTGTTGTCGTACTCTTTTATTTGCGCATCTGACCCGCAACCTTATGTTGCTTGGGCGGTACCTGTAAAAACTTCGAACTTGTAAGAACTTTATGATGCATACAAAAATGATTGCCAACAATATATTCTAATACTAAAGATAGTGAAGTAACAAAATGATGAATTAAACGGTGACCTCCCCGTCCTCTAAGACAGTGTAATGAATACTGCTTGCTGCTTGTAAGATAGTCTAATGAATCAAGGTGCTTGGTCCGACCCGTCCGACCAAGTTGGCCGTCCAAACCTATGGTTGGCTATGTGACTTGCTATGAGTGAAGTACATTTTAACAGCGTTCACAACAAATACAACCTTCTTTCTATTTTTTCTTTCTACTATTAGTAGATAGCATTTCAAATATTATAATACAGCATGGTAATTGTTTTAAGAAAAACAATTAAAGAATATTTTTTTGTCGGCAATGGAACTTTTTACTGTGCTGTTTTACAAATTTTACGGAGCTAATATTACGGAAACAATATTCTATCCTTTAAATTTTCTATGATTAATTATAATTTTTATATTTTTACCGTACAAAATTGAATATGTCCGCCTTTTACACGTCGATTGTAGTGCTGAGCACAGTAATTTTTATATGAATTTTCTCTCCGTGTAATACAATTGCACCGTTTGCAACACCCTCAAGTCGGCACTATTATCATACAGATACCAAAATATGATTTTCTAAGGCACGTTGTATTCTATTCGAATTTTTTTTTTTTTTTTTTTTTTTATATTTATAATTTTTCGGTTAAAGTCGAATATGGTAAAAAAGATAATACGTTCATTTAGTACGAAAGTTTATGTGTGTGGAGTAGTGAACATGCTGTTGTAAAAATGGGTAAATTACTATACTGTTTTTGGTATTCACTGGGAAAAAAAGGGAAAATTTATTTTTATTAATGATTGTGTGTAACTTCAAAAAAAAAAAAAAATCTAGCGACATTATAACATCCACTGTATTTATGTAAATAAGTAAAAGCTTTTCTCGGTTGAATTTTGAAAAGAGTACTGCGTATTTTCATTTCAAATTTAAGTATATACAGTATTATTTCAGAATTTTTTTTTATTCGAAAATGAATCCAAAATGATAATTTGAATTTGAAAAAATATAATAACGAGGTCATGGTCAAGTATGGAAGGGTTTTCAAGGTTTACATATTTCAAAACTCTCTTCTGTTGATTTTAAGGGGGTATTCGAGTCTAGAGGCTCGATTTTGAGGTGATTTTACGGGCGTAATAAAAAACACAATTGATATTTGAAAAGTGTAAAAATGTATAGTAATTGAAAAAAAAAATTCAAAATTGAAATCGGTACAGGCCGGCAAAGTGGGGACTCAAAAAAAGAGGTGTCTCCTGGTTGACGTGATTTCAATCCTCCTGGTGATTTGAAACATAAAATTTTAGTTAATTTTTAATAAACAAGGATGTAGAATTAGTTGGACGTAGCCGATGTGAAAAAATAAATTTTTTCATAAAATGGCGTCCATTAAACAAAAATCATTTTTTCGCCTCCTTTTTTAAACTTTGGAAATTTTTTAAAAATACTAAAAAAAATCCCAAAAACCTCTATGTCGAACCAATTTTGATAGTATTAAGAAGGTCTGTACCAAATTTCAGGTAAATCGGTGCATTAAAACTTGAGATATCATGTCAACCGTATCGAAAAATGTAGTTTCGAGTAATTTATATTAAAAATTTCAATTTAACACTGAAAAGATACACAGTACATAGGGGAAAAATAACCATAACTCCGAAAATAATTTGAATTTCCGTAAATCCTTGTAGAGGCTTATTCTTTAAGGTCTGAACTTTGAAAATATGAGGAAAAAACAAAAATCGATTTTTTCGAATTTCTAGGCTAGAATACCCCCTTAAGTCAAATTTATAAAAGTTTTTGGCTTGTGCTTTTAAAAACGTGTAAAAATTTACTACGCCTTGGGACCTTTTTCGGAATTTACAAGCTAAAATATAATATTTATTCATATATTATAGAAAAGACAAAATAAACCTCTAGATATTTGTAGTTTTCGAAGAATATATACTTTCAATATTGTATGGAACTCTCGACGCGTGTGTCAGATTTGCACTTCATCAAAATTTTTTCTTTCAAATCTCAATAATACGTATATATTTTATATAAACTATTTTTTTTTCTGCTTGTAGTAAATTTTTCAAATTTATTGAATTAATTTGGTTATTTTTTTTGGCATCAGTTAGTTTTATTAAATATGTCAAAATGCCCGGCCGTTGCCAAAAAAAGGATTTGTTACTACAGTGAATATATTATGTAGAAGTGAGATATAAAGTTATTAATTAAATTAAAATTCAACGAATCAATATTTTCAATAAAATCTCCCCGTACTGTTAGTTCTATCCATAGGGCTAATAATTAGTCAAATGAAAATTTAATTAAATATATTGAAAATTTACTATATCAAAAATTTTTTTTTGATCTAATAAATGCTGTCAGATTAGTATGAGATAATTAATTAAAATATTTCGTAGAAATAGAAAGGGATTTTTCTGTTTTTGTATATGAGTCGTTTATTTTCAATATGTGCTAAGATTATTTTTTTCTTAAATAATGAACTTGCACCAGGTTAAAAATAAATGGCTTCGAAATTATTCCATCATTTTTTATTGAAATTTTAGTCCTTTATGAATTCCATCGTAATCCAAATAATCGTAGCCAATGATGCTACCTTCAAACCCTATTAAATGTCAATACCTTACTTACTAATATTCTCATTTCGCTCCAATTTTGAGAGGATTTGTAAGTTGGACCATTTGTGGCCGCCAGAGTAATGATAATTATGTTAACACTGGGTCCATGGAATGGGATTCTAACTTGTTTTTCTTGGTACTATGAAAACAAAAGACGTATCAAATAATGTTTGGTTTTTTAAATTTTTTCTGTGGACTGATTTGACATTCAAAAATTCAGAATTACTTTAAACATTGGATAAAAGTCTGTTATTCGAACGAGGAAGCTTTGTGCAACCGCCTCCCTGTCAGTGTATAATCTTTTATAATTTAATTTGAATAGAATATTTTAAAAATTTATATACAAAACCGACTTTTTTGAAACTTTTAGTTGACAGACAATTTTTTCACAGCATAGTAAAACTTCTAATAACTATGTTATTTATTTTGTCAACACAATATCGATAAGTACCCACTTGAGACTACACTACTCGTAAAAATTCTGAATTTTAACTATGCATACTTATACAGGATGTAAAAAAAATAACTCTCGTCCTTTTCAGGGGTGATATATTACACCCTGTAGACACTAAAAGCACAAATACCTTCTTAATATCAAAGGTAGAAAATAATTTTATTGACTAAAATTCAATAAAATTTTGTAAACATGTTTAGGTCATAAACGTGTTTCCCAAATATTTTTTTTAAAAACAAAAAATTTATCCTATTCGTTGGCAAATTTATTGGCAAATATTAATTAATTACATGGGTGAGATCGACCCGCTGTTTTCGTAGGGACATTTATATACTTTACACCCTGTATACACATGCAGAAAAAAATAGATGTACGAATACTTTTTGTAAAGTACTGTACGTATAGAACTCTATAATAATATTATAATGTATAATAGATGAACTTTTTTTTTCACAGTGTACTTACAACTTAAAAGTTTTACATTTTAAAATGCCATTAAAAAAATAGTTACTTTCAACGATGCGACATTACGTTTTGTAATCAATTAAGTGCAAAGAATAAAACTAACTTCATCAATCATCTCTTTGCGCTTAAAAAAAAAATGAATAACTTGACATCAGAATGGCGCACCATCAACAAATAACTCGTAGCATAATATTTATTTACCATAATGACAAGTAAATTAGATACAGTAAAAACGCAGTTTGAAATATAAGACAAAATTTAGAAAGAATAATTTTATTACAAAAAATACATCCATCCAAAAATAAGTAGATCCAAAATATCCAAAGAAATTGCTAAAAAATTTAAAGTTATTTTCCGACTTAAAATATTATCTATAATAAAGTCAATATAAATAAATAATAAAGTCAATAAAGTCAATAATAAAGTCACCAGACGATGGTGCATCGTCCGGGATACTCAGCTAAGGGTACCAGAGAATATTACAAGAGAATATTTGTATATGTAGCGATTATTTTATAAGGACTTGTTCCATTTAAATTTTATTAAATCGCCGAAGAGACACCTTCGAAGCCCTTATGTATTTGTGTTTTCGTTAAAGCAAGCCTTGCGTCATATCGCACTTCACGAACCTTCTTAAATAACAATGTCTTTTTTCTATGTTGGGGGATTTTTGTCATAAATTATAAAAGAAAGGTGCATTTTTTGAACAGTGTCGCCATATTGGACGCCATATTGATTGCTCACTATGGCTGTCCAGCTGAATAAAAATATTTTATTTTCAACTATTTTAGAATAGTGTTCAAGTCATTTTCAAAAGAGGACCGCACTTTCCCCGAATGAAAGTTGAAATCTATTGTGCATATGTGTTATGATTTCAATATTTTTGTTATTGTTATGTTCGACTTAATGAAAAATATATGTTGCATATCGCGCGTTCTTTGGCCCAACCTCGTATATCAAAAACTACATGTTTTTGGACACACAAAAACATATTAAATACTGTATTTATATAAAATATAAAACACTCGTTTTTTTTTGTATATCCAACAATTGAGAGTTTTCAGATACGGGGTTGGGACAGAGAACGAGCAATATGCGTTATGTTATTTTCCGACTTGAAATATTATCTATTTAATATATATATATATATATATATATATATATATATATATATATATATATATATATATATTATAATAAATAGTGTCGCTAATGTTTGATACTACGGAATACTATTTGTACAAGTACAATTTGCACCTGACGATTGTTTTTTCTTAGAACACATTTTCTAGAACATATTTGGTCACACATTTTCTAGAACACAAAATCTAAACCAACGGCGATAATAAAGATGAACCTTGCCTAGGAATTTCGCGCTATTTTCACTCTCAACATAATTGCTATTCAAACCTTCCCAACGCCTATAATTTTCCGAAAAATCGAAAAAAAGTATATTTGGCCGGCTTACAGGTAAAGATTGAAAATGGCCAAATTAACTGTTATTATACCTAAATACCTAAGTGTTTATCAAGTTCTGGGGCGCCAAAGAGTAATTCGTCTAGGACGTCAAAGTACCTTGCGCCGGTTTTGCTGCTGTGGCTCAAATTTAAACAATTTATTAATTTGAACACACACGGAGTACACATTTAAATATCGTTCCATAATTGAAATTTTTTGTTTTCAGTACTTGGAAACGTTTTGTCAAAACTTTTGCAGTTTCAATATAATTATCTAAGTTTATATATAATTGTTGCATATAGCCATAGACCATATATAACAATAATTTACAAAACAAGTCAGAAATTTTCTAGGGTCAAAAACACATCCGCTCGCTATTTTATGGTCATAAATTTTACTTAATTAATTAAACAGGTAATAAATATTATTTAGTCAGTCCACACTTGCTCATTGTTTCTCCATAACAGACGGTCAAACAAAAACTTCATAATCAGGGAATCAGGAAATCGATACATACATATTTAAAACTTGATTCAAAACTGATGCTGCTCTCCTGGTAAAATTATACCAGTAGTAAGTGTAATCTCACGCCAAGTATGTCCTATCTCCCTGTCGGTGTCTATTAATACTAAAAGCGCGATCAGTGTAGTGAACTCCTATTGACCAACATTAGTGGTGGGGAATGTGCAGTGGTAGGGGGACATGAGTAGTGGTGGTAGAGCGTTTTATGTATCTGTTTGTATAAATAAATTCATGCTTTTGTTGCTGTCTCGCTCAGTCCAAAATCATATAGCCTTGTACGAATTAATGTATAAACATATGGGATAGTTAGTTAACCAGATTAGAAGGTTAAAAGACTGAACGTGAATATTTTTGGGTTGAGTTAGATTAATTAAAAAATTTACTTACTTTTTGTTTTATTTTATTTGGAAAATAAGAAATATTAAAAAAAATTTTCTTATTAATAAAAAAAAAGAAAATTTTGAATGAATTGTGTTCATTTTATTTAGTTCTCGTACGTGACTTTAATTTTAATGTGACTTTTGAAATAAATATTATAACCCAACCGTTACCGCCTTGGCAGTTTTGCGTAATACGTTTTGTTAATTAAATATTATATTCGTCTTTGTTTATTTTAACGTTACTTCGGAAATTACTCCTTAATTTTTCAAGGTTTTATTGTTATTTTTAGAATGCCAGCTGTTACCCGTGGTGGCTTCGCTTATTTCTTAGCCAGATATTTTGGTACTCAGAAATTGACTACCTCTGATAGTTTTCTGACGATTTGTACGTCGATTTTATCGCAGAGCCGTAATTATAATGGGGCAGGTACGACAGCCGCTCTGGGGCGCATGATAAGAAAAGGGGCATAAGAGTGGAACGAAATTGATCGCAATAGAGGAAGTTTGTTACTTTGAAGTGCTCCTCTATTGTTGTTTTTTGACTCATCAGGCCGTTTTTTTTTTGGGAGAAGAGGGGGGGGAATGGAAAGCCAATAGGAGTCTGTTTTTCAGAAAAAAGTGAACTTTTTCTAAGGGAGTGTTTGGCTTAAGTCTCTTCAAGACGTAAAATTAGTACCTCTTATGTTACAAAGGTGATGATTTTTGTTGTGAAGCTTCCTAAAACCCGAATTAGGTATGTTTGTTGGTTTTTTTATTTACTGGTCACATCAAAGGACAAAATAAAAAAATTTTAACAATCCACAACAGACAAATAAGCTCTAAAAAGGTTCAAATAACAATTCTTGGAATTTCATCATGAAAATAATTATGAAATTCCAAGAATTTTTATTTGAAACTGTTTCGAGTTCGAAGCAGTAACTTGATAGATGACTCGAAAATGTTTTATCTTAACTATTTTTTGACTACCACCATCACAATATATAAATTGTAATTTTTTTGGCAAAGTGTATATACTCGACTTGTATGGTATAGTACATTATTAAAAATTTATTTCGTCAGGAAATTGATAAGACTAATCATTTATATTTTAATAGATTATGCGATATGTCTGTTGTCTCGGCGCATATTTTTATTTTCCAAATATTTTTATGGGTGGGGGAGGGGGTGGGTGGGTAAGTATTTATTATTTGAACATACAGACACAATATTTTTTGAAGATAAGCGCAAACAGCACATTGTTTCTGTGTGGTGCACATTTTGTTGACGTGGTTACATACATGACGAGATGTCGCCATATTGGCGAGACAGACAATCTAGTACATAGTAATATTTATATAAAGTTGTGTTACTCTATTTTCTGGTAACTGTATTTTTTGATATATTGGTATTGTTTTTTTTTTTTTTTTTTTTTTTTTTGGTATCAGTTGTTGTACAATAAAACTTGAATTGTGTGCCAATATTGTTTGTATACAATTATTATTGGGGGTGTGTGGGTGTTTGGAAGAAATATGCATATGATTTGCAACAATCAAAATTCTTATCTCAAAAATTATTGCTAACGGTAAATTGTTAATATACAAGCTGCTACTAAGCCAAGAAAGAGAGTGTCCCATATCTTGAAATTTTGAGGTTAGGTAAGGGGGTATTCTAGTGTAGAGGTATGAATTTCGCCCGGTTTTTGAAGCGTTGTACAAAGGAAACAAAAAATATTTTTACTATCCATTTTTTTTTATCATTTGTTTATTCATGTTTTATTATTATATACAAAAATTAACCCAAAAAAAAAAAAAAATTAAAATTGACAGTTATGAGCAGTCAAAGTGGGGGGTCCAAAAGAAAAGAGGGTGTCCTCGCGTGCATTTTCCAACCTCCTGGTGATCTGAAGAATAAAAAACAGACGGATTCATAATTATTATAGATGTCGCTAGCGTATGACCCTTGGAAAAGTTAAAAAAAAATTTTTTACAAAATGGCGACTGTTTAAAAAAATTTTTTTTGCATATTTTTTTTAACAATTCCGATTTTTTTAAAAAATACTAAATGAAAAGTTATAGTTTTGGATAAGATTCGCATGATAAAGGGATGTATAAAGAACATCCTCTCCAAATTTGAAGTGAATCGGTTCATTAGAACTCGAGGTATCCTTACCGCCAGCTCAAAAAAAGTAGTTTCGAGTAGTTTAGGTATATTAAAAAATTGAATTTAACATGGAAAAGATACACAGTACACAGGGAAAAATAACCATAACCCCGAAAACAATGCGAATTTCCGTAAATCCGTTTAAAGGCTTACTCTTAAAGGTCTGAGCTAGATTAAAATACCCCTTTAAGGTGATGAAATAGCCCAACTTTGGAATTTGTTTAAGGTATTACGAAATGAAACTGAAGTTTATTCCGTGTGAATTTCTATAATAAAGTCATCAGACGATGGTGGCATCGTCTGGGATACTCAGCTAAGAGTACAAGAGAATATTTGTATATGTAGCGATTATTTTATAAGGATTTATTCCATCTAATTTTTATTAAAACTCCGAAGAGACACCTTCGAAGCCCTTATGTATTTGTGTTTCCGTTAAAGTAAGCGTTGTGCCATATCGCACTTCACGAACCTTCTTAAATGACAATGTCTTTTTTCTATGTTGGGAGATTTTTGTCATAAATTATAAACAGAAAGGTGCATTTTTTGAACAGTGTCGCCATATTGGAGGCCATATGGATCACTATGGCTGTCCAGCTGAATAAAAATATTTTATTTTAACTATTTTAGGATAGTGCTCAAGTCATTCGCAAAAGAGCACCCCACTTTCCCCGATTGAAAGTTGAAATCTATTGTGCATATGTGTTATGATTTCAATATTTTTGTTATTGTTATGTCCAATTCAATGAAAAATATATGTTGCATATCGCGCGTTCTTTGGCCCAACCTCGTATATAAAAAATTACATGTTTTTGGACACACAAAAACATATTAAATACTGTATTTATATAAAATATAAAATACACGTTTTTTTTGTATATCCAAAAATTGGGAGTTTTCAGATACGAGGTTGGGATAGAGAACGTGCGATATGCGATATGTATGCAGAAAGAATGAGGGATTTCAATATTTTTTTATGAAAAATATAAAAAAGTATGATTCTAAAATTTGATTGCGACATAACTCGACCGTTTACGGAAATCTCGACGCTGTAGTAGACTCATTTGACTAACAGTATTTCATGAGGTACTTTTATTTGCCTTCGGTTGACATTAAATATTTACTAGCAACTAAAATTGAAAATTTTGTCCAATATTTACAGTATAACCAACAATATTGCATTGTTTAAACAACGTATATTACTAACTCCATAACTCAAAATATTATATTAAATTTACTGTTTAATAGTATCCTCAACGATACTTTATGTGAAGGTATACTTAACGTCAGCAGAATTCCACCTGTGTTTGTCCTTCTGTTCTTAAAACGTCAATTTCGCTGTTGATTAGCATACCGAATTTGTTTTATTCAGTTCGGTCATATACATTTAGTTCCAGTTCTCTTAGCAAGTAATAAATAGATTTGTTTGTAATATATATTTATGTGTGTTTCATGTACATACGAACATAATTATTATATAACGTAATTAAATAAGTTCTCCGAGCGCAACTAGTATACAGTTTCTCTAATTAAAATCTTATAAATATAACAATAATTTTATTGTATAGTACAAATGCGAATACAATGCGGTGTACATACATACAAACATACACAATTCTATTCTAAAATACAGTACGTTGTTAAAATCTAGAATACTCTATTCGGACAAGGTGTTTCGCCGCATACCATATATTCGGCAAATAGCTTCGCCGAATATCAAATATTCGGCAAGCACCTTCGCCGAATAGTTGAATATTTGGCGAATATTATTCGCTGTTACGTCGCTTTTTTGTATTCTCTAAAACGGGACGTTTTAAATTAATAATAAAGCGTTTTTGTATGGTATAATTGAGAAATTTGAAAAGTTTTGAAATTCTTTGTCGCCTTACTACTAGTCACAGTAGTACTCAGGGGGTCAGCCTCCCATAAAAGTACGCAGGGGCCACTCGAAACTAAATCCGGCCTTGTTGAAAAATTTGCTGTTGTGTTGTTCTCTTAAGCGTAGAAACATTTGCTTAAGGTAGTTGGTAAGTTCCGATTAAAACTGACTACCCCAGTTTTGAGGAAAATGATTTCAAAGATTTGTAATTTTAACACGGGCTCTTATGGGAAAACTCTTCTTTTTTTATTAGAATGAAAACGCGCCAAAGGAATTTGATAAAAATTTAATATGTTATAAAATACAAAGTTACAAACCATATTTAATAAGAAATAAAAATTATTCACTATGTCGTTTTTTAAATTTAATTTATAAACATCATTTTATAACGCCTTTACAACGCTTTTTCAACAATGCTTTTATATTGCCACAACGTATGCGCGTGGAAATTAAAAAAAAACAAGTGGTATATAAATATAATAACTGAAGAATATTAATGCATTATTTAATTTTTGATTTTGAAGAAAATTTTTTCGCTGACATATACTTTTGTACCTGACTATCTCGGAGCAACTACGGTAATAAAAACTTTTAATAAATTTTTTTTTCTAAAATTTTGTAAATTTTTCAATAGTGACTATGGCTTACTTTTGAACATTTTTTTTTTTTAAAATGTATTTCCATATTTTTGTAGCTGTAGTGTAACACAAATAGGTACACTAGGTGGATAAGTACTAATTTTCTATACACAAGCGAGATCATACTCCATATTGTAAACTTTTGTAACATATCATTTGGATCAACTTGTAATAATAACAATATAAGCGAAATTAGTAAATAATAATTAATAAGTTTATTTGCGCGATTGCAATTATAAATTCATTACCAATTTGATTATTCGATTCTATATGTCACAGATACATATACCTACATTCATATGCTTTGTTTGTTTGTTTATTTGTTTGTTTGTTACATACATGTAATTAAATTCTTAATTTAACGAAATTGATAATTGGAAGGAGCACATATAGATACATGTAAAATATATAAATAAGTACAGTTACCGGAATAGTCCAGGCGCTAGGTGACACTGAGTGTGCATGAACGACGTATAGAATTTGACTTTTGATTATTATTGGGGGGTCTTAGGTGAGTATGAAAACGCATGTCGTCGACCCCTAGGGTGGTCAACAACTTGGTAGGGAAGGGGGTTAATTTGTAGATTTTTTTTTTAATTTGTTTTCAATGAAATAATCTAAAATTTATGTTATTTGCAAACTTTTGATACACCTAACAGTTTTTGTGTAAAAAAGTGAAAACAGAAAATAATGGTAAAATTTAAGAATTAAGATCACGTTCAAGGTCATATTCGGATACAGAATTTTCCGCTCTTTCCATTTCCGCGGTCAAAAGTGGGGGCTGTCATATAAAAAAGCGGACCTTCACCTTGAGGTCAAGGTGAAAGTCATCATTGGATGCGCCGTAACAAATGATGAAACGTTAATACTCAAGAATATAATTGATTCGACGGGTCGAAACTTGACCTAATCTAATCGAACCGAAAACTAACCTAAACCGAACTAAATGAAACCTAATCTAACCGAAAACTAATTTAAATTAACTTAAACTAAACGTGACTTAACTAAACTTAACCAAAAACTAACCTAAAGTAATCTGATAGAACCGAAAACTAACCTAAATGGAACTTAACCTAACTTAATTAAAGGTTGCTTAGGTTATTTTTCGGTTCAGTTAAGTTAGGTTACGTTTTGTTTAGGTTAGTTTAGGTTATTTTTTGTTTCGGTTAGGTTAAGTAAAACTGAAATTTGAAAACACTGAAATATTTTGTCCCACTTCTGAAAATATGTAAAAATTCAAATACTTTTTTTTTATTGAGGGTCGCCAGGGCCGGTTAGTTTATTTTTTCCTCTAGTAAGGATCTAGGGTCGGTCTTGTCTTCTAGTTACCTTAATGACGTCATCATATTAAAAAAATTCTCTAACTAATCTTTATTGAAGTGGTTTGAATTAGGGAGTGATTGGTTGAAATAGTGTAATTTTGTGATATTAAAATGATAAACTTCCTTTCGGAAATATGACTAGTTCGACAACAGTCCTTTTGTAGGTGATGATCATACGTGCTTAATTTTGGTAAAAATTAAGAGAACAAAGACGTTTTTCATTTTCAAAATATGGATCTCTTTATGCTGCCACCGATATGTATAGCTCGCGCTTAAATACCGCTTTGTTTCAATAGTTTTTCCTGCTACTGTACTGTATAAACATACTGATAATTATATATTATTATGGTATGTCTGTATCATCTATATTCGTACATTCTAGTTCAAACAATTCGTTAAAAAATATTTTACATGATGTAATTTATTTGAATAAATATTACATTATAAATTATTGAATATAAAACATCGGCGTAATAAAGTAAATAGTGTCTCTTTTCCTTTTTTTATCATCGTGATGTTGTGATACTCTGGTTTCGTTTTGCGACGAAAAGCTTTTGGAACACTCAACGTTCCCCTAAGTTTTTGAAAATAAAAAAAGTAAAAACCGCTTTTAAATCTAGTGTTATCCCTAGATGCTTTTTTATGATCTTACCAGTCAAAACCATGAAGCTCTACTACTTCAGTTTTAATCAGATTTTCAGTGAGTGATAACTTTTGATCGGGTACTGTATCTAAATAGATAACAACTATAAAACTCAATCGCTCTGGAATTATTGTCAAATGAATGTACGCTATGTAAACTATGATGATGATTAGTAAAACTGGGACTGGACTCGTCTCTACTCGATGGACGACTACTACTGGACGAATTGCTGGCGTACACTCGTTCATCCTTCACGACAATCAGTCCATCCGTCCATCAGACCAAACATAGATACCTGCTGGTTGGATATGAAATATTAATAATTAACCACAAAACCATCGAATTGTATAATGGCTATGTCAGTTATTCCACCCGCTGCTATTTCACCAACAATCACAATCATTGCAAACAATTCAAACGGACTGATGGACTGATGGACAGACGGACTGACGGACTGACGGACTGGTGGTGGTGGTGATGGTACATTAAATTAAATGCATGAATGAACTAGAATGTTAACCGCTTACTACAACACATTCAAAGCCTCCACTGGTTGTCATGATATCCCCCCTCCACCCCCACTACATCCCCCTCTCCACTCCCTCCACCCCACCCCCCTTCCTCCGGCCGTGTTGAGTTGCCAACAAACGTTATGTTACGTTTTATTAATGTTTCAATTCAATTATTAATCATATTCATCAAAGTATGTAGAGGAAAGTTGGTGATGGGGTGAAGGGGGGGGGGACGTTGTCGGATATCATCAGTCCAAATTTGATGATTCAGTAATAAAATCAATTTTTACGTTCCAGCATCAAGTGTTATTGGGATAGTACTAAGGTCATGTAGATTAGGGATGTTATGGATATTCGTAACCGTAACCGAAACTACCGGATATGCGAATTAATTAAATATCCGAAACCGAAACCGTATCCGAAAATAAAAGTTTCGAATTTGTTTCGGATAATGACAACTGCCGTTGAAAAGCTGAGTTCAAAAAGTTTTTGCTGGATGTGTTTAACGTTCACTTTTTGGAGTAAACTTTCCCCTTTTCTACTAAGAAAAATTTTCACTATAAGCAATTATCCGTAACCGTAACCGTATCCGAAACATTATCCGTTATTATTACATATCCGTAACCGAAACCGAAAAAAATGTTTTTAATTATACGTATTCGTATCCGAAATTTCATATCCATAACATCCCTAATATAGGTAGGTAAGGTTCGCGTATTAAATGCTAGTTAATACTCTAATTGTCACTCACACAATAGTGACGTGTATGATGTTGCTGCGGACGGTGATTGGTCGGTAACACATTCTCGGTGTGGTGATTTCTCTAAACGTTACGGAAACAGTATGGAAACAGTGAAAAGTCTCAGCGGGAAAACATTTTTGGAATAAATGGTGATGACAAAAGTTTCAGCATTTTTTACTACACATTTGATGGTGACCTTGACTATGACTTCAAGGTCATACCAAGTTTAAGTTGGTCCTCTTATGTGGCAACCCTCTCTTTTGACCCCGGCAATGGAAAGAGCAGAAAATTCTGTATCCGAATATGACGTTGAAAAAATCTGAAATATTTTAACGATTTCTTACTTTACTTTTCGTGAAAAATTTGAATTCAGTGAGTAAGTGCAATTCTATTTGCGTGAATAGTGTTCCGTATTATAAAAATTTAAAAAAAAAAAAAACTTTTAAAAAACCCGCTATACGAAAAAGTTCGGTACAAGAAGTTTCAAATAAAAATTCTTAAAATTTCATATTCATATCATGCTAATTTAAAATATGGAATTTCAGGAATTTTTCCAGTCGTGGGTCGTTACCGGTACTTGATTGGTCGACAAAACCTACTTAATTTCCAATTCGATACAAATCCCAATTGAGTATCAGTGCAAAAAAATGTTTTCATTTATTTATTTAAATTTTTTTATCATTTTAAAAGCAAATTGTTTTTATGTGTTTTTAAATACTGGTTTCATACATATGCATTTAACAATTTGAGGTTTTGTTTATTTTTCAATTCGTACAAAAAATTTTTTGAATATAATTTGAAACACGACCTAGCAAATGTGAACGTTTATACAGGGTGTAAAACAAATAACTCTCGTCCTTTTGTGCGTTGACTCATAGCACCCTGTAGACACTAAAACTCCAGGAATTTTTTCGGAATTAACAGTCGCATCACCCCTCAAGAGTTATTTGTTTTACATCCTGTATAGGTATAGTAGAAGCCAAATAAAAAATGCCGGACTTAATCGAGTTAGGGGGTACAATTTTTGGCAAAACTGTACTTTCACTCTAATCCCACGTTTTTCACTGCTTCGTTTGCACATTTTACTCCTTCTGAATAATGTCATCAATTAGAAAGAAAAATAATTGTCTATTATTCATCTTTTACCATAAAATGGAGGCACAAAACGTGGTTACTCTTACATTTTTACAAATGTAGCTTTAATTTTCTTTAATATTAATTATAATCATTTAATCTTTGTAATTATTCAACCTTGCGTCTCAAATTCTTATAAAATTTTTTAACAGAAATACTTGAAATAATTTTAGGCCACTGACAAAATAATTGGTCAGACTTTTGTAAGGTTACAATAACCTTATAAAGGCCACGTCGAGAAGAAAATTTTTAATGATCTTAAAATTTAATTTGCATACTATGAACACATTTAAATAAATGAACAGTTTATTTAACTGTTCTCAATTCGAAAGCCATATCTTTGGTCCTTTCCAAACTCATTGTTTACATTAAATTGTTTTAGTTGTGTTTAGTTTTCATTCGAACGTGGGGAGTGGGGAGGGGGGAATCACTTCAAAAACGGGAATCCGTTAAAGAATAAATTGAAATTGTTTTGAGAATTAGCAGATAACAAAAGCATTTGTTTAGGTGCCGCATATCTATTGTAATAAAATATGTATTTGATTTTAGAGGTAAAGGTTAAAAACTCGAAGGAATTGAAGTTTGTAGGTAGAGGTACAGCTCTTTATTGAATATCTACCGGGAATTGGATAAATTTTGTTGAGTTGAAATGGTATTATCAAAACTTTTTTTTCATTTTGTCAACCTCTTAAATCGTAAGTTTTCAAACTGAATCACTGCCAAGCAATATTTACCACTTTGTTTTTGATTATTATAGTTACAAAAGATATCAGGTCATAAAAGTTTATTTAGCTTCCTACGAGGAACGTAAATAATTGCTTACTGTCAATTAGTAAATATATTTTTCCCATATAGGAAGTTATTATAATGGGTCCGATTTTACGAATCGCTAATTTTGACATACACATATCTCCACGTTTCAAGGTCACTAGAATCCGAATCCATCGTTTTTAGCGTGATGTATGTGTATGCGTTCGTTCGTTTGTTCGTTCGTTCGTGAATTCTTTTTCGTCTCGGATATCTCGAGAACAAATGATGATATCAACTTCGGACTAATTTTATTAGATGCGTAATCAAAAAATGGAGACCGGGTAAAGTTTTCAGCAAATTCGGATTAGCGGTTTGTTTTTTATAATTAAAAAAAAAAACGAAATTAAAAATTTTTTGCTAAATATTTATCGTCTCGCATATTTCGAGAATAAATGATGATAGCATTTGTTTAATGAGGGGTGGACATCCCCATGAGATACAGGGGCGTAGAGAGCAAAGATTCTGTCGGGGTTTCGAGGGGGGGGGGAGTCCCCTGAAATGAAAAAATAATTATATATGTACAGTAATCTCTAGTCTTTAAGGACACCCATTGAGAAGCTGATAGTGTGGGTAGACCTGTTCGCCAAAATTTTTAAAATTGCATTTTCGATGAATTTTATTACTCTTAAGACTTTTAGCACAAGTCTGTAATACAATATTGCTGCTATAGAATCTGTCTACTCGTTAAATAAAACATCACTTTTCAGACTTGTTATGTAAATAGCTATATTTTTTATGCATGGCATTTGATGCAATACGAAAATTTGGCATCGATTCTTTCGAAAAACTTTTAAAATATTTACGGTATAATCTTTTTAGAATGCACTGTCGATTACGTTCACCTTACACAAACAAGTTGAACATAAAATTTTCATTTTAAAAAAGACATTTCCTCGTGATATTTGGCAATACAAAATATATACATACTTAATTTATAATTCAGACGAAAACGATGTTGAAAGAAGTTAAGCTTGTTCTAAGCACACGTGAGATGAAGACTATATAGGTATCTATGGTCAATAGCTTTATACGAAATGCAATATTTTACTTATACCATGATTTTTACTGTGGTTTTACGTACTGCAGTAAAAATTAAATTTGTTTTAGATTTTTGAAGATAAGTTTAAAGTTTATATATGTAAAACTGAAAAATATATCAGTAAGGATCTTGTATTCCCATCTGGGAAAGTCGTAGTTTTAAGAACGAAAAGTATGGTATAATCAAATCAATTTGGGTGTGCTTTTGTGGGCTTAAAGAATTGGAAAAACTCAAAAAACCGAATATAAACTTTTCTGATATTAAGGAGAGGCTTACTCGAGAGTCCTTAAAAATTATGTATTTTTCTAGAATTTTTTTTCAAGAACGGAAGTAAATATCAATTTCACATATTTACAAAGTATTAAACTACACAAAAAAAAATTTTTTTCAAGGAAAAATATAAAAAAGTATCCATTTTATAGATAGTGCAGTGTGACGATCCGAAAATCCAATGCCTTGTTGGTGGACATCTTAGCGCCGGTAATAAACCACCGAAATCCAAAAACAAAAAAGATTTATAAAATATATGAAGAGTATCGGCACCTCTACCTATAATATCAAAAAATTGCTGAAAGAAAAAAAATGGCGGATGTTTGAACTTTTGATTACGATTTTTGTCTTATTTTTCGCTCTTTAAAGTAAATTTAAAAATAAAAAAAATATTGAAAGTGTATCGAACTTAGGTAGAGGTGCCGAAGAATTGAATTCTCTTTAAAATAAAAAATTAAAAAAAAGGATCCATCGAATAGTTTTTGAGTTATCGTGTCCACCAGTTCCAAAAATGTAGTTCCGAGATATTATAAAATATATATAAAGAAACGTATTTTCAAAATTTTATATTTAATACTCATTATTGCGTGAACTACGTTTTTTGAATTTTTTTTTTTATAGAAAGCTGGATTCGGTTAATGTGCAAGAATCTTATTTTTAAATTATTTTCAGTAAAATCACTTTAGGAACATATTCTACACATAATTTGCTATCAATTTCGGCAAAAAAAAAAAAATTGATTTTTTTTATCAAATCTCAAGTAAACCTTCCCTTAAATTACTTTCAGCAAAATCACTTTGGGAACATATTCTACACATAATTAGCTACCTATTTCTGCAAAAAAAATCGATTTTTTTTTAACGACGCTCAAGTAAACCTCCCCTTAAGTTATGTGGGTAAATATGTTGGGATATTAATTAAAGGAAGTAAAATTTGGGAACTCGTTTACAAGAACTATTGAATCTTGGATGAAAATTGATACGTACAGGCTATTGAAAATTTTGTTTGGATATTTTCTGCGCAAAAATGGAGGTATTTTTGTATTTCTAGTAATTTTTGGGAAAAACAGTTATTGTTAGAATTAGTAGATAAGAATGAGAAGATGTCAATTATATTTAGAAATATTTTTTATCTTCTTTTTAGAGTAGAAAACGTATCAAAAAGTTCATTTTTCAAAACTTTAAATTATAAGAAATTCGCCTGTAATATTTATGTATGTAATCGAGAGAAAAGAAGAGAAAATATGCAATATACAGGGTGGAAAGTAAATAACTCTCGTCGTTTGCAGGGGTGACTCTTAGCACCCTGTCGACACTAAAACCACAAGAATTCTTTCGGAATTAACAGTTTGAGGAAATCGTAAATGAACTGGCTTCACGATGTTTCCAAAATTTTCGGTAAGGTACGGCCCTGACTAAATTATACGTACACCTTTTTTTAGTACCAAACGTATAAAATAATTTTGTTGACCAAAATTCAATAAAATTTTGTAAACATGTTCATTGCAAATTACTAGTTATTGCATGTCGCTTTTTTACGAACAGAAAATTTATCTTAAAACATAAAATGGTCAGGGCCGGATTTTGTGAGGGACCGTTTTTTTACCCATATTTTGCATCAAATTTTTTCTATTAAAAAACATTTCCGATTCAAATTTATTGACAAATGTTAATTACATGGGTGAAACCTACCCACTGTTTTTGCAGCTAAACTTATATACTTTCCACCTTGTATAAAACCAAAGCTGGATATAGTTATAGTTGGTTCTAGAACTTTAATTAATACAAACTATCAACAAATTTAACATCACCCATAATAAAACCGAGTAGTAAATATCCAGGGTATCAGCTATTCTATCGATAACTGGTGTCGTATCGATACAATATTCACTGTTTAAACAAGAGTTATTGTTGATATAAATATGTGGAGACTTGAAACAAATATAAATATTGATAATAACTACACAATCAATATTTCTCTCCAACATTATATCTGTGTCCATTGTACTGAATGGCCAATACCAACCAATCAGAAGTAAGCAATTAAAAAAAAATAAAAAATAAATAAAAATTGGAACGTCTATATATATGTAACAAAATTTACTATATTAAACCGGATACAAAAATTTTAAATCGTTTTTGGCACTAACCAATGACCACAAAATAAAATTCGATATATTACCTACCAATTTACATAGATGTCGTTCTGGATCAACAAACTGGATTCACCTGTTTAATTTTGATTTATAAACACCGGTTAAGTGCTTTATATTTTAACACGTTGACGGTCACAACCTATGTGTGACGAAATGTCCAAATGGTACACTATTTTGACAATTAATACAGAATAGTTGACACAGTATATTGTAGCGTTGTGTCGGCAGTTAGTCGGGTTTTATTTGACACCGTTTGTTTATGACCGTCAACGTGTTAGTTAGTTTAGTTTAACGTTTCAAGAGCTGTTTTGGTCTATTTTAGCGCGGCCAAATAATCATAGGAACCTTTGTCGAGAAAGATTCCGTAACTTTTTTTTTGAAATGACAATCATCTTTGAAATGACAGCAGGTTGAATCGATTGTGGACTATGTATATTGGTGTTTTTATACAATACAAAATAATTTTGTTTTGGTGGGATTCGTAATTAACGCATAATTTGATTCGTCCCTTTTCAATAGTCCCTTTCATACCACCTCCCCCCCTGTCCTAGTCTGCCTCTGTATGGTAGGAGACTTGTTTCCATCAAAATTGTTTCCCTTCAAAAGTTTCGTTATAATTTTTTTAAAAATTATACTTAGAATTTAAAATATAAATATTTTGAATTAATTTCAAATCGTCCTAAAACTAGTATTCCTGTGTCAGGAATACTAGAGACATATACGTGTACTACGAACTACACTCACATTTCAAACTATATATTTGAATAATTATAATAAAATTTAATTGTGGCTAAGTGCTCATTAAATTTCGACTGTTCTACCTATATACAATCTAATTTATTATTTTACACTAAAATAACAATGAATAATAATAGTAATAATAGTAATAATAATAATAATAATAATAAAATTATCTATCTTGTTTTCAGTTGTTGATTTAAATATGTACTACATCAAGGTACGAATGTTATAATATTGGTATAGGTGGCTTAGGTTAGGTTTTGGGTACCGACATTAAGTCATGGCACACTGTAATAATATAAATTTTGAATTATTTATACAGAGACGTTACCTTGTTTCTGTAAATGGAACCATATTTTCGGGGGGTAATAAATAATTTTTAACCATTTAGTTAAATTCGGGAATTGTTTTATTACCACTGTTGTTTTCATAAATTGCCAATATTGCGAAGCTAATTGCGCAGTTTGTTTTAAGCTTAACAAAATTTGTACCAGGCGTTCACACCCATGTTCCTTTTTTTGGGGTTCCGAAGAAACATTTCACATTTCTATTAAAATTTTATGCTTGTAAATTTTAAAAAAAATTCTGTATTTTTCTTTTTTAGCGAATTTTTGAATCGAAAATTCAACCATGGCGCGACCTCAGCCCGGAACTATGGCAGAAATTTGTTTTGAGGTCCGTAGAAACCAAAAATAATATTCACTAAAATTTATATACTGTGTGAGTTTTTCGAGAGTTGCCATTTTTATTACAGCCAAACCGTTGATTTAATCGAAAAATTATTCAAATAAGAGTTGTAGATATCGACGGGGGCAACCGATCGCTATAGTCAGGAGCTTTATAGCTCTTATGGTTTTCGAGCTATGATACAAACTTATACATTTTGAAATGGGACTATGTATTAATTTTTCGATAAAACTGATCTAATGCATTAATTAACAACATAAATGAGCAAAAAAAAAATTTTTTTTACCCAAGTTTAATTTTTTAATTTTTCTTTAATTTATCAGTTAGGCGGTAAAAATATGCATATGTACTTGAGGCTACTTCAACCGATAGTGTTTTTCTTGGTTACATTTCCATTACATCCAAGAAAAGAACCTTTTCCAGTACCATTTCTATCATAAAAATTTGGTTGTAATAGAAATGGCAACTCTCAAAAAACTCACATGGTATATATATATGTATGTATGTATTACGAAATTTTGGCGAAAACGTTGGAAGTTCAAAAATCTTGGATGAGTTTGTCAGTCAAGCAAGTCGTATGTGCCACTAACCTTAAAAAATATGTTTATTTTTGCAAAAATTTTCCGAAATTGGAATATTCAAAATGTTTTTATTACACCATGCATAAGACACGTTTTTAAACTTTTGTTCTATGTAAACGGGCTTTCGAGAAATACCAATTTGTAAAAATGAAAGTTCGCTATGTTATGCAGGATGCTGCGACAGGGGTATTTTTTTGTATATTACTGTAGTAGTATAAATTACTGTAAAGGATTATGTAATTAATTATATTCAGTTCAGTTCAGCTGAAAGGAATGTAAAATTTTTAACCGTGGAAAAAAATCATGAATTCCATCAAAAAAGAAAAAAAAATTTGAAATATTTGATTGCGTTTTCCACTTTTCATATGTAGACACAAATACATAAAAAAATTTTTATATACATATTGTGTCTACTCATGCAGAGGCTTTTTTAAATTTTCCATAACATAGCTTAAAATTTAATTATTGAATATTTTAAACATTTTTTTTTTTGGTTTTATATTGAAAATGCGAAAATATGTTTTTTGAATTTATTAGTGCTTATACGACGGTTTTCTAGACGAATATATTATTTTTCTTTTGTTGAAAAGAAAAATTTTATGATGTTTATAATATTTTCTCAAAAATATTTTTTTTTTGCTTTTTAAAATATAAATTTCAAATTGTATTTATGCTGATGACGTATAAAGTTTTATTTTTCTCCATGAATTATGATGGTAGAAGCTTGCACGGTTACACTGTAGCACAAAAAATTTTGAACGTTTAAATAAAAAAAAAAAAACACAATTTAAAGTTTAGAAAATAATTAAAATTGGTAAGTGAATGGCTTTTTTGGGTGCCACTGATTCAATATTATGTGTATTTTTTCAAAATCGCTTGTGAAACCGCTTCAGTGAAACCTTTGCGGACCAATTTTTTCCTTCAGATTTTCTTAAATACTCTTATAGAATTTTTTGTAGCCAAAGTATTCTAGGAGAATATGTAAAATAACATTCTTCTTTATATACTTTTATTATTTATTCAAAACTTTTCTTCAGTTTGTTTGTCTAGAATAAAAATTAACATTTAAATAAATTTAAGTCATTTGCATTTTCTCATTTTCAACCGACAACTTTAACTTTCCAACTCAAGGGACTTTTTTTTTCAAACATGTTATTGTGAATATACTTAGTTAAACAAACTGTAAAGGTCAAACTTTTTAAATATTGTATTTTTCATTTACTATCATTTTTACACGAGGGGTTTGTAATTTTTCGAATAACGAAAATTTGTTGTCTACTAATTTTAGCAAATCTATTCAAAATTTAAAATTTCGTTACTATGGTTTTGCGATCAGTTGTATCTATCAATAAAAGCTTGTTTCGTTTGTAAAGTTTTCTACCATTTTTTTTTGTTCTAAATATCTGTCAGCAGTGTTGTAAAACTTCTCTTTTCAGCAAAAGCGAAAAAGTTGCAATATTCTCTTATGGGACTAAACATTTACATGCAGGTAAATTGTCTTACTTAATAAACACAGACAGTACTGAGCACAAATGTGGGGATACCTGGCACTGGAAAATTTGAGTAAAAGTATGCGGGCACATCCTGTTCCCTGCAACAAATAGTGCCTGCAGCGCTCTGGTAATCTTGGAAAAATTTGTGGTTGATTAGACCATCTTATAAAAGAATTATCACCCCCTAAATGCTACTGGGGCCGCTACTCCATGGTTACCCCACCATACTCTTTGTCAAGTGACAGTAAGTAATCACTTAAATATCAAATTAGACTTTTTTTTTACAACTGCCAAATACTCAGTCAGGAATTATCATGATGTTTATCACGATGTGACATACCAATTTAGACATAACCTAAAATAATTATTTAAATAAAAAAATAATCTTTCCAATCAGTTGGTTTAATATTGTGTCACATCTATAGTTAGCTATTGGCGATGAAATATTGAAAATTGAATATTTTATTATTCTATTTTCTGTTATTGTAGTTTTATTGTAATAACATCACGTTTCTAATTATTACCAAAACCACATCTATACTGCGACCCATAACACCTTTGAGGCGCCCAACGTGGGGCCATTTTTCAATTATAATTGCTAATTAAATTAATGGTTACTTATTATTTTTATTTGATTCTAATTAAATCTATAAAAAATACCGATATACAGTTGTGTACATAATAATGTTGCAAAATAACAATTTTGTATTTTACGATCGATACAATAAGCGCTGCGCTGTTACGGTATCGATAAAATTAATTTTATTATACTTTAATATATATGTATGAATCATTCATATAGTCTCACTTAATAGTTTTGCAATAATGCACTTTATATCTTAAATACAATATATTATAAATACTACCTACTAAATAAAAATGTATATTACTATATTTTCGCCGAGAGATACCATAAAATGAACATTTATTTATTTAATAAACGCCCCCATTATAATCATAAATTATAAATGTTGTTTTTTTATGGCATTAGTTTAAAATGAAGAAAAATATACTTGGGTACTTATTACTTCACGTTGGTGGGGATAAATTTACCGCAAAGTTACGCATTCACGGCTTTTAATTTGGTATATAAGAGACATTTTTTATAAAACTTCTAGAATGATCGATTGTAGAACTATTTGGTGTTTTCTTGAATTTCTACCAACTATACAGGGTGGAAAGTATATAACTCTCGCTGAGAAAACAGTGGGTAGATCTCACCCATGTAATTAATATTTGCCAATAAATTTGAACCAGAGGAGTTTTTTAACAGAGAAAATTTGATACTAAATGTGGGTCAAAAAGGGGCCTTTGCATTTTTTTAATCCGGTTCTGACCATCTTATAAAGTTTAAGATAAATTTTCTGTTTTTAAACTAGAAGTAAACATGTTTACAAAATTTTATTGAATTTTGGTCAACAAAATTACTTCGTACCTTCGCTTTGATACTAAAAAGGTGCATTCATAATTTAGTATTTAGGCACTTAGAAAAATTTGGAAACATCCTGGAATTGGTTCATTTGCACTTTTCTCAAACTGTTAATTCCAAAAAAATTCCTGTAGTTTTAGTGCTTACAGGTTTCTGTGAGTCACCCCTGCAAGAGTTATTTACTTTCCATCCTGTAGTGTGCATTTTTTTCAATCTATATGTAATTTTTTAACACTTTACAAAAAATATCACTTTTATTCTATAAATCTTGCGACTCGTCTCAATCAATATGATCATTATCAAACAAGTTTGTTAACGTTCATATTGATCGATACATTTAAAGTAATGCTCAAATCTATTAAATTTAATAACTGGTGACTTTTTTCAAGGAACGTTGGTCGATTCAATTCATACAATATTGGTTGATGATAGTTTCAAGCACAGGACTTTTTGAATTTGAATATTACTGTGCGCGAATGTGTTATCTCTGTGTGCGTGCACATGCGCACATCGTAGAGGGAACACTGTTTGCAACCAAAGAGATTAAGAAACAAAATTTTCAAAGAATTATTTTTTTAAAGATTGCGCATTTAATTCCAAAGGACCCATTATTCCTGTCCAGAGGACGCATAGCCCCTCTACTTATTATAATAATAATATTTTTCTGCCTCATCCTAACAGTAATTGTATACAGAGTCGTAAATAACAAATGGTTTAAAAACGGAATGAGAGGAATAAACAATAACATTAAAAAAAAAAACGATCCTTTTATACAGACACACATTTTACTTGCATATAATACTCCTGATTCACTTTGTACAGTACAGTGCAAGGATACAAGGATAGAGTAATTTCGTTATCAATTATAATGCAATTTAATATTACAATGCATTATCTACATAATATTAATTTAAAAAAAAAAAAATAACTTCACACACCATTTTCCAACCATGATAATGTATGTATGTATATTTGTCTGGCTTTGTTACATATAGGTAGTGGGTACAGTACGCCGAAAAAAATACGGGATCCTACTGTATTGTTGCAATTAAAAGGATGTTTGGGAGGTACAATCGGAGATAAAAGTACATGAAATTAGAAATTCGTGAATAATTACGTTGTATAACAAACTATGAGGTAAATAAATAGTTATCTTGGTTATATAATAGCTATCACTACAACTGATTGTACAATACATCAAACTATAGCTCTCAGCTGAGTACAAGAGCTGAGTACATTCTGAGGATTTTTCGGAGAATTTCAAAATGCTACGAGACGATTGAAAATTTAGTAGAATGTTCCTCATTAAATACTAAGGCCCCTGTGAAAATTTCAAACTGATTCACTAAGCCGTTAAAAAGTTGTTAAAAAAACAAAAAAAAAAAAAAAAACAAAAAAAACAAACTAATTTTACACGTACTCTTATGGAAATTCGAAAACAGAACAGATTAAATAACTTTTTAACGGCTTAGTGAATCGGTTTGAAATTTTCACAGGGGCCTCAGTATTTAATGAGGAACATTCTACTAAATTTTCAATCGTCTCGTAGCATTTTGAAATTCCTCCGAAAAATCCTCAGAATGTACTCAGCTCTTGTAGTCAGCTGAGAGCTATAGTTTGATGTACAATCAGTTGTAGTGATAGCTATTATTTAACAAAGATAACTATTTATTTACCTCATAGTTTGTTATACAACGCAATTATTCACGAATTTCTAATTTCATGTACTTTTATCTCCGATTGTACCTCTCAAACATCCTTAAAGTAGCGTAAACAGTTATAATTTTTTTAAACTAATTGGCGACGCAAAGATTACTCGAGCGCTCCTGGTTTTTTAAATTAGAAGCTGTATCAAGTAAAAATTTTTGTATACGTTTAATTGTCGATAGAAAAATGTACTATACAAATTAGGCGCGGATTACTAGATTTTAATTCGGCCATTAATCGTATACGTATATTTTTACTTGATGCTAGTTCTAATTTTACCACCAGAGGCGTGAGTGAGAATTTTTGCGTCGCCAATAAATTAACTTTACATCATATTCAGTTAAAAAAGTGTTTTGCTGGTAAATTTATTTGATTTTAAAATCGTAGTAACGGATAATATATATATATATATATATATATATATATATATATATATATATATATATATATATATATATAGGGTGTAAAAAAAATAACTCTCGTCCTTTTGAGGGGTGACTCATTGCACTCTGTAGACACTAAAACCACAGGAATTTTTTCGGAATTTACAGTTTCAGAAAATCTCAAATTAACTGGCTACATAATATTTCAAAACCTTTAAAAAAATAATAGTAAACAAGAGAATAATTTTATTGACTAAAATTCAATAAAATGTATTTAACATGTTGGAGTCGTAAACGTGTTTCCTAGATGTTTTTTTAAAAACAAAGATGAGATGATCAGAACCGGATTAAACAAATTTTTAAGGGTTCCTTTTTTACCCATATTTAGTACCAAATTTTTCCTGTTAAAAAACAATTTTGGTTCAAATTTATTGGCGAATATTAATTACATGGGTGAGATCTAGCCAATTCGAGGGTCTTTCGATTTTCTTTACTTACTGTAAATATTCACCAACCAGCATATACCACTCGACTACTACAACATATCGCGGTAGTTTTCTGCGGCTCAACATTGAGCTTGTTGTATCTCGCTCGCATACGTGTGTACGTACGTACAGAGCAGCACACAGATAGAGGGCAGTAGGACACCAGGCGGGCGGGCAGGGGGTGGTACAACACGACGAGATGCGAGATGTTGCCGATGTTGTGTGTCGACTACGCTCTCTCTATATATATGTGTTCCATGCTCATTGGTTGCCTTGGTATCGTGTTTTGTGAATGCTGCTTGCGCTCCGTTCACAGCATGCGTCTCACCTAAATGATATGTGTATATGTGACGGTGACGGTGACAGTGGTGACGGCGGTGGTGACGTGGGTTGCGACGGCGGTTGGACGGACGCGGTGTTTTGCCGATGCTGTTCCACAATGTTCTCGTTTAAAGCACATCCATTCAGTGCTGAAATAAAGGTGCACTTGAATGAAAGTTGAATGTAAAATTTCTGGTGATGGGTTTACATTATTACTACTACCATCAAGTTGTTGTTAGAGTGTTACAGCCTCGGTCACTGTTGCCACGTAATATTTGACGAATAAAACATTTCTTTTTATACAGTGGAAATTTTCAAAAATTTAAAAATTTGATTCGGTATTTTTTTGCCACCAAAAGGAAATCGGTCAGAGTTTGTTGGTTTTTTAAGTTTTTCAAGTATTTTTTTTATACGCGGTTGAATCAGGTTGAATGAAATATTTTTCCAAACTAAATGTTATTTTTTATAATGGAAATATTTATAATATATATTTGTTATTAATTTGATAATATGATTAATTACTGTTATTAATTAATGTTTTTTAATACGACGCATGCAACAAATATATCCCTATTGAAAAATAGATCAAACAACAAAGTCTTCCTCTAGTAATAAATAAATTTATTATTCGATAAGTAAGAAGAAATAACGAATTGGCCTTTAGTTACAGAAGATTGACACAACAAATTTATCACATTGAAGCTTTAAACAAATTGTTAAATTTCTTGCAAATTTTTAAATTTCCAATTTGAGTTCTGTTGCTCAAACGGTTGTACCTACAAGTGCGCGCTATTTCACTTTTTGTTGTTTTTTTGTTTTTTGGTAACGTTTTTCATTCGACAAAAATGAGAGTGTTTTGAAAGTGAATTTGAAACTATCAGTGTCCTAGTACAGTGTCTGTGGTGTGTTTTGTGCGTGGTTAGTGATTTTTCCATCAGTGTCATCCTGGATCCGTACTCAACTCCGTCAGCAAACATTGATGGTGGAAGGTGGCATTCGTATCATCATCGACCCCACATGGTGGGCAATGATGGAATGCCACCGCATTCCGTAGTACACGCCGGGGGAGGAGGAGGAGGCAGCCACCTGGTGCACGTCGCCGGCGAGAGTGCAACACTATCACGGGTACAGGGCACGCCGCACCATCACCAGCACCACGATGGCCGGACAACACCGCATCATCAGCATCACGCAGACGGACGCAGCACGCCTCATTCGTCCACGTCACACGGTGGTGGTGGTAGAATCACGCCGCACTCGTCACACACGGCGCTACACGAGCTGCCACCGTCACGGGGGGCAGCGGACGTCAGCTCCTCTACGGGCGGCGGACGCATCACTCCAGGCCGTGAGACACCCCACTCAAGGTTGACGTTCGATGCGTACGACCCCGCGTACGTCAACCCCACCACCGCGACGTACCAGCAGCAGTGCATGCCGCACACGCACCCGCCATGTGGCCACCAGCCGGCCCCCATCATGCCGATGTCGAGCTCGATGCCGATGCAGGGGAGCACCATGAGCATACACCAGATACCGCCGCAGATGCCCTCGTTCCACGGTAGTTGTACACAGATGTATGTGCCTACCAACGAGCAACAACCCATACCAATCTCTGAACGGGGCATGTCAACACCCCGCGGGGGTGCCGGGGCGTGGTGTAGACAGGTGGGGGGTAGTGTCCGATCAACGGAACCCACACCGGTCACGCCGAATAGACAGATTACCGATAGCCCGTATCACGTCACGTGCCCTGTACACAGCCCGTTTCGCTATCGCTATGCAAATGGTGGTCCCGAATACTACGATCAACATCAGGTAACACAAACAATCAATCATTACGCAACAATATTAGTATTAGTTTTACTATCTGATGCATGTCTGCATAAAAAAGTACCTTTTTTGGGGGTTCTGAACCTTAAAAACACTCTTACGTTCCCCCTTTATAGACGTAATGGTAGAAAATATGTGTTGATATGTCCCCCTTGGTTGTGGCGAACCAAAACTTACATTCCACCAAAATCGACTCTTTTTTTGACAAAATTTTCGTACGAAACCCTAATTGCGTGAGTGTGACTTGCGCTTGACTAATGTTATTATTAACGCATTAGAAAAATCTGTATCTACTCCTGTCAAGAATGACCTTTTTATAACCTCGTTATCTCGCACACAACTACATACAATCATTATAATATTGGGGCATTCTTTCGTAATAATTTCCTTTCTGACCAAAAAGAAAAACTTTTATCTGTAGCCTCAACTCGCGTAACCAATAACTAAAGATGTAGCTGGAACAAAAGAAATGACAGAGAAGGGAAACTTAACAATATCCAGTTTTCTTTTACTCCTTTTTTTGTTTCGAAAAGGCAAAAACTGAAAATAATTTATTTTTCTTGCTGCTATTGTAGTAAAAGTTTTGTACAGGCCGTTGAATATGTCAAAAGTTATGTTTTGATAAGATTTTTTATTCATTGCAGAGAAATAATTATTGAATTTATTTATTTTTTTTTCTGTTAATTAAAATTCAAATAAAAATGTTATAAAAACATTGAATAATAAGGATATTTTTTCCACGAATAAAAATTAAAAATTATAATTTATTTTGAATAAAAATAATTTGTAATAAATCTTTTTTAATGCATGAATAAATAAATACTTAAACAAAATCTTTACGTATATTTGAAAAATATTAAAAAATGCGTTGCCTGTGAGGTGTGGCACACAGCTTCCTTGTATTTTATTCTATTTTTCAAACTGTCAAATGATTGTAAAAAGTTTTTAGGAACCAAATATGATGGCCTAACCTTTAAATATTCTCAAAATTTGATATTAAATAGGACTATTCGATACTGGTGCGAATGTCATTTTTCCGATTGCGATGAAATTCGTAGCCCTGGGTCAATCGAAGAACCAATTCCTATAATTTTTGAAAATTTCCATCAAATTGGAACAAATAGTCCCAAAGTTATGCCACTTGGAGGAATTTTTGGAAACACAGACGCGTGAAAATTTTTATTTTGAAGGCACTTATTAATATTGGTAAATAGAATGAGTTGTTTTTTTTTTTATTTAGGTCAAGGTCACCTTTATTTGAAATGTGGCCAGTAGTTTATTTGAATTTAATTATCCTTTTTGACAAGGGATCAATTGTAACATTTGAGACATAAATCAATCTACATTATTAGCATCATTAAAAAAAATTTCTATTGTATCCGCAAAAAAATGTTCGGCCCATTAATCAGACAGCAAATTTTCTTATTGAATTTCTTCTTTTCATTTATTTTGATGGTAGCTCATTTGATAGCTCGTTATCTTAAAACTTAATGGAGGTTATACATTAACAATTCCTTTATTTTCGATCCCCAAATAAATCGTTAGCTTTAAAACGGTATGTTTGTGAGTCTGTTAAAATGATGCTCCTATGGTACAGTCGATAAAGGCGCGGTATCTATATAAAACACAGAGTTGTTGCTGGTTCGCATCATAGATGTTCCAAGACTTTGATGTTTTTTACGTGATTGTAGCTGGTTTTGTTGGAATACTTTTTTAAATTTTTTATCTGTTTTTTGTTTATTGCCGGTGAAATAGTTAAAATACTTTAACATCGCAATAAAATTTCTTTAATTTAAAACGTTTCTGAAAAATTTGTATAAATGTTTAAGTACATAATTATTTAAAAGGTTATAAAAACAAGTCAACAAAGAGCGTTAAATGCTAAATATGGAGGTGGAGTTGAATGAAAAATGACTAATTTCGGGATGTTTGGGGGGGGGGAGTACAATCGGAGATAAAAGTACATGAAATTAGAAATTTGTAAATAATTGCGTTGTATAACAAACTATGAGGTAAATAAATAGTTATCTTTGTTAAATAATAGCTATCACTACAACTGATTGTACAATACATCAAACTATAGCTCTCAGCTGAGTACAAGAGCTGAGTATATTCTGAGAATTTTTCGGAGGAATTTCAGAATGCTACGAGACGACTGAAAATTTAGTGGAATGTTCCTCATTAAATACCAAGGCCCCTGTGAAAATTTCAAACCGATTCACTAAGCCGTTAAAAAGTTGTTTAATCTGTTCTCTTTTCGAATTTCCATAAGAGTACGTGTAAAATTAGTTTTCTTTTTTTTTAATAACTTTTTAACGACTTAGTGAATCGGTTTGAAATTTTCACAGGGGCCTTAGTATTTAATGAGGAACATTCTACTAAATTTTCAATCGTCTCGTAGCATTTTGAAATTCTCCGAAAAATCCTCAGAATGTACTCAGCTCTTGTAGTCAGCTGAGAGCTATAGTTTGATGTATTGTACAATCAGTTGTAGTGATAGCTATTATTTAACAAAGATAACTATTTATTTACCTCATAGTTTGTTATACAACGCAATTATTCACCAATTTCTAATTTCATGTACTTTTATCTCCGATTTTATCTCCTAAATATCCTTAAGCATTTATATGTCGATTTAAATTTCCATTTTCGACGTTTGATGAAAAATTAATTGGGCAATACCTACATGAGTTAAATTCAGACAAAATTAACAAATTTTTTTTGAAAAATCTCTTGTAGATTTAGATAAGGGGGGATGGAGGAGGTATAGCCAAAATTATTTTCACGAGAGTTTTTTAAAAAAAAATGTTTCGTTCAAAAAAAAAAAAAAAAATGTAGAAAACAAGACTATGAAAAAATTCCCTTTTGTAGGAAAATTTTTGGCGACTAACCCTATACCCTATCTAATGCAATTTGCCATTTCAATGAATTTATAAAATTTTACGCGTAGCAATAATTGCTTTTTGGTATTTTTCTAATCTGCTTTGCAAAATATATTATAATATCAATAAAATGGATACTTTAAAATGAATATATTTACCTAGATGCTATTTTCGACAAAACTTTTCAAAACTTTTTCAGACAGATATGTATATGATATTATATTAGACTCATATATACACTGCGCGGCTCAGCAAAGCATTTTCGTTTCAAGTTTAATGTAAATAATAACAAACAACTAAGCAGCTACAACTGGTACATATTATCTTTCGGTTCTACAAAGTGGTAATAAAATAACCTATCATTATTGAACGCACTACTTTCCCTTAAGTTCTCTTCTCTTCGTCGCGTATAGAACCTGAATCTGAAATGTTTTGATGAGCCGTAGCATATATGTCTGACCTGTATTATTTTATAAATTTTTAAAATTTGCATATAGTAAAATAGTCATTTGTTGAGAAAGTTTTGCAATAAATATTAAATCGAGTAAATTTTTGTTAGAACGTAAAATAATTTTTTTATTAGTAATAATAAAAATTTCCTGGATAAAACGACCTTAAAATGCAAAATACTTTTACATAATTTTTATGCACTTCATATTGCAGTTTCGTCTCAAATTATGTGTTCATTTTAATAGTCTTAAATTTTTTTGAACTAATTTAGAAACTAATTTTAATATGAAATTGGAGTAAGAAATATTTTATCCCATCAAAAAATGTGGAAAACTTCAACTGTTGACTCAACGAAATCCGGACTCAATGTGCATCAAACACATGCTTGTAGAATTTTTAGACTATTTGCAGATTGTATTATTGACTTTTCTAACCACATATCTGTTTACTATATTTATCATGATAATTGCTACTATCGTGACTCATAGAGTCAATATACGTGGTCGCTCACAATTTTGTGGGTTGTAAAATATTTATAATTGCGGGAGGGGGGGGCTCAAATTGTCGCCCGTGGGAATACCCTTAGGTGAATATCCTAACAACACTAATATCAGTAGTGTTAGTCGATTAATCGATTAATTTGATTCTAGTCGAATAATTGAATATAGTATCAGGCTTCCGTTCATTTAAGTAGCTTTAACGCCTTTAACGAGATTTTATTTTGGGGTGGGGTAATTGGCCGGGGGCCCGGGGGACGTTTTTTTTTCTGCTCGTGAATTGTATTTTTAGGAAAAATTGTTTTTTGTTTGTCCGGCCCTGACTATATATTTCCATAAATAACTCAAAATTTATCGGGATAATAAACACACAAAACACTAAGCACATTTTGAAACTTTATATATAGGTATGTTTTTCTCGAAACTACGTTTTCCAAAACGGTGGGCAAGATAACTATAGCAATTTTCATTCGATTGATTTGAAATTTTACATGTAGCTTCTTAGGTAGATTAGCTAGGGCGGTTCATACAAGATTTTTGAAATTGGTTGACAAAATTTTTTTTTTTGTCTTGATTTTTTGATTTTCAAAAATTTTTTTCAAACTGATGTCTGTGTTACCTTTTGCGCCGCCATTTTGTTTTTTCAACTGGGAAAAAAGAACGATGAATGCAAATTATGGCTTATCCTGAAAATTAGTTTATTCTAATTATAATGAAATTTTATATTGAAACCTTTTGTGGTTAACTTTTAAAACTTTTCTTTAGGGCAAATTTTTTATGAGCATTCAGTCTATAATTGCATTTAAGGGGGTATTCTAGTCTAGAGGTTCGATTTTGAGGTGATTTTACGGGCGTAATAAAAAAAAACAAAAAAACAGTAAACTTTCTTAGTATTCATTTTTTTTGACAGTTTTGTGTATTGATATTTGAAAAGTATAAAAATGTATAAAAATTTAAAAAAAATTCAAAATTGAAATCGGTACAGGCCGGCAAAGTGGGGACTCGAAAAAAAGATGTCTCCTGGTGATTGGAAACATAAAATTTTAATTAATTCTTAATAAACAAGGATGCAGAATTAGTAGGGCGTAGCCGATTTGAAAATTAGATTTTTCCATAAAATGGCGTCCATTTAAAAAAAAATCGTTTTTCGCCTCCTTTTTTAACTTTGAAAATTTTTTAAAAATTGCAAAAACCCCTAGTCGCGTCGGACCAGTTTTGATAGTATTAAGGAGGTCTGTACCAAATTTCAAGTAAATCGGTACATTAGAACTTGAGATATCATGTCAACCGTATCGAAAAAAGTAGTTTCGAGTTAATCTATATTAAAAATTTGAATTTAACACTGAAAAGATGCACAGTGCACAGGGAAAGCATAACCATGCATAACTCCGAAAATAATTCGAATTTCCGTAAATCATTTTAGGGGCTTATTCTTAAAAGTCTGAACTTTGAAAATATGAAAAAAAATCGATTTTTTAGAATTTCTAGGCTACACGGAGAAAAAATTCATAGAAAAATTACTGTGCTCAGCACTACAATCGACGTGTAAAAGGCGAACATATTCAATTTTGTACGGTAAAAATATAAAAATTATAATTAATCATAGAAAATTTAAGGGATAGAATGTTCTTTTCGTAATATTAGCTCCGTAAAATTTGTAAAACAGCACAGTAAAAAGAAAGAGAAAGAAGGTATCAACGCTGTTGAAATGTACGCCACTCATACATGCAAGTCATATAGCCAGGCTGGTGAGTGGTCTTACAAGCAGCAAGCAGTATTCATTACACTGTCTCACAGGACGGACTGTCACCGTTTAATTCATCATTTTGTTACTTCACTATCTTCAGTACTTATTAGAATATATTGTTGCCAATCATTTTTGTATGCATCATAAAGAATCGAAGGTCGGAAAAGATCGGGCATCTTCGAATATGAATTTTCTCTCCGTGTAGAGTATCCCTTAAACGATTATTATTATATTAAAATCTAAACAAAAATAAACAATATATTATCCCGCTAACGTTACGATTTTATGAACCAGTTATTTACATGAATATATCTTTAAGACTTACGAATAAATTTTTCCTTTTTTCATATGGCGGGCGACTCTGTTTCTTTCTTTATGTGTGACAACGACTCTCAGTTATAAATTCATACTCTTGAGTTGTCGCTTGTACTTTATGTTTTTTTTTGCACAACAGCACAAAGAAACTTTAAAATGCAAGGACGCAGGCAGCTTTTATTATGTCAACTTGGTGTTTTTATTTATTCAATATCGTTTGTGTGTTGAGGGGTGTGGGGGTGAGGACACTACAAAAGAAAGAGGCATATACTTAGAGGATGAGTAACTACTTTGTGTTTTGTCGCTCTTTTTGAAATTTAAGAATTATATGAAAATGGTATTAGTATTTTAAAATATAAGAGAGAATAGAGAAGCGTGCGATGCTTTAAGTTTGTACTTAAGTACGTCTTGTGTAACTCTTTATCTCATAATATTATAAATAATTATGTCAGAATTTATAATACTTCAAGTTAAATTTAATTAAAAAAAAAAAAAAAGTTTTAAAAAACCACTGCGAAAAAGTTCTGAAAAATTTTTTTTTTTGAGATTTGGGATTCAGATGAGATTTGGGATATTCTCAAATTCAAATCTGCCACCAAATGTGAACCAGCAAGTTTTAGTTTTGTAGAAAAAGAAATAAAATACTCCTGAAAGAGAGGGTAGCAGCATTCTGCATAACATAGCGAATGTCCGTTTATAAAAATTAGTTTTTCTTGGAAACTAGTTTTGACATAGAATATAATAGTTTAAAGACCTTTTTTATGTGATTTTTTCTCCTCTTTTCAATGGCGTAAAAAAATTTCACAACAATTTTTGAATAAGGGGAAATTTTGGCAAACTACTAATTCACGAAAAATGCCCCAAAAACCATGTTCCGGGCATCGGACGTGTCTGGCTAACGAACCTGTCCAACGGTTTGCAACTTCCAACATTTTCACCAAATTTTGTAACAGTAGGACATTTCATTCGAGAGTTATCGTGCGGACACTTATATAAATTTTAGTGAATATTATTTTCGGTTTCTAGGGACCTCAAAACAAATTTCTACCATAGTCCCGGGCTCGAGTCGCGTCATGACAGTGGCTGTAATAGCTGAATTCCATTCTGGAAATTCGCTAAAATCAACCAGACATTGGGCTGGTAGCACTTGTCTTAACGATTTAACGATTTACTATAGTTCTTAAAATTGATGGAAATTTGAATTTAGTGGGTCAAAATTCTATTAAGTGCAATCCGTCTACTTGTATATGAATAGTGTTCCGTACAAAAACGTTTCAAATAAAAAGTTTTAAATAGTTTCAAATAAAAATTCCTGGAATTCCATATTCCAAATTTTGTTATAGTTTAGAATAACTTGATTTTGTGACATGTCTCACCATGAATTTTCTTATTCTAAATCTAATGAAATTTGGAATACGGAATTTCAGGAATTTTTTTTGAAACTTTTTAAAACTTTTTCGCCGTATGAATTTTTAAAATGTATTTTGTTCTCGTGAAATTCATTAGCAAAGATTTAGAATATTCTAAGAAAATTTCGAAAATCCTCAAAATAGAGTATAAATTCGTTATTCATTTTTTTTTCACTCATATTATTAAGCTTATACGGAGATCTAAGGAGGAATTTTGGGTGCTTTTCGATTTTTTTTTTCAGATGACGCTTATGAAAATCATATTAAGGATAAAATTCTCTGTTAAGCCATACAAAGGTGGGCCCATTAGTATACTTCAAAATTATATTACGGTGAAAGAGGCCTGTTTTGAAATGTGGAATTATGAAGCTACATTATCGAAACACTTTTCCTGCTGTATTTAATTTCGACTGGACTGAATAGCTGAAAATTCGACGATATTTCATTAATTATAATTTTGTAACATGAAAATTGGAAAAGTGTTAGTTATTATCGAACAATAAAAATGGCATTAGCTAGTAGCGGTCATTGTTATTTTTCATAATTGTTATTTTTGATAAATAGAATGTAATTTCTACTAACTCAATTTCAATTTCAAAATGACAATAGCTGGATTATTGTATGTAGGTATCTTTATGAATTGGTTAAACACAACACTACTAGAAATTTTTTCGTTTTGATTGGATGAGCGTACGGCGTATGTCTCCCCCCCCTCACCTCGGGTGATTCGCTGACTCATTGATTGTGTTATTGTTGTGTTTCGATGTTGTTGTTTGCTTTTTTGGAAAATTTAAAAATTGCAAATACCAAATACAGCAGTCCTCAATTATTCGGTTTGGAGTAAAGAATATTTTGAACAAGTTTAGTTACGCAGTGAAAGAATTTTGATCATTTTTTTTTACAGAAGAAATAAAAATTTTAGAGCTAGAATTACTTTGACAAAATTACAAATAATATTGAATGGAACAAAGCAAAATTTGTGCTTGGTGGCGTCATTTCCCAAAGATCTTCGGGTAATAAAATAAATTGGGTAACGATAGGTTTTCTATATACTGATTTCTTGATACTAAACATACAATTTTGGAACAGTTGGGATTTTTAGGACGTGGGAAAAAATTCGTTTCGGATTTACTTCAAATATCAGTATATTATCGAAAATGTATACCTGCCTATATTTATTTTGCTGCCAAGACCATCAAAGTAACGGAAGCATTTCCGTTTTGGAGGGAAATAGGTGCTTTTTGAACAATTTTTGGTTTCATGTCTGTCTGTCTGTCTGTATGTCCATCTGTGTGTCCACCCATATCCCATCAAGTCCCATAACTTTGGAACTATTTGATAGTTCCAATTTCTAGATGAAACTTCTAGAAATTGTACGATTTCGTTCCTAGCTGGTCCCCTACGAAATGTTCAAAAACGGTTTGCCCTATCAGCTTATGTTTTAAGGTTATTCTTGTTTCAAATATGACGTTAATAATAATATGATAAGACGCAAATTTTTAAGCGCCAAATCACTTTAAAGATTGGATAAAAGCTTGCTAAGAATACGAGGAAGCTGTGTGTTATTCCCTTCACCTACTATTGGTAATGTATTTTAAATTAAATTGAGTTAAATTCCGTCAGTTTTTTTCAAATATGGAATCGCGGAATTGTATCGAAATATGTTCGATTTTTTTCTGTTATTCTAAAATTTTGATGGTAAGCATTATTAAGTGCAAAAAAAAAAAAAATATTAATCCATCATACATGATTCAAATTTATTTATCGATAAATATTGAATTAAACAATAAATATTAATTATCTATCTATGTCAGTTGTATATTAATTGACATATTTGTTTATTTGTATAATATTCCCTGTTTTCCAATTTTCCCAGTTTTTCCAGTATTTAATATTTTCTGTATATTATATTCGAATAATTAACGTCATTTTTATCATGTTGGCTAGCTTGGGCTTTGATTAAATGATGTTTCATATGAAAAATTGTTCAATATTTTTATTTTTTTCTATTTAAATGAATAATTTATATCACAATTTATTATAAATAATAAAATTGGTTAAAATATGTTTGTGCTATTGTTGCTAATTGTGCCCTAAAATTTACGGGTCATGTCTGAGCAAAAAAAAAAAAAATTCAACACCGTTGAAAAAACTTTCTATTTTCCAACTATACAAAAAAAAACATTTTTTACACCTGTGCGTTTCATTACAAAAATATAATTAACAAATTTTTTGTAAAATTAACATATTAAATGTTAATAACAATATAAAACTCACTTTATATCAGTGTATGGTTGAAATAGGCCGGAAAAACCACAAGAAACAAAGTTTAAATCCGTACCATCATTTTCCAAGTGGATTATTCGTTGGACGCGCCTGTCTGTCTGTCTGTCCGTTCCCTCCCCTTCCCCGAGAGAGTCCTTTGTATTACATATGACGAAGATATATTAAATTCGTGTAAATCTCTCTAGTGAACCGTAGATGTATTTAAATATATAATTATATTATTTTGAGTTGAAGCTGGATTCATTTATAACCCATTTATTAGAGATGACTATATTTCGGATTAGCTACTTTTCGGATCTCTTGTACCGCCTTTTTGCCTTTGTCACAATTTCTGTGACAGTGGGCTCAGGCCCGACGAGAGGGTCGGGTAGTCGGGATTGTAGCCCCGGAGCCCAGGTTTGAGGAGGCGACCCGTAGCTGTCCGGGATAAAGAATCCGGGAAAAAAGTTAATTTGCTCACCACTTATTTTTTTTTTGGGGGGGGGGAGGAAATTTAAAAAAAATGCGGTTTATTCCCGGGGCCCTTCACTTTTTTCCACGGCCCTGACAGTGGGTTTTAAATTTACTAACTGCCGAATCAAAATTGGAACTATGGTGAGCACTAATTCAATTAAAGGTTTGTAATTTTGTATTTTTAGTATCTTTCAGGGGGGAATTCAGCTCTCAAACTTTGAGGGGGTCATATTTTTTTTTTAAAACTTCATTTTTTTGATGCTACAAATTTTTAAAAATTAAAAGAACACTTTAATGAATTTTTTTAAAGCCCTAAAATTTTTTTTGTAAGTTTAGTGACGTCACAAAGTTAAAAATTCTTTTTTTTCTCAGTTTAAGCTCTATGAGAGTGGTTTGAAATGGCAAAGATTAGTTAAATTAGGATAATTTCGGTATGAACTTTTTTAGTTTTGCTATAAAAATACTCCAATTCCTTTTATGAATGTGACTAATCCAACAGAAGACCCCTTTCTAGTTGTCTTAAGCGCCGAAAAGAGCGACTTCGAAAATCTATAATTTACGTCCAATTTTAACGTTCTATCATTTTATTTACGGTTTTTACGGAACTAAAAAATATTTTATTGACCTTAATGACGTCACCAATTTAAAAAATTTCTTTTACTTCCAAAGCAAGCCCTCTATTGGAATGATTAGAATTAGAGTAATTTCGGTATGAACTTCTTGTTTTTGTTATCGAAATGACCGAATTCCTTTTAGTGGTCCTCAAACGATTTTCGACAGTTTCATTATAAAAATGGAACAAAAACTATATTCGTATTATAAAAACAATTTCAAAAGCTATTTGGAAATTAATGTATGAACCAATATTCGAATCAAATTACTATTAAACAATCGCTTTTACTTACAAACCCAATAATAACAATTTGAAAACAATTTCATATATTATTATCAAGCACAAAAGATAGCAAGTTACCTCATTTTCATTTACTTAATATTACCCTTCGATACTTCTCTTAACATTTTCACTATATATTCTTAGAATGGAATTAAATACCCTCTGTTTTATAGTAAATTGGTGAAATAGTTACGCTAAGTTTGATTCGAGATAAATCTGATACGATTACGATTAACGTTTCACGAAAATTAAAGAGCTACGGAGCACAAATACGAAGCAGAAACACAATTAAATGGTATAGTGAAGGAAGCATTGTCTACTGTTTATTGAAATATCAGCTGTACATACCAATTGCACATTGTTTACATGCTATCGTTTGACAATGGGGAGTTGGCAGTAAGGGCAAAATAAGTTGGTTATTATTGTAGTTAATAGTTTTTAAATAAGTGAATACGATTTGACACACCAGGGTTGACTAAAGTTTTAAGAATAATGAAATATAATTCAAAATACGAACACGTATAGTGATGTAATTTTTTTTAATAATATGTAGGGGAGGGTAAAGTGGCCACTCTAAGACAAGATGAGTATTTAGCATATATAGTTGCTTTAGCGTGGAACAAATAACCATCAATATATCAACAATATCTTGACAGGTATTTTTGCAATTTTTGTTTTTTGCAACAGGTGCAAAGTGACCACTTTACTCCACTATGTTGGGTAAAGTGGCCAGGAGTACCCATTTTAATCCAAAAAGAAATCTTGAAGTAATAAACATGTTTATATTCAAAATAAATATCATCATAAGGGTTCCTTTTTCACATTTTTCTCGGAACCCTAAAAACTGATTTCAGGCAATTTTGTTTATAAAATATAAAGAACTAAATAAAAGTTCTAAATTTAATATAATATGTTAAAATATTTTAAGAATTCAATTTGAGCAGCGATCGGAGACACTGACCACTTTGCGCCATTATAAGCCTGGCCACTTTTGCCCGTTAGACGCCATTTCGGTAAACCACAACTAATTTCAAGAAAAAACTTTCTGATTCATCGACAACTATATTATTTTAAAGGTAATTAGACATAGATTTTAGCTATCTCAATTAAAAAATTGTATTCGTAATTAATAAAAAAAAAATGAGAATAAAACTTAAAACTTACCTTATATCAATACTCGAAAATTAAGAGAATTTGTTATAATTCATACAATCTAGTGAACTGGTCATTGACGTTTTAATAGAATACTAATGGCTTCTCTACAGACTAGTATTCAACTTCGCCACAAGATTGGAGCCACTCTACTTCCACTGGCCACTTTACCCCAGTCTCCCCTATTTAGTAAAAAAAAATTGCCTGATGAGGAAACTTCCATGGTTTCGAAACGTCGCAAATAAATAAATAGTCATTTTATATTACTAACTGTTGGTGATTTTTCTCCCAAACTTTATTCTTTAATTAATGAAAATGAATAATCGTTTCTTTTCAAGTTTATATAATTCTCTTTGTTTCTCGAAAATGTTAATTAACACTTTTGTATTTACGTTATTAAAATTAATAATCACCCCCACCTCTACTTATCCAAGAGAAAACTTGTCAGCCTTATCATCATTCGTACATGTTCTCACCAAGAGTGTGGGAATGGGACTAATCCTTTCTGTCTTTGTGAATGAATATTGAATGCAAAAATCAGAAATGTCCCAATTCAAGCCTTTTTGCGGTAGGTATATAAAATAGGAAAGTAGGTAAAATAATATAATTTTTTTTTTAGTAATTGTTTTGTTATTTTACAAACTCTAAACAATATTTTTTATATGCAAATTCAGTTTTTGGAATTAGGTTAGTTCAGAATTTTTAAGATTTTTTCACTCATCCACTGTCAACTCGTTCTTGTCGAATAATATCAAGAAGATATTACCTTTATTCTATAAGTAGCTAGAAACCGTTCCTCTAATATACAGTCTGTTAAGTAAGATCGTGGTCGACCGTACTCACAACTGGTAAAAGTATTTCTGTAAATATTTTATGAGCAGATAGAGTGAACCTTTGTCATCGATACACTTTAAAGAAAGATTCAGTTGTTTGTCTTTTGTTAGAATAACAAGTGAAGTACCATGGGTGCCAAATACGCAATACGAATACCAAATCTGGCATCATTACATTGAATTGGCCGTCACAGTCGCCGGATACCAATCCGATTGGGCACATATCAAGTAAAAATTTCGAAGAAAACACATATATACATTTAAAGCAGTTAACTCGCCGCAGATTCGTCGCATTTGGAGGACCTTGCCGCTAGAGTATGCCTCGAAGATACCGTCACCACCGGCGATTATCGACGCCGCGCCGGTGGTGACTGGACACCTTATTAAGCTAAGTGCATCGCAGTCCTCATCAAGAAATAAATTTTTACATAAATTATTTCGACCACGATCTTACTTAACAGACTTGTATGTTTGAAAATTAATCATTAACCAAATGAGGGTGTTTGTGAGGAAAATGGTTGAATTGTTTGGGGGGGGGGGATTAAGAGGAAATTGTTTTCAATTTAGAACATTTATGTAAATATCATGTACATCTCTTACTCAAAATATATTACAGGGAAGATTCTGCTTTATTGAATCAAAAAACTCACTTCAAGAAACATTTTCGTTTGAATACAGCGAAAATTCTTTTTATGCGGTGGATAAGAACCGGTGGATAATTTCGTGCGGATTTTAGGAAAAACTCTTTTTAATATGTGGTGCATTGGAATTGCATAAAAAACCCCACAATTTCTCTAGAAATTGCTGTTCTAAACAAGATAATGGAATAACTTACACTATATACTTTTTATAATATTGTAAAGATTGCAATGCATACATATGTAAAAAAAAATTAAATGATGTAATAATTATACATTTATGTAATGTGATGATAGAATGCGTTAAAAACAGTCAACAGTAAACTTTATCGCAAATTAATGCTCAAATTTCGTACTTTTTCTTACTTTTTATTCATATTTTTTTTGAAAACCGCACGAAAAAAAGTTATCCTGTAGATAGGTAATTTTGGTGGCGTACTTTTTAGGATTCCAGACCGGGGAAAGTCCAGTAGATTTGGGTATAATAGTGTACTAAATGTACATTTCTTTGGAAAAATATGAAATATTTCCAGTACTGAGTACAGAACTCTTATTTACTGCGTGTACAGCACGCAATTGGTGAATTTTTTTAAAATTAATTTTTACAGTTCATTTGATATACATATTTTTTCATACATAAAGAAAATTCCTGAACATTTTTTTTCCATTATCTATAATTATGTTTATATATCATACTTTAATTTAATCAAAAAAAGAAAAAAAATTGTAAAAATAAAAATAAATTCTACAACATTGTTTCAAGTGAATACTTTATTAAGAACAGAACATGCACGCGCTAGAAAGAGAGGGAGAAACATAAATATTTCATTTTTCTGGATAAAGAGTTATTTACAAAACTTTTTAAGAATCAGCTGAAAACGTGCTCTTTGTGCCAAAGTAAATTTATTTTGTGGGCTGGTTTCGCCCGGCCCGCCACTGGTGTGAGTTGAATAAATAAATTTTTAACTTAAACTTTATTTCCGGGCCATAAATCGTAAATTTTATTATGCCAATAAAATTTATAAACGAATAAACTCTGGGTAATAAACATTCTGTCTTAAAAATTTTAACTTAATTTATTTAAATTCTTCGTGACTTTTTGCCGGGAGGTTGTTTTTGAGAAAATTAAAATGTACTTTTTAAATGGAAAAGTTCCCAAAGATGGTAATAAAACAAATTTTCAAGCGTCAAGTCAAGTTTGGCTGTTTAACTAATACAAAACAGTATGCAGTTTTCTTATCTGTACTTTTTCGTCTTTTCATTACATTTGTGGATAATGAATGACGTATGTAATTACGTTTAGTATGAATTGATTTACTAATTTTGTCTTAAATGTTTTTTTTTGTCTGGAATCTTCAAATAGTTTAAATAGTTTAATGGAAGAAATTGATTTCCAAAGGAAAAAAAAAACTAAAAACTTTAAAATGAATCACAAGCTTTGTCCCAATTTTGAACCCAATTTTTCAAGCTAAATATACAATAAAGTCAATATGACAATCTAGTTTTTATTTTTTTTTTTGGGGGGGGGGGGTTAAAACCTCCTAAAGACATACCTTGGATACTAACTCAATCCAAATATATTTAAGCTCTTTAAATTCAGTTGATGAATATATGCATACCAGAATTTCCGGAAATTACAAAACAAAATATGAACTTTAAAGGAGTCTCCACATTCTCGCCGAGGTTGGACGAAACGAGAATGTAGAGGGTCAATTCGTTGTGTCTCGCGGTTGGTGTTTTAATGCTATTCATATGGCTGAGCCAACCTCAGCGAGCAACTCGACGAGGAACCTCGTCCAATCTCGGCGAGAATGTGGAGACTCCTTAAGTAAAAGCAATATCGGGAATAAGTTAAAAGTTCATATCCACAAAACGACGGGTGTCATGGAAATATCGAAAAGTATGGAAATTTGGCGTAAAAATGTTTTGGATGACTAAAATACCCTTCCCCCCTACTGCTCGATAGATAAATTATCGCTGAAACCGCCAAAAAGTGAGTTGTACGGTCTGTAAAATGGATTTTGAATTCGGCCCACACTTTGATGGCCGGAAAAGCTTCCGGAAAAAGTTGACAGTAAATAAATATCATATTATTACTTACGTATTTTTATTACATATGTATCTATAGAAATTTTTCAAACACGGCACTACTGTGGTATCAAATCACGTTCTATTGTAATAAATGTTGAATCCATTAATCAAAATGTTGGACATCTAAGACATTTCTAGGTATCTATTTTTTTTTTTTTTTTTTGTATTTAAATAAAAATGTCATTTGGTATTTATCTCACTGCTACAGAAAAAAATACACAACCAAGAAGTGAATATAGCACATAGCTTCCTCGTTTGTACTCGTTGCTTGCTTGCGGTATAGTCATTTTCGGTTTCGAGAGAAACGTCGAAAAAAAAACAAATTGTGTTTGTGAATATTGTCGTGAAACTAGATGACATTTTTTCTTTGACAAAATTAAATTTTTTGATTTGAGAAACTAAGAGGTGGTAGTTTTTTGTTTTTTTTTTTATTAATTTGTTGGGAGGGCCAGGCAATTTGAAGACGATTCACTAGTTAATTTATGAGATAATATAAAAAGAACTGTACAAAAATGTTATTTTATCATTATTTTTTCACATTCACCAATATCTATATGTATTGATACTGATGTTTGTAATACTAATTCATAACTTTATATACTTACATGCCTTAATACAACTACTTTAAGTATATCTTATCCGTAATGTTCAAAATCTTGTGGTGCTGACAGGACCGTACTTATATTTTCAAAACTTAAATCGTTAGTTAATCGGGGTAAATACAATTTTTTTTCTTTTTTTAAATTGTATCGGTATATATTCTTTATTAACCATTAGCTGTTAGTAAAAATTAGTTTCAAGTTACAAAAAAGCGTTATTTTAAAAAAAGTACAAAAATTTTAACTTTATTTAAATTAAAATTGTTGAAAATGTGACTGACTGACTGTAACTTAAAACTTGTTAATAAAAAAATAACCTGTTATTTAAAAAAAATATTTTTACGAAAACAAAACTCTCACATTTTACTGGAAAAAAAAAGACAATTGATACACATAAATCATTTACTTGTAACATCAAAAAATACCTTACACGATACATAAAATAAAAATCAGACAAACAAGTTGTGACAAGAAATGTATACACGCATATCTAAAATATATTCAAAATATACCGATATAAAAGGGTATTACCCGTATATAGGCATCGATAATTACCTATTATTTATATCTAAAATCGCATCAGAATGTTTTATCCAAAAAAAAAAAAAAAAAAATTAATATATAATTTTTAATACCTTAAAAACAAAGACAATACTGTCAGCCCCATAATCTTTTCGATCAATGCTTATCCATTACTAATGTAGTTTTTTCTTTTGTTTTCAGGTAAGATAACACACTACGTCAGTTACACTAGTCCATTAAGAAAATAAAGACATAAAACAATTCGTCAGGTAAATATATAACTAATTGCAATTTTGTCTCTAATTGTAAATGAAACTATTTCAACGAGAAATAAGTTGAAAAAGTTATAACTGGCCATTTTATCGCATTGCTTATGATAGTTTTTTTTTTCTTTTTGAAAAACTATTTTGGATGATAAAATTTCTACAGGGTGTAAAATAAATAATTTTCGTCCTTTTGTGGGTGACTCATAGCACCTAGTAGACACTAAAACCGCAGGAATTTTTTCGGAATTAACAGTCGCGTCACCCCTCAAAAGGATAAGAGTTATTTCCCTTACACCCTGTATATATATATATATATATATATATATATATATATATATATGTATATATATATATATATATATATATATATATGTATATATATATATATATATGTATATATATATATATATATATATATATATATATATACAGGGTGTAAGGGAAATAACTCTTATCCTTTTGAGGGGTGACGCGACTGTTAATTTTGGAAAAATTCCTGCGGTTTTAGTGTCTACAGGGTGCTATGAGTCATCCCACAGAAGGACGAAAGTTATTTGTGTTACACCCTGTATATAGAATTTAATTACAAGATCATGTATAAAATTAGTTTTGAATTGGAAACACACAAATTTTTTACGACATTTTTACTTTAAGTGTCCATACATAATGGGGACGTCTCTACTTTAATGAACAAATGTATTTTTGATAGTAATGGGATGCTTTTTTACTCTGAGAAAAAAACTTTTGTTTTTGTGCAAAGTTCGAACAAAGTCAGCGACATTTTTCCGTAGAAATCAGACGTTATCCCGGGGTAAAAAGTGGCGTATATGTCCTCCCGTTCGTTCCTTCAGCTATTTCCGTACAAAATTTCAAGTTTGGATTGCTTAAGTGATGGAAGCGTGAAAGCAAGACAGACAAACCGACTCAATATAATACTTTTCAGTGTGTGTATGCTTGAAAATTAAAAAAAAATTTATTATTTAATGGCGTAACTATACTAAAATAATGAAAACAAAATAGAAAATGTAAAAAAAAATATTGACAAGCAAAAAAATTTGTGGTTAAAAAAAAAAATTCTGGTGTATGTAAAATAAAATTTTAATTATATTTCATTCACACTTGTTTTGTCAAACACATCGACATACATACACAAACATGTTTGTCGCGCCATTTTGGAATTTAGTTGGAAATAAATATTTTTTGAAATGTGATAAAACAATTACTTGTGTGCTGTACATGAAATTTTGACATGAATTGCATCATGTATATGTGGTTAAACTTTTTTGAAAACATGGCTTTTGTAGTTGTGTTTGGTAATTGAATACGAATGAACTGATTCGAAGCTATTTTATTCGAGTACCTACTTGGATCACTTTTTCCAAAAAAAAAGTGTAACTTCAATTAAATAGAGATTGAGATAGAATAATGTAGATAGAGATAGTTGAACAAAAGTTTCAGTGTTAGAAGTTTTTTAATTGGTTTAAGAGCTGAATATATGGTCCTTCCATTTAGATGCTTAGTTTTTCATGTTAATAGATTTGAGCGTTACTTTATGGTATTCCATTATTTTACTTTGCAAAAATACCACCGTTATTTTTCAAAATACACTGCTGATCTGATTAAGAGAAATAAAAATGCGTATATATATATATATATATATATATATATATATATATATATATATATACAGGGTGTAATTTTAATAACTCTTATAACTTTTGGTGAATTCCAATAAAATTTTACGATGACTTAGAACGGAATTTGTTGGAAACAAATAGCTTAAAACATAGCTATGTTGCTTCTAACAAATTCCGTTCTAAATCAACGTAAAATTTTAACGAAATTCACCAAAAGGTATAAGAGTCATTAAAATTCCACCCTGTATACATATATAATGATGTGTACTTAAAAAAAACCTAATGTTTTTTTATATCTGTGTGACCAATACATACGCATTTTTCTTTCTCTCAATCAGAGCACTAGTGTAAAAGTGGTATTTTTACAAAGTAAAATATTTGCTTAGTTTTGCCTCTACAAGCCCTTTTGTAGAATTGTTCCCGGCTTAACCCACAGGAATGGATATGTCCATTAAAAGGAAACATTTTGTCAGTATAAGCATTTTTTCTGTCTCTTATTCTTTTCGAGATCTAAGTCCGAAATCTAGACAGGTCTCTAGTGCCATTCCTTAATTATGTTGACTGTGGTTTTTCCAGCTTCGTCCAAGGAAAATTACCACAATTTTCCCCTCTAGTCCGCTCGTAAATTCAAACTTTTTTCTATGTCGCAGTGTTTCCGAGATATCGTAAAATGAATATAATTTTAACTTCTAAATCTAGGGGATAATTTCACTCCTTAACTATGTAAAATATAGTCTTTTAGTAAAACATTTAAGCTATACAAGAAAATTTATCCTCATTTTTTCCTCTCTAACCCCCCAACCAATGTCAAGCCGGATCTTGTTTAACTTACAGGAGGGGGTAGCTCTTTTAAGGAGTAAAATTTCGTTAATTTAAAGTTATTTTCTGTCTTCTATAATTTCCGAGATATTTTAAAAACAAATATAATTTTAATGCCCAACCTCGGGGGGCCAATTTTACTCTTTAAAAACGGAAAATGATCAATAAAACCCTATTCTCGTAACGCATATCACAATATTTTTTCAGGTAGGTATTTTTTCAGGTAGTCCATAAGAATCCCTGTCACTTTATTAGTTTGGGATAACAGAAAACTATTCCTGTCAATTTTAAAATTTCTCTTCTTATTGACGGCATTAACGGAAACTTTTCATGTTTCTATTGCCTTGACATAAGTTTTAAAGGAATTTTTTCTAACAGAATCCGTAAATGATTAATTGACGTCATTCTCCCAACCGCCTTGAGCCCTTCTCCTTCTTTTTTTACGATAAATTATTTTCAACAAATTGACTCATCAAAAGTAAATTAAAGACTATTTTGGAACTTTTTATAGACGCGTAGAAAAATAGAATAAAAAAAAATATGAAATACTCAAAGAAAATTACAACTCTTTTCTTCTATTTTCACACATAAAAACACAATTAATATAACGCATCATCATATAAACGTAATGACTAAGCAATTTCCTTGGTGTTGTTGAAAATGCGTCAATTTTCTTTATTATCGTCCTTCGCTCCTCGAAACATAAATAATTTTTAGGTAACTTTTTTTTCTCATTCATCAGTTTTTGTTCAGTCAATATATATATATATATATATATACAGGCTGGTCCAGATTTATGTACCATAATTACTATAGAGTTGATAGTACGTTTAAAAATAAAAATAAATTGTACCTTTTCATGTACACATTTTTCTAAAACTCCTTAATAAAGGAGATACCCTTTTCTTTAAATATTTCGCAAACGCTTTTGAATAACGGATTAATATTTTAGGAGTGCGCATCTTGCATTAGAGTAATTAAATTTATAAGGTGTAAGTTATTATTACGTGATAGTCAGGTACAAAAGTACCTATATTTCAGCGAAAAAATTTTCTTTTATCAAAAATTAAATAATGTATTACCTAATATTCTTCAGTGATTATATTTCTATACCACTTTTTTTTTTTTTTTTTAATTTCCACGGGCTTATGTTGTAGCAATATAAAGGCATTGTTGAAAAAGCGTTGTAAAAACGTTGAAAAATGATGTTTATAAATTAAAAAACGGCGTAGTGAATAATTTTTATTTCTTATTAAATATGGTTTGTAACTTCATATCAAATTCCCATAAAAGCCCGTGTTAATGAAATCGTTTTTCTCAAAATTGGGGTAGTTAATTTTTTTTTTCGGTATAGGGTCGTATTATTGGTATTGAATTAAATAAATGTCTAGAGAAGTTTACCTTAAACAAAATTCTTAACAATATGATTCTGCAGATTCTGAATCACCCTGTATATGTATGTCGGTACTTACTTTTTAAGATTTTATCACTTTATCGTATTCCGTTGTTGATTTTCATTCAAAGAAAAGGAGCGATCTTGAAAGTAATTTGTGGAAGAAGAGTTTTTCTCTTACGATTTCCCACCCCACTACGTACTTACGATATCTGTTGTGTACGCGTGGTTGGAAATTTATATTGAAATTCCTTGCATTTTCTCTCGCGGCCACAATAAAGAAAGGAAGAAGAAGTTTTGTTTGCCGCAAAAGCAAATTTTCTTTTTCTGACAGAAATACTAATTATTATTGATGCGTATGGCTTCTTACTAAACTGTTATCATGTTATAGACGTGTAGATTTTGGTCTTCTCTAACTGAAATTTACCGCCTCTTAAAAGGCTTGCCTTGCTGCAATCGATGCAAAAGTAAATTGGTTTTAATTAAGTTTTATCAAGGTATTGAGTCGTACACAGGCCCGACGAGAGAGTGGGGTAGCCGGGGTTGTAGCCCCGGGGCAACCCAGGCATGAGGTAGGAGCCCGTAGTTGTTGGCAGAGGGCCCGGAAAAAAAAATTAAAATTTTTTTTTGCACACCTCTTATTTTTATGGGAGGAAATTTTTAAAAAATGCTGTTGACTCCACGGCCCTCGTCGTACAGTTCTGAAAAGAATTATTTTGATTTTTTTTTTCTTCCATTTTCTGAAAGTATAGACTTTTAAAAATGTGTCCCAAAAAGGAAATTTAAAAATTTTCAAAAATTTACGAAGTTTTAAAACATTTGTTTTAAAACGGTAGGTATCAGGTGAATGTATTTTTCTTGAAACTACATTTTTCTAGCTGGTCAACATGATATTTCAAATTCTATTTATTTAATTGATTCGAATTTGATATATACCTTCAATATATATTGCAAAATTTTAAATTTTACTATTTAAAAAACAAAAATAAAAGAGTCTGAAGCAATCGCCATTTTTAAATTTTTAAAACTTTTTTTTTTCATTGTAGTTCTTTTTAGGATTACAACTTTTCCAAACCAAAATCTTTTCTTTTTTTTTGTTGCAAATGGACACAAATTCCAAAATCAATGTCCATATTTAAATCGTTACTTATAAGCCCTGGACTTTTAATTTATTTACAAAATTTTTTCTATACTTATGTTCTTAAAATATGAATAAACAGATGGTAAAAAAATGGACTTTTATTAATTCCTAAAATAAATAAAATAATGTAAAAAAATGTTTTTTAAGAAAAAGCTTTTATTTAAAAATGGGCTAAAAAAAATAAAATAACTTTTGAGTGAAGTTTGAAGCAATATGCATCAACATAATTTATAAAAGCTTGAGGCGTTATCATTAATTATTTCTGTTTTGGATATAAGTGTAGCTATTTTACTTTTCAGTACTTACCCAACTTAATTAAACGCCTCAAGCTTTTATAAATTATGTTGCATATTATTTCAAACTTCACTCAAAAGTTATTTTATTTTTTTTAGCCCATTTTCAAATAAAAGATTTTTCTTAAAAAAACATTTTTTTACTTTATTTTATTTTCTACTTTTTAGTCTGATTACAATTAATTTAAAAAAAAGAAAGAAAAAAACAAGAAGTAATTTTTTTACCTATAATTTAATCAGTTAATTTATCCTAATCAGACATAACTATGGAAACAAAAAATTGTAATGTAAAATCAATGGACAATATTTGACAATTCGAAATGTAAAAAAGTTGCATAGGACTAAAAATCAACACTTTTGGTTTGGGGCAATCTAGGGCAAAACTAATTATACAATATTGCATTGCCATCAAGTTTAGATACGTATGCAAAATTTGAAACCTCCACCTCAATTAGAACCTGTCTAAATTTTGATTCCAAGATTTGATCTAAACCAACATACTAACATAGCAAGTTAAATAAAAGCTTTTAAAAAGACCGAAATTTTTGCTCTTTGGACTAGAACTGAACTCCCTTAATATTCTTACTTAAGAAGAAAATCCACTATAAAATCCAGTGTAAGCTAGTTGGTCCTTCGAATCCATTTCACCCAAAACTAAACACACTGAAACAATAAACATAAGCTATCTTGGTAATCTTAAAATAATTAAAGAAAACTCAAAATGAATAAACACAAAGCTGTGTAAAAAATTAAACTCAGAAATAAGAGAGTAAATTAAAATGATTTTTTACTTTTTAATAAATCCATGCGGTACAATACAATTGTGTCACTGAGCTTTGCAGTAATTAAATTTTAAAAACAAACTTTTTTCTTTATCACTTTACGCTAGTCGTTATTTATTTTAAAAACAGTTTCTAGAAAAGCAAAGCAACGCAAGGGAAAAAGAACACAAAACCAAATTTGTGTAAAAAACTAATATAACTCAAGCGTTATGTCATGTTACAATTTAAAAAGAAAAAAAAATTCAGAACATATATTGTCGTTTCTTTGACTTGCCTTTAACTTACTCTATGTTATGTAATTAAAGAACAAAAAAGTTTTATTTCTAAATTAAAACCGTTTTACACATTTTGGAATGTAAGAAAAAGAACGTTTTAGAAATGAAAGTATTACAAACATATATCTCATTGTATATGAGCCGTTTATTTTAAAAACGACCCAAGTTCATTTTCAAAATAAAGAAAATCAAGCTAACATTTCTTTTGTATTCGTATTTATCCGCGACTTCGCTCGTGTGCTGTTTGAAATTATGACATCTGACAACGTTAGAGTGTACTTTTATCGCGTCACTATTGAGTACTGTTACTTTTCTCTTGAGTAGACTATAACATTCTTGTAATAACATGCAAAGTTCGAATGAAGTCAGTGATTCTTTTATTATATCGTTTTAAATACATTTTCCCACTGGAATGCGATTTTCCACAAGATTAAGATATTTTCTCGGAGGTAAATAGTAGACTTTGTGCTTTTTCGTCCGTTTTGTTAACAATATCCGTTCTTTAATAGTCAACTGTTTTAATTTAATATTTTTTTTCCGGGATAAGAAGTAGGCTATAACCGTACCTCTCCCGTAAACTATGTCTATGCAAAGTTTCAAGTTGATTAGTAAAGCTATTTTTAATAGTTTAAAAAAAAATTGGATGGATTAGAATTTTTAACCAGTTATACTCATTCAAATATGCACAGTTTCGTGTTCTAACGGATTCGTCGTCGGTTGTTATGAATCGGTTTTGTTACTTACTCGTGGGTCCGTTTATTTATATAATGATGTTATTAATTGTTGTCATATATTTTTGTAAGTCCATTGTAATGAATAATAAAACTTAAACACAACGAAACCGCCGTTATGATAAAAATGTGTCCCTGTGTTTATTTTGTGTCCATGTTAAAGTTAGGAAAACTCTTACAACAATAAAAATTAAAAGTTAAATGAATTAAGGTCCCACAGCTTATTGTTGGAAAGGCGGGTTACTTCCCCTTTCCATATTCAAACCCTAATTGAATTCTCTTCCCGACGACCATCAATATAAATCCCACATACAATTCCATCCCGCTCCCCTCGCACCACAACGACACATACAACCCTAAACGTCGCCGTCATTGTGGTGCAAAGTTATACTATTGACGATAGTTATTACTGGGAGCGTGATTGCATGTTACAACCACGTTAGGTAAACGTTAATACATACATATATGTGATGTAGGTTGCATAAAAACTTTCGCTGATGTATCCCGGTTACAGTGTACAAAACTATTTAGGTTCCGAATTATCAATTAAAAGTGTTAGTCGTTAAATATCCCTATGCAGAAATAAATATACTTGAGCCACTTTTAAAATAAACGGTTCATACGTGTATAAAAGTTGACAGTGTTATATATACCATTGTTGTTAAGTGGATTCATTGTACAGTAATTTATATTAAAATATACGCCAACATTTAAAGAACAATAAAGCAGAATAGAGCAAACATTCAAACTGAAAGAGCGTCGACATTTTACGTACATCGCGCGTCTGTCTTGTGAAAATTTAATATTTACTAACGAGCGTACGAGAAGCGACTGGCTGGGAAAACAAGAAATTACTTACATCTTACTACGTAGTAAAAAATAACATTTGGAAGAAGAAATGGTTTTTTTTCTGTTTATTTTTTTTTGGAAAAATAGTCAGAATATTTTTTTTTTTTTTTGTGAAAATCACCAGGCGCGCTTGTTTTTTCCATGCTCTTGTTTTTGTTTATTGTTATTGTTTTCTTAGGTGCGATAATTTTTCTCGACATTTATGGCAATCTAAATTGTGAGGGAATTTTTATTGGGAACGAAAATAGTTGTCTCAGCAGATTAAATTGGAGAGTGGTGTTATAAAAAAAAAAAAAAATACACTGCCAGTGGGAGGGAGTGGTGGTACATAGCTTCCTCACACTTAACAAAAATGATTTTGCTCTTAAACTACATCAAATTTCGTATTCTTGTCATGTCATGTTTGAAAGAGGAAAACATTAAGACCAGGATAGGATGAAGTGTTCCGTAACTTTTCGGCTATATACAGCAATGATTCTTTTTATAATACACGTGCGAGAAAGTAACAAACATATTTCGTAGTCTTTTTAGGAAAGAAAGAAATATATTTTTTATTCATTTAAACATGTACTACGAATATATAATTTGTATACAGGTGTTTCATAGTATGAAATGCATTTTTAATACGAAGTACATTTATTTTTTTACAAAAGTATAAATTTTTAAAGATAATTTTAAAAATATTGTTTAAAATTATTCTTAAAATTAAAAAAAATTTGTTCGATATTTGACGAATCAATTTGGAGTGTCACAACTGTGACATGAGATATTTTTTTGCCTTTCGTCCTATAAAAAAATTTTTCAAAATAGATTTATCAACATGTTTTCTGACAATGGATTTAGACGAAAGTCAATGGAACTAATTTGAATAGGTGATTCATAAGGCGATTTACAGATGTTTTTTTCTAAAAATGATTTTTCGTTTCTTCTTTTACTTTTTCTGTTCTCTATTGCAAGTTTGGTCTTCAGATGTTTTTTTGTTGTTTCACATTTCCGTTTTCGTATATCATTTTTAGTGATGTACGTATTTTCTGTTTCGCAACCAACGAATTGCTATATTTGACATTGTTTGATTTGATTGGTTTTGATTGGTTTTTAAATTTTTTCATTTTTTATCTTTATTTTTATTGATTTTTATATTCTTGTCTTGATAACGGTGTTTTGAGACACCGAAACCGGTTGACATGTTGAAGATTGGTTAAAAAATTCTGTTTGGTTTTTTGCTGGTCTTAATATTGACGTTTATCGCCAAATAAAGTAAAATAATGAAATTAGAAGTTTAAATTTTTTTGGCGAAAATAGAGGTAACAATTTATTTACTGTATATTCTGAATTTGTATTTAAAAAGAGATAGTAATATAATTGCATTTCTATCTCATCAGGGTGTATTATAAAAAGAATCTTTGGTGTAGTTGTCAAATAATTGAAAAAAGATAAAAATTTTAAAATTTTTTGTTGTCAAAGTAGCAAAAAAAATGGACTGGAAGTCCAATCAGGGCATCCGACGTTAACCTACTTTACGTTTGCGCATGTACGATTACTATTATTATTGTGACTGTATTGAAATTTATTTATGGGACTAATATGGCCTAACCTCAAAATACACTCAAAATCTGAACGAAGTAGGATCAGAAGTAAGCAAAATATCGACATAGGATTTAAACCGCACAGTTTCTAAAAATTTCGTCCAAACGATCCAATAGTTCCAAAGTTATACCATCTGGTGAGATCTTCGGATGCGGATCTACAAATGCCCGAGGAAATTTTCATTTTGGACGGAAAAAATTTTAACATTTCAAAAGTGATCACAATGCTTTCGTTACTTTAGTAGGTAACCCCAAAAGCAAAAAAAAAAATTACAAATTATTTATTGCACCAATTCAACTGTTAGGATTTCTGAGTCATATCTGATTACAAAGTGAAAATAAAGACTTCTCCTTAAATCCTTCGTCTCAGATTTTTTTAATCCGGTTCTGACCGTCTCACGTTTTTAAGATAAATTTTCTGTTCTTAGAAACATATCTGGGAAGCACGTTTACAAAATTTTGTTGAATTTTAATCAAGGAAACCATTTTTTACTTTTCAAACCAATTTGGTTAATACATAATTTAGTTATAGCCGTACTTAGGAAAATTTCGAAACATCGTGGAACCAGTTAATTTACGATTTTTTCAAATTGTTAATTCCGAAAATATTCCTGCGGTTTTAGTGTCTACACAGGGTGCTGTAAGTCACCCCTGCAAGCGACGACAGTTATTTACTTTCCACCCTGTATATTGCGTGTACCTTCATCAAATATATATCCTTTCTTTCACAATAAAAATTTCGGTCACCATAATTATTTATATAAGTGAATTAAGTTCACAGTTAATAATGTTTTTGATAATAAATTTTTGTATTGTAAAGAATTTTCCTATTACGGAAAATTTTCATTAATAAACAATATTATTTTATACGGATACTGATAGTATGTTTGTATATGCCTGTATATATGGCACGTGGTACCGCCCATTGATTCAGTTTCTCATATTTTCTGCTGGCAACGGGTGGTTGTTTCGAATTAAATAATGTCTAACGGGTTTGACCTTTCATAATCGTCATACTAAATTATCGTACCTACGCATATAATTTTAATAAAATATTATCTTCAGCAATATAAACATTAGGGATTTCACGGGAAAATATGGGAAAAGAGTTTGAGGAGTTAGGGGGAGTCATATTTCCTTTAAAATATGTAAATTAATGAAGGCGCTAAAAATCTCACATATATTATGTAGGTAGCTGGAAATTCTGTAATTTAAATTTATTTAATATTAATTTTAAAAAAAAAAGAAAATTTCGTGCAAATTAATACATATCTAAGGGAAAGTATCATAAATCGTACCGTTGCCTTAATCGTACCATGGCAAAATTTCGTATTAGAATGTATTTTTTTGACATCTATCTGTTGTCGTTTAAGTTATTTTATAAAATAATTGTCATAAAAATTAACAGCTAGTAGTGTAAACACCGAAACACAAATTTATAACAATTTTAAGTTTTGACCAGTGTTTCATGTAAATTTTGAGTCATTTTTATAAGACTTTGTTGAAGAATATGGTAGATATTAACAACTATTTTGAAATTTATTCAGTAAAGTAATACATTAGTTTTATTTTCAACTAATTTTTATTTTCCTAACCTCATTAGTTAATGTAATATACTCTTTTTTTCAAAAAGTAACATAGTTGCCTATATTGTACTAGTACTGGTACGATACAGAAAACTGATAACACGTAATTACCTAAATCGCACCCTTAAAAAGTATTAACAAAAAATTGCGAAAGTAAAATAACTAAAATTATTTCGTTTGCTTTTTTAATCTCTATTATATTTTTAGAATATATTATAATACCTATAAAAATTTTTTCTGTTTTTTAGAATAAATATGTGTGAGAAAAGAAAATATTACAATTGGTCAGAAGCAGACATAGAGATTGCTTTAAAATTATACTGAAATAAGATGTATGGCTCTAATGAATGTTATGTTATTGATATAAAATTCTAAAACCTATATTTAGAAGGCACTTAAAATGTTTAAATTTTGGAGTTAAGGACCATAAATATTAACAGGACACCCGATAATTTTCAATCAATAAATAGAAGGCTACATACTGAAATTTAAAGAAGGCTTCTTTGGCCTTACCATATTTGATGTACGAAGATTAACATATTAAGTAGTAAAACAAAACAAAATTCCTCATAATTCTAACAAAAGTAACGTAATGGTTGAGAAAAAGTGGGTCTACGGTTTTATGAGTCGATATCCCAATTCGCTTTTGTTGATTTTTTTGTTTTTAATAAAACAATGTTTTTTTAAAAAATATGAGGATATTTCCTTTGTCACTTTATGTCTAAAACAGATTCTGTTTTTAAAATTTAATAGCATTTATTTAAGTAATATTTGTTGGTACGACTTAAGAATCTCGTGGTACGAATTATGAATCTAGTTTCCTAAATTGATACCAATTGCACTAATCTTAATTTTTATATTTTTTAAGCATTTTTGATTTAGTTTTCTTATTAAAACATGACAGGATGGATAGAAAAAACTTCAAAATTTCATTCTAACATAAAATTTTTGCCAAATTTTTGAAAATATTTCCGTAAAATCAGAAAATGTACAAAGTGGTTTCAAATTAGGCAACTCTCCCATATATTTTTGACAATTTAGCACCGACCGGCACCTATGTATTTTATTATTTATTTCTTGTAATTAACGTTCACCGCTGTTTTCACGTGTCGTAAATGTCGTGTTTTTCCCAACTTACTTCAGTCATTTTAATGAGATTACACTTAACCTTTTTAAAATAAAATTCGCTGTAGGTACCTACGCAAATAATACAAAAAAATGTTACTTTTATCGAAAAATTTGTTAACTTGGGATTTCCCTCACATTTGCCACTATTTCTAACATCCTCCACTAATACTTTTATAATATAAATAGCTTCGCCTAAAAGAACAGTTTTTAGTTTTGTTTTTCACCTGAGGATGGCGTGATGGCCGAAAGTCGACTCGTGTTTATACGATTCTGGTTGTGAAAAGTGACAAAGCAACGATCCCATGTTTTTTCTAATATGAATTTTCACAAAGTAAACCTTTCCAATATTAATTATATTAATTTTTTTTTGTGTATGTGTAGATTCGAAGAAAGTTCTTTGTGTGAAAAAACAAAAGTCCTTCTTGGAAATTATTTGTGGTATCAAATATTTAATCAATGTATACGGACGGAAAAAAGTTATTACCCCAAAGAAAATAATTCTTTATACAAAAATCGTTTTTAAGGAATTTCTAGGAAGCAATGAAATATTTTTTTAAGGTGTTTGGTACAAGTTAGTCAGGTACAAAAGTATATCTCAAAAAAAAAATTTCTTTTATCAGAAGTTAAATAATGTATTAATAATATTCTTCAGTTATTATATTTGTATATCACTTGTTTTTTTTTTTTTTTTTAATTTCCGCGCGCTTATATTGTAGCAATATAAAAGCGTGTTGAAAAAGCGTTGTAAAAACGTTGTAAAATGATGTTTATTAATTATATTTCAAAAACGGTGTAGTGAATAATTTTTATTTTTTTTATGAAATATGGTTTGTAACTTTGTATTTTGTAACATATTAAATTTTTATCAAATTCCTTTGACACGTTTTCATTTTATTCAAAAAGAAAAATAAAGTTTTCGCATAAGAGCCCGTGTTAAAATTATAAAACTTTGAAACCGTTTTTCTCAAAATTGGAGCGGTCAATTCTTTTTTCGGTATAGGCTCGTATTATTGGCATTTCTTTAAAATCTTTTGAAAAAGTCGTTTTTTGGACCAACTACCTTAAGTGATTACATGGATTTTTTTTTTTTTGCAATATAATATGATTTATTCTAACTTTTGGCATATTATATATTATTACATGGGCGAAAATCACTAATTTTTCGCCGGAGGCAGAGCAACTTATGGTATCCTTATCTGAAATAAAAAAATTTTTTTTCTATTAATATACAGGGTGTTAGAGAAATAAGTGTTAATATTTTGAGGGATGACTCGTAGCACCCTGTAGACACTAAAACCGCAGAAATTTTTTCTGTATCTGTAGATACTTATGGCTTGTACTAGAACAAAGGGTTTAAAAAAAAATGAAATTTCAATTTTTCACGTAGCGTTTTAAACAAAACATTTTTTATCGAAAATCAAAACAAAAATGTCTTTGTTGTGAAATTTTTTTTGAAAAATCCAACAATCAGTTTTCTTCGGTTATAAGTTGCCCAAAAATAATGGACACATTGTATTATGGTACGTGCCAAAACGTATCAGTTCCATTACTGTTTTAATAATATCTTCAATTTATTGGTTCTACGTTAAAACACAAACACATACACATATGTGAGCTTAGTGTGCCGGGAGCTTGTTGTTGTAGCTAGCTAGCTCTTTTCTTGCCCTATTTTCCAAAACAAACGTGATCTTTTTCAATATTACGACTGTATTTTCGTGGCGCTTCTCTACATTCTATGGGTATATAAAATATTGTCTTAATTGAAATCTATGTTTTTATTATTCTTCGCTCATTTATTTTTGTGTATTGTTTGGGCATAATAATGGAATGTGATAATAGAATTTTGGTTTCGGGATTACTTATAGAGAATTTTCGATGTGGACCTTGAAAATTATTAAGAAAATATTTTATTTGTAAGTTAATTTTAGAAGACTGAAACTATAAGTTGTATAATTTAATCAAATTTTGATATACGTACAATCAAAACTCTTTGAGTAATGCCGCACTCCAAATATTGCACTTCCACCGACTTCTCTTACCGTATACACACCACAGACCAATGAACACTATTATATTATACTACTAGCCAAAGCGGAAAGGCAGTTTGTAGGCATTTTTTTGAAGCAGGCAACTGAATGAATGTAATATAATATCAGTTTTTGAGCAAATGCGACTATAATTATTGCAGGACATAATTTGTATACATACATATTTTAAAAGTAACGCGAATACCACTTTCTTTCTTTCAAAAATTTTACAGTTTCTTCTCAAAAAAGTAACATTTTTTTGACAATAATTATTTGAAAACGTTACTACGGATACCAATTGCATTGATTACTATATTACAGAATATACTATCCGGTCGGAACTTGGTCGTATCTGGCTGCCTCAATTATACATTTATATAATTAGTCTGTATAATATGTTCATTGGTCTGTGTTTCACACACAAATTGCAAATTAAAAATTTAAAAAAAATTTTTGTCTTTGTTTTTTAATCACTCCATCTGAATTATGTAGGTAAAAATTAAAAAAACTAAATTATGGAATGGACAGTCCTAATTGAATTTTTTTACACTCATACAAAAACGAAAGTAATCGTAATAGTCAGAAAAAAATTTTTCATTTTTTGTTGCTGGCATTATTTAAATGGGTTGGTACAAAATTTGCGCAGTTTTGCTCTTTAAGTGAGATTTTAAATTACTCCATCTGAGTATTGCCGCAAAAGAAGCAATTACTCAGAGTTTCCATTATGTCTTAAAAGTGTTCTATTTTAAGGTGACGCTTAACTCGTTTTGTTTTTGCAAGATATACACATATATTTGGATAACTTTTGGATTATATTATAAATTAAATTCTAGTTATATAAATAGTTACCTGCACCCTTTCAATAACCAATCACACAGAGCTCTTTCTATCGCTTTTAATAAATTAAAGAAAAAAAAAATGTTTTTTAAGAAAAAGCTTTTATTTAAAAATGGGCTAAAAAATAAAATAACTTTTGAGTGAAGTTTGAAGCAATATGCAACATAATTTATAAAAGCTTGAGGCGTTATCATTAATTATTTCTGTTTTGGATATAAGTGTAGCTATTTTACTTTTCAGTACTTACCAAATCTAATTAAACGCCTCAAGTTTTTATAAATTATGTTGTATATTGTTTCAAACTTCACTCAAAAGTTATTTTATTTTTTAGCCCATTTTTAAATAAAAGCTTTTTCTTAAAAAACATTTTTTTACTTTAATTTATTTTCTACCTTTTAGTCTGATTACGATTAATTTTTAAAAAAAAAAATTAAAAAAGTAATTTTTTTACCTATATTTTATAGTTCGTCCAAGTTAAACTTAAGCCTAAATAAATAAAAAAATTTAAATGCCTTTAATTGGAATCATTGACAGTTACTGTGGTTACAGGCTTAAGTTTTAATTGAACGGACTGTAATTTATCCAGTCAAATCAATATTTGACAATTTGAAATGTCAAAAGTTGCACAGGACTAAAAATCAACAATATTGGTTTGGGGCGATTTAGGGCAAAACTAATTATACAATACTGCATTGTCATCAAGGTTAGACACGTATGCAAAATTTGAAACCTCTAGCTCAATTAGAACCTGTCTAAATTTTGATTCCAAGATTTGATCTAAACCAACATACTAACATAGTAAGTTTAAATAAAAGCTTTTAAAAAAAAGTCAATTACAATACATTTTTGTTACATATGAGTTTTTTATTTTTTTACATATCGATTTGTATACCTTCTGGTTAGTTAGAGTCGCCCACTTTGTATATCCACTATTCGCATTTCGTCGAAACGTCGATATCGAAATATGCAGAATTATTTCATATTTTAAACAGTATACGGTAGCAAAATGGCAACACATGTTGTCTGGACTATAGATATATTGTGGTGTGTGTGTGTATGTTTTGCATGTACATTTAAAATTCCATAAAATATGGACGAAATAGCGAATCAGTCGGTTGAAACCACGGTAATATATTGTAATTAAAATGTGGCACATATTTCAAAAAACCGGATTGTAAACCATTGGTTTCATTTCAATAGCAGCCCAACTTACTTTTTCATCACAGTCTGTGTGAAGCCAAAATGTTTTTTCTTTTTTTGTCAGAAAATTTATAGATTTTCTCTCCGAGCATTTATACCAACGATGTAATGCGTTAAATCGGGCCTGGATAACTGCAACATAACGCTGTACAGCGTCAACAGTTTAACATGAAGGATTTTTATTAAGATTGCTTGTATGTATTCGTCAACTTCCTAATTTTTTCAAATATTTTCAAGAACGGTGGCCAAATAAAGTTTAAAAAAAAAATATTTCCAGAATTTGTTTAATACTCATCGATAGGAGGGTGCAAGAGTGAAAATTTGGAATTAAAGTTAGACGAAAGTTTTTAAAAGCTCGCGAAGCGAAGCTTTAAAAAAGTTTCAGATGAAAATTCCAGCAATTCCATATGCGAAATTTCATTGTAATTAAGAATTATTTAGTTTTCATTGGTGGAAATCTAAAATGTGGAATTGAAAAAATTTTTGCTTGACTCTTTTTAGGTTTTTTTCGTCGAGGAAAGGTTAAGAACAGATATTATGCATTTTTAATTTTGACATTTGGTATTATTGTCTTGTTTTTTTTTCTTTTTTTTTTTATATTACAAAAAATTATGATTACATTCTGTCCATTTGCATATATTCTGAAAATGGTCGGAAATTTTGGGTAAGAACTATCCCATAATTACCAGCTTCCAAATAAAAAATATTAATGTCGCAGCATCCTGCATGACATAGCGAATTTCCGTTTACAATTTTTTTTTTTTGTAAACTTTTTTATGTCATATTTTTCTCCTCTTTTCATAATGTTATTTTGAAAAGAGGAACTTATTTTTTTTACACGAAAAATGCCTAAATACCACATATAAATTTTATTGAATACCGCATTTTTGGTTTTTAGAGGTCTCAAAAGAAATTTCTATCATAGTTTCGGACTTAAGTCGCCCCATGAGAGTGACTGTAAAAAGGTATTAAAACCGTAACTTGCTGAAAAATTAAAATTTCATTCGAAAAATTGAATTGACATAATAAAACATATTTTATAATTTTTGAAAAGAGCTTTCTTTGTTATAGAATATTTCAGAATCAACAAAATACGAAATAAAATGAGAATTAGAAACTCCAACTATTTTGTATAAAATTTCTTAATAGTTTCACAACCGTAAAGTATCCACCATTTAGTTCTGTTGTTGACTATAGGGTATTGTATAGAATAAAGTTTTTGGCGTACCCGAAATTACTGTTTCAAAGTGAATAATTTGATAAACCACTTTAAACGTACAGTTTACGAAATGTAGGTATATAGATTTGTTGGAAAGAATTTGAATATTAAAAATTACACAATTTGCGTTTATATGTTTATTGAATTATAGTAAGAGGAGCAGCAAAACTTTTTAAAACTCATATTTTTTTTCTGTTTTGTGTGGGCTAAAACTAGGGTACGTCGCACTGATGTTTTCTTCGATTTTCCTGCTTCTCGTCGTTTTACTCTTTTCGTGACGTCTATATTATATATATATATATATATATATATATATATATATATATATATATATATATATATATATATATATATATATATATATATATATATATAATACATATTGCTCTACAGGCTGCAAGCGGTTTTCAAAACATATATAAGTATTTAAACGCTGGAAAAATGAAAACTTCGTGAACGTATAAATTTTTTTCAAAAGGAGTACTATCGTCTGGGCGAATCCCTTATTCGGATATGTTATTTCAACCGGATGATGTACAGTAAACTGCTCTGGGTATCTATGGATTTCATATGAAATAATTTTTTTTTTTTTTTAATTTTATTTCGTTGTAATTTTGACTCTCTCGAGAATTTTTAATACAAAATCTAAATAATTTTTTTTAAAAAATTACACTTCTAAGGGGTGTGGCACATAGCTTCCTCATATTTTCTTTCCAATTTTCAAAAAGTGTTTTTGCGCTTGAAATATACTTCTTATAGTAAATAACGTTGAAATTCTAGAAAATACTGTCTGATGCATAGCTTCTTTGTTAATGTCTTTGTTCTTTAAGAAGACACTTCATTTTTGAGGACAATTTTGTATATATATATATATATATATATATATATATATATATATATATATATATATATATATATATATATATATATATATATAGGCAAATAACTCATCCTTTTGAGGGGTGACGCGACTACAGGGTGCTATGAGTCAGCGAACGAAAGGAGAGAGTTATTTGTTTTACACCCTGTATACATAATATTCTATGGTCGAATAAATCATTGAACAATTATATGTAATTTTACCGGTATACAATTAATAACCAGTATAGCGTTGGACTCCATACGGAGCTACATATATCTGTAAATGCACTACTAACAATAATTAGGTACAGACTTAGTAGATATGTACGAGTATTAGTTAGTTAGTTGTCGAGAAACTTGGAGATTATCAAATTACTTGGACAATTATCTATTTCAATGGACACTGGAGCATCCTAACATATACATATGTACGAATAATTATCACCAAGTAATTATTCGCACAAGTAGTTTTAGATACAAGATTTCGAAACCGAGACTGCAAAAATCGTCACAAAGAATATTAACCGCGAAATAACGGGCGACAACATATACAGGGTGGAAAGTATACCTATAAGTCTCGTTACGAAAACGCTAGTGAATAGATCTCACCCATGTTATTAATATTTTGCCAATAAATTTGAATCAGAAGTGCTTTTGAACAGAGAAAATTTGATACCAAATGCGAGTCAAAAAGGGGGTACTTAAGGTACTATCACAGTGTGATCGACCGAAAAATAGTCAGTTTTCGCAATTTTTTTCCGATGGATAGGATGGGGGAATGGGGATGAATTTTTTTTACGATTAATAGCACTATTTAACAATACAAAAATAATTTTTTATTCATTTTTATTTATTTTTTATAATTATTATAATTTTTTGAAAAAAGTGTCTTTAAAGAAAGGCCAGAAAAAAACTCCCATAGGAACAGCGGCTTACCTACAGATTGATTATTTATTTAATTTAATTTTTTTTTTTTCAGATAAAAACTGCGGCCGCAATTGGGGGCACCAAATTTTGACCATTTTTAAAGACACTGTTTTTCAAAAAATTATAATAATTATAAAAAATAATTAAAAATAAAAAAAATTTTTGTATTGTTAAATAATGGTATTAATCGTAAAAAAAATTCATCCCCATTTCCCCATCCTATCCATCCGAAAAAAAATCGCGAAAATTAACTATTTTTCGGCCGATAACACTTGGATGGTATCTAAATAATTTTTTTTTTAATCCGGTTCTGACCATCTTATATTTTAAGATAAATTTTCTGTTTTTAAAAAGCAACTTTCAATGCTAACTAGATTTAATAAACATATTTACAAAATTTTATTGAATTTTGTATATCAAGGAAAATTATTTTGTACCTTAGGTACTAAGTAAAGGTGCATGCATAATTGAGTCAAAGCCGTACTTGGAAAAATTTGGAAGTATCCTGGTGCCAGTTCATTTGCAATTTTCTCATACTGTTAATTTCAGAAAAAATTCCTGTGATTTTAGTATCTGCAAGGTACTATATGGGTCACCCCTGTAAACGACAAGAGTTATTTACTTTCCACCCTGTATACAGCGAATAAATTTTCAAATTATAACAATTATTGATTTTCACACAAAACATTAATATAATACAAAATAATTTAATAATGAATGAAATACATGAGTTATAGAGTTTTAATATTTCATTAATAAATAAATAAATTAATAATAATAATAAAAATAATAATAATAATAATAATAATAATAATAATAATAATAATAATAATAATGATAATAAAAATTTTATTAATATACCTTGAATTTGACGTATTAATATATTGAATAATGCTTTGTATACTGATAAATTTATAGGGATGCATTTTATATAAACTTTATTCAAAATAAAACTACTTCCCTAGGACTGTTTTATGAAATTTAAATTAAATATTATTGAAAAACATGGATGTTATTAAAAAATAAAAAGTTTTATGTAATTGATAAAACAAAAAAGTTTCCGCTTTTATAATTTTATTTTCCAATTAAATATATATTTAAAAAAAAAAAAGTGAGCAAAATAGAATACTATGATGACAATAGAATAATTATAATAATTTTAATAAAATTTTTAATACCGATTTCGACATGCTTCTACCGGGTCTGACGAGAGGAAGAGGGGCAGCAGCCGGGATTGTAGCTCTGGGGCGCGGGCTAGAAGAGGAGGTCCGCAGATTCGGATAACGGGTTCGGGTAAAGCAAATAAGCGCTTTTTTTGTACTAATTTTTTGGGAGGAAACTTTTTTTCAAGAAAAGTTTTCCCTCCAGTGCCTGTCTTATCTCTACACGGCTCTGTTTTCTACCACCGACGAGTTTGGAAAATTCGTAAGTTTTGTTGGTAAAACGATTTTCATTCTAGAACTAGCAGTATTTTACCAGTGATTGAAAATACCTGTAATTTCGAGTGACAATTAAAGCTTTCTGTCTCTAAATGATCGAATATACATGATGACGTTATAAAATTGAATTTTGGCAAATTTTCTTAATGATTACTCCACCATGTATAACTACTATAAATTTTTTGATGGCTTCTTAATAATTTTGAAGAGTAGAACCCGATTTTCTCGGAATCTATTTGATGACATGACTTTACTTAGGAAATCATAATATTAGAGCAACGTCCCATAAAACTTGGTATAATTTTTCTGGGGAAATTTGAACTTGAAACCTCATTTACCCCTTCGTGACATCATATAAGTAGCTGAATTTTTATGTATATATTTTATTTCAATCAAAATCTTAATCAAACAAACTTTTATTGAGTTATGTTGCTGCAGAGTTGGGAGTTTTGGCCGTAACAATATACAGGATGTAAAACAAATAACTCTCGTCCTTTGGTGGAGTGACTCATAGCACCCTGTAGACACTAAAACCGCAGAAATTTTTTCGGAATTAACAGTCGCGTCACCTCTCAAAGGATATATATATATATATATATATATATATATATATATATATATATATATATATATATAGGGTGTAAGGGAAATAACTCTTACAGGGTTTTAGTGTCTACAGGGTGCTATGAGTCACTCCACAAAAGGACGAGAGTTATCTGTTTTACACCCTGTAGAGTTGTTGGAGTAATATTACCACGAGCAATTCATAACAATAATGACAATAATAATAATATTGCTGTAACATATTGCTTTATTACGTCATGTGCAATGGAATATTATTAAATTGTAAAATATGTTTTCGAATAACGTATATTTCATACTACGGTACTTATTGTTGAGACATCATATGTTTGTTTATTTCGTCATGTTTCGTTTATTGAACTTGTGGAATGTTTTAATAAACGTTGACACGTCATAGGTACGTGTCAAGATTATAACATTCTATTATTATGTACATATATAGGCTGAGAGTTGGTGACAGATTTTTGGTTGTTATTTAAACAGTGGCAGTCGTGTAAATGTGGGTTACATACAGTATACTACTGGAAAATTAAAAATAGGGTCCGTTGTCAAGCCAGATCGATGATGTTTCCCCGTTAGTGACGTCAGATGGTTATATAGCGGGCTAGAGAGTGAATGGGCATGGGTGAGGAATAGTGATGTCGAGTCGAGATACAGTTAGTCGATCAATCGACTAAAGTTGTTTTTCCGATAAAATTAGTCATTAGTCGAAAGTATCGAGCATAGCATAGTCGATTAATCGACTAAATTTTTAGTCCAATTCATGAATAAAGTAACCTATGTAACTATGATATTTTCTTTTGAAATTAATTATTAACTTTTAGTTTTTCTTTAAGAAAATGAAAGATATGATACAATCACAATCTGTTAATCACATAAAAGTGAAAAGTCATACAAATAGGTTTTTTTTTATTTTTCATTTTTTGAAATCCAATAAATATAGGAAAATTATTAAATTAGTCGTTTTTAGTCATTTAAAAAAAAATTAATCATTTTAGTCATTTAGTCGAGGGTAAAATAGTCGATTAAAAAATGATTAAATGTTAGCAAAATTAGTCGACTAAACCGATTAATCGATTAATTATCCGACATCACTAGTGAGGATTAAGAAACACACTAGTACCCCAACCGTCACAAAACAGTATTTGGGTTGACAAATGATCGGCACTAAAAACACAAATATTAGCAAGTTTTTTTAAAAGAAAACACTAAATACTGCAGTTGCAGAGAGATTGGTTAGCAGACGTAGGTATACAAGTTTTAATATCTATATTTGTACGACTGTTTAAATGACAAGCTAAAATTGGTCGTGAGCTCTCCGTCTAATAGATACATCATAGAATATATCAGTATGAGCTTGATAATAACGTCTCAGAATTTCGAGAATAGTATGTATATCTTTAACTGGTATACATTCGGATAAAAGGTTGTTGACATTATTTGTGACAATATTTCGTAGACAGATAAATAAGTATAATGAAATTAAATTAATAAAGTTTTTGAATTTATAAATTTATTTATTTATATTTATGTACTTAATACTGACAAAAAAAATTCGCCAAGTGCATGTTAAACATGCATTAAGTTAGGATTTCGTAACCGCAGTAGCTAAAATTTTTCACAATTCACAGGAATAAAATATTTCTTGCTTTTATCTGATGTTAAAATTAGCTTTTTACTTGAAAAAACAACACTGTCGATTAAATTGCATTGACATCAGGTTTAAGACTGATTATTTAAAAGTGGTAAAGTAAGTGGTAGATCACCTAATGTGATGACAGATATAATCAATTTGTCCTACGAAATCCTAAAAATAACATTTTTACAATGTTCTTGTCAGGGCCGTGGAGACAAATGGCGTGCCCCAAGAAAAGGGGCACATTTCATAAAAATTTCTCCCCAAAAAATAAATGATGAGTAAAAACAAGATGATTTTACTTTTTCCCGGGCCCCTATAGACCGCTACGGGCTCCTTCTTCCAGCCCGGGCCCCAGAGCTGCAACCTCGGCTGCCCCACCCTCTCGTCGGGCCTGGTTCTCGTGTGCAAGTCACTTGAAAAAGTGGCTGATTTGTCATTTTTGAATTCCCATAATTTTTTCTAAAAAGAGTTCAAAATATGATTAATGACATCAGATAAATACATAAATAATTGATGATGCTGCTCAAAATTTTCAATTTTTCAAAGATTAATTAATCGTTAATTTTCTAAACGTCATTTTTAGATCAAACGCCCACTTATAAAACGTCAAACACATTTAATTCACTTAAAAACAATATTTGAGATAAATTTTAAAATAAAATTTCAGGGAATATGTTGTTTACCTACTGTTTACAAGTTACGTTACAAAATTATTTCCAAAATAATTTTATATCGTATAAACAAATATACTTTTGTTGTAAAACAGATGTATTTATTGTTCCGGAAATTAATTAACAGAATTCTAAGATGTAAACAATATTGTTGTAACATAATATTTTTGAACTTTCTTACATACAACAAAGGTGTATTTTTGGGTTTATTATTTTTTTTTTTTATAATTTTGTATTTTCTAACGGCCTAGATTATTTTGATTTTTATCGTTGTAATACAGAAATGTTACAATACTTTTCTTTTAGTTATATCAGCAGTAAAAATTTGATATTGTCGTTTGCGCCATAAAATTTGATTGAATTTATTTTTTATTGTTTATATATAAAAATTTGTACGGTAATATGGTTGTTATGAAAAATATTGTATTTTATGGTTTTATGAATGTTTTTTTTTTTTTTTTTTAGGAAAAATTATAATGAAAATTTAATAGGAATTTTCATTCTCGCATAGTTTTAACCAGGGATAATTGTCCTGCCGGATAAAGCTTTAAATAGCACTCTTATAACAGGATAAAACTCTAAAGGAATGTAATTTATGGTTTTCTGAGGAATCGATTTCAAAATTGTATTCCCCCTCCACCTGTATAACTGGGCACACTACAGATGTGACGCCAAACGAGGATTTTTTCTTGGGCACCGTCAATATTCAGTAAATTCATGCCCAATTGAAGAAATAAATTGATAACTAATATATAAAGGGATTTTATTCGTTAGTATTAATTAAAGGAAGTGTTACCGAAACTTGTGCGTATTTGAGTAAAACTTCAGCTTTTATTTGAGTTTTATTTCTCAAAGTCCCATTCGAAAGCGGTAAACATCCGTAAGAGTTTCACAAATTGTTTTTATTACTCATGCGGGAGAAGTACTAACTTGGCGCACACATTTCTGTACGGAAAATAGCTGTTTGCCCACTGTACTCTTCCCGCATACTTTTTTGCGTGTGGTAAGTAACTTTCCACACGCAAATTGACAATAAAACACGCACAATTTAATCAAAACACGCAAAGCCGCCTCTTAATTTTTCATTTAATAAATATTTGATAATTATTTCTATAGAAACCACCAACAAAGTAATTTAAACAATAATTAATTCAGAGAAAAAAAGACGAACACTTAAAAATATTATTTTAAAAAGTAATAAAAATGTCAAAAATAGTGATAATGATAGAAAAAAGTATGTGAAATTCGTAATAAAAAATAGTATGTGCAACTCGTGCGGGATTGTCGATTGCCCCACTCAAGCGAATGAGCGCACTCACTACGTTCGTGCGCTCAACTTCGCTTTCGTGGGCAATCGACAATTTCCCGCACTTATTGAACAATGTACTATTTAAACAGTCCGATTAGTAAAAATGAAATCAGATAGGTTATAACAGATCATTTTTCGATCGGTGAAATTTATTCAATTTTCTAATTCTTAGCCGGACATTCTAATAAAATTGTAATATCAGGATCGTAGTTGCTCAAGTAGTTCAATATCTGCGCTTTTAAAATCAGCAAAAATTTGTGTAATTTATCCAAAAATTTTGGATAAACTAATCTATATTGTTAAATTTGAGTTAATTTTATTATTAACAGAAATAAAATATGGAAACAGTTGTTTAGTGGAAATTCTGAGTTAGAAAACTCACAAAGCACAAACGAATTCTATCACAGCAAGTTAATTTTTTCACAATTTTTGTTTCAGTATCACTATTGAAAAATCACATTTCATTGACATTGGTTCTCTTTGAAACCTTTAAAGTCAGTTGGTGTTATTTTCATATCAACGCCCAATGTTTGACTGTTCAACTTATTGTCATTTTTTTTGACGAGATTAATTAATGATTCGTCAATGAATAAATGCGTCATATTTGTTTAACACTAACAAGTATAATAGGCTTTGTGTAGGCAAGCATTATGTACAGTAAAGACCCAAAATTCCGGGTCGAAATTTTTTAATTTAGTAGTGTTTAAAACTGTTTTTAAACACTATACTCTGATCTGAATTTTCTCCGTTTCACTGTAAATGAAAAATATTTTAAACTGTTAAATGTTTTCATTTGATTCGAAGTATTTAGGTCACATGTAGGTATACTGTATACTCGTCATAAATCGTTCATATTATAGAGACGAGAGTGGACGAGATAAGTGTTTTCCAATTGGTTGCCCAGCATGTCATTCAATCATTCTGTGCTTTTATATACAGAGTGATTAGAAAGTTCCCAACGGAAATGTAATAAAAGTCAAACTTTTTCATATAAAATGCTGCCTGACAGAAAAGTCTTGAAAGAAGTCTTTTGAAAATTATTATTTTAAAAAATTAAAATTATTAATTCACCCATAGGGATGCCACTTTGAAAAAACTGCTATTAATCCTACCTTGTTTCAAAATTTCAAAAATTTTTTTAAGTGACCATGTGATTTATGAAAAGAATTTGCTCCTTAAATTAATAGGAAGCGTTGGTCAACAAAGTCTGGACAAATACGAAAACATAATTTTTCGATTTTGTCAAAATGTTAAAAATGGCGATAACTTTAGACCCATTGGACAAAATGCCATCAAATTTTGCTTGCAATACTAACGCTCCATATGTACTACTTTCTAGATCTAGACTTTTCGAGTTTCTGAATTGCTTACACTCCAAAAGGATTTTGATCGGATACTTTCTCGTTTTTACAGCCATGGCTTCCTAGCACGTCCAACAGTAGCCTCAAAAGTGAGGTTACAACGAATCGTGTCGGTTTTCCTCAAAAAATTCTATTAGCTGTGTCAGTTTTCCTTGGCTTTTTGAGTTTAAACAATAGAATCCTTGAAAAGCAAATGTCAATTTTTGTAGATACAACACTGAAGCTCTGAATAAATATTAATATATTCTTCGAGTGAGCAAGTGTCCGTCTGTCTGATGGGAGAGTTTAGTTTGAGTGAGCTATAATATTATGGAACATTGCTCTATAGTAATACTTACACTAGCTCTGGGTATATAGCCTTGAATCAACTATATTTTGTGTATATAGATAGAGTTACAATATGCTTTAACAGTAACAGATAGCCAATTGTAACTCTATTGCACATAAACGTTAATAAAACTATACTATAGTAAAACTGTATCTGAAATTTTAAAATTTTGTCGAGATTTGTTAATTCAATTTTAGTGCAATTTGACACTAGTACACTGAGAAAAAAATACGATAATTTTTACGGAAATTTCTAGTAAAAAATTACGGAACTCTCTGGTAATGCGGGCATAAGTGACAGGCAAAGGAAAACGTACGATGAGTGTAGTAAAAATTTCGGCGCTGTACAGGAAAAATTCTACTCTCTTACCGTATTATTTATAAGGTTTTTTTTTTATTTATTAATAAATAATTGCATTAAAATAGTTTAAAAAGATATTGATAGAAGGGTAAGGATTAAAATCAAATTATCAATACTGAAAAAATGTTCTGTGGTTTTTTATTATTTGTGGAAAAACATGTTTCAATAATTAGTTATTTTTCTACAAACACAAATAACAATTCTTTGTTTTAAATGTAAAGTCCATTAAATAGTTTATTATAAAAAAAAATGATAACACTCTTAGTAACATCCATTCACTACTTCGACGCATAGCTTGACTGCTACGACTGCTACTGAAGCAACGCATCAACGGTCGGGCCTGTGGTGAGTTAGAGAATTTTTTTGCAATGCACGAAACTCGACCTTATGTGGAAGTTACACACAGCGCTGTTATGGTATTGTAGGTATACGACAGACAAGGCACACACAACAATAAGCTAGTTCTCTGTCTGCCGTGGGAGTCGGATTCAAAACGTGTTTATAGCCATGTGTGATGCTTGTGTGAGAGAGATGCTGAAAGACAAGTTTCAAGGAGAAAATAGAGATAACAAATAACGTCCTCCGTAAAAATTCTTTTATTTCTAGTATAATTTTACAAAATCCACTTGAAATTTTATTAGCCCATCGAATTTTAAGGGGCTCTATAGGAAAAATTCTTAAGCTGTACAGGAAAAAATTTGAAATGAATCGTAAAAAATAATGTTTGAAAGGCATTTTTTATATTTTTGTTTTTTTATATTTCACCTGTACCTAATCACTATTGCCGTGCGGCATAGGTACAAATTTTTAATACTGCACTACAGTAACTTCGTCCAACATTAAACAAGTTTCACTGTATAATATTATAATAAACGTTGATTGTATTCATCTATCTATCTGTTCATTTAATGATGTATGATTAGGGTGTCTACTCTCAGCGATTCTCTACACCTATATTGTAACATTATTGATAGGTACCTACGTACTATTACTATACAGGTGATTTTTTATGCGTTGCCGTTTTTATTGCAACTAAAATATTAATCAAAAAAAATTTGTTCCGATAAGCCTTATAGCTACTACTGAGAGGAATCGATTCTTATAGCCAGGAGCATGATAGAAAATTATATTTTTTAAACAGGAATCTATATTCAAAACTTTTTTAAATACTAATTTCTGATTCAAAAACCACCGGTAATACTCGTATTTCTAATATTTTATCTCATATTCTTGAGGAATAATTGCGTTTTATAAATCAGTTTTTTTGTAAAATACTTAGCACTACGACTAAATTTAGACCAGGCGTCGACAACCTTTTTTGGATGGCGGGCTATTTTTTTAAAAAAAATAATAATTTTTAACGGGCCGCACAGTCAAATATTTTTCAATGTAGAATTTTCGGATCGAAAATTTAGCTATTATAGTCACTGTCTTGGTGCTACTTGAGCTCGGAACTATGACAGAAATAATTTATTTTGAAGTCGCTAGAAGCCAAAAATGACATTCACTAAAATTTATATAACTCTCGAACGAAAAATCCTGTTTTTACTAAAATTTGCTAAAAATATTTTGGAGGTCCAAAAAGTCAGACACGTCCGATACCCGAAATGGATTTTTTGGGCATTTTTGCCTAAAAAATTTTTGTGAAAAAAGTGAGTTTTTTGCCCAAATTTCCTCAAGTTTTTGCCATATTTTCTTACCCCGTTGGAAAGAGGAGAAAATAATCACATAAAAAGGATTTTTAAAAAATAATTCTATGTCAAGTAGTCTCCGAAAAAAACTAATTTACGTAAACGGAAATTCTCTATATTATCTGTAGGATACTGCGACAGGAGTATTTTCTTTCGTTTTTTAACACAAATTAATATAAATATTATTAAAAATCAACATGAGGAAAAATTTTTAGTAACAGTTTTACTTACATGTTATAAAACATCGGAGAACAAAAAATATATAAAGTATGCTCAACTCTGCACAGGCAGAGCAAATTGTTCGAAAAGTTGCTTGGCGGGCCGCATAAAAGCTTGCAACGGGCCGCATGCGGCCCGCGGGTAGTAACGATAGTGTTGATAAAGGTGAAGCATTCCCTACTGAAGTAAAAATATAAAAAATATAAATAATTTTCAATGAATTAATAAATATGCGCCAAATCATTCCAAAAGAAAAAAATTAAATTATTAAAAGTTGAGGTATGGTTATCGATATTTATAATATAAAAACTACCTTTTGAGCTATCTACTAATTACTGGTTCGTTTCTTGGATAAAAAAAATAAAACTTCCCGGATTGAATGTAGCCTGTACAAATACGTATCTATTTCATCGTAAAATTAATAAATTTAAAAAATAATTCAAAACAAACTTTGAAAAAAAAAATTCAAGTTGGCAACACATTAGAACGTTTAAAATACAAAGACATGAGGCCTACTCAGAGGTTATTGACCTCTGAGTAGTCCTAAAAACTAAAGAATCTATAAAACTTCTGGTTATAGCAATCGATTGCTCCCAGCGTACAAAACTTTTATCTGAACAATTTTTCGATTCAGTCGCAACAGTAACTCTCAAACTACTCATCCTGTAGAAGAGTATTATTGTAACATGACGTTGTGCCTCGTACATGTAACGTTCGTTGGTGAACATTATCTCGAATGTTTCGAAACATAACGAACGCGCGACAGGCAGCAGAGTATATAATGTTGCTTCAACAACTGCCACTCGAATTGCTATTGCTTGCGCTAGTCGTCTCGATTTCGATGGGTAAAAAGCCACTCACTCACTCACTCACTCGTTTGAATAATATCTTTTCACAGCCAGAATCTATTATTATTAATAATTTTTTTTTTTATTATATTTTTTAAAATCGATATTAAACTATGATATATAATAAAAAAAAAATACTAACGGATACTTTTACCTATATTATTATTATTATTATTAATATTTTTTTTTACTGTAAGAAAAACACCGGTAATTAATTATTTGCCCGATTGGCATAATAAATTTTCAAATTGATTTTCTTTGAAGATGGAATTTTTTCAATAGCGTGCTATCTAGCCTATGTATGGTGGAATGAATCGGTAGAAAGTAATAGCCAGCTCCCTAGGGCTTTACGAATCTAGAAAGATTATGTTGAATACTATCGGGACAAATTAAATAGAATATTTTCAATCCATACTTCAAGATACGTTAGGGGAATTGGTATTTATCGCGATATATACAGGGTGTAAAGTATATAAATCTCGCTACGAAAACAGTGGGAAGATCTTTAATAGAAAAAATTTTATACAAAATATGGGTCAAAAAAGAGGCTCTTAAATTTTTTTTAATCCGGTTCTGACCATCTCATCTTTGTAAGATAAATTTCCTGTTTCTAAAAAAAAAAATCTGGGAAACACATTTACGACCTAAATATGTTTACAAAATTTTATTGAATTTTAATCAATAAAATTATTTTGTATCTTTGATACTAAAAAGATATAGATACATAATTTAGTCAGGGCCGTACTTAGAAAAATTTTGAAACATCATGTAGCCATTTAATTTTCGATTTTCTCAAACTGTTAATTCCTGTGTCAAAAGGACGAGAGTTATTTATTTTACACCCTGTATATAGTAAAATTATCTTTTAAGGAATCCTTTTATCACTAAATCCAGAAAATGATTGAAATTTGAAAAATTTCAACCTCTAATTTTCAATTTTTATCGTTTGAAAGCAAATTTAAAATTGAAATATAATATATTTTATTAAAATAAGCTTGGCGCTTTAATTTATTGGATACATCCACATCCGAAAAGCTATAATAATTTAGATATTTTAACAATAAAATTTTATGAAATTATTTACGAACAAAAATATAATCTTTGAATGCAGTCGCAGTCTTGAAAACAATTTATATATTCTTCAAATGCAGTTGATCCAAAATATTATTATTTTGTCGACATTAAATTACGTCTGAGCTAGGAGCTCTGAGTATTATAAAAACTTTTTTTCACCAGATTATAATCTGTATATTATACCTTCACTCTAATACTTGATGATAACAACTATGAAAACTGGAATAACTGCTCCGGTTTTTCACATCTTCGTTTAACGATGCAAGAAGCATTCTCTGATGTGCGGAGATTATATCATGATTGTGATTATTTTGCCCTATATAGTCAGGCCCTCTAGTTGGAAATATTGTGACTAATGTTGTTTGAATTCTATAAATTGTATAAGGATTTATAAGTATTACGTAATAAGTGTAGAATTTTTTTTTTTATTTCGAAAAAATCAAGAAAATGGATTTAAAAAATGTCATGTTTGTGTGTCACACTCTCACAAGTCTTACGTGTTTCTTGAGCATGAAATTTCTCAGGTAAACCTCAATTAACATACCTACAAAATAATAATTGTTTCTTAATTTTTTGACGTAAGTCTTTTCCGGTATTAAAAAGTGGGGATGGAAAGTCAAATCTGCGTGAGAATGTAATAAAATCTGCAATGGTCGAGCGTGAAAACGGTATTGCTTTGGCTGTTAATGAAATTTGCTATGATTAAAATTGCAATTGAAATTGAAATTGGCAAAGGTGAAAACAATGTCAGTGGTTAGTTGATTAGCGATTCTTAGAGTGGGGGTCGCAGAAACAATTGATTACGGACTACATACCCATTTTGTACACATTTTAACATATTTGGGGGCTTTTGAAATTTTTAAGTGCAGAAAGGAGTTGTGGATCCAGAAGTCTTATTCACAATATTTTTCATCTCTTACGTAAACTTACATAACATTCAGCTCAGTATGTTATTGTTGAGAAATCTCATTTTTTAAAAGCTTTTATTTAACTTGCTATGTTAGTATGTTGGTTTAGATCAAATCTTGGAACCAAAATTTAGATAGGTTCTAATTGAGCTAGAGGTTTCAAATTTTGCATACGTGTCTAACCTTGATGACAATGCAATATTGTATAATTAGTTTTTCTCTAAATTGCCCCAAACCAAAATTGTTGATTTATAGTCCTATGCAACTTTTTGACATTTTGAATTGTCAAATATTGCCCATTGATTTTACATTGCAATTTTTTGTTTCCATAGTTATGTCTGATTAGGGTAAATTAACCGATTAAAATATAGGTAAAAAAATTACTTCTGTATTTTTTTTTTTTTTTAAATTAATTGTAATCAGACTAAAAGGTAGAAAATAAAATAAAGTAAAAAAAATGTTTTTTAAGAAAAAGCTTTTATTTAAAAATGGGCTAAAGAAAATGAAATAACTACTGAGTGAAGTTTGAAGCAATATGCAACATAATTTATGAAAGCTTGAGGCGTTTAATTAAGTTTGGTAAGTACTGAAAAGTAAAATAGCTACACTTATATCCAAAACAGAAATAATTAATGATAACGCCTCAAGCTTTTATAAATTATGTTGCATATTGCTTCAAACTTCACTCAGTAGTTATTTCATTTTTTCTAACCCATTTTTAAATAAAAGCTTTTTCTTAAAAAACATTTTTTTTACTTTATTTTATATCTCAAATAAATATATATTTTACCATATCAAAGAATTCTTACGATGAAATCAATATTTGTATTCAATAAAAATTATATAAAAACTTTCATTATTATTACCTATCAATTGGAAGCTGGTTCCAAAATGGAAACAATAGGAACTAATATAAATTAAAATAAATTTTTAAATTAAAACAATTGATTTTTATATTATTTTCAAGCTAACCTTTTTATAAATAGTCTTCATCTCTAAAGTTTAATACTATATTAACAAAGGAGGAATTAGAGATACCTACTACTCTTATCAAATCATCGTACATGATTTGTACGATAATCATCGAAATATTTCCCCCATGTATAGTGTGAATGAATGACCATCATGGACAGACAAACATCACCACCAAAAAAAAACGGGAAATACGGAAATTATTTTGTAATTGTGGAAAAACGACCAATTTCCACACATTTCCGTCGTTTCATATTACCAACACACCGACATAACAAACTGTATTAAATGACAGACACATTACACACTTCTGATAAAATAAATCCATTAAATGTTTTAATTAATGATGATACTTCAACACTACACAACACAGTTAGTTACTAATTAATAATACACTCCGCGTGACAAGCGTGATATGCTTTTAAGAGCTCAGACAGACAGACAGACGGCTGCATTTTATTCTCGACATATTGTATTATACTTTATTAATCCTTGAAAATAATATCTATAAGAGTAATTATGTTAGTAATGGTCGAAGAACTTTTTTTTGTAAAAGTTCATCGCATTCTTTCGTAATAGCCTTTTGTTTCCGTAGGACAGGAATAATTTTGCCTCGGGCGAGTTGTGCGCAAGTGAAGAGATATGTGTATTTTTATTTTTTTTTGTAGAAAAACATAAAAACATAAAAAAAGTCCCTTTTTGTTGTGTCGTGTAGTAATAAATTCATATTTTAATATAAAAGTCGGATAAAAGATTATGCCTAAAAAAAAAATGATATCATTAATGTTTACTACAGAAAGGTGACATAAATAAAACCTTTAAGGACTAGAAAGGTAAATTTTATGTTAAGTAAATTTTGTTGTATTTATGTTGGATTTTTTTTTTTTTTGGTGGGGGCTATGAACGAAGGGAAGGGGATATGTGACAGTGAAAGTATGAAAAAAATGTTGAGGCATAACTGGTATGGATATAGGTTTGGAGTTTAGCTTGCGTGAGGGAGTTGTAGTCTTGGGGCCCAGACTTGAGTAGGGGGTTTGTAGCAGCCGGTAGGCGCCTAAAATAGAGTAAAAGTAGCCTTTGCTGTACAAGAAGGTAAATTAGATTTTGAGGATGATGGCGGGAGTAGATTTTGAAAGTTATGCGTCTAGAGCCATTTCCTTAGAAGAACTGTACCAATATTCGTCGAAAACTGTGTGAAAGTGACGACAAAAAAATTCCCAAAAACATTACCGACCATGAAACTCGAATCCAAGACCTGTCGCAGTGCAACTACCAATCAAAATTGGGCTATTTAATGGCTAGCTTTAAAGCTCTCAGGTACACAATGAATTTACAATATTATTCTCCAGCATTCTGAAGCTACATGACATATTAAGAGGTCATGGATTCAATTCCAGATGAATCTCAACATAATTCTCTTGGAAAGACGTTGGTAATCGTTGATCTGCGTCTATTAGTGATCGTGTAACTTTTAAACAACTTGACCGACGGTAATGATGAGCAGATACAAGACCAAGACCAAGACTTAGCAGTCTTCTTGGTCTTGGTCTTGCTCTTGCATTCAGAATCTTGGTCTTGGTCTTGCCAGAGCAATTTGAGTCTTGGTCTTGATATTGCTAAAAAATCTTGCACTTTCGTGAATTTTTTTATTAGCGAATATTTCCCTTCTAAAATCAGAATTTTCTCTCTTTACGGTATTAATTATACTTTCAAACTTTTTAAATAATTTTGTAAAAGTCTTGCTTTTGTCTTGGTCTTGCTCACTTGAGTCCTGGTATTGGTCTTGCAGCCATACTTATAGTCTTGGTCTTGATCTTGCTCTTGGTATACATAGCCTTGGTCAAAAAATGCAAGACCAAGACTAATTTTGCTCATCACTAACCGACGGCGACGGAGATATATTCACATAATATATTTGTTTTTGGGCGAAATGATGATTCATAGCTAAAAAAATACATTGAAAAACTGATATTTGGAATATAAATATGTTGGTTTATTGCGTTTAATGCTACTATCATGCCACCTACTGGAAAACTTCTTTGAATTCCTTGAAAAAGTACATTTTTTCCGATTCACTTATCAGAAATTTAATTTTTCTCGTTGCCAAATAATGCAACATCTAGAATCAAACATTTTATTAAATTTTGATGTGATTTAAATCTCTGAACAAGTTGGTAGAAAATATTTTAAAAGTATTTAACATTTCAAATGTTACATATATGTAATATATTCTATTAACACATATAAAAGAAATTATGATGATAATATGTTTTATGTGTTCTGACAACAAGCCTCACTGTAACTTTCCTAACACACATGTAACTTTTATACCTGTACACAATAAAAGCTCTCCGTATGGTACAGAATAATATATATCGTTACTACTGCCCCCCCCCCCCCCCCACACCCCCTTCGAAGCCATCGTCTTTCGCGCTATTGTTACATGTTATTATTAAGTTAAGATGTTTGTTATTATTTATTTCTGACAAGCAGCAGCAGCCAGTCTTCTTCTTTCTTCGCCAACAACGAAACACATAAATCATATAAATCGGTTTTCATCACTTTTCAACCTGAAACAGTCTATCTAAATATATACTTACATATACAGGGTGGCAAGCAAAATAACTCTCGTCGCTTGGAGGGGAGACTCATAACACCCTGTAGACACTTAAACCGCAGAAACGATTTGAGAAAATCGCAAATTAACTAGCTCCACGATGATTCCAAATTTTCCTAAGCACGGCTGTGACTAAATTATGCATAAATACTTTCTTAGTTTCAAAAGTAAAAAATGGTTTATTGACTGAAATTCAATAAAATTTTGTAAACATGTTTATGACGTAAACATGTTTTCCAGATGTTTTTCTAAAAAAGAAAATTTTTCTTAAAAACATGAGATGGTCAGATCCGGATTAAAAATTTTTTTTTGATGCCACCTTTTTTAATCCATATTTAGTATAAAATTTTTTCTGTTAAAAAACACTTTTGGCTCAAATTTATTGGCAAATGTTAACCCTTTTAAACAAACCATATGGAAAAATTTTTTTGTCTCAAAATGCCGGAGTTCTTACTGCCAGTGATAAGTACAATAGATACGACTATAAAAAAAAAATCAAAGATCCCAACATCAAAAAAGTGAACCCTAGGAATTTACAAAATATAGGGGAGAGTTGCCTAATTTGAAACCACTTTGTACATTTTCTGATTTTATGGAAATATTTTCAAAAATTTGGCAAAAATTTTATGTTGGAATGAAATTTTGAAGTTTTTTCGATCCATCCTGTCATGTTTTAATAAGAAAACTAAATCAAAAATGCTTAAAAAATGTAAAAATTAAGATCAGTGCAATTGGTATCAATTTAGGAAACTAGATTCATAATTCGTACCACGAGATTCTTAAGTCGTACCAACGAATATTACTTAAATAAATGCTATTAAATTTTAAAAACAGAATTTGTTTTAGACATAAAGTGACAAAGGAAATATCCTCATGTTTTTAAAAAAATCATTGTTTTATTAAAAACAAAAAAATCAACAAATGCGAATTGGGATATCGACTCATAAAACAGTAGACCCACTTGTTCTCAACCATTACGTTACTTTTGTTAGAATTATAAGGAATTTTGTTTCGTTTTACTACTTAATATGTTAATCCTCGTACATCAAATATGGTAAGGCCAAAGAAGCGTTCTTCAAATTTCAGTATGTAGCCTTCTATTTATTTATTGAAAATTATGGGGCGTCCTGTTTATATTTATGGTCCTTAACTCCAAAATTTAAACATTTTAAGTGCCTTTTAAATATAGGTTTTAGAATTTTATATAAATAACATAACGTTCATTAGAGCCATACATCTTATTTCAGTATAATTTTAAAGCAATCTCTATATCTGCTTCTGACCAATTGTAATATTTTCTTTTCTCACACATATTTATTCTAAAAAACAGAAAAAAATTTTATAGGTATTATAATATATTCTAAAAATATAATAGAGGTTACAAATGCTAACGAAATAATTTTAGTTATTTTACTTTCGCAATTTTTTGTTAATACTTTTTAAGGGTACGATTTAGGTAATTACGTGTTATCAGTTTTCTGTATCGTACCAGTACTAGTACAATATAGGCAACTATGTTACTTTTTGAAAAAAAGAGTATATTACATTAACTAATGAGGTTAGGAAAATAAAAATTAGTTGAAAATAAAACTAATGTATTACTTTACTGAATAAATTTCAAAATAGTTGTTAATATCTACCATATTCTTCAACAAAGTCTTATAAAAATGACTCAAAATTTACATGAAACACTAGTCAAAACTTAAAATTGTTATAAATTTGTGTTTCGGAGTTTACACTGCTAGCTGTTAATTTTTATGACAATTATTTTATAAAATAACTTAAATGACAACAGATAGATGTCAAAAAAATACATTCTAATACGAAATTTTGCCATGGTACGATTAAGGCGGCGGTACGATTTATGATACTTTCCCCTAAATTATACTAAACTATGTTGATAAAATTGAACATTATTAAGAATTATACCGTAGGCATTTCGGAAAATCTGTCACACATATCGCAGCATTTTGAGCCGTCATATTGTAGGACGAGTTAACTCCTCTAAATCATTTAAAGCGTTAATTTCATTGTTAAGATCTACCCACTGTTTTTGCAATGAGACTTATATACTTTCCACCCTGTATGTATGTATGTTGGGATATATGCGTTGTATATATTTGCGGTGAATATATATTTTTTCGGGAACCCCCTGGAAAAAAAAATTCATAATCCATTGAGACTCGTAATTTATGTGAAATGTGAAGGAAAAAAAAATGTAAATGTTGAAAAATATTAGGCGGCGTATAAAGAAGATGAAAAAAGTTTTTATTATATAATTTTTTTTTTTTTTTGGATAGATGTCTTTAGTTTGTTCGGAAAATTTTTATTAAATTTTATTCGCTGCGGGCCAAAACTATTACAGCCACTATAAATGGATGAAATAGCTATTTTCCAAAAAACTATTAGAGCAAATGGATACTGTATAAGTTTTTGGAACGGTTTTTGGAAAACCAAGCATAGTAAATCAAAAAAAAAGCAGCAACTTTATTTTTAAAAAAATAATTTTGGAACGGTTTTGGAAAAGCCAAGCACAATGTTTCACAAAAGAAACTTTATTTTTGCCCTCTAAGCAAAAGCTCCTGGTGAATATGCGAGCCAACTTATCTCCCAAAAAGATGCTTAGAAAGTGAAAACAAAAACCTGACAACCCAGTTGTAGGATTTCACTGTCCCGTTTTTACTTTTTGAAACCTGCCGAGGGGCATAGATTGAGACCAGTAACTGATCAGGGTTTGATATATAAGTATTTAAGTGTAATAGCTAAAAAAAACCCACTGAAAAAAAAAAAACTGTTCCGTTCAAAGTTTATAAAATTGGTTTATACACTTTTAATTTTATCAAAAAAGCAGTTAAACATCACAAAAATGAATTTTGATATGTTTCTCATTTGAGAGTTTTCGGGTACCTACTTCCCAAAATTTTGCCTAAGACTATCTTATAAGATGTATTTTGAATCTATTTTGGTATCAAATTTTTGAATTTTCACATGTTTGCTAATTTTAGATAAGAGCAAGTTCGTGCATTAAATTTGACCTAAATTTTCGTAAAGTATACAAATTTAAAGACCCAATATTTATTTAACATACAAAATAAATTTTCCTTTGATATAAAGCGATCTTAACATCATATAAGAATATACATAAATACATAAATATAAAACTACTACCATTTCTATGCAAATTTGATTCTTTTAGTGAATAAACGACTATAAGAATATAATAAAAACAAAATATAATCTATCCATACTGAACACATAACCTCAAATCATATAATAATACATCTAAAATAACCTTGAATTTTTCGTAAACGATTTCCCTATTTGCACACGACAAATCGATTTGACCTATTTTCATTCTAAAGTAAAATATTACTATATTATGTATAATATATAATTCATTATCTCATGTGCCCATTGTTTTGCATATGTGTGTGTACCGTTGCCGGCATAGATACTTGAACAGAATCTTACTCAATTACTATTTATGTTGTAACTGTAAAAATTACGAAAAGACGCGACGCTACCAACATCGTAATTTTTTAAACTTTATGTATTCAACCTCACTATGATGCGGGTGGAGGACAGGAAGAGTGGTGTGAGTGGTTGGGGATTTGGTAGGTATGCGTTTATGCCGATATTCATCTGGAATTGTAAAGAAAAACTGCATGAAATTTTCACGAGTTTCATAGCCGGCTGTGGGATTCGAACCCACGATCTACCAGTTTGCAAGTGCCAGTGCCTAAACACGCTCGGCCACTTCGCCGGTGATTGACTGTAGGTAGAGCTTTCTTTGTATATGTCAAATTAATCGACGAGAGGGTGGAGTAGCCGGGGTTGCAGCCCCGAGGCCAACGTGTGAGAAGCGGTCCCGGAGCTGTCAGCGTTTAACGGATTTTATGTTTGCGCATGCGCAGTGCCAACTATTACATTACGATGAAATTCATACGGGTCCTTGTTGTAAATATGAATGTCTGCGAAAGATGAATAATATTCACGAAAACAAATTTAATTTTAAATCTAGTTGTGTCGTACGTATGTGTCTGACATCAGACTGTAAGTGTCCTATTTCTTATTCCCATTACTGTACATGTGTAGTTATCGTACAAAATAAGTAATTTTTTCACCAAAATACTGTTTTACGCGGTGACGAGAGTTTTAAACAAATCCACTTATTATACCATTCTAATACGCTTCTCGCCTATACTACGCTTGATTTGTATTCATCAACTAGCGTGTGCCATATAAATTGTGAGTAATTTTATCAGCGTTACCAGAGGCGGTAGAGAGGGGCGGGGGGCAGGTACATCAAAAACGTATAAGGAAATGGAAAAATAATTTCCCCTAATATCACACATTCCAACGGAAATTTCTCTATAAAAAAAAAAACACGACGTTATGTATTTGTGCGGTAAAATGGAAAAGAATAGACAAAAAAAAAATACAAAAAAATATGTTTTTGTAAGAATATTTTTTTTTAGTAACTTAAATATGTGGAAAAATTCAATGTTTTGATTTCAACAGTGAATCATCTGCTATTCAGTGATGGTCCTCTTCAATATTGTATTGAATACACTTGAGAATTTCTTTTTTTTTGGTTCTAGAAATATTAAAAATAAATTTGATATTTTCTCCCTTTTTTTTGTAAATGATTATTCCATTCCGATCAACTCGAAATCGAAACTATACCGACAAAAATTTTGAAAATTCTGACAAATATGTAATTCAAACAAATTTTTAAGCATTGGAGAAATGTTTAAAAGCAATTCTTTAACCCTTAGTAGCCTGGAATCATTTCCGTTATTATCTGGAATAGTAGATATTAGGTCGTGTAATATGAAATGTCGTTTTCCGACCACTTCGCCAATCCCATGCAATTCAGAATTCAGACAAATATCGACACTTTTTTAAGGATCAGAGAAATGTTTGAAAGCAATTCTTTAACTCTGAGTAGATTTTTTGTAGCCCGGAATCATTTCCGTCATTATCTGGAAAATAGTATTAGGTCGTGTAATATGAAATGTCGTTTTCCGACCACTTGGTCGACCATATAATTCAGACAAATATTGAGACTTTTTTTAACATTAGAGAAAAATGTGTGAAAGCAATTCTTTAATTTAAAATTAAATTCTTGTAGCCCGGAATTGTTTCCGTCATTATCTGAAATAGTATTAGGTCTTGTAATATGAAATGTCGTTTTTCGATCACTTACTCGAGGAATAATCACTAGATCATACCATAGACAAATAAGACAACTGGCTAATGCCCTATTTTTTTGAAAGGTCTGGTCGATCAGACTGTCTATTTTGAATATTTGAATCAAAATATGAGATTTGTATTAATTTTTCACATTATTTATTTTTGTTTATTTGTGGCGGCGGGAGGAGGTAGGGTAAGAAGAAAACATCTAAAGCTCCAAAGTGGGCTAATCCGTCCCCGGTTATATATATATATATATATATATATATATATATATATATATATATATATATATATATATATATATTTATATATATATATATATATATATATATATATATATATATTAAGTTCTCCTAAGCGGTATATGATTAGCTTAAATGGGCTAAATGTTGCTAAAAGTTACATTTAGGTCAGTTTAAAATTGTGCAATAAAAAATGTCCGGCTTCAAGAAAAATAAAAATCCTAAAACCACCCCTGAAGTTGACTCGTCTATCACACGTAAATTAGAAGTTTTCGCTTAGAAGCCATTTGTTCTTGAAATTGACGTTGTTTTTTAACAATTAGTCGGCATTAATAATGAAAAGCCATGTGAAATTATTTTATAACTAATAAACTATTTTATAAAGTCGATTAAATTATGAAAAAGTTTTGATTAAAAAAAATTTATTATTTAATTTATGGTATCGGCAGCAAATGACATTAACAAGTGACTCTCAACACAGGTAGAGGGAGTTACGACATCTATATGGGAATACCACAATTACCTTTTGCCCAGTATGTGTATACAGTCCTGCTGAACTAAACGGTAGTACCTCAGATTCAAGGATTCAAAATCAATCTTTTTACTCAGCATGGTAGTTTGTAATTCCTTTCTTCATCTAATGACTACTTCCATATGTTAAAGTATTGAATATTAGTTTTAATTAATTTTATGTCCCTTTTTTCGTTGCATTAGTACATTCACTTTCATAAAAATCTGGACCAAATGTTCCAAATGAAACTATGGTAACAAATTTTGATGATACGTGTAATGTTAAATTTACATGGAAATTAAATTATTTTTTTAACCGCTTGAATCGATAAGTTGGCGTTTATATACCAGATAAGTTTCCGATCGTTTACCGTCAATTACTAAATCGATTTTTCGATGAAAATAGTTTTTTTTTTTGCATTTTCGATTAATTTTATTAATTTTTATTCATTTTTTTGTAACTTATTCATCATTTTTTTTTCGTTAAAAGAATAATTTACTCATAGTCGGATATTTACAAATTTTCCGCTTCTAACTTCGAATTTTCAAATCGGCTTTCAACCATCGGATTCTTAAATTACATAACTTAAAAAAAAACCTGTCCCACATTTTTTTGAAACTATTTATACTATATGTTTGTGTGTTTGTGAATACATGAAGTATAGAAGTTTATGACATATGCTTCTTAGTTTCTATAGAGTGCCATTCAAAAATCAATATTTCCACTGGAATTTATTTTGCATAATATATTGTACGTTTACAGTAGACTACATGCAGTATTTATCAAGACTACGAGTACACCTTGCGAAAATTAAACATTTTGGGAACCCCTGCTTGAGGGAATGATATTAGAAATATTATGTAGTTATGCGTGTAAGATTATCCCCAACATTATTTTAAACTTTTATTATACCTAATGAATTTTAAGTTAGTTAATTAAATTCATTAAAAGCTTATTCGAAAAGTTGTATTACTACATTTCACTTTAATGTTATGTGTTCTTAAGTTAAACCAAATTCGATGTTAATGATTTTTGAAGAAAATTTTGTTGCCTGGAACTATGGCTACAAAAACACAGTGTGTCTCACAGAAATTTAAATTTGGATCAGTAAAAGCACTAAAATTTATAATACGATTATTTCATTTTTTGATATAATATTACTGAATCTTATTGTAAAATTTTTTTAACCACAACTATAGGTACTCGAAAACAATCTCAAGTTATTTGACTTTATGAAAAACTACTCGAAAACGACTTGTGATGGAGCTACTTGTAAAAGTTGTAAAATTGACGGGTACCGGAAAAGGACTTGACAATTTTTTTATCTTTTATCAATTCTCAGTTTTTTTTATTAATGTAAAGTTTCATTTGAGGAAAAAGAAATTTTTTGATTTGGTAACATCATCAGAAATTTTTCAGTGTTTTAAAAACCATATAGGTATTCAGGAATTCCAGCAAAGGAAAATCGGCTATTTCGATAGTAAATTTGAAAAGTTTGTACCCAAATTAATCTAATTTAACCAGTCAGATTAATTCAGGTCACTTCCGTGAAGCTTATGCGAGAAAAATTTTGTTTAATTTGATGACCTCATTAGGATTACTGAAATTTTTCAGCGTCTTAAAACCGTATATTAAATGATAGAATGGTGAAATTGGAAACGAATTATAGGTTTTCAAAGATGATTTTTCTATTTTCTCCAAAATTAGGCCTGTAGGACTAAGTGTGGATACTCAAGGCACAGACACAATTTTCGATTTTATTGTATGTACAGAAACTTTTTAGATTCGCAGCTCGCTTAATAGACAAACCATTTTCGGGAACGCCATTTAGGCTCGAAAACCAAATTTTTCAAAAATTTATCTGCAAAATAGCAGACAAGCCAAAAATAATCTTCTGTCTGGGTTCTTTTTTCTTTTTCTTCTCAAAAATATAACTGACGAGAAAAAAAAAAGAATCACCGGTGTATTTCTTTTTTACTTTCACCAGCTCTGACACTATGTGAACTTTATTTTCCGTTTGTGACGCTTGGCGGCGCCGCTGGCACAGATTGGGAACCCCTATCTTAGTTCACAATATTTACAATTTATCTTGAGTGTTTAGAGTTCATTTTCCCTGTACCCTACAGTCGATCAGAATCTACCTAAATCTCCAAAATAGAAAAAATACAAACTGTATCTGGGTTATTATTTCTTTTTTTCCCCAAAAATATAACTGACCGGCAAAAAAGTTTCACCGCTGTATTTCTTTTTTACTTTCGCCAGCTTTGACAGTATCCGAACATTATTTTCCCTTTTTGTAGCACTCTGGCACAGTTTGGAAATCATTGCGTTAGTTTTCAGTATTTACCTAACTCCATAGAGTTTGTTTTTCCTATACCCTACGGTTGATCAGAACCCGCCTAAACTACCTACCGCAACCGAGTTAAACAGAATCGTTTCATATATATTCGTGTTATGATATTTCATCACATTTTAGTCTATCTCTGTGTACATATATGTGTATGTATATGGCTTCTCATCTAAAATTGATAAGTTAATATGAAACTAATTTATGATTAGTTTATATAATATAATGTAAGTTTCCGTTTATCTTGTGCTGCGGTTAGTAGACCAAGTTTTCCAAACAAACTTTCCAAGATAATTTTCATGTAATTGTTAATGACAGTAAAATATATTATTAAATTGTTTTAACCGAAACTTGGAAATGTTTATTAATTATTAATTAAAAGATATATTGTAAGTGGTAGTTATTATCATTGCTGTATAGGGCTGACACCCACCCAACCGTGGCGTGAGTTGGACTATGTTTATATAATGTTGTTGAAAGATCAACTCTATAGCTATTTCTATAATAATTGGAAATTTTGAAATGGTCGAGGTTGCTGAAATAATGAAACAGATTACTTTGGGCTATTAAATTTTATTAAGTTGGAATGGCAGTACGAAAGAGGCCTCAGGTTTAATTAGTTGCTTTTCTTATTTTAACTCGTTGACGGCCATTGACGTCACAGGACGTCAGGTAAGACTTTACTAACTGTCACACCACATCGTAGGACGTCAACAGTTTCATATAAAGTGTACTAGTTGAACGTTTTGTCATTATAGGTGTTAAGAATTAAACAATTGACCAAAAAGTATCTCAGGGGAGGTTCTTTTTGAAACTACTGAACATAAAATTTTGAAATTTGGTATAGATTATGGTGGTCCAGCTCTAGGGATTAATTGGGAGTATTTCTCAAGAGTTTGATGTCGGGTGTTAAAGGGAAGCTTATTGAAACACGAATTCAACAGTAGATTCTTCCACTCTTACTACCAACAGAGTCCTTCAGTCAAAAATTTTGAAATGAGGTTCAGGTTGGTCCAAAATTATCAGGGTTAAAAAATTATAGTACGATCAATCGTCATAGATAATTTTTATTTCTTTACGGCTTTTGAATCATGGGTTTTAGAAGAATTAAAAACCGCGTGCTCGATCGACGACCAAAATAAAAAATATGTGCTAGCATGGTAAAATTTAATGTGCTAACACAACTTTTATCACACTCTTATGCATATATGTTATAGTTTAATTCTTGTTGTCGTACTCTTTCATTTGCGCATCTTACCCGCAACCTTATGTTGCTTGGGCTGTACCTGTAAAAACTTCGAAGATGCCCGATCTTTTCCGACTTTCGATTCTTTATGATGCACACAAAAATGATTGTCAACATTATATTCTAATACTAAAGATAGTGAAGTAACAAAATGATGAATTAAAACATGACATCCCCGTCCTCTAACACAGTGTAATGAATACTGCTTGCTGCTTGTAACACAGTCTAATAGATCAGGGTGCTTGTTCCGACCCGTCCGACCAAGTTGGTCGTCCACACCTATGGTTGGCTATATGACTTGCTATGAGTGAGGTACATTTCAACAGCGTTCACAACACACGCAACCTTCTTTCTCTTTTTTTCTTTCTACTATTAACAGATAGCATTTCAAATATTATAATACAGCATGGTAATTTTTGTAAGAAAAACAATTAAAAAATATTTTTTTGTCGGCAATGGAACTTTTTACTGTGCTGTTTTACAAATTTTACAGAGCTAATATTACGGAAACAATATTCTATCCTTTAAATTTTCTATGATTAATTATAATTTTTATATTTTTACCGTACAAAATTGAATATGTTCGCCTTTAACACGTCGATTGTAGTGCTGAGCACAGTAATTTTTATATGAATTTTCTCTCCGTGTAGTATTTACCTTTTATAAAAGAACCACGTAACTGATACACAGAAGATTTTTTTTTTAGAATTCAAACTCATGTTTTCTGTTCACCTAATCCCATTCACGTAACGATTTACATACGTCCGTCCCCAATCTTACCCCGGGAGCAATAATTTCACATAAAATTTAATGAATTTGGTCCACACGTTTTCTTTTTTTTTCTCAAATTATATTTTTCCTTTTGTGTTATTTAGATAAGTAGGTATAAACATGCCATAAAAAATAATAATGACTGACTGACTGGCGTTGCTGCTGTAATTAAAAATAATATTTTCCTCGAAAATTACCTCGAAATATTTAAAAAGAAGAAAGGAAATTTTCGTATAAAATACATTTATGTGAGAAAGCAATTTTTTTTTCCCGGCTTGTTTTTGAAAACACACTTACGACGCCTATTACGTTAATTACTCTCGGTGGCCCGCAGCGGTGGGGGGGGGTAGCTCGTTTTAAGTGTAGGTACCTCCTAAACGTGGCGATAATGAAGTTGAAAAGCAAATTAAAGTTAACATGATACACCGCACGAAATAGCCACGGGCGAAACCGGCCGAGGTCATAAATGTCGCTCATAAAAACAAAAACATATTGTTTTATTTTATTTTCCTATTTTGTTCTTTTAATGAATTTTTTTTTCTTTATACTTTTTGCTTTTATGCCCATTAAATAGCCATGATTTAATTTTAATTAATAGTACAATGGGGCAATAGCGAGGGAGGATTGGAAAGAAAAATTCGGTGAGTATTTGGGAAACACACATTAGGGTACCATCACAGTGTGATTGGCCGAAAAATAGTCTATTTTCGTAATTTTTTTCGGATGGATAGGATGGGGGGAATCGGGATGAATTTTTTTTTTTAAGATTAATACCACTATTTAACAATACAAAAATAGTTTTTTTATTCATTTTTATTTATTTTTTATAATTATTGAAATTTTTTGAAAAAAGTGTCTTGGAAAAAAAGTCAAATAGCTTATCAATCTGTAGGTAAGCCGCTGTGTTCCTATGGGAGCTTTTTTTTGAAATTTGAAAAAGTGGCGAGGGTTTGAATAAAATGTACAAAATTTTTTATAGTTTTCCGTGTGGAAAAATAGGGAGATTTCAAAAAAATGGCTCCCACAGTTACATAGTGGCAGATTTCAAATTCCTACATTACATAGTTTTCGGAAAAAATCATCTTATAATGGTTCCGTTTGTCCTTTCACAGTATGGAAGCCTAAAAATAAAAATTAGTACCTCAAATTTATTTTTGAACATTGAAATACCTAACAAAATTTATTCCGTTTGTCCTTTCACAGTATGGAAGCCTAAAAATAAAAATTAGTACCTCAAATTTATTTTTGAACATTGAAATACCTAACAAAATTTATTTTATCTACATAATATACAAGTATATTACATGTGGATCTATAGAAACATTTGTTTTATTTCGACAAATAACATATGTATTGACTCGTCTCGTCTTCCCGTATATTCCCTGTTTGTTCCCGTTTCCCGTTTCCCATTTGTTCTTTTATTTTTTATTGCCAATCGTTCATATTACACAACAGCAGTTTAATCAAGTCGATCTCGAACTCGATCTCTCGAATATGTACTTTTTTCGATATGAAAATATTCCCTAGAGCTTATATTTTTATTATAGTTACTTACAATATGTATTATGTTTAGTATATTGGGTATACTATAACTAGATGTTTCACATCAATATTGTTTTGAATGAAGTTGCTTTTTCCTATTGTTATTTCCTATTTGATTTTTCTAGTGGTGTATATTTTTTGTCGTCGGTATATTCTTTTATTTTCTGAAGATCAAAGGCTCTACGACAGCCGCCGAAAAACCGTTTATTAGTAAAAGGTTCCTGGAACGTCTACCGATCTCTTTCTATTGCATAATATTTGTGTTTATGTTAGCCTTGCCGTAAATACAAGACTGCAACGTCAAGACTGATTTTATTCCCGTTCCTGCTTGGAGTGATTCTTGTTTTTGCCTCCGCTTGGAGTGACTCCGCAGAGGTGGCGAAGAATCCCCCAAAACCCACTACTTTTTCAAAACTATCCCGCAACGTCTAGACTGATTTTATTCCCGTTCCTGCTTGGAGTGACTCTTGTTTTTGCCTCCGCTTGGAGTGACTCCGCAGAGGTGGCGAAGAATCCCCCAAAACCCCCTACTTTTCCAAGACTATGTTCGTATAGTTGCAGAGTTTCTTAGTCAGATGACGGGAACTTTGTGTTGGTCTTCCGGTAAATACAAGACTGCAACTGATATTACTCTCATTCCTGCTTGGAGTGACTCTTGTTCTTGCTGCCTACTTGGGGTAACTCCGCAGAGGTGGCGGCGAATACCCCAAAGCCAACTACTGTTCCAAAAGTATCTTCATAATATAGTTGAGGAGTTTCTCAGTCAGACAACGGGAATTTTGATAAACATTTTATGCAAAGATATATTAATTTGTTGTTGTGGGTATAGATAGGTTATAAATTTCGTTATTTATTTCTACTTTTAATTTTGGTACTTGTCTTGGTATCAGTGTTTGTGTTGGTCTTGACAATTACAAGACCGTGACAAGACTGTAACGTCAACATTGGTTTTGCTCTTGTTCCTGCTTGGAGTGACTCTTGCTCTTACTCCGTACTTAAAGTGATTCCGCAAAGATGGCGACGAATCCCCCAAAACCCTCTACTTTTCGAAAATAAGGCAGGCGATAAAATATATTTAGTATATTGGGTATATAATTAGGTGTTTCACATACATATTGTTTTTTTCTTGAGGACAAAGGCTCTGCGACAGTTTCTGAAAATAATTTATTAGCAAATGGTTTTTGGAATATCGACCTGATGTTCTTGTGACGTAATCAGATAGATTGCTAGATTATACATAATATCAGTATTTATGTTGGTTTTACAGTGAATACAAGACTGCAACGTCAAGACTGATTTTGCTCTTACTCTCTACTTGGAGTGACTCCTCGGCGGTGGCGACGAATCCCCCAAAACCCCCTACTTTTTCCAAAACTGTTTTCGTATAATTGAAGATTTTCTCAGTCAGATGACGGGAACTTTGATAAAAATTTTATGCAAAAATATGTTGCGTTATTATTGTGGACATAGATATAGGTTATTGCTTCACCTTGTCTAATATAAAATTAAAATTTAATAATCTAATAAAAGTTTGTCGTAACAAAGTTGTTTGTTAAAAAAATTTTTTTTTCTCCCAAAAAAAAAAACTTTTTTCTTTCCCATATTATAACTGAACAAAAATTTTTGTAACCTAAACGTCTTGTTGCTTCAAAGTTTCAAGGTTAAGTCAAAAGGAGGGAATGTTAGACTAGAAATTTTTATATTTTTAACCTTTTATTTTAAAACAGTTTTAAATAATCTTTTCAATCAAGTTTAAATAACCCGATTATGTTAACTGATACTAATTGGTTTTAAATTTTTTTAAAAAGAGCTTAAAATCACCTCAATTAGGTAATTATCGATTCAAAAGAATTTTAAAGCTACTAACTCTAATCTACCGTATCCTGTGTCAGTCGAGGCAATTTCGCCCTATATTTTGAATTGCCATTGCCTAGCAATAGGCAGAGACACTACCTATCTATGTATGTGTCTGATGGTGCGACTTTGAGAACGAGCTAACGACGTTGTTAAGTAGAGATAGGTAGGTACGTGGATGAATGTGATAACGGACGGGAACTACACAGAGCTACGAACATACACGTCAGGAGCTGCATGGCATGCATCACGATTATATAAGTAGAGCTTGGAGCTCTTCAATAAGTGAGTGAACGGACAAAGTGCATATATATCTTCATTTACAGTATTCAACATAATTTTATGTTGAATATAAGTTTAATTTTAGTTTTGGTGTGAACGTAAAATAAAATGCTGGAGATGCTGTGATTTTTCAAAATTTTGATGGACAAATATTCTTTTTTAGGCGCTATGACCTTTGCTGGATTAATAGTAAGGATACATGAATGAATCGGGGGGTCACTGGAAGCGATAGATTTGGGAAATTTTATGGAAAGATTGAAAATTGCGGCCATCTTCATAGGAAATGAAGCCGTTAAAGAAAAAATTTTTTTCTTAAAATTACACCTATTCTCAAATTTAATGAAGGGTCAAGGTTACTTCTTAGAAAAAACATTGCCAAACGGTTCCCTCAAGATATTATATTTAACTAACTTACCAAAATATTAAGCTTAAAAATTTTTTTATGGAAACCAAAAAACGTTTATAAAAATTGTTTCTACATAATATTTCAAAATTTTTTTGAATGAAATAGAAATATAAATTGACGGTTCAGATGTGATTATCTCGAAACTACATTTTCGTTGAAACAGAACGGAAACAAAACGGAAACATCAATTTAATCAGTGTTCGGAATGAAATCAAAAAAATTTTTTTTTTCGTTATTTGGAATAAATTTGGAAGCGAAGTAGGTACACAAGATATGACAGATTTTGAAAAAATTTCCCATTTTTTCAACATAAAAAAAAAAAAAAAAAATTGATTTAGTTTGGACGAAAAGTGTCCAAGTTTTGGTTTCGATTGTGTTTAAAAATGTAGTTTCGAGATAATCGCGTCTGGTTAGCCACTTTATACGTTTTCTCATTCAAAAAAAAAATTTTGTACACCTAATTTCATTACCACAAAAAAAAAATTCTCAAAATAAACCCTGATTTTTTTTTGGGTAACTCAACTAGATCATCACTAGACATAACATCCGTGATAAAATATCTTTACATTTTTGACTGGTACTGTCTCGGTTTTGTTATTTTGTTGGTGGGATATTTGTGTATGATAAATTCGAATAGAGACGGACGTGTATAGCAGCAGCTCCAAACTAGTTAGCCAGTTATGTATGTTCGTATATACATAGATGGCTCACCAGTCGTCTGTGTGTGTGTGTGTGTTCAAACTTCAGTCACTCTACATCACTTCATTTCGCTCACATTCATTGCTGCTGCAGTGCCAGCAGTTGTTGAACTGTGCGTCGTCCCTCGCCACCTCCTTCTTGATGCCTCGGTACAACACATACACACACATACATACATACATACATACATATATACACAAGAGAGACAGACGTTTGAATAATTAAAACGTAATCAAAGCCCCACACACTGCTATACCGCGTGCACTGACCGCAACGCTTTACTGAAGCTTCCACCACAATCAAGCTTGCCAATATGTGTTCTCCCTGCCCTGCACACCTCGCCCAACAACAATTATCTACACCCCCTTCCTTCCCTGTTCACTGCTATCACTTCACTCATGTGGGTATATTCTGGTTATTCAAAATTACTGAATTGAAAACTAAAATATATAAACCTCGACAGTGTTGTAGGTACGGAGCTTAGAAAGTTGGATAATGTAAAATGCGTGCGGTATATGGAACTTTTTCGAGTTGTTTTTTCGAGGTTAGGCAGTAAATAAATCTTTCATTGCTGTAGCTACTCTGAACGAGAGTACAAGAGAAATTTTATCAGAAAAGAAAAAAATTTTTTCCGGAAGTTTAATTCTAGTTGTATAGGCGATAAAAATATTCATTGTGAGAAATTATAGTGAAAGTTCTCAATAACGAGTTCATCGGAAAAAAATTGGTGTCGAAAATTAAGAAATCTTTTCGCTTTTTTATGGCTAAATTGCTTCCAATTTGCTCTACGTTTTTGAATAATTATTAAAACATTTTGTTTATCTATAACAATATCCATCTATCAGAATCGAATTATCCTTAAATATATGCAAACGACACACAAATGTATATTTGATTGCCTATATGTTTTAATAGTACATAATTTTATTATAAATATTTGTTTTAATATACTTTAAATTATTATTAAATTCGATGGAGCAAATTGGGAGAAATTTAACTGGTATAAAGAAATTATATCAAAGAAACATTATTTGATAAACTAATTAAATAATTAAGTTTTTGATGATACAGCTATATATACTGATCTCAATGGAACAATTTGGGAGCACTAAACGAGTTTCCAACTTCGAACGGTAACTTTTTTCGGTTCATTTTAGACTTTGAAACACCCTCAAGTCTTGTATACCCTATTTCAAATAGAATTGATCATGAGTCAAAGTTAAAAAGTTAAAAAATTAAATAATTCAACTTACATTCAAAGCAAATCAATCTTCCTTTCTACGCCACCTCGTCAAGAAAACGGAAATTATTTAAATTCATAAGTGATGAAGCATAGTTAAATTTAAGTGAAATGAACCATACTACTGTAAAGCTAGTTAATATTGCCTAAGTTTTCGATTTAAATTTGCATAAATTGACAATACGAAATTTTAACGAAATAAAGTGACCTAATTGTAAAGATTTATATTTTAATTTTATATATTTTAATTATTATTAAATTTGATGCAGGAAATTGGGAGAAATTAATTAGTTTAAAAAAATTATATTAAGAATATAGCAATGTTTAACAAATTAATTAAATAATTGAGTTTTTGGTGGACCAATTTTGGTGGTCTCAGTGGAGTAATTTGGAAAAAATTTATCAATGAAAAACAAAACGACTTTTCAACTTCAGACTTTGAAAAAGCCTAAAATCTTCTATTACCGTAAAATCAGCTAATACTGCCTAAATTTTCGATTTAAATTCGCGCATAAAATGAACACTAAATTAATTTAGTTTAAATGTTTAACTGAATAAAATGATAAAAACTGTTATCATTTTTATTAATCCGAGCAAAAAAGTATAGTAAAACAGTTTATAAGGTTTATGTAAAACCATTACCTACCGCATTTAGGCTTAAGGAGGGGGTAAGGTTAATTCGTACAAAAAAGGTATGTTTTTGTTATTTTTTTGTGGCGACACAGTTAAAATCTCTTTATTAAAATCAATGGTATATTAAAGTATGACATTCGAAGAATATTGTATAAAATTTTCATGAAGAAATATTATTAAAAAATACAGTAATGGCAGCAATTATTCAGACGTGTACTCATAACTTGGTACTGGATCATCCGAAATAAAAAAATGAAAGTTCATTCGTTAGATAATAGTTTTCCTCAGGTAACGCTGGGAGGGTTTTTCGAAATTTCAATTTTTCACTTTTTTGGAACATTTAGAAAGGAACACAATGATTTTTTTCGAAAAAAATCGGTTAATTTGTTATTGTAAAATAAAAATTATTAAAAAATTTTAAAACAACTCTCCAGCGTTACCTCGTAAATTATGTACAGAAATAGTGTTCAAAATTTCAAAAGGATCGGTACTGTAGTTTTGAAGTTATGAGGGGCACCGACTTTGAAAACGTGAATTGTGGGGAAAACGCTTTAAAGTTTTGAACACTAAAAAATTTTTGTATAAAACTGATATAGAATACTTACTGTTAAATTAAATTTTGTAATCTAGACTGACAAAATATACAGTACAGGTATAAACACGTTTTTACTTGCATTGAAATTTCTGTAATAGAACTGAGAGAGAGATATATATAGAGTGGGAAACATCTATCAGGTAACAACAAAAATACTTATAACTTTGTCAATTTTGCTCCAATCAGCTTGAAATTTTGAGACAATATTCTTGAGATATTATGCATTCAGTTAAAAAAATAAAAAAAAGCAAAAAAAATTTTTTAATACTTTACCCCGTCCTTAATATAATAGAAGACTAAAAATGCATTCCAATGTCACTAAAATTTTATAACAAAAACCGCATAAAAAATCTCAAACACTTTATCGTTTCCTCTTCCTTCATTTATTCCATTATTCGACTATTTTAACCATAAATTAAGTTTATAATTGCTTTCTACATCTGCTGCTAATTGTTATATACTTCTCCTTTTACCCCCACCACACACATAGATTCCCTCACCCGCCTTCACCGCACAGACTAGAATAATTATTTATAATTATTTATCAAAAGACAATTGAAAAGCATTTCCATTGAAGAAAATTACAATTGTAATAAATTTTCCACTGCTTGCCAACTATGTACCTATATTTTCTTTGTAAGAATAATTATCTGGAAAAAAAACAAGTAGTTTGGTAAAGTGCAAGTCTAACGCGCGGCATTATGGGTTCCATACAGTATTGAAACTAAAAAAGTTAGGTAATAACTCCATGGCTGAGGCTTGGTAAATTTTTGCACATTTTTGGACACAAGTCAGATCGTACTAATACGACTTCTATATTTCAACCTCCACTTTGGACTCTTTGAAATAAAAATAAAAATATTTTTGACATTTTGTCACTAGGAGTCGTCGATACGGCCAAACTGTGCAAATTTCAACTCAAAATTATAACTGCGGGCGAGACGGTTCCGATAAGGGTTCTTTTTTCACATTCTTTTTGGGTGTGGAACCCTAACAATATACATAATCACCGTTTACTACTGGGTACTAAAAGTGTATGATCAGAATATCTATAGTTCCCACCAGGTGGCTACCTACATTGTTTTGTTATTATTTTCTGGAATATAATAAAAGGAAAAACGATCCATTAAAATGTCCTGGGAATATCTTTTACCAGGAACAAACACACACAGGCAGACAGAATAGAATAGAATTGAACAAAACCCACATCTCAAACAAAAAAAAAAAGAGAAACAATAAATATGCTTGTTTGTATATAGGGTGACGTTGCCAACATTGTAACAGATTGTAGGGTGAAGTTGCCTATTTTGTGCCCGTAACTTGTACACTTTTTTTTAATAAACTCAAATAAAACATTACGGGGTGCAATATTGGCAACTTTCCCCTATCAGACATGAGATATCGTATAAGAGTGAGGTATATCTAAATATGCAATTATGAAAAAATGGCGTTTAGGGATTAGTTGTTGAAACAATATTACAGAGATCTGGTCTGGTGGTTGATTTTTTTTTTATTATTATTATTATTATTATTATTATTATTTTGTAACGGATGTAAAGGGGAATAGAATGCGATTAATTTAGCTTGTATTATGTCAATGATTAGTTGTTAATGTCAGTGATTTGAAAATTTTTCCTGTACAGCTTAAGAATTCTTCCTATACAGCTCCGTAAAATTCGATGGGCTAGTAAAATTTCAAGTGGATACCAGGAAAATTTACTTAATTTTTGTAAAATTATACTAGAAATAGAAAAATTTTTACGAAGCCAAACTATAATTTTTACTAAGCTAGAAGGTAGACTCTCTCTCACACAAGCATCACACATAACTGACGGTAAACATCACCAAGGTCGTTTTGAATAACTCAATAGCTGTCCGACCGGCGACCGTTACCATTTTAGTAGCCAGTGATGGACCCATGCTAGTGAGTGGATGTGTACCATGCAGGAGTATCATTTTTTTTTTCTTTTATAATAAGCTATTTAATGGACTTTACATTTAAAACAAAGAATTGTTATTTGTGTTTCATGAATTGTTGTTTATTTTTTTATTCTAATTGTTGTATGTTTTTTATATGTATTGATGTTTATTGAAACATGTTTTTCCACAAATAATAAAAAATCACACAACATTTTTTTAATACTAATAATTTGATTTTAATCCTTACCGTTCTATCATTATCTTTTTAAACTATTTTAATTCAATTATTTATTAATAAATAAAAAAAAAACCTTATAAATAATACGGTAAGAGAGTAGAATTTTTCCTGTACAGCGCCGAAATTTTTACGGAGTCATAGGGTAATTTTTACTATACTCATCGTACTTTTTCCTTTGAGTGTCACTTATGCCCGCATTACCAGAGAGCTCCGTAATTTTTTACTAGAAATTTCCGTAAAAATTACCGTATTTTTTTCTCAGTATAGATAAATGCCACAATTTGGGACCGTAAAACATATTCGATTATAAAACGCAACATCAATTTTTGCAGGCCTAGCTACAAATTATCTCGCAGCAGTGAAATTAACTATAGGGGTATACATTAACTTGACGAACATAAATTCGAATGGAGTAGAAATTTTGTATTCATTTAATGGTTTTTGAGTGAATTTATTCGACGTGTGCACTTATTGAGGTTGCATTTATATAGTTTGACTGTACCGGCAGAAAAGTTTATAATTTTGAGAGATTTTTCTTAATTTTTTTATTTTATTATTATTTTTTTTTCTTTATTCTTATTTATTTCTTATTCTTAATTTTTTTCGATTATTCTTAATTTTTTTTTAAGGTTGTTCTGTCTCATATGGCATGTTAAGGCGGCAATCTTTACGATATAATTTTTTTTTCTTTTTTATATTCTCAACTTATCAGTTGCAAGTAAAATTTCGAAAATATCTTTTTCGAAAGTAGATAGCTATTTAAATTACGTGCAGTACGAAAACTCTATTTTATCTCGACTAAATTCCTAGAAAAGACCTAGTCAAGCCGTTAAGTTTCAAGCTTAATTTTCAATATGTCTTAAAATATAACAAAATTATAAAAGAATTTCAGTAAACTAAAATTCAAAAAGTACCTACACTAAACTCTACAATATTAGCTATAATTTTTCATGGCTTCTGAAATATTCTTTTTATTTCCCTTTATTACTACTCTCTGATATCAACTTCGCTGTGGAAATCCTATTTTTCACCATGGATACAACTGGCAACCGAAAACTAATTAATATTGTCGCCTTTTTGGTGGATTTCGGCCAAAGTTCGCAAAAGATAATTATTACGGATTTTCTCAAAATTTTGAATCTAATTTAAAGAATCTGGATTTTAATCCATACTACATTTTAATTTTAATCCTGTATATGTAATATATTTTTCCATTATCATGTTATCTCTGTTTCTCTGTGTTTTACAAACAATATTCGTATAAAATAATATTTGAAAATATGTTTTTTTTTTTTTTTTTTGGGAAAGTTTTTTTATTTATTATTTGTCCATATTCATAACTTTATATCTAATATAATTCAGATGAGCCCCAAGACGCGACCAAAGTAAATCCCATTATACCCCAAAAATATGCTCACATAATGTATTATATGTCAGTCTGTCTGTATTATATCCAAACAGTAGACAGACGCACTGTGGTTAGAATTGATAAAAATTTATTTATTTACTATTTTTATTATACTTTGGATATTTTTTTTCCAATTTTTGTGCGTATAATAAAGATTTATATGTAAATATGTATCAAACATGAATAACTCTATCTCTGGACAAACAGTATTAGCACAGTTTAAATAATAGTTTGTTTCACAAACAGTTACGAAACGAGATAACGTAAGAGTGTCATTTGGAATTCAAAAATTCCAAACGGTTATCCATGTTATGTACCTAAATAATGCATAACATTCTGCATACTAAGTGAAAATATCATCACTAAAGTAAATTTAATTTAGAAAAATAAATATGCAGGTCAAATTATTTTGTGAAAATTTACAGTTGATAATTATGTAAATTATTTACTTTTGTAAAGTTTCACTCACTTTTTTAAAATATTTAATAACAATGGCAGTGGAATTTTAACTGGCTTAAAATTTTAATTGGCTTAAAATGGCTGGTGATAACTCTTGTGCTGCTAAATTTTGTTTAAATCATTCAAAACAAAATTTCAATTTATGTTTTTTCTGAGTGCCGTTTGATGCAAATTTGTAAGTATATTATTATAATTTGAATGCTTATGTAAAAATACGTTAAATAATAAATAATTATTAATGTTTTATAATAATTCAGTTAATATTTTCGATTTCGACAGTGGTTGGTGCTAATTGGTCGTGACGATCTAAATTCTCGTGTTGAATACTGTCATCAATTTTGCGTTTGCTCAATTCATTTTGAAGAAAGTTGCTTTTAGTTGTTCATATAATTTAACATGACCATTATCAACCCTCAATCTCACATGTACAAACACACACAATCACATAAGTAAAAAAGGACATACATAATTGTTTGTACTTATATCAAAAAAGGATAGAAAGTGCGTTTCGCTACTGCCTATGGTAATAATCTTTTATTTATACTGTGGTATTAGTGTTTAAATTTCCAAAAGGACTTTTTTTTTTAAGGATTCTGCCGGTTTTTTAGCGCGCTCTAGCGGCGTAAAGGTTAGTCGTAGAGAGAGTTGTTATGTACAAAATTTGTAGGAAATTTTGCCTATTTTAATTTTGTAAGGAACAACTTTTTCGAGAAAATGCGTGTTCACCAAGATTAAGGTAAAAAACGTAATAATTTAACAGTAATTTGATTTTTTTTCCCAAAATAATCAATGTTCCAGGAAAAATATCTGTCAGCAAATCTCAAATTCGTGTTCAGTGACCGAGAAAACGTAAAGAATGAAGGTTATTAGGACTGTGACTAAACTTTCCCTTAATATTCATATATTATTGTATGATGTAATTCGATACTCGCAAAGAGTCAGCTTGAAGAACCTCCCTTTATAAAAACCTTAATTTATAATTTTAATTTTGTCAGTTTAATTGTAGTGAAATAAAATATTTCCAAGGTACATTACGTCACGCAATTAAGTTATATTATTACCTTAGTCGTAATAACATAGAAGGTATTATAATATATACCTACATATGAAGAAATTTAAGCACATTTTTGGTATTAATTGTATTATTTTGTATTTTATGTAGGTAAGTCAGTCCAAGAGAGAAACACAGAATATAATAAATATTCATATATTATACCATATGTCCCAGATAATACTTAACGTCGGCATAATAAATACCGTAAAATTTACGGGAGACATTATTTAAACCGTTAAAACGGCAACGTATATTATAAATCTAACATATTTTTGGCTTTAAGGACACCTAGAGTCGCTAGGAAAAAAAATTAACAAAGCCCATCATTGACAAAACACAATGTACTCTTATGAAGCGTTAATAAACTACGTTGACTGGTCCCGGGCCAGGGGGGGAAGTGTAAATATTTGGGGGGACGGGGTAAGATTTAAGTTAATAAATGTGAATTCATGAAATAATTATCAATTTGTTTTACTATGATCGGCTTATGACATTTTGAAATTTCCTAAAACTACATGTGTTACCATTTGGTCACACAGTTTTCACACAGTGAAAAGTCGTGTTTTATGCGGTAATATTTTGTTAAATTTGCCAGAATTTTCACCAGTCTAGTAGTTTCTGACTGGTCTCGAGGAGACGGGCGGGGGGGGGGGGGTAAGAATTCAAGGGAGGGGTAAAATTTGAGCTATGTAATGAAATAATTATAAATTATTTACTATACGATCCACTTACAACATTTTGAAATTTCCCAAATACTGCTATCTGTGTTACCATTTGGTCACACAGTGTTTACAGAAACGAGATGTGTTTTGTTATACTTTAACAAAAAATTGTAAAAAATTTTGCTGACATAATTTTCGGTAGGGAGCACAGATTACGCAAATCCCACCATCGCCTCGGTTGGTTTTATTAAATTTTGTTGTAGCGAAAAACAAGGTTTTCAATTTTGAAAACGCCCGGGTATTCCCCGAGGATAATCAAAGTCTCGTGTAAAAGATAATGTTTTGAAGTGTTATCTGGAACACATAGTATCATCTGTACGTATTATACAATGTAATTCAAAAGGGACTGACTGACTGACTGACTGACTGACTATCTGAGGTGTACTAAATGTGTTGTTGTCCCCCGACAAAACTGAAAATGAAATGTGTCTCGCGCATGGAACACACGAAACGAATTAAAATTTTTTAATTGAATTATTTTACGTTAATTTAATTTTACCAGTAAAATTTAATATTTTATTAAAATACAAATACCTACATACATACATACATTTTGCAATAGATGGCGGTTTAAAAAGGTGTAGCCTAAATATAATACACTTGTTCATGATTCTATTTTTAACACTGTGAAAAGTGAATTTGTCGGGATGAAGGTAGTAAATGAATAGGGTCAGGTGGGATAATTTGGATTATAATTTTTACTGCGTACAAAATGAACACCTTCTGTTTAGATTCCAGCATAATTTTTTTAATCATTTTAATATACATATGTTAGTAACTTGATTTTCATCGTTAACATGGTAACATTGGTTTACCGATACCCAAATTACCCCGGCCCACCCTACTTGAGGGTATAAAAGTGTAGGCGTTTAAGCACAAGTCATTGTGTTGTTATTTTTTAACATTTTTTGGATATAATTATATTTAAATTAGTGTCTTTAATTGTATAAAAATTATTTAACCCTTTCACGCACACTTTTAATTCCCAGTTTCGAGAATTTATTATAAACTAGCCGTACCCGTGACGTTGTTCACGCGAAACGTTGAATAGTTTATTTTTCCAATTTGTAGTTTCTTGCAACATGAAATACATTAAATTGTCTCGAAATTGACAATTGTATATTTATTGTACTTTTCGGTACACATTTAGCAACATTTGATTTAAAATTCAGAAAAATTTCCAAACTACAAAATTTATTTACAATTTTTGTTACTATAGTTATGAAATTTTTTATGAAATGTGTAAATTGGTGCAATGTGTGTAGATGCTCAAAATAGTTTTTCCATTTTCCCGTGGGAATGAGACATTTTCCCGGAATAAAAAGTATCTTAGATGTTGACCCAGGTAATAGGTTATCATCACACCAAATTTCATTAAAATCCGTCCAGTAGTTTTTACGTGATGCGTGAACAGAGAGACAGACAGACAGAGATAGATTTACAGTTTTATTATATGGATAGATTACGGTTGAAAAACTTCTTTCTCTTTTTAAAGCACAAACTTATTTGAGAAACCAGAATTAACCTTCAAAAGCTGTGTTGAAAGATGTTATCGTAACGATTAATACATAAAACACTTTGGAGAAAAATTCCGTTTTTATTTTATAAACTTTGTAATATGTTTCGATCAGTATGACCATTATCAAACAAATGTTCAAGTTGATTTGATACACGTGACATACATGACAAAAAAGCAAACATTTTGTAAAAAATCAGTTGATAAATTTAAATAAAATGAATGAATTTAAAATAACAAACCAGAATAAATTTGTAAATATCTGTGTAATCGTTCAAAAGTAAAACGGCATCGTTAAAGTAATTATACGTAGGAAATCGTTCCGTATCCATCAGGTTTTATTTATTAATAGCTTTCGTAAAACGTAACTTTCTGAACAATTTCCTAAATAAAAATTTAATATGTTTGTTTACGAGAAAGGCCACGAACACCTTTGCACTTTCTAAACGTTTCAAAAATGTAATTTAACATTTTGTTATTTCATTTATACAATATGAGAACATTCCATGATCGTTTGGTCGTTTCAGCTGGCAATCGTCATGATTCTGTTCTGTTGTCCTTGGACATTAAAACGTTCGTTGTTGAAACGTCGTTGATAATGGTTGCTGGTAGTGAAAATTAATTAAATGACAAACATCGCATCAGAGAACACATCCAACAGTAGAGTAAGCGCTTTGTATGTACGTTATGTACACACGGAACAATTTAGTTTTAAATGATCTTTGTACATACATACATACATACATTTACCTTGTTTATAGGCGACATGTATCTATCACTCTGTCTACAAGAGTATTACGTTTCATAGTGCTGCAGTTATACCCATCAAAGAAAGTCCAAATTTATACTATGCTCGGTGATATATATCTTACACCTTGAGTTCAATAAGAGCGTAATTACAAATAAATTACACTTGAAATTTCCATATCTCTCTTTGGATAATTTAACATCTTAATGATCATGTGATGACTTTGGATCGATCTCGTATTTTCATTTACAATGTGAAAATATCGGAGGGCACTTTTATAGTAAAATCGAAATTTGGCAATCAAGTTATCCAAATTTCACAAACAGACCGGATTCTATATTATTTTTACTCTAGTTCAAAATTATTATGAAACTTTTTTCGAGAAAGGATAAAAATTCGATATTATATTCTCATTTCGGATTGCGTTCCATCTCAAAACTATCACTTCATACCTTATTGTACTCAAACGTCTGTTGTTTTATGGTGACATAATATTTACAACAAAGATCCATTGTACCTAACCCAACTTTGTTTTATATCAACGACCGACACTATTCAGCCGGCAATACTATTGCTGAATTGCTTCTATCTTGCGCGCAAATTCATTACTCTCTCGTATAGTGTTCGATGATAGACATTCTAGCTAGCTCTGTATCAATTCCTATGATACACATAATAATATATATTCAGAGCTCTTATCATCTCTCATAAAAGCTCTGCTACCACATTGTGCCATCTACGTTGTACCTACTCAGTGTTCTACTATATCAGTGTCATCAGACAAAGCTGATGTTACTCTATGATGTATTTTGTTCAAGACAATGCCCGAAAATTATTTCGGTTTCGTATAGTAAAATTTCTCATCTTGTCAGAGCTAATCGACATTAAAAAGCAATTTCTGCGAGTAATCGTAATATTTTGCTTTGATGGAATAGTCGACCCCACGTTGGGCGCCAAAAACGGCAAGTAAATTAATATTGTAATTTTGTTTTTATTTTAGCTTGCTAATTTACATAAAATTAAAGTTTGTAACATTTTCAACCGACACAGTAGAATAAACTAATGGCATTAGTAATTAAGAATTTTTGTTTAATTCAAATTTAAGCAGTGTACACGATACTAACTCGTGGGAAGTAAGAAGAATATCTGATCAAATTTCTGTTGTCTTTTGGTCAGGTTTATAGATAAAATCACTTACTCCAGTGTCAATAATGTTTACAAAAATGGTGGAATCTTTCGATGTATAATTTGTCTTTTTAAAAAGTAGTAGTCCCCATTTATTTGGACAGTAATTGTACTACAAAAATGGGTAGGTGTATCATATTTTTATTTTATTTATTGTATAAAACGATTCAAATTTTTTGGAGCTATTTCTATGTAAATTTAATTACATTTAGAAATTAAAATTATTTTAATATTAAAATTTAAAAAAAAAAAAAAGAATAAATAAATTAACCGTTGCGTTGAAAAAAGACCAGCAGTGCCTTTAAATGTTCATATACAAATATTACAATAAAATTTGTATAACTTCTAAAATTTCTAGATTTTTGGATAGCATATATTTTTTTTTTTTTTACCTGAAAAATATAATTGTAAAATAAACGGTCGTGAAGATTCTAAACAATTTTTTTTTTGCTTATTATTACACGAGAGGTTTGTATTTTTCCGAATAAATTTGAGCTTGTCTAAGGAAAATTTGTTGTCTAGCAATTTAACGAGAAGAACTGTCAACTAATAAAAACGCGACAGGGAAGCTGAAGCGTTTTTATTAGTTGACAATCCTTCGAGTTAATTTGTTTTTAGGTAACAAATTTGAGTTGCAGAAAATACAATTTTATTCAGAAGAATATAAAATTTCGAGTAAAATTTAACGAATAAAATGAGTTAGTATAATTCGTGTTATTATTTAATATTTCGTTACTATGGTTTTGAAATCCGTTATATTTACCAACAAAAAGTTCTCGTTTTATCTTTATCGTATTCACCAATAATGGAATGACTAATGTAAAGTCTCCTATTATTATTTTTTTTTTCACTGTAAAAATCTGTTCTAACTTTTTTCCCATCACAGTAAAAGTGGAAAAATTTAACTTTTTTTTACTAAGGTAACCTATTTAACGGGAAATAACGAGAGAAAATTGTATATTTGTGTTATCTAGTTTTATTTATTATTTATACACGTTATAGTTTGTCGCGGTAAAGTTTTGCCCGGGCAACTAAAAACTACACACTATTTAAAAACGGTTATTTACCGTAAAAGAAAATCTATGAATATATAAAATGGTTTCTGTAGTAAATTTCACATGGTGGTTGGCATATAACTGCAGGTTATTTAATGTAGATAAACTATCCATTTCTGTATAAATCAGAGACTGCGGGGGAAACTTGCACCCAAATTTTTGAAAGGTAGTGTAACAGGATGATTCAAGTTGCATTTTGACATATACTTTTTAAAATAGTATGAAAATCTTTTCTCATTTCACATCCTGTTGGGTGCTTCAGTCAAGTACCCTACAAATTGATGTTATGCTCTGTCTATACCACTATACTACAATAATGTTTATTGGCTTATAACTAAAAAAAAAATTTAACGTTGCTGCTTTTATTGAAAATTGGGGGCGAAAATTTTGACGGAAAGCTATACGAAAGCCTACAACCCTACGGAACGCTATTTGTATAATTTTAAAAAAATACGGCTTCGTCCGCAGCATCCTTCATAACATAGCGAATTTCCGTTTATAAAAATTCGTTTTTCTCGGAAACCAATTTGCACAGAATGATGGTTTAAAAACCTGTTTTATGTAATTTTTCTTCCTCTTTCTAATGGTGTAAAAAAATGTCGGAAAAAATTTTGAATATGTGGAAATTTTGGCAAAAAACTAATTTTTTTCACGAACAAAAACCGTGTTTCGGGCATCGGACGTGTTTGGCTAACGAACTTGTCCAACGGTTTGGGATTTCCAACATTTTCACCAAATTTCGTAAGCCTAGGACACTTCGTTCGATATATATATATATATATATATATATATATATATATATATATATATATATATATATATATATATATAAATTTTAGTGAATATTATTTTTGGTTTCTAGGGACCTCAAAAAAAGTTGCTGTAAAAGCTGAATTCCATTCTGAATATTCGCTAAAAATCGGAATTAGTTACGGATATATTATATGCAATCAGCTTAAATCATTTTGTAGTTTACAGTCGCTTTATTTACAAAGGGAAAATTTTCACGGAAAAAGGTTTTTACGAAAATGTTATACGTATATAACTTCCGGTTATACCTATTCAAACAAATATATCGAAATCAAAAACAAACATTTTCATTCAATTTAACAAAATATTTAAAACGAAATTTGAACTGTTATTTTTTGAACTGAAATTGTTAGAAAATTGCAAAATATGTCGACTTAAGACGTTCGTTTTGGAAAATACTGTTTACACAATTTTTCATACAATTTATACTTTTCTCTCTGTTCTTTTTCTGCCTGCTTCCGTTTTTCTTCCTCCAACTGTACTTCCCTCTTCATTTGCTCTTGTAGCAATAGTCGTTGAGCAATTTGACCGGAAATATCGCAAAGTATAACACGCGTTTGATTATTTAGTAGCTTTTTGTCGTACGTCTCCACAAATTTTATAAAATTTTTAAATAATATCTGATGCATCGTTGCAAAATCATTCACATTGGGTGACTGATCGTTCTAAAAGAGAGTATTACGTGATTTCACATAATAACACAATAACTATTGATGTTATTTTTGATGGTGAAATTAGAAGACGGCAGTTTCCCAATTGGCGTGCACACGAAAATTTTTCATAATTCGCATAAATTTTTTACAATTACGAAACCGTTTGTACTTCTAAATTCACCACGATCGGCGCGCATGCGCAATTGTATTTTTACCACGACTCGTCTGGCTTGTACCATAATTTTATAGAATGGTGAATCGTAGCAATTGTCATCAATAAATCGGACTGATTTTATGGATTTTCGAAATTTACGATTACTTCTCTTTTCGGGAACGGTTTGAATATATTTGCGTTGTGACTCCATCATAATTTTGAGTTAACAGAAAGAAAAGAAAATTAATTTTACTTTTGTCAAATTTATTTCAAAGACTTGTCGATCACAAATACACATATAGCAATATGTTACTTTTTTGTGTTTAATTTTGATGTTCCAACATCTTTCATTTTTGGATCAAGAAAATATCGTTGTGCCCACTGGCCGGAAACGTCACAAATCACCCTCTTTGTATAACTGTCTAACGCATTCGGATCAGTTTCTTGGACGTAGTCAATTAGTTTCTTGTATACTTCCTGTTGTACCTCGCCAAAAGCATCGCCGGATTGTTTTTCTCGATTTTTCTTTAAATGTTTTAAACGATTAGAATCGAAATTTTTTATTTTTTTCGAAATAATTACCAAAAAGTTTGTGGCTTCTTCAATCAATTTTGCTACTGTTAAATTGGTCGTTGGATCGAGAATGTCATCGTTGTTAAAAACTCGCAAAGCTGCATCCTCTTCACATTTGTTTTTGTAATAAATTTTTAGTAAATTGATCAATTTTTGACTGTTTAGTTCCTGAAATGGATATCAAATTACTTCTCACAAAAATTTTTAAGATATTTTTTCAAATTACTTTATGTAAGATATTTGCATTACTCAAATTGCTCATTTTTTTTTTTGGTTTTCAAAATATATTTTTAAAATTTTGTTTTTGAATAGACATTAAAATTATTTGTTGCCATAGTATCTAATATTTTTAATTTCGTTTACAGAAAAAAAATCCTGTCGCAGCATCCTGCTTAACTTCGTGAATTTCTTAGTACACTACTGCTTCGATTGAGAGAAAGAAAAATGCGTATGTATTGGTAACACGGATATAAAAAATAAAAACATTAAAAATTTTTCTAGGTAAAAAAAATCATTATACAAGTATACAGGGTGGAATTTTAATAACTCTTATACCTTTTGGCGAATTTCGATAAAATTTTACATTGATTTTGAACTAATTTGTTGGAAACAACATAGCTATATTATAGCCGTGTGACCAATACATACGCATTTTTTTTCTCTCAATCGAAGAAGCAGTAGTGTACTTTCTTTCAACGAAACAATCTCCAGACAAATTTTCTCAATACTACGAAATTTATAGTAATAATTATATCGAACTTTTACCCGTACCCAAAATTTGTATACCCGATGTCTTTGGCAAAAGTAACAACGTTTTTACTAAAAATTTATTTTCAGCTTTTAGATACTTCAAAAAGAATTTCTGTCACACTCTCGTCATGCCACCCACCGTAATAGCTGAATTTTCTTTATGAAAATTCGTTAAAAATCAAGAACAATGCGTACACACGGAATCCAAGTAAAACGGATAAAGACTATGTTATTTATATTTATCCTGTGGGGTTATCCTGTATATTGTTATTTATCATTAAATTGATAAAAGCATTTTTTTACTTTACTATTTTCCGTTTCGTTTATCCTTGGCAAATTTATTTTCCCGTTTGGAGACGCGAGGCATCATTAGAGGTTTACTTTTTTCGGGGATTTAATATTTCGATTCCCTAAGGACGTATTGTGCTCTAAGAAGTGTGTGCGAATGGCCGTCTAGTGAAAAAAATACTTTTCTTAACATCGATATTTTTGATTAATCGGAGATCGACGCGGCTAAGGGAATTCCCATCGTCCACTGATGCGCATGCGTACATTGATTTTCGATTCAAACAAACCTTTTCCATCATGCGCGTACAATTCCATAGTAAATTTATATTTGATATGGGATTACTCTTTGTATCTAATAAATTACGAACAGAAAGGATTCTTCTTATATGTCTCTCAAACAGGATATATGTACGGAGTGCTCGGAAAGGAGTACTTGAATGGAAAATTTTTTACCCCTTTTTTTTTTCTTTCATGTAATTCTCGAACGGAGAAAAGTAACAAACAATGTAGCACTAGTGTGGATGTTGGGAAATTTAACAAAAGGATTACATAGGACTACTTAGCGGGAGTTAGTTGCTTGGTATATTACTACAGTGAGTGAGTTATTACGAAATATGAAGAGGGTTCATGTTGTTATCCTGTTTACTTTCCTTTTTTTCCGGATGAGGACAAAAGGAAAATGTGAAAATATTTTTGGAAAGTGGGCCAACAGTATATGGCGTATATTTTGCGATGCGTTATTTGTATAATAATGTAATCGTAAGATTATAAAAAAAAAAATGGATTTTGATATGATGGCGAATCATTTGAAGATTTGATGCCATTCATATTTTGACGAAATATCAATGGCGTATAACTTTGATGATGGATTTGTTGAAATTGATTTTTTTCATGGGTGTGATATGTTTTGAAGATTTGGTATTTTTCGGATGATAGTTTCGTTTTGAACGTATACTTTGGTACAGGAAATTTCGAAAATCTGTGGTTTCTGTAAAATATATTAGACTAGATGGATGACTTAAGAATGTCTTCCTGTACGATTGTATGGATTCTTCTATGGACTGAAGGGAGTCTTCTGTACATGAAGTATAGTTTTGAGATGAATTATATATAGAATTTGATCGTAAAGTTGGTTTTAGAGTCTATAGTGACGGTAAGCAGTGGTAGGGCTGGCCATATATGATTCGATTCAGTCTTTTTTCTTAGAGGGGATACTGATTCCCCCCGATTTTTAATACATATTTTTGATGAATTTTTTTTTTTTTTATAATAAAATCCTTGTTCGTAAAATGCCGATAAATTTAATAGTTTTATTAAAATTTAAGATGATTAATATAATTGATCTATTGTTTCAGGTAAGCCTGCGTATTGAAATCCTTACGTAAGTTGATTATTCTTCAAATGTATTTTATTGTGTACCATGACGATCATCACTTATTGTGTCAAAACGTCCAACTGACACACTATTGTGACAGCTAATAACGAATGACTCCAGTTAAACTCCAGTAAAATAAAACACGTTTATATCGTTTCAATTGCAGTACCTACTAGACTCCTTTTATTTTATTATTTTAGTTGCTAGGAAAACTAAATCAATAGTGATAATTTTTAATTTTTATATTTTTTCTACGCCTGTTGAAGAACACACTCATTATATATGCGTTAATTGGTGAGAAAGTTAAGCATTATTCAAAGGTATGGAGGGATGACCATTACTCAGTACCTTTTTGACCAATGAAATCACAGTATTAACCATTATTCAATGGGTTTGCGATTGTTTTATGTATAATGTATGTATCAAGTTTTAATTTAATATATGTTGCGTAGTAACGTGCAAGTAAACAAAGTAGTTTATATTTTGTTTTGATCGCTTTATACCTAGGTATTATACAAACATTTAATGAAATTAGAAATAGATTAAAAATTCGATTTAAAATTTATATTCAATTTTATTTAAATCAAAAAGTAAAAAAGTCGTAGAAAAAAATATCGTATTCTACTCACTTGCAATGACTATTACTAGCTCGTTCAATAATATACTATTACACGGCAAATTATATGAATTTCCAAAAGTAGGAAATTTACTTTTTCATGGCAATCTTTGTGCCGGTACACGTTAAAGTCCTACGACGTGGTGTGCCTTATTATGACGTCACTGAATGTCGTGGTATTAAAATTAATTATAATAATACAAGTACAGGAAAATGTCTCAATAGTAAAAGTGCAATTTTTAACACAGATTCCAGTCAAAAATTTTTTTTTTTGTTAAGGTAAATTTTTTTTACCGCATAATAAATGCCATGTCTGCTGTGTATTCTAATTCGCCACAATCAATTCCTCTTCATTAGGTAGGCACATAATGGGGGGTTGAATAGTGTGAGGGGCAGGCGGGCGGGTACTCCACGCGTTCAGTATACCTAAAGCTGACAAACATGAGCTGTCAAAGTGTCGTAAAATTTTAATACTTACTATCTATTTTGTGTCATGTTCCTTGTCGTTCGTGTATTGTCGTGTAGTATATATGGTGTCCCATTAGCGCAACGCAACACAGCGGCGGGATTCTTCACAACTTAACGTTTTGTATATACAATCATTATAAAATTTTCCTTTTTGTTCGTAGTTTTTCCTTTTTTTTATGAGAAACGTTTAAAATGAAACGACAGATAGCGTGTTAAATTGACGTAGGTAATAATGAAATGCTTTTATTTATTACACACAACGCGACACGACAGACCGGGGGTGGCGGTGGGGGTTAGGGGATGTAATTAAGCGTTTGGTTGGAAAGATGTGTTTTTCGGGTGCTCATTTATTTTTAAATCGGGCTTAACCAGTTTTAATGGTTTGATGGTTTGTCGTTAGAAATACACAGTAAAGAAATTTATGTTCTGCGTAAAAAAACCCAGTTGTTAAAATTTACACAACCCTGCGTTAATGCATAACATTTCGTGTTTGTGTTAAATGAAAATATTAACACAAAAAATTTCTATTTAACAGAATAAAAATGTTAACCTGTTTTGAACAACAAGAAAGTAACACAATATTTGTGTAGTGCAAAAGAATACTATAAGTACCTAACTTTTAGAATGTATATCTACCAAAATATATATAATAAGAAAGATGAGAGTAGTTCTCATTATTAAACAAAACCGAAAAATTATAAGTTTTTTTCAGTTATTGACGAATATAGTTTTATTAAACGTTTAAAACTGAAACAATTTTCTTACATTTTATAAGGTTATTTTGTTATAGATTCAGTTACAAAAAATCATGTAAGCTTACTTGAGATTGTATTATATAACATACGATCTCCTAAGCTTACATAATTTTTTGTAACTGAATCCTAATTGGAATAACCCCAAAAATCCTGGTCCGTTGCCAATCCAATCCAATTGATTTTATTTTCATGCTAAATTGAGATAGGTGCCATCACAGTGTAGAATTTTGATAAAATTATTTTTTTTTTTGGTCTTATCTTAAAGTACATACAGTTATACATGTTCTCGCAAAATTTCAAATCGAAATTCGAATTATTACGGTCGCTACGACCACGGATCAATGGAGTCAGTCTAAATTTCAAAACTCTGTGGATCGATTGGCGCCTTTTGGCGGGATGTTATATCACTTTAGATTCAGTCGTTCCACAACCAGTGAACGTATAAGATCAGTTGTTATCAGCACAGTATCACATTTTCGTTGAAGCAATGATTTCAAACAATTTTGTGACAAGTATGTCTCGAAATGCCCTTTTTATTAAAAACGGTACGCACTCTCAGAGGGAATGTTTCCAAGCTATAATTTTGAAATTTTGTCAGAATATTCTTTATTCCATTCTCCATGTAGGTACCTACGGAAGCTTTTTTTTTTTTTGAAATCTTCCTATTTTTTCACACGGAAAACTGTTAAAAAAGGCCAAAATTTTGTACTGCTTATTCAAACCGCCGCCGTTTTTTTCAAATTTCAAAAAAAAGAAAAAAATAATCTATTTGATTTTTTTCCTCGGATGAAAACTGCGGCCGCAATCGTGGACATCAACTATTATAGCCGCCCTTTTTTAAAGACACTTTTTTCAAAAAATTAAAATAATTATAAAAAATAAATAAAAATGAATAAAAAATGTTTTTGTATTGTTAAATAGTGGTAAATCGTAAGAAAAAATTCATCCCCATTTCCCCATCCTAGCCATCCGAAAAAAAATTGTGAATATTAACTAATTTTCGGCCGGTCACACTCTTGATGGTACCTTAATTATCTGCTCACCATATTATGGTATAATTTGAAAACTTGGAATATAAAATTATCGATTAATTTAGGTGAATTCACGCCTCTTCAACTGTTTGGAAATGATTAAAAAAAAATGACAATCAACTCAGCAAAAAACCAAAAAAACAGCGACAAACAAAATGTTTTTAATTGCCAATTAAAGTTTCGTATTTGCAAATATTGATCGTTGTTAAAAAAGAAATTATAATGTTGTTAATTTTAAAATTTTCAATAGCTAAGTATTTTATTGTTTTTTTATTCAAACTATATTTTTATTATGTTGAATAACAATCGGTGAAAAATATAATAACCCAATAACATCTTTTTTTCCATTTTTTTTTTTATCCATTTTAAAAATGATTCTAATAAAAAATTTCATATAAATATGGTTATTTTTCTGAATATTTTATTTTAATATCCACATAGTAAATTTTTTATTATTATAATGTTCTGAATATATTTTAATGATAACAATTCAAATTTAAGCGAATTTGAATTGGATTTTTATATAGTTATTCATATAATAGAAATGATTGAAACATAGTATTTACTTGGGTCAATGTACATTATTGTGTATAAAAAATCAATTGTGGACTAGACCTAAGGTCATATACTACATTTTACAAATATTCTTTTTTACAAATACATTTTACAAATACACTTTTTAAAGTTATGGGGCGGGGGGAGCAGGAGAATTGGCTTATTGGGTTTGATGGACTGAATCAATTCGACCATACCAATTTTCCAATATTGTTGACTGAATATTGGTATCCAAATTGGTACAATATGTGTATATGTCACCGCTGTTAAAAAAATTTGTAGTAATCTTGACAAATCTGTAGTTTGTAATCTTGACAAATTTTACTATTTTTTTGTTTATAAGATCCGAATTTCAGGATAGTTTTTTTAACAGTGACACAAGCTCACATTCTTTCTTTATAAATATTACTACAGAATAGTTCCAACAACTGCACCCTCCAAGAAGATCGATTATAAGTGTGGTAAGCCACGCCTTATGCGGCCCATGCACGGTTGTACATGTTGAATCGTGTGTGGGGCAGTTGGTCAACTATTTTGATGGTTGCATAAACGGTTGAAGTAAAATCAAAATATTTTGATTTTACGTGGGCGGAGCAAATGGTTTATAAACATGTTGTTGTGTGTGTGTGGGGTAGTTGAACAACAAAACCAGTACATATATGATGTAAAGGGTGTAATCAACAAAATATTTACAGCGGTAACAACTGGAAAGTTTAAATATTTGATTTTGTTTGTTATTTCCAATAGCTTGCGGTGACCCCGCATTTGAAAATTTTAAATTTTTGAAAGAATGTTCCGTTGCAAGAACCTTAATGTAATTTCCAAGCATGTTTTTGCGGAAATTGCATCACGCATAAACGTATCTTCTTTGTTTATTAAAGGTGTTATTTTTACTAAAATATCATTAAAAATTTCCTCGTTTATTCGCATATACATAATTTTTATAATCGGTTCACATTCACTAATTTTTTTTAATAGTTTTTCACTAGAAAATTTTTTCCCAACCACTCTTTTCTCCATTTTCTTTTTTTTTCGTTTACTCAAGCTTTCTTTACTAATTTCTTCAATTACTGCTAAGGCAAGAATTTTATCCATAATTTTAACGAAGTTATCTTTTTCAAAAATTGTGAATAACTGAAGTTTGACAACAAGTTGAATGAATAGTTTAATAGTGTATGGCAAACAGTTCAACTTGTAGTACAACAAGTTGAACCGTGTATGGGCCGCTTTACGTTCACACACGTTACGCTCATAATATGTCCCCACCACTGCACTGGTTACCGCTGATCATTGCCTGTGCGTATAATGTCCCTGTTGTGTACGCATTTTTATTTGTACAAGCTTGATACACACAAACACCTTCAATAAGTGCAACTATTAGTCGAGAATGGGACATTTTATTGCACTTTTGGAATTTCTTCTGTATAAACAAATTAATTAAACATTTTTTTTTATCAAGATTTTTATTTGACCGATAAAATCGAACATAGTCGAAATGATAAATATTTAAACTTTTAAACAATGTTGGTTATGTGGTTCGGTACATATAATATTATGTGCGATAACCGTCTAGATAAAAGTTCCTTTACACACACATATATACATTCATATTATTATGAGTGACCTCTAGCTTTGGTTTGTAGAAACACAAGTTATCGATGTTCACATACACACACATACACACATATACGTAATGTATGGCCTCACACGCCCTCATATATTTTATCTGCAATTGTACAAGTGACCTATTTAATTTAGATGGTTAATATATTATAATGGTACCGGGTGTTCATCGGGAAAATTTAGATAGGGAAAAATAAGTGATTGAAAAATAAGTAAATTACAGTAAGATAGTGAATTATTTTTGGACTGTATGTAGATTTCCGATATCGTTATTTTCATTTACGGTAAAATTAGAAAGATGGGACTAATAGAAAACAGTTTTAGTACCGAAACTTCAGTTTTAGTAGAAATTTCGTAATTTTGTGAACGAAAATCGTCAAACTACATCCCAAGAATACTTAAATTGTACAAATAAAACGAGTATTTAGGAAGAGTTGAAACTGTGTCGTGGTGACGTCATCAAGCCCATTTAATCCACTTTTTGCTACAAAAATCGTAATTTTTGATCGTAGAAATATAAAGTGGATGGTAATTTATAGGTTTTAACTAACGCTCTTTTCATTTTTGACAAAATTGAAAGGGTAGGATTGAAAGAAATTTGAGTTCTAGTGCGTAGGTCTCAGTTTTCAATGGGAATTTTGTAATTTTGATAGTAGAAATCGAAAATTCATCCCCAAAATACTAAAATCACACCAAAAAATCTATACGAAATGATCCGCATAACGAGTAGTTAGGGAAAGTTAAATTTTTATCATGATGACGTCATCACATACAATTTAGTACACTTTTTGCTCCAAAATTGGTAATTTTGGGTACGTAAATATGAAATTAGAAATAATTTGTAGGTTTTCACTGACGTTCTTTTGATTTTTGATAAAATTAGAAGCGTGCGACTAACCGAAATTTGAGGTTTAGTGTTTAAGTCCTAATTTTCAATGAGAATTTTGTAATTTTGATAATAAAAATCGAAAATTTATCCTCAAATTATGCCAGCAACAAGTATTTTAACGTTATAACATCATAAAATACATTTAATCCATTTCTCTGTAAAGAAAAGGTAGCTTTTGTTGTCGAGACACTGAATTTGAAATTGTTTGAAAGTTTTCCCCTAACGGTCTTGTCAAATTTTTATAAAGTTAGAACTCTAAGACTAACAAAAGTTTGTGTTTTAGGCGGTCAATTCGGAATTTCGGTGTTTTGTCATTAATTTAAAAAAAAATTTTTTTGTACTGTTTTAACAAATTTTCTTTAACTAATAAACATACGGTACATCTTTTCAGTCATGTTTGCCCGCACACATAAAAATGCGATTGAAAGGACATGGCACAACACACAAGGAAGTATCTACACATAGTAATGAATGACACCCACTGCTGCAATGCGCTTTTGAGCGCTTTTCAGTTTTCCCCCAGTCATTGATGTTTTCCATGCTTGCTTGCTCGTGGTCTGCTGCTCGCTGATGTATTTACTCATGGTCTTGAGCCTTCCCCACCTCTCCCCGTATGTGTGTAGGATGTAAAAGTTTGTGTTTTTGTATGTCGATGTATACAAACTTATATGATTCGACTTCGTTAGTGATTCCCGTAATGTAAATGTGTCAATATTAAAGATAGCGAAACCTCCTTACAAGTAACAAAAAAAAAAAAAAAATTCTTCGGTTTTTTTTTTATCAATTCATTTCTCTCGACAGTATTACATATAGTTTTCTCGGAATTTTTCTTCACCCCTTCTTTATTATTAGTCATATTTTGATCAAAATATGATATATAGCTGATAATTTATCATTATGTTCTAGAATTATTTTTATGAAATAGGTCAGTAATGTAATTCAAGCTTATTTTCAATTTTCTGTGTTTCAGTGGATTTGTCGGCCAACATTACTTCTATTAAAGCAGCCCAAATCGTCTAGATTATTCAATTTTTGTTATAATCATATGACAAATCTGTAACAAACGTCAAAACAGTTGCCTGGATCTTCCTGCGTCACTCCGATTATCAGTATAACACGTCTCAAGTTGATTTGTTAAGTGGTTAAGGCCTGGAAACGTGACCGACAACTTGTTTAAGGGGAGATTCGCCAAAAAAAACATCAAAAATCAACCATTTTTATTATTTTTTTTATACAGTTAATATTTTATTAAAAAAGTAAACGTTGTTTCTACGTGTCTTGAGATTAAAAAAAAAATTAATAAAAATAAAAAATAGAGAAAGAAGTCGACAATGCGAGATTTTTTTTTCATCTTGATGGTTCCTCGTATTTTGAACTCCCCACTGAACCGAAATAAAAAATTCGGAAATCAGATTTTGAAAATAAGTTTTCAAAAATCACAGCTTTTTCTCGATTATAAAAAGCCGTCATTTTGAAAATGTATTACGGAATCAAAAGATCCTAGTTTCTGCCTAAATGACGACATCGGGGAATAAAATGCACTTTAGTTTATGTTGATATCTCAAATACTTTTTGAGATACACAAGAAACAATGTCAAAAAACGTACTTTTGAGAAAATAGCATTTAAATTTTTTTTTTAAATTGAATTATAGTAAAGTATATGTGCACTAAAATGACCATAACTTTTTGATATTTGATTTTTTTAAATAAAAATTTTAGGAGAATACCTAGATCTAACATCTTAAGAAACAATTAAATTATAAAGGAAAAAAATCGATTTTTTTAGCTAATCTCCCCTTAATACAAAAAGTGGCATATGTTCTTCTTACGACTCCCCCCCCCATCACCCCCCCCTCCATACCAAAATTATGGCTATTCAAGGTTGTAAGTCGATTGGTTTAGTTATTGAGACGTGAAAGCTGGACAGACTTTTTTGAGTGACTGCGTTTTTAAGAAATGTTGGCACTTAAAAGTACTATTGGCACACCAGACACACGTAGGCGAAACACTTTTTGGTCCACCGAGCGCGAGGGTTAATGATAAAATTTTTAAAAATGATATTTTTCAATCCTGATAAACTTTTCTGTATTTTAAAACGTTTTCAGTATTCTGAAATGATTATTTTTTTAATACTCTGTTCTGTCGTTTAAATGTTACAATGTCATTATGGAAGTATTAAAATATCTTTTAAATTATTAATATTTGTTGACATTTAGGATTTAGCTAAATGTCAATATTTTATACATATATACCTATATTTGATATACTGGGTATAGTAATTATATCATTTACTATAAAGCTTACCGTTCCGGAAGAGTTTTAAAATATTTTATATAAAATATATAATATTATCTCAAAATATTATTTAAAGATTTACTTAATGGAAATGTATATATCTATGTTTGGATGTAAATTTTGAATAATAATAATTAAAATAAATGTTCTATATGCCTCTGTGATCAGATTTCCTTCGAGAAATTCAAAGTTATTTGTTCGAACTGATTTGAACATGAATGAAAATTATTAATTTTAAAATATTCGTTCGTTACTTGCTAAAATTTCATAATTTTTAATGGAATACAGTGAAAGTTCGCTATAATGCATTTTTGGAGACTGAAGGGAGGCTGAAGAGCAAAGAGTTATACGGTTCAGTATTTAATGTAGCAAGTACAAACCGGTTTTGACACTTGTGACACCTTTTCCTCAAAAATTGGTACCAAATTTATAAGAATTAGTATCTTCTGCCAACAGCTGCTTGTAGATCCTAAGAACGCATATAACAAGCTTTACCTTTAGGAACAAGTTCACAAGTTAGCTAGTATACTTTTTGTACTAGCTAAAATTAACTAAATTTATTTATTTAAAATAGCGAACTTCCACTGTATTTTTCATTCAGTTTATAATTTCATTATTTTTCATTTAATATTAATTCTTGTTTGTTTTATTAATTTTATCAAAAATTCCAATTAATCGAAAAATTATTAAATATCGATAAATTTTGCTCATTATAAACAATTTAATTATAATATACATTTATAAATTTTGTTGATGTAATTCGAAAGACAGGAAAATCAAACGATACAACTTAAAATATTATAATATTGACAAGTAAAATCAAAGTAGGAGGCAAGAAGAAGTCATTATTATAGGACTTCTAACGAATTTGAAATTTTGACGCACTGACAAGTGATTCCTTTTGAAGTATAGGTACATCTTTATACGGAATACTAATACGAAAGTATACAACAGTTCAGTTAATTCATTTGACGTTTTTCATAGAGAGAGTTGTAGGTTACCCCGGGAAAATCCCGGGAATTGATCTCAAATATTATGATCTCAAATAGTATGAAGAAAGACATAGGCTACTTGCTACCTCCGAAAACCATTGATTCGTATTTTGTAAGCATCCAAAAAACTAGAATTTATTGTATAACAACTTTTTAATCACCCCCCCCCCATATGTTTCAAAAATTAATTAATTCAACTCTATTTTTTTCGGATTAATCAAATATTTTATTGTGTGATTGTTCAACCATGAAATGCTCAATGCTTTTAACATTCATTATTATTTTGTTTTGAATGTTTCCGGCATGTAGGTATGTAGATAGGACCGGCGGAATGGCCAACAAACAGACAGATAGACAGATAAACAGACAAACAAACAAACGGATAGACAGGCGAATGAATCAAATTTAATATTGTAAAGTGCATTGCGAATGAATACCTATGTAGGTTTTTTTTATTTGTGCCCATATTTTCCTTTTTGATTCGCGTTTTTCTAAACGAATAAGGAACAGTATAAACAAATTTTTAAAATGGAATTTGGGCCAGCCACTGGTAAATGTATTTTGTTATTAATACAGATACGGGAGAAATTCGGGGTGAGTTTTTTTTTGAGAGTGGCCACTAATAGTGGTTATTAATCGTAAAAAAAATTCATCCCCATTCCCCCAACCTATCCATCCGAAAAAAAAATTGTGAAAATTGACTATTCGTCGGCCAATCACACTGTGATGGTACCTTAATACTGATTTGTTTCTTTAATATAAGAATCCATTTAATTGTAAGATTATGAAATACGTATGTTTAACCTTCTTTTCCAAACCTGTATCTGTATATATTTATGTATATTTATAAAATGTATTCATATTATGTTGAAATAGTTTTTAGCGAATTTCCAGAATGGAATTTAGCTATTACAGGCACTGTCATGACGCGACCTGAGTCCGAGACTATGGCAGAAATTTGTGTTGAGGTCCCTAGAAACCGAAAATAATATTCACTAAAATTTATAAATTTATATATGTCCGCGCGATAACTTTCGAACGAAGTATCCAATTTTTACGAAACGTGGTGAGAACATTGGGAGTCCCAAACCCTTGGATGAGTTCTTCAACCACACACGTCGGATGCCAGGAACATGCTTTGTGTTCTTGGAAAAAATTAGTTTTTTTGCTAAAATTTCCACTTATTCAAAAATGTTCGCGAAATTTTTTTACACCATTGAAAAGAGAAGAAAAAATTACATAAAAAAGGTCTTTAAACTTTTTTTCTATGTCAACTAGTTTCCGAGAAAAACTAATTTTTATAAACGGAAATTCGCTATGTTATGCAGAATGCTGCGACAGGGGTATTATATTATTATGTATTTTGGTTACCTTTTTATCGCATTGCAATATTATAATTCGTTTTCTTTGTGTGTTTTTTAATATCTGTACAGCGTCCCAATTTTTCTACTTTTATGAAAATTGATATTTGGAATTTTTCCCGAATATTATGTGATACATAATATGAGGCTTCCGTAGTCCAAGCACGTCTTTGTTTGTTTCCTTTTATCACGTAATATCAACAGATATAAATATCTATTGCAAAATATTGGGAAGTGATAGGTAACAAGCACTCACACACGTTACATGATTATGAAAAAAATTGTGCATAAATATGTACATGCGTACAAACTACATTCACAGAGCCATTGTTTTTGGTGTTATTGTTTTGTTTCGCCTGCTGTGATCAAGGTTGCTATGATCCAATTTATTCTGTAATAAGGCAGGCAAAGTTTTTCTTTCTCTCCAACTGAAATGTTGTTTCTTCGAAATTCAAAAAGAGTTGACGACCTGTATTGTTTCGAGAGACAAATCTAGGCCACGACGTTTAACAATAAAAAAATTAATGTAGAAATATTAAAACAACCTGACGACAGCCAGTTACTCCTTAATTTCACAAGAATTAATTTAAATTTTATTCTCGCCCGGTCTTCTTTTTGTTCGGGCAAACAGAAAAAAAAACAATTTAACTTTTATTTCCTTGATACTTACGTTCATCTTGAACATCGTCACGTTCAGACACCCTCCCAGTCCACGGCACGACCCAGCGATGATAATTAAGACAACACGAGGTGACGACCAGCACGGCTCTCTCCCACCCACCCCTCTATTAATTGTCATCAACTTATCTGCACTTGACTGCGTGACAGCCGGTTTACTTTCTCATTTGTTCGTCGACATTTCCAACTGAGAATTGTCACAAGTGGTTCTGTGTTGTCGCGACCTCCTGCCGTGCGGCGTCGCTCGTGTTTGTCTCTCGTGACCTCACCTGTGTTTTTATTTCGTTGTTATTTATTATTTCGAGTGACATCGTACGTCCTTCAGAATTAAGTCAACCGGTAAACGGGAAAATATTAGATTTAATTTTTTTCCTTCAACATTACTCTTTGCTGTAGTATAATGTTATAATAAATGGGTTGTGTTTGAATACTGTTTTTGTGTGATACATACAGGATGTTTTGAATATTTGATGACTTCAAGGAAAAGTTTTTTTTGTGACCCATAGGGGAAGGTCGCCCAAAGCGAGTAAGCTAAGATTAAACGCCCAAAAATGTGACTTTTGACCTCGATAAGCAGATCTTTTTTATATTATCAGATAGAATAGTTATCGAACTTTAAAATGAAACCTCGCTTAAGAAATGTTTATACGATATTTATTTTTAATAAAGAAAATACAAAACCTCTGGCTTTGCCCGAATAGGTATCCTAAAGCGGGTAACGCCCTTTAGCAAAGCGGGTAAGTACATTATGTATTTAAATACTGTTATTATTTTTTAATATAAACTTTCTTAATCATATAGAACTTAACAATAACAATAATTAGGTAAAAAAAAAATTGAAAAAAGACAAAAATAATAAATTTATAACAATTAACTGTAACTTTCTTTACGACTTCCATATTGGAATATATTACTTCAGGTGATTCCACATCAAAATCACCACAAACAAGGCAGAAATATTTCTTTTAAGCTTTTTCCTTCATTCCGTTGTAAAAAGAAGATTATTTATTTTCTTCCCCTTCCAACAGTTTTTTCCATTAAGATGCTTCTATTTTGTCTACCCGCTTTGCCCAAACAGACTTAATTTTGTTAACTTAGAATAATTTCAAAATGAAAGCCGATACATGTCTACCTTTTTCTACATTAAAAGTCAAATGATGATAACATAACATGGTAATACCAAAAAGATTACGAATAAAAAGGTTTGGGACTAGTCACGGAATATTTATCGTCAAAGTTTTTAATAAAACCAACAAAAAAATTTGATGAAGCTTAACTAGGACATTAAACGACACAAGCGTTCAAGTGAAACTGATTGACATTGGTTGATATTCGGTTAATCTCGGTATACATACGACCTGGCAAAAACATTCAGTACAACGATATACGAGCGCTTACCCGCTTTAAGAGGGGTACCCGCTTTGGGCGACCTTCCCCTACCAAAAATTGTTAAAAATTTGTAATTCATGTATTAGAAACGACGCGACGTTCGTTAAAATAGAGTGTGGTAGCCTAATTATGGATGTGAAGTAAAAAAAATTAAATTTGGATTCTGGGTGTATGTATAAATTGGGAAATGGGTAAAAATATCTTTACGAGCATTCTGCAGAATGTCAAATAAAATCTCATATTCCAGTACGATTTCTTTCTCGATGCATTTTCAAAACATTTTTCAACATGGAATACGCTTAAAAGCTGCGCTGTCCTCCATCCAAAAATTCCTGAGCCAAAATTATCAGGATAGAAAAATTCTAGCCCGATTAAATCCATGCTTAAAATCGAATCAGCTTTCGATATAATAAAAATTACGACATTAAAATCAAAACCAACTGCTTTTCAATAGATTCTGAACTTTTTTAAGGAGTCTCCACATTCTCGCCGAGGTTGGACGAGGTTTCTCGTCGAGTTCCTCGCTGAGGTTGGCTCAGCCATATGAATAGCATTAAAACACCAACCGCGAGACACAACGAAATGACCTTCTATATTCTCGTTTCGTCCAACCTCGGCGAGAATGTGGAGATTCCTTTAGATTAGTTTTACGGCCTTTCATTATTTTGAAATGAGCTTCGAACTCATGATCTTTATGATGGAAATTGAAGCGATTAGTCACAATAAGGTTTCAAGATACTGAAACTGAAATCTTGGTAACTTTAAAAAGCGAAAAGAAAGGTATATAGTTTGTAATTTGGGATAGGAACATAAAATTCATAACAATGGTGGAGGCGCCGGGAAATTTTAATTTTTTTTGTGCTCTTTTGTTGATGTGGTTCCTATTCACTGCATAAAAAGAAGTTTACCTGTGTCTTAGTTATTTTTCTTCACTTTGTAGACAATCTTCGAGTTTTAAATTACGTTTATAACAAATTTGGACCTAGAAATTTTGTACTGTGTAACTTCTTGTAGTAGAAAGAACCACCGTACTTTCTGAACAATATATTCTCCGAAAAAGAAACCTTTTACAAATTTTCTACAATAACCATATCTTCAAAATTAAATTTTTATTTTGGTTCAGTTAATTTGACGATTTTACACAAAAATTCGAAAATTTTCCAACTTTATTTTTCTACATATATTCGAACTGACTCCAACAAGTCAATTAGAATTGAAATATATTTATTGTATCAAACCCCGAACAGGATAGAAAAAAACAGTAAATATATTCGGGAACGTAAACAAAAAAGACAAATAGCTTACAATGTGTGTTTCTGAAAGAAGGACAAAATAATTTATCGTAAATCCATGTACAGAGGGGAGAAACAATTGTGACGCTAGTATAGTTAAAATCAACAATGAAATTTTTTTTGTGTTTGTGTCACATATATTTTTCCCACAACTGTTTTTGAGTGCAATTCATTCCAATATCTTATCGAATAGATCGGAATAAATCAATGCAACATCTCTTATACATATATTTTCAACTATATTAGATTTTATTGAACAAAGATACAAATATATATTGCCATTCTTATTCTACCAGACTCGCTGGCATTGTAAAAAAACATGACAAATATAAAAATATTGGTAGTAGAGTTTCTGTTCAATTTATTTGACCTATAAAGACGGAAAAAAATTTTGAAAGAGAAATGAAAAGAATAAGAAGAATACGGGGAAGAAAAGGGGACGGATATCCATTTTGTAAAATGAGCAGAGGATATTTTCGGATGTACCTACATAGAATGATTTTGAATGGGTTATTTGTTACCATCTTTTTTTTTCTATATTGGACTATTTGGCAGTTTAATTAAGTAAAACTTTTTTAATGGCATCGACGGATTTTATTAGTTCAACTCAATTTGGTTGCGATCGTAATTGAAAAAAAAGAATTCGTGGAAAATGGGTGGTTTGATACAGATACGGGACCTAATTTTTCAGGCTACAGTCTCCAGAGAAGATTATTTGAAATTGCAAAAAAATTGTGTGATTTTCATTATAAGAATTTTTCAAATTTTTACTCCAGTTGAAACGATTTGAGTATAATTTTGGAATCATTTTTACAGGGTGTGCTGTAATCTATCACAACTTTGAACAGTTACATCTACAGGATGTAAAACAAATAACTTTCGTCCTTTTGTGGGGTGACTCATAGCATCTTGTAGACAGTAAAACCGCAGAAATTTTTTCGGAATTAACAGTCGCGTCATCCCTCAAAAAGATAAGAGTTATTTCCCTCACACCCTATATATATATATATATATATATATATATATATATATATATATATATATATATATATATATATATAACGGGTGTGGGGGAAATATCTCTTATCCTTAATTCCGAAAAAATTCCTGCGGTTTTAGTGTCTACAGGGTGCTATGAGTCACCCCACAAAAGGACGAAAGTTATTTGCTTTATACCCTGTATAATCTATTTCACTTAAATTTAACCATGATTCATCACTTATGAATTTCCGTTTTCTTGGCTTTATCTCTTTCATATTTATTGCATTTTCGTAAATTTAAAATTTACAGTTTGTTTTTAGAAAAGAATAGAAGATTGATTTGTTTGGAATAAAATAATTATTTTAATTCTTTAAAGATAACTCATGCTCAATTGTATTTGAAATTGGGTATAATAAAGAAATATTCTGTGGTCTTAGATAATCAGAATGTAAAAATATAATTTCTGTGCTCCTAGTCAATGACTATCTCATCAAGGTATCCACTCCAAATAATTATTTTCAAACTGCTCTCTATAGGCGGTACCCTGAACCTGCCATTGTAATTTATTTTCCTTCCTTCACAAAGTACTAGAAAATTAACTTCATTTATTTAAAAAAAAAAAAAAAAAAAAAAAAAAAAAAAACGAAAGCAATTTTCAAAGCACACTCGTCATTTCTTTTGTATTTTTTCCACACGCATTTCCCAAATGTAATTTAACCGTATGGTCCGTTATTTAATTTATAACAAAAAGGAAAATAATTTATCGAATGAACGCAAGGAAACATATTTTTCTCTCTTGCTCAATGAATATGTCCTATTCAATTTTACTCAAATGATTTCATTATATTTTATTTTATATAAAAATTATGATTTTGTTGATTTTATATATAAAAATTTATTTGATACAAATAAAATGACATTTTTTTTATCGTTAGTTGTTTTGAGTTGATTTGAGCTATTTCACATATTTATTTATTCGGTTTTAGATGTGTTGCCGGATGAAACTGGAGTACAGAAAAATTTTTATTGTGCTAAAGACGTCGTAAATTGATCCGAACGAAGTTCTATTGTATGAGGGCTGAGTAAAATAGTTTGTATTTTTAACATTATTAATAGAATATTTTGGAAGTGTTACATCAGGTTTTATATAAAGGGTAGAGACCAGATAAAGCTAGATGTGGAGGTGGAGGTGATACCGCATTGTTTTTTTTTTTTACTTTTATTTTAATCGTTTATGTTTTTTCAATTTCACAAGCACTCGATAATATTTGAAATTGAAAGATTGTAACTGCTTCTCGCATTACAGAGAGTACATACACATAGGTGATTGAATGTTGTCTGTGTCGGACGGCTGTCGAGCAAAGGATCGATGGTGTAATGGATAACACACCTGGCTAGTTACCAGGAGATCCTGTGTTCGATTCCCGGCCGATCCGAATAATTTTTTCAATCACTTTGTGATTTTTAATTTACATCTTTTATGTTTGCTTACCAAAGCTTTTTGCCATTTCCAAAAATGTTTAGCAAAATTAAATAAAACTCAAATTTTCAAAGGTAAACTTCACACCCTCTTAAACCGTTTAAAGGTACCAACGGAATATGGCTTTTATTAGGTTTAGTAAGGCCTACAATCCAGTTACAGTTGGATAGGACTCCTTGAAGCCCCTTGGAGTCCATTACGACTCCATCGATTTTAATAAAGTTGAGGATCCAGAGAAAATCAGAAAAATATTTTTCGATTTTCTTGAAAAGTTAAAAATGACAAAGTTTTGTTTCTCTTAATGCTGTATATATGGAATTATTTTAAGCCTAGTTTCATCTTTTAATCTCAGTAGATTTGGAGATATGTATTTATTGATTTAGAAAATTCGTCTACACAAAAATTGCGACTTTAACAGTGGGAGCACTGGGAACATTTTTATTCCAACATTTCAAATGATAGATACATATTTCACCAATTTTGTTCAACTCTTAGAGGTATAGCAACTCTCTAGGTAGATACATCATATTATGTGTGGTTGTGTACGATGTATTATATTTTTGATTGTAACACGGGGTAGGAAGGGGGGAAGGGAACGGCGGTCTCATTGGTGTGTCTGTGTCGTTCGTCGTTAGCTCATTTGATTCTCTCACTTGAGCGAGCGAGTACTTACGCTGACGCTTGTGCCCGGCACGTCATACGTGCCAGGCGAATATATGCTTGTATGTATTGAGGTATATATCCTTGGTTGTGTGATACGTATGATGATAGTGTTATTGATTCATATGTCAGTCTACCCACTGAACAACAAGTATGATATCCATTTTATATTTTCATCGTGATAAATAGTAGACACATTGTGATTTGGACATTGATGTTTTAATGGTCTGACGTGAATTTAAAAGTGTCGGGAGTCCTGTAGTGTGTTATACTTTCAACAGATTGTAACACTAATCGTTTTTTCAAGATTTTTGGTAATAGGAAAATGTAAAGATATAGATATGGAAAAAAGAATCAACTTTCGAAGATAGAGGCAGACAAATTTTCGTCATACAAATAAAGAAAAGTGAAGTGAGAAAAACTCTCTTGATTTTTATATTAGTTTATTGAAAAATTGGTGGAAGTACCTTTTTTCTGTGTTTTAGATATTAAATAATCAAAATTCTAATCACAGAATTGCCCTTTTCCTAAAGAAAGTTAATCGTCTAAATGATTTTGTCCAGTTTTATATAAACATACTATACTTTTTTGATAGTATGTCTACATACATACCATTATGTATAAATCATTCTTTTCTGGACGTATACGGAATATATTATTATGATATATATTATGTAGAATGAAAACCGCAGAATGTTATTGTATTTTCAAATTCTGTTACTATATACTACACCCCTTTTCTATCCCGTCTTCCCCGCAATGTCCCACACACGGTATCACCGCTATGCTATAATGAAGTCATATAGTTACTACACTGGATAAAACAAAGTTGTTTTTGGTTAGTATCGATATGAAACAAAACTTTATCATCATACAACCGAACCTCGTATTCCCCGTAATAATGATCGTGTAAACGTGACTGCGTATCTGTGTGAATGATTTCACATATCTATAGATATATATCTTCATTATTATAAGTAGGGTCAGATGGGGTAATTTAAAAAAAAAATAGTTTACTGTTGTATCAAAAATTACAATTAACTGATATGGCATAAAGAGATGGTAGACGTACCCAATTCCTTATCTCTTTTTGTTTTGTGCCAATTTTGTATGTAGAAAAACCTAAAGTTGTTCAAAAGTCAGATATACATACTTTCGATCAGTCTTGGGGTAATTTAGGTGTATGTGATATTTATGAAAGTCGCATTAAAACATTGGTAAAAGTCAAATTGCTAACATTATATCAAAATCATTAAAACATTTTATCGTGGGACCTATTCAGGTGGTATTAATTTGAAAAATAGTTAAATTATATGTAAAGATTACCCCAGCTGACCCTATACAATATATTACGACTGTCATGGAAACAATTATATCACAAGATAAAGAGAAAAGAGATACTGACAGAGAATTGTAAATATATCTATGTTATGGAATTTTTTTGACATAATATGTCGATTCGAAAAAAGAAAAGAGAGATCATTTTGTGAAATATTTTTACTTATAAAAAAATTGTAATTTTTTTTCGTCTGGGTTACTGTAGTAAAAGAAAAATATAAAATTAAAATAAAAAGCTGAAAATTGCGTTCAGGTGAAACTTATGTTGAAAAGTATTTTGGCGCCCAACGCGAAAGTGGCCGCTTCAAAATTTTTCTAGTAGAATTTTGCTAACTTATGAGTAGTCTTTTTTGTTTTACCATCATAGTGACGTCATCAAGGTAATAAACGATTAATACACAGTGTTGTAGTTTTTTCTGTTTACAAACGGAACTGTACATAGTTACTTTTCAGTAAAATTTATTTTAGTTGTTAAGTAATCCATCTTCAGCTTGAAATATTGTATAATGGAATGGACTAGCAAGCAGAAAGGGGAGGGGCACTTTATATTTTGTGTGTGTATTCTCATTTGTTGAATGAAATATTGTAAAGTTGAATAATTAATTTTAAACAATTGTTGGATAAATAATTATTAACTACTGCTAGCAGTACAACTGAAAACTAATAACTTAACGGCTGAATTCTTATAATCTCTGTAATATTTCACTTAATAATGTTTCCGCTATATCTTAGACAAATAATAAATTTTGAAGTTTGAAATTACTTAGGATAAATTGCTCAGAATGTATTACTAGATATTTTAGCTAGGGTTTCGTCCCTTAAACAAGAGTCCCTTGTACATCCCGCCTCAGTTATTTGACGGAATTTGTTGAGCAAAGTCGATAATCAAAAATTAAAAGTTTCACCGTATTGAAAATCAGAATAATTTCTGCATTCTCATAGAGCGGAGATGTTTAATCTCGATTTTGAGGTTAGTTTTGGGGGAAGCAATCACATGAGGTATTAAATTTGAATTTTTCTTTCTGATCGATGCTATTCCATAAATTCCATTTAGTAATTGGCAATAAAAAATTAAAAGTGACACTTTAAGTGAACGAATTATGTATATGGATGGGGGTTCGAAGTTTCCATCACACGTAGGGCACTAAAACAGGTCCATTGGTACCCCCCTGGTAATTTACAAGGGATGAGCTAATCCATTTCAGTTTCTCCAGTAATATCTTAGGATTGCAGTAAAATTTACTTTTCTGATGTCTTCGAAATTCTGCATTGGAGATTCCACTTAACTTCCTCCTATGGATTTCTAAAATGCCATTCAATATATCTTTCGATTTTTTGAAGTTAGAACAAAATCTGTAACAATTGGTATTGTAGCGAAAACAGTGATGCTTCGGGCGATACGAGCGACCTTTTCTGGCCTTTTTGAGTACATTTAGGTAGCCAAACCGCACGACTTTCACGCACTTATAAATTTTTCCTGGTACCCAAAGAGTAGTGTATATTTAAAATAATACTTGGAAATATTGTTTTAAACTGTGTTTTCACATCAGCGGAAAACATTCCTGTAAACATTCATGTACACAGTTAAATAAAGTTTGGAAATTACATACATAAATGACAGGATCTAAAGTGGTAACAAGCAAGATGAGTTTGTCTCTTATCCGCATAATATAAACAAAATACAATTATAATATTAACAACAATTCACATTTCGCTCGCTTTGCCTACTTCCGCCCCCCCTTCTTCACCCTTCTTCACCCCTATTCACCCCTCCTCCTGCACCGCAAAGTGTGTAACAGATGACGAAGAAGAGAATGGTTGGGTAACACATTTATTTCTGTGTAACGAAAAGAACTTATGAACTACAGCAGACAATTCTAAGTAAGTAGTTCTCAATTTTCGAATAGGAACGTTCATTCGTTAACAAGATAAATACAAAACTTTCTATACACAGACAGACAATCATGTCAAAGGCAAATAAAGCTTCACTTACTTACATAACAAAATGTATACGCATATGAAATATTTCCTTAAACAGCTTTGGTACATATATTTTATGCTGTATGCGGCAAAATGGTTTTAAAAGATCATTACTGTAGCTAAGGTCGACTACGATCGTCACAGAACTTCTTCGATGGAGGTTAAAGATGGTTATGGGATTATTTATTTAAATGGTTTTTGAATTACGTCAAAGAGTAAGCGTTTTAATGAGTAGTATTTTTTTAAGGGGATATTCTAGTCTAGAAATTCGAAGTTTGGACCTTTAAGAATAAGCCTCTAAAAGGATTTACGGAAATTCGAATTATTTTCGGAGTTATGGTTATTTTTTCCCTGTGTACTGTGTATCTTTTCAGTATTACATTCAAATTTTTAATAAGTATAAATTACTCGAAACTACTTTTTTCGATACGGTTGACATGATATTTCAAGTTCTAATGCGCCGATTTACTTGAAATTTGGTACAGACCTTCTTAATACTATGAAAATTGGTCCGACGTAGGGGTTTTTGGAATTTTTTTTTACTATTTTTAAAAAATTTCCAAATTTGAAAAAAGGAAACGAAAAAATGATTTTTTTTTTAAAATGAATTCCATTTTGTGAAAAAATTCATTTTTTCAAATCGGCTACGTCCAACTAATTCTACATCCTTGTTTATTAAGAATTAACCAAAATTTTATGTTTCAAATCACCAGGAGGGTTGGAATCACGTCAACCAGGAGACACTTTTTTCGTTGAGTCCCCACTTTGCCGGCCTGTACCGATTTCAATTTCGAATTTCTTTTTAAATTTTTATACATATTTATACTTTAATTGATACTAAAAATTTTTCCTTTTTTTATTACGTCCGTAAAATCACCTCAAAATCGGGCCTCTAGACTACAATACTCCCTTAAATGTACCTTTTTTAGAAAATGAGAAAAGAGTTTTGAATAAGTGGAAATTTAAAATATTTTTATGACAAGTTCTGTATGACACTGTACGGAAAATAGACTCGCCTAGCGCAATATTTTCTTCAATCGAATTATTTTCTATAGAACTTGTAGACAGGTTACTACACCATGATGAGGAGAAATTATATTGTCATCACTAATTAAGGATCAGAGGCAATATTCCCTTTGGTGTTCCAGGAGATTATAATGGTTAACCTGTGCTGTGTTGTGTTCCCTTTCAAACGGATGGCGGAAGTTGGTTGGTTCACTAATAATACATCGTTCAAATATACAAAAGGAATATATTATAAACACAGCTGTATTTTCGACCCTTTTAAAATTATCTAACCCTTACTACTCAAATTGTGGTTGAGGGATATTGGAGGGAACTTTTTTTAAATATAAATTATAGATCAGGTTGCACCAACTATAGTAACCGGACGGATCTCGGTACCGGATGAGAATCGGATGAGAATGAGCTCAAATTTTGGTTATTTTCTTTTGCAGTGGGTGTTTTACCCTTTTAAGACTATTGGATACAAAAAGTAGTGACATATTTGTGTGAAAAACTTCCCAACATGCAGACGAGTTTCGAAATTTCATCACTGAAAGGGTGTTGTCCACAGTAAAAATATGTGAATTCAAAAATAATTATTGATATACAATAAATAATTCTTGTGCTTTTGTAGAGTGACTCATACGTAACACCTTGTAGGCACTAAAATCACAGGAATTTTTTCGGAATTAACAGTTTGATGAAATCGCAAATTGACTGGATACATGATGTTCCAAAATTTGTCTAAGTACGGCCCTGACTAATTTATGCAAGAATACCTTCTTAATATCAAACGTACAGAATAATGTTTTATTACTCATGCGGGAGAAGTACTAACGTGGCGCACACATTTCTGTACGCAAAATAGCTATTTGCCCACTGTACTCTTCCTACATACTTTTTTGCGTGCGGAAAGTAACTTTCCACACGCAAATTGGCAATAAAACACGCAAAAAATTTAATCAAAACACACAAAGCCGCCTCTTGATTTTTCATTTAATAAATATTTCATAATTATTTCTATAGAAACCACCAACAAAGTAATTTAAACGATAATTAATTCAGAAAAAAAAGACGAACACTTAAAAATATTATTTTAAAAAGTAATAAAAATGTCAAGAATAGTGATAATAATAGAAAAAAGTATGTGAAATTCGTAATAAAAAATAGTATGTGCAACTCGTGCGGGATTGTCGATTGCTCCACTCAAGCTAATGAGCACACTCACTACGTTCGTGCGCTCAACTTCGCTTTCGTCTGAAATCGACAATTTCCCGCACTGATTGCACAATATACTATTATTGACCAAAAAAATTCAATAAATTTTTGTAAACATGCTTAGGTTGTAAACGTGTTTCCCAGATTTTTTTTAAAAACGAAAAATTTATCTTACAAACGTGGAATAGTCAGAGCCGGATTAAAAAAAAAAAATTGAGGGCCACTTTTTTTGCCCACAATTTTTCAAACTTTTCGTTCAAATTTATTACCAAATATTAATTACATGGACTGCATTAATATATGTATAAACATGAAATTTCAGATTTTTTTGAATTCTCAAATTCCTGCCCGTCCCTTGTTTATGGAAAGGGCACAATCGCCGTAATTTTTAATCGAGTTTTACAAATTTATGTCTAATGAATATATAAATATTATCCGTACACTTAACATTTGCTATTTCTAAATTCACAAAAAAAGAATATTAAGAGCACAAAAACGGCTTGCGTGTACGGGATAAAAGAAGATTTAATATTTCCAGTAATTTCCAGTCTTCAAGTGATTAATTATATTTTAATTCCCTTTACGCCGCGCGCAGACCATGTAGCAAGCACAGAGCCAAGAGGAGCTGCTGGTGATCAACGACGTTGTGTGAAGAAGAAACTACAACGAAGGCAACAGTGGTTTAAGCGGAGCAAAAAAAAAAAAAAAATGTTTATTTCTTGTACAGACATGATTCGTTAAATTTATTAGTGTTTATTTCCTCTTTTTTTAATTCTGTTACTTGGGAAATTTACATTATCGTATATTCCAGCTGAGTGCTAGTGCCTGGTGCCAGTGCCAGCAGCCAGAGTGGCACACGATCTTTGTATTAAATTAGGAACATTTTTTTTTTTTTTTTTTTTTTTATTACAAATTGTCTGATTAATTCAACCTTTTCCGGTCGAATATCGGAGTGAGTCAGAGTTTAGTGGGTTCAGAGTATATTCGAACAGATGCATGTGAAAAATCGATGGCTTTTTGACCTTGCAACGACCTCGTATCGTAGAAATAACAACCGTTTAGAAGCTCAACTTATAGACGTTTTAAATTATTGAAATTGCTCACAGTTTCACTCGAGTTATAAACAAAATCTCTGTGGTACCTATGTGAGTTTGGTTTTACTGTAACTCAAGTAAAACTGCGAACAGTGTTAGTACAGGGGCGCAGCAACTATAAATCTGCAGTGGGGGGTTCCAACAAAAATTTAAATAACCCAATTTTTTGATTACGCAATTCTCCACCAACATTGGAAAATATTATCGATAATATCGTCTCCGAAATTTCGATAGAGCAAAAAAATTGTACTTTTTTATGATATAAAAAGAATAATAAATTGAAGAAAAATTTACGTAATTTTAAGAAGGACCCCTTGGATTTAGGGGTGATCGATATTCATCGATGGTAGAAAAACATCGATGTTTAGGGGGAAAACATCGATGTAAAAACATCGATGTTATGTCCTCGATAACATCGACACATCGATGTTACGAGAATAATATCGAAACATCGATATTACTCTAAGTTATCCAGTATTTAAAAAGTCTTGTAGCTGATTTAAAATAAGATCCATTACTTTTATGGCAAGTTCTAGGATCCACTTATCCAAACTTGAAAAAAACTGCCATTAAATATTTGTGTTTCACAGCAACTTCAACAGCTTCAGAGAGACTTTTTTCAAAAGCTGGGCAGCATTTGTATCTACAAAGGAACAAATTAAAAGAGAAACTTTTAATAAAGTGATTTTTTTGCAAACTGTACCAAATAAATACTGGAAATGTTAATTTTTAATAAATAAAATAATAGATTATAATGGTTGTTTATTTTGCTACATAAACATCGATGTTTTCGAACGTCGATGTCTTTCTTTCGATATGTATCGTATATCGATGGTCTTGAATCGATCCAAAGGATCATCGATGTTTTTCTAATATCGATTATCCCTACTTGGACCATCCTCCTGGTTGTTTAGCCCCTGAGTATCAATCTTGTTATACTTTTGTTTGTGAATTTTTAATTATTTAAGTATAAGAATCGAGGTTGCAGTCTGGTTTTATATACTTATGAAATATTTTAGAAAGTAGTTCGGTGTTTTTCGAGGTTATTTTTAAGCTATTGACGGCTGTAATTATTAAGATTTACATTTCAGACATTTGTTTGTAATCGTTACTGTTCAAATAAATCCACGTCGAATATGTGGCTAAAAGGAGCCAAAATGTGGGATTCCATATACTTGATGCGACTCGAAGGAACAGTAAGTAAGTCATGGGTTCTTTTTTGGCGTGTTTTTCAGATCTTGGAATCACATAGGGACCACAAACACATTTTTTTTTCGAAATTTTTGATTTTTTGGGCTGGGTATACTTTTCAAAGATATTAGGAAAGCAGGACTATCAAAAGAAAACACTTTATCTTTTTCAAAACAATATAAAAGTATCTGATTCATAACATTCATTGTAATATATGCGACGCCAAAAATTGAATTTAATCGTTCAAGGTGAAACAAACAAGGGGTTTAGTCGTTTAATTATAAAAATTAATTATGATAGCTCTATGATAAAGACATACTCTACACATTTAAGCAAGCCAGGGGTGGGCGGGGGCAGGGCCGGGATGTTTACAGTCTTTTTAATGTTGGTTATTTAATTTTATTTTTACGTCATAAAACGTAATGTTTTAATATAATAATGTATAATGTTAGTAATAGTAGAACTATTATTATGTATATAGCCATGCTAAAGTGTTTTCTATAAACGTTTATACGGCTTTTGAATATAAATATTACACAATCTTTATCCTCAAGCGTAGCGGGTGATTTAAATGTTCCTTAATTATATTCAGGAATGTTGTTTTAAAGTTTTTTTGTGTACTTTTGTTAGGTGAAATAGTTTCTTTTTTCCATTTTTACAAAAAATTAGGCGTCTACGAACACGGGAAAAACGATTTTCATCGAGTCAGTCACCTTTTTCAGAGGAAATTTTGTCATTTTGATAACCAAATTACTCTAATTCAACTAGTCGTCCTGATTCAAAGTACTCTTATAAAGCCTGATTAGAACAACATTTTTTTTTTAATTTGTTGACATTAAGTTTATTAAAATTTTTCAGAAGTGCCTTCAAAAATCGTACCGGAAATGATAGAAACATCAAAAACTGTGAGAGGTTTTCGGTCCTCGAGATTGCAATTTTCATTTTTATGAAAATTAGATACGTAAAACTACTAGGAAAAGACTTCTGTAGCACTAATCATACGTCTAAAAGGAATTTCGTCATTTTAACAGCAAAAATGAAAATTTCACAACCGGAATACCCTAATCAGCCTAATTTAAATCACTTACATAAAGCTTGATTTGAAATTTAAAAGCAATTTTTGAATTTAATGACATCATTAGGTTTACTAAAACTTTTTCAGTGCTTTTGATTGAATTACAGGTTTTTGAGGCCGTTTTTTTTTCATTTTTATCAATATCAGACCAGTAAGACCGTTAGAAAAAGATCTTACCTGGAATCAGGCACATTTCCAGAAGGGATTTGTTCATTTTGATATGAAAAATGAAAAGTTTACACTCAAATTATCCGAATCAGTCTTGCAACGTTTGATTTGAGAAAAACAAAATTTTTTAACTTGGTGACATCATCAGGTTTACTAAAATTTCCCAGTGCCTTAAAAATTGTAGCCCCCTTAAATCCAACCACCTTAATCATTTAGTTGTTGACATGTTGCAACATAATAAAATAAAATCATAAAATTCTATAAATGTAATCTTCATTCACAATGCAGTTATTCTTTCAAACTTAATTAAGTTTCTAGACAATATTAAAACACGAATAAAATATATCTTTGGTCCTTTTTGTTAAACCGTCAACATCTATCTTGTGTACGTAAAAATAATTAAAATTAAACCTCCAAATAAAATAATTGTATAAAAACATATACTTAATAAAAATGTTATTTTAAAGTTGGAGTTAAAAATTACTAGCTATTAATTTTATTTTGTTTTGTAGGTACCGGTTACATTGCAACGCGAGTACTCACTAACACCGGTAGTTGCAAATTCATTCGTTCGTTAGACAGCGCTAGTGTAGATACCACATTTAATGTCAAATTAAGTCCATATAGAAGCTATACAAAACATTATTATTGTAATACCACATGCACATATGAAATGTGTGGTGTCTGATTTGACAGAGATAATTTTGTTTTTAAACTGCGCAAACGAAAAACAAGCTTTGGTTTCAGTGTTAATATTTATATCCAAATAATTCGATAATTGCAAATTGCGCATATCTGTTGTAGAGGTACTATTATCCGTGTCAGTAGGACTAACATAAAACATCCAGCATTTTGTGTGACTTGGTAAATAAATCCTACAGGATCTTGTATACTTTTGGTAAACATTAAATAGATATTTAATGTTTACTAAAACACAGTTTTAAATGTACATATATATGCTGGCATAACTCGACTTATAGAGACATACTTAAGTTGTGTATATTGCTCACATATTATTGGGGCCGCTATAACGTGTCTCGGAAATTTTCATAAATATTTTTCTGCGCTGCCTTCAAGCCCACACTGTAGATGGTTGAGATGGGTACTTGTACAGTCAAGTCTCCTATAACGCGGTTAATTTGTGTTATATAGAACTGATTGATACGGTTTTAATTAATCGAACCTTATAATACTGAAATGATAAAATATCGTCATTTTCGATATCGATAATTTTCGATAATTAAAACTACCTTTTAATAATTTCAATACGTTTGGAATACCTAAAACTTGCTTTGTTTAAATCATCAAAAATGTCATTACTTTTTTCTTCGTTACGACGCGACGCACCGTTTACGAGATACTTACGATTAAAATTTTCGATAACGAAAATTAACGAAAAGTAATCTTTTTACAAATGTTACTTTTCTGACCAGGTCAGTGAGACAAATGGAGCCTAAATTAACCAACTCCGTATCAATAATTTTCGATAACGAAGAGTAGATGTATCTATGGTTTGTCGATATAACTTGAGTTTGATTGTGAGCACTATATACCTATAATTTAAGGTAGTTGCTCCGGAAAACGAATTTTCAAAGGATCTTAACGAAACTTCTCTACATATTTATTTTATTTAATACCAATAATACGAGCCCTTACCGAAAAAAATCGCCCCCCCCCCAATTTCGGGAAAAATTTTTTCAAAGTTTTGTAATTTTGACACGGACTTGTATGGGGAAACTCTTTTTTTTTTTTAATTAAATGAAAACGTGTCAAAGGAATGTGATAAAAATTTAATATGTTATAAAATTTAAAATTATTCACTACACCGTTTTTGAAATATAATTTAAAAACATCATTTTACAACATTTTTACAACGCTTTTTCAACAATGCTTTTATAAAGCGCGCGGCGATTAAAAAAAGCAAGTGGTATACAAATATAATAACTGAAGAATATTAATACATTATTTAATTTTTGATAAAAGAAAATTTTTTCGCTCAGATATACTTTTGTACCTTACTATCTCGAAGCAACTACGTTAAGTATGCGATAAGTTGTATTGTGTTTATGTATTATACTGCCGTCTTAATACAAAAGGATACATCTCAAAAAAAAAAAAAAAAAAAAAATAGTTTTTTCTTGTTTCTTGATGATGGATAATTTTACCTATATTATAGTATAAGAATATTGTCTCATTGTAAAAACTTTTTTAAAATATCTGTTAGAAAACTTATTGTAGATACAAGGAATTATATAATTTATCTTTTGTACAAATATATTTCTATCTGTAAGTTTTCGTATTTGTTGTTAGGAAAATCTTGATAGAAGTAAATTTCTATTAGTTAGTTTTCTTATAACGTTTTTTCTTCAAGAATTATGTGGGCAGCTGTTATGAAAAACTATTGTAAAGTTTGAAACAACATTTATAACTATGGAAGTAGATTGCATATGTTGTACTCTTGATAATAAATAAAAAAAAATGTACAAAGAATTGTTTGAATATCCCAGATTTAACGATTCCGGAATTAATTACTCTTAATACTGTTCTCGAGTCCCAAACAACACATAATGTTTTTCGAGGAATTTTGAGGATTTTGATAGAAAGACTATACAGTTTTCACACTCAGGCTTAGTTTCCATAAAATTTGGATCTAATGTTAGGACCATCATGACTGTATTTGTACTTGTTACTACCCAATTGGACGACGATCTATACTTAACCACTGTTGTTTGAGTCAGTATTCGCAAAGTAACGAAACTTTTGAATCATACTATAGTATTTATTTATATTAACATATTATATAAAACAGACATTCATTACACTTAACTATATTTACTTAATAACAACAATGACTATAATAATAATATTATTTAAATGCTTCGAGCACATTCAAATGCCTCCGCTATAGTACTATTAAAACGTTAGTTGGCTTCAAAAACAGGGATAAACGATATATAGACAATTTACATAAATATTTTAGGGATATGAAAAGAGTGCGGGGAGGGGGGTAGGTAGATAGGTACGTATGTGGCGGGGTTGCGAAGTTAACATAGAGTTTTGTAATTATTCGAAATTGTCATACAATATTTTATTTTACTAACTACTCCTCAGTAAAATGTCCTTCCCTCATTGTTTAATACTCTTATATTTAAGATGCCAGAGTTGACTAGTTCAAATATTATTTCGCATTATTAAAATTGTTCATTTTTGGAAAGGACCTTATTAGGAGAAACGTAAGGACAAAAACGTATAACATGTTTTTTAATACTTTGGGTGTAGCCGAATTTTGCCGGTTAGAAAATTATTTTCCTAATATTTATAATTATTGTCTTATCAACGCGGTGAAGCTATAAATAATGGCCCTCTCGGCCAAAACCGAATAATTATGGAGATATCTAAAAGAATAATCAAAAATAACTACCTTTTCCAAAAAAATTTTTCTCGATAACTAGTTTAACAACAACTGAATACTGTTGGCATTATTTTGCTTTTTAATAAATTTCAAGTTTGACATAATTTTAACGTACTATATCTATTCCTACTAAAATATACTATTTATTGTGAATTTCGTGTTAATCGTAGATAAAGTATAGTATGTAATTCGTTTTGAAGGCCATTATACACTTGCGCATGGGAGTGTAGTAACTATTTCGCTCCTGTGTAATAATATGTATGCAACTTACAACCTCAATCACGCGTAATATAACATACCGAAGTACATTTTTTCACGATTTTCTGGCGTATTTCCATAATTGGGTCTATTGAATAAAAAGAAGTATTCACTGTTACTTCATATTTTTTAAGTACTTACTTAAATAAAAACATAAATGATTACTTAAAAAAGAATTTATTTACAGGAAGTATTGTGTGGAAGTATTCACTGATATAATTCCAGTTAATACTTCTTTTTAGTTCAATAAAAACAAGTAATGACTTAAATCAGTAAGTAATTTGGCGTTTTTTTATAATTCTCCAAAATCAAGTGTCTACTTACAAATAAAAGTTAATACTTATAAATAGATACTTAATTAAATTTTTTCCAGTGTTTACTTTTAAGTAAAAGGTATCTTTTATTCAAGTAAAATATTCTTTGCATAAGTAACTACTTAATAAGGTTTGTTTTACTTTTTTTATTCAATAGACCCATTATACGTAAACGAAAACACAGTTACCGCAATGTAACATTCTATGTCAGGGGCAGATATCCTTTTTGGATTTTTCAACAACACATTAGTAAATATTAAAACGGTGAATCGGATTTATTAAAATTTGACCAGGCGCGGCAGTGGACTGGTTTTATTCCAAAAAACGTTTCAAACCATATCCAAACCACATCGCAAGATATTATATTTTCGTTATTACTACAACATCAATCATGTAACATTGTAAATATCATTAAATATTCAAATTCATTTTTGGATCTAATCGTTTCACAAATGACATTAAATTTATTTAATGCAATTTTCAGTGACGATGTTAAATATTTATGCTTGCATTACATAATATATAGCTTGTTTGTAGCTGTTGTAAACCCAGCGTGTGGTAACACTGATGATGTTGTATACCTAGAGCTAACATGAACGCTACGATAATAATTTATCAAAATGCATCATTCCACCGGGTTCCACCTATGACCTCGTCGCTTGCTGCATCACATTAGAAGTTAGCTTGTTTGCTAAACCGTGAGTCTGTATAGTTATAAGAAGTTGAATGATGCAATATTAATTTAGCTGAATTGTTGTTTACAGTGTTTTACCGCGAGAGGGCTTTTTGTAAATCTAATTTAATGTTATTTGATTTTCGCTTTGTGGATTTCGCTTGGTTGTCTGTCAGTGATGGTTATTTAGTGTAGATTTGTAAAGATGTCTCTCGTAGCATTGAAGATGTTTAATAAATGATAATAGTTTTAATGCACGAAAGGTTTAATGGAAGTTGGAAATCTATATTAACAGTATGAGATCGTTTGTTTCACAAAACAGGAGTCGACTTTCAGTTTTTACACCACTTTTTGGTAGGAATTTTTTTTATTATCTGAAGATGGTGTAAAAACTGAAAGCCAACTCGTGTTATATATAAGTTTTATGACGATCCCATACTGTTAATATGAATTTCCACGAAGTAAACCTTTGTAAAGGAAAACACTTTTCTAATCTACAGCAGAAGCTCCTAGTAATACCAAATTTGTCCAGTAGGGGAGTAAAGCTGTGACCACGTTCTAGCTCTATTTCTCACTATCATGTTTCGTTTCATTCCTTCTGAATACTACAATTAAATAAAAATTTGGGGGACAGGTCTACCCACACTGTCAACTTCCCATTGGGTGTCCTTAAAGACTAGAGACTACTGTACATAAATAATTCTTTTTCCATTTCGGGCAACTTCTCCCCTGGGCCCCCGATTGAGACTTTACCCCTTGCACCATATCGGGGGCTTCGTCTTCTGTACCTAAGGGTGGGGGCTCCACCCTTATCAAACAAATGATAACATCATTTGTTCTCAAGATATGCGAAACAAAATATATTTCAAAAAGAGTTTCTTATTTCCTTTTTTTTTCTTTTGTTAAATTTTATAATAATATACTGGCGTTTTTAACATCAAGGAAGGTTCTTAGGCCATCATATAATAATGTTATGGTAAAAAATCCATATAATCTATGTTACCTTAATAAAGTTAATTCTGTTTTTTTACCACAAACAACAAACCGCTAATCCGAATTTGCTGAAAACTTTATCCGGTCTTCATTTTTTGATTACACATCTAATGAAATTAGTTCGGAGTTGATATCATCATTTGTTCTCGAGATATGCGAGACGAAAAAAAATTCACGGACGAACGAACGAACTAACGAACGCACGCACAGATGTCACACTAAAAACGATAGATTCGGATTCTAGTGACCTTAAAACGTGGAGATATGTCAAAATTAGCGATTCGTAAAATCGGACCCATTACAATAACTTCCTATGGGAAATTAATAACTACTGTTCGTTGTTGCCCTGTGTGTACCTATTGAACTATAAAATTTATTCATAATTCAATGTTTTTTTTGTACAGTGGAGAAAGTTCTCTAACTTTTTGGACGTCACAACTGAAATATAACCAAAAATTCTGCATAGTCTAGAAAAGTATCTGCAATAATTAATATTTTTGTAACATTAGGGTTCCTGATCAATACGAAACACTCAATTTCCAACATCCCAATCTCCGTGAATTTTCAAAGTTTAATTGTCAAAATTTTAAACAGAAAAAGAAAATGGACTTCTTCATTTTCTCTCCAACATAATTTAATTTAACTAATGTAACACCATTACATAGTATTATAAAGTTATGTTCTTAGTATGAACAAAAGTTATTTTTGAAGAACATTCATTAACGTAATCAACTGCTTACTTTGTCGATTAAAACATCGCCACAGATCCCCAATATATCCATCCACTCACGCTTCCTGTTTTCCACAACTTTGTGATATTGATAAATTACATTCGCACTCAGTTAAATTACAGTTTAATTAAATCTGGTTGATTTAAATGGTACATTATTTGGAGTTATATATTATGAAAATGTAATAATAATTTGTAACGTTATAATGTTCTCATATATTACACGCAACTACCTATATACATTAATTTAGCTATAATACATGAATAAAGAAAACCATAATATGTATGTACGTCATTCATTTAAGTCGTCAGTATAATAGACAGTACATAAAACTAGTTTGTAGGATACTTTATTGAAGCGCTTAGCAGCAGCTATCTATTATTCAATAAACAGGATTATATTTATGTATAGATACAGTAGAGCACCAGTTTTGTCAAGAAAAAGTAGTCTCCAAAAGTGGTGCTTAACAAAAGTGATGCTTTTTGATCAGGGGCGATTCAAAAATATCGTAAGATTATGTTTTGAATTAATTTTTTTTTTTTTTTAAATGTTAATAAAAGAAAAAAGAAGTGAAGAATTAAAAATTATTTATCTCAGGAAATATTTTTTCATTTGTCGTTTCATTAATTTGCTTTGAAATAATTTTGTTTATATTTTACGTATGATAAAAACCGCCACAGAACAGAATACATATAGATAAACATTCTATGTACAATAATTAAAATCTACATTCCCACGTTTTGAGGTCTGTTGTAGTTGGTCACTACTATTAGCGGTATATTTATTTGTTTCTTTTGATAAAATCATGCATCGTGGTCTATTGCACATGGATTTAATATTTATGTACTTAACATTTCTGATGCAACTTTCCAAAAGTGATGTTGACTAATTTGATGCTCTCAAAAAATTTCCAAAACTGATGTTTCCATTATCGGTGCTACTCTTTTTTCTCAAAAAAAGGTTAAATTTTTTTATTAATATTATATTATGACAAGAACTATTTGAATAGGCATTAAATGCTGTTACTACGGATACCATGGTTATTGAGGAAAAAAAAACTAGTTTTTGGAGAAAATGATGATTTGTTGATCTAAAATTTGGCAACATCTGTTGCCAAAGGTGGCAATTCCGGATCTGCTTTGTAATTCTGGATAATTTATCATTTTTGAAATTATGAAAAAAAATCATTTAAATGTCATTTAATTTGTGTGAAATAATATTACATCAAGTATACAGTGGACAAATCAATCATTTTTGAATTTGTTTATAATTTTTGATAAAATTACTCTAATTGCAATATTGTCGATGTATTTGTATTCAAACTATACATTAATATTTTATATGTTCAATTTTAGGGTTAAACTGAACTGAAACTTTGGCGAATGAGGTTTAGCTAATTTGAAACTAGAGTACACGATTACTCCCTAGTCCCTATTACGAGGAATTTAAATAACTACTTTAGTCCCGGAATTACAAAATCTATATTTTTACACTTGTATCCATATTGAAATAACTATAGTACTCTATAGAATATGTTCTATATTTACATATCTTATGTATTTTAAACAAGCTAACCATCTTATTTAATAGTTACATTCAGCCATACAAATTTTCGTCTTCAATTCTAGATCACGGCATAAATAATTTTCATTTGACTTTTACGCTCATTGCATAGATACGCACGGCTTTTCCACACCCTTTTATAGACATATCATTATCAACCCACGCATAAATGTATTATGTATATGCTTATGCGCGTAACACGTACTTTCTATTTCCTGTTTCATTCATGTTTGCATGTAGGTGCTTGGAAGATGCACACTTGAGAAAAACATTGAGGTAAAGTCAATAATTGTACTACCAATCGTTTGTTGTTTTTAGGATTTCGTAGTGTTTTCCTTAAGTAATTCTCTCATAACGAACCACTTTTGTGCCTTTGAAAACAAAAAATACATGATCTTTTTCATTTGAGACTTGTGCTAAAGTTGTGTGCCTTTGATATTGCTTTAGACGGCACTACAGTGTTTTGGACGTTTGTCCAACGTAAACTATCTCACAATCACTACAAGGACCAAAGTAAACTAAAAGTGTCTTTCTTTTCAATTGGTGTGGCTGGTTTTTGAGCTTAGGTTAAAAGTGTGTTTGACAGTGAAACGTGTTTCTGAAAAATAAAAAATTGTTTCTTTCGAAAATGAAATTTTTTACGCACATTTTACGTTTTAGAGCTTCCTGAACAATTTTGGTTTGGTGTCTGTCTGTCTGTGTGTCGCCAGTTTGCACCAAGTGGCATAACTTCTGAACTATTCGATTGTTTTTATTGAAATTTTCAAAAATTATGCAGTTTGATTCTTAGATGGTCCCCTATGAATTTAATCGAAATCGCAGTAACGGTAGCAATACCGCTATCATGTCATTCCAAAATTGCACCAAGTGGTATAACTTCTGAACTATTCAATTTTTTTTTTATGAAATTTTCAGAAAATAAGCAGTTTGGTTCGTAGATGGTTCCTTATAAATTTAATCCAAATCGGAGTAACGGTAGCTACGCCGCTACCATGAAATCCCATTAAATGTCAATATCTTATTTACTGCTAGTCCCATTTCGCTCAAATTTCTGCTTTTATTTTATAATTTAGCCTTTAAGTATTTTGAGTAGAAACAATTTTTTATGAACTTTAAAACGAAAATATAATTTCACGGTATATATATTTGGTAGAATACTGTTTTAAAGTCTTTTACGTGTACGAGGAAGCTGTGTGCCACACCCTATTGGCAGTGTATTTTGTATATGTGAATATTCCAAATCACCAAAAATCCTTGGTAAATTTCATGAATCGATTAACATTATTTTATTCACTAGTATTCTCTGGTAATCTAAAGTATATACCTAATATATTGTTAAACATATTTGAAATTCGTTTCAGAAACAGTTTTATAAATTTATCTCCAATCTTTATTGTTAGACGTAACAACAAACATTTCGGCAAACATTTATGTATATGTATGTGTGTGTGTTTGTTTATATAGTGTAACTAATTTTGCCATTAAAATTAATGAAACAACATTAAATTGGGTAAAAGATTTTAATCGAAAATTCTAATTAAAATTTTCGAAAATTTTTAGGGTAATATATATCCAAAATGATAAATACTGATTCCAAGCTCCTTTACTAATAGTCGTGTTGCTTTTTTACAACTAAATTGACGAATTTATGTACATAATCAATTTTTCAAGCTCTTTTAAAATATCTAGCTTATAATCTACTACATTCTTGCATAATCCATTATGACTGCAAGGTATATTTCTTTTGTATATGTGTATGTAAGCTCAAATTGTGAGCTTTGCTCTTCTCTGTTCTCTCGGTTGGTATAGTTAAACACCGCAGCATCATCAGTTTAATTTAATTTCCTCATCCCTCCCATCTTCTCTGCTCGTAATTCCCTTTATATTTCTTTTATTTTCTTGCTTTCTCCAGCAAACTCTAATTAAAATGAATATTTCATTCTTTAATGAAATATATTATGTTTATTGTTATCATCTGTGTCATTTGTCATGAATAATTGTGCCCATTCTAACGGCGCAGAACTCTCACCGATCCGACTAATACGAAAATCAAGTAATAATTTCTATTTCTACTTGGCATCTCTCAGTAATGCTTTACTATCTATGCAACCGACATTACATCTGAGATGAGATTGATTGCCTAACTGACTTAGCAGTGTACTTTACACAATTTTGATGGTGAATCATCATCAGGAGAACATAATTTTGCAGTAATCTATGCAGCTGACATTACATCTAAGATGATTGGCTGCCTAACTGATTCAACAGTGTACTTCACACAATTCTGATGGCGAATCATCATTAGGAGATCATAATCTTGTAGTAGGTATAGTCATCTGCGCCACTTGCTGGTAAATTTATTCTTGTCAAAAGGCACATTAATGCTGCAATTATGCGAAAAATAATCGGTGTATGAAAACAATGCTGCATGTACATGAATAAATGTCTAATTAATTTTGATTTGTATTCAAATTTTTTCAATTAATTTCTGCAATAATTTTTTTTTTAATGATGACAATTTAACTCATGTGTATTTAGTCCCGAAAGACTTTTGTAGTTTTTTTTTTTTTTTAATTTTGCTGTGGAAAAAAGAACAGATTTTGCAGCGAAAAAAATGGTTCAAAACATTTTATTGGAATAAATTTAAGATAGCATCACAGTGTGATCGGCCGTTTTTAGTCAATTTTCAGAATTTTTTTCGGATGGATAGGATAGGGGAATGGGGATGAATTTTTTTTACAATTAATACCACTGTTTGACAATACAAAAATATTTTTTTTATTATTTTTATATTTTTTTTTATAATTATTATAATTTTTTGAAAAAAGTGTCTTTAAAAAGGAGCAACTATTGGCACCCATGATTGCGACCGCAGTTTTCATTTGAAATCTGAAAAAATTTTTGAAATCTGAAAAAATGACGGCAGTTTGAATAGAAAATACAAAATTTAGGATTTTTTCAACAGTTTTCCGTGTGAAAAAATAGGAAGATTTCAAAGGATATTTTGTCAAAATTTCAAACTTAGTGCTTGGAAACATTCACTCTGAGAGTGGGTACCGTTTTTAAAAAAGGCATTTTGAGACAAATGCGTTTAAAGTTTGTCTCGAAATTGTTTTAAATCATTGTTTCAACAAAAATGTGATACTGTGGTGATAACAATTGAAGGGTACAGGGGAAAAACGATCAGAGTCACAAAAAGTAAAAAATGCCAAAATCCATGCAGTTATGTTGGCAGTATGCAGAATATTGACACTGTGCTAACATTACACGTGAAAATCGAACATAGTCCGTGATATGTAGGGGAACAGCCAAATTTTTTTGTTTAAAAATGCGCATATAATACATAATTCGCTGTCAAATTTCGCAAAAATGTCTAGCCATCTATTTTCTGCTGGCATGGCGTTTTCTAGCTTACTATATTAACAATAACCACCAAAAGTTTGAATCAGATCCTATGCGTGGTTTTCAGGCAAAAAATGTTTATGTTGAAAAATGCGCCTATAATACATGATTCACACTTTAAAGTTTTAAAACGCTCCCCTGAAAAATTTACTTTTTGTGACTCTGATCGTTTTCCCCCCTATACCCTTCAATTGATCTTATAACATGCCGCCAAAAGACGCCTATCGTTCCCACAGAATTTTGTGTTTAGACTGAATCCATTTCATCCGTGGTCGTAGCGACCGTAATAATTCGAATTTCTATATTTGAGATTTTGAGCGAACATGCATAGCTGTATGCACTTTAAGTGAAAACCAAAAAGAAATTGATATTTTCAAAATTCTACACTGTAATGGTACCTTAATCAGATAAACTCTTTATATTTTAATATTCAGGGCTGGGAACTATTTAAAATGATTTCATTTTAAATATGTATTATATTTAAAATACAAAATGGCATTTTGCATTTTCTATTTTAAATGAGTTCGGTCAAACCATTTTCCATTTTGTATTTAAAATGGAAATTTAAATCCATTTTACATTTAAAATGAAAACGCATGTATACTCAAATTTATGTGTATGCATAATTAATTATAGAACTTGAATTAAACGACTTGAAATCGAACAAATTCTAAGTTAAATGCAAGTTGATTTAATTGACTCAATTTTTTTATAACTTGAGTTGCAATGTCACTTGAGTTAAATTTGTTACTAGAGTTGCAGTTCTCTTAAGTCAACTTTTCTGGCTCAAGTTGTGTACTACTAGTTTTAAGACACGTCGATAAGAAATGTTTTTGTATTTTGAGTAGATGATTTTTATAATTTTATTTAGAAGTTTCAGTCGTTGCGTAGTCAAGGTTTGAATACGTCAAAGCCGAGTTAAATTTTACAATATTTTTAAGTAAAAATATTTGAAGAGTTAAGTTTCGTTTTCATATCATGCAAACTTTACAAAATTTTCTCAAAAGACTGCCTTTATTTAATTTCAGTACTTTTGAACTTTTTGTTTTTTTTAATTAATATAAATAATGATAAAAATTTATAGAATATTTTTTATAAAGTATATAAATAAAGTAAAAAAGCATTTTGCATTTTATAATCCATTTTAAATAACTATTTTCCATTTTTAATTTTAAATATGTTCAGCAAAACCATTTTCCATTTTGTATTTTAAATGCATTTTTGGAAACCATTTTCTATTTTAAATGGTTTCTATGAACCATTTTTCCCAGCCCTGTTAATATTTTTGGATAATAGATAAATCCTTTAATCGCTAGAATCATTTTTTTTCGCAACATTTACAGACACTTTTATGTTACCATATTGCATCTTGGCCATAACAGCACCACATCCTTTATATAAATTTCATCTATACTGTGGCCCTGTTATTGCCGAGGTACCTCCGGATATTGTTTGTCGATAGAATGTTTTTATAAACTACAAAAATTTACTACAGCACTTCATATAAACACGACATACCGGAGAAGAGAAGAAAATCCTCACCATTATTTCTAATTCACCACACTTGATAGTAACACTCTTATGCATGGTATGCGATCATTATAGCTATGGTTGGCCTCGTGTAGCGCAGTGTGCCTTGCTCAAATCGTATAATTTATTAGTCGGTCTAAATATACACACACACTTAACCTTTTTTCATACAGTGTCCAGATGATCCCGTGTTGTCCACCTCGGACCGTGACCCTTGTCCACCGATGGTAGTGTGTTTTAAAGCGATTGTTTACAGCCGGATTACATTTTATGATATTACCTCTTTTCATATACCACCTCCGGAAGAATCGAATAATTTCATGTATAAATAAAAGGTTTTGTTTTATTACACACTACCAGCTGTACTCGCGACGTCGTTCGCGTAACACGTTGATAGAAAATCAATCAATTATAAAGTTTCCGTGTGCTTATTCTTGCTCGAATCGATTTAATACTTTTCCGTGGGAATGAGACATTTTTTCGGGGTAAAAAGTATCTTATATGTTGACCCAAATAACCAGTTATCACCACACCAAATTTTATCAAAATCCGTCCAGTAGTTTTTGCGTGATGTGTGCACAAACAGACAAACAGATTTAAAAGCCTCTAAATCGATAAGTATCTGCAGTGTCAGTACAATTTTCAAAAAAAAAAAAAAAAATATTAATTATATCCAATTTATAATATTAATCCACAAAAATGATTGCTTTTATAGATTTATCGGTTTTAGCTGTTGCAATTTTCGTATATGAATGAATTATTCAAAAACGAATGTTCACAATTAAGCGATAATTTTAATACGAAATGATATTGTTACGTACATATATGGGTTATTATGTTAAATGTGCAATATGTATTGTATAGAGCCTTATATACTTAATATATTCGACACAAACCTAGATATTGAATAATGAATGTAAAGAGTCAATTTGTATTCATGTGAGTTGTTTCCCATTAATATTTAAAGGGTTAGAAAGTATAACTTTACATTGTATAGAGTTCACAATCGGGTTACAAATATTGGGGTATTTTTTTTAACATAATAGAACTTTTAATTGAAATAAAAATGATTTTTTTAAAAAAAAATTCAATTTGAAAGATGATTTTATGATGCATATGTAATTGGGGCCTTATTTTGGATATTAACAATCCGGTTACTATCGATTAATAATGTGTTTAAACCAGTACGTTCACTTCAACATATTATGCAATTACTTTTATTTGCCCCTAAATTCAGGCAATCAACAGTACGTTTCCAATCGTCCCAGTACCTACTCATGTTCGAATTTTTTTTTCTTATAAAATTTTACCATTTCCGTCGTATTGGTAAGTCTGTAAAATATTAAACAAGTAATACAAAAAAGAAGATTTTTCGGGAAAAAAGAGCTACAAAAAAATGAAATTTTTAGATGCAACTAATTAAACTAGATAAAATTAACTGATTACATCATATACAAAAGGGAATTACATAATTATATAAACATATTGCATATAATAATTATTAATAATATATTATCAAAACCTAAGCAATTATGATAAACAATAGCTGAACCCGTGGGTGCGCATTGCACATAAATATTATACACTACGGCTCAGCAAAACATTTCGGATCCAATTTTAATATGATCAACAGAGAACAAATCATAGCATAAGTATCCTAAAGTTGAATAATAATAAACAATACTTTATAATAAGTTCCTTGTTTTGAAATGTTTTAATGAGCCACAGCGCATAATTCTATAAAACATCAGATAAATCACTTTCAATAATGAATAAAACATATTATTTCCATTATATCAATATTCATTTTGTTTTTAATTTACTCATCCGTATAAATATTGGCCCCAATATCACTAATAATAATATATTAATTAATAATTTAATTTTTTCGATCCATTCATATTTATAATCAGCAAATAAATAATATTTAATTATTTCATCAGTTTGAGAAATTTTAATTTAAATAGATTTTTTCCTACCAAAAGTGTGATAATTTTTTGGAATATAAATTGTAGCAGCCAGGAAAACTGTCAATAAACAAGAACACAACAGCGAAACTGTAACTTTTAGGCAACTTGAGTTGCAAAAAACATAAATTTATTCAGAAAGAATATACGCAACCAATGGGGTGTGGCACACAGCTTCCTCGTACTCGTAAAAGCACCTTGGTAATTTAATTCCCAATATATCTTTGAATAATTTAATATTGGCAAATAAATAAATAAAAATAAAAAAGAAAACGATTCATAAAAAATTGAGCGAAGTGGGACTAGCAGTAAATAAAATATTGACATTTAATGGGATTTCATGGTAGCGCTATGATGGATACTATTACTCCGATTGAAATGAAATTTTTAGGGGACCATCTAGGAACCAGACCGTATAATTTCTGACAATTTCATGAAAAACCAATTGAATAGTTCAGAAGTTATGCCACTTGGTGCAATTTAGTATATTAATGGAATGACATGGTAGCGGCGTAGCTACCGTTACTCCGATTTCGATTAAATTCATAGGGAACCATCTAGGAACCAAACTGCATAATTTATGAAAATTTCATTAAAAACGATCGAATAGTTCAGAAGTTATACCACTTGGTGCAAACTGGTACAGACACCAAACCATAATTGTTTAGGAAGCTTTAAAACGTAAAATGTACCTAAAAAATTTTATTTTGGACAGAGGAAATTTTTATTTTTCAAAAGTGATCACAATGCTTCCGCTACTTTAGTAGTCTCGGAAGCAAAATAAATAAAATTCTAGTGTAATACGATAAGACAAATTAACGAATAGTATAAGCCAGTATAATTCATATTGTTACTGTGGCTTTACTAGCTTTTTTCACTGTCAAAATTTGTCCTAAATTTTTTCCCCCACGGTAAAAGTGGAAAAACTACAATATTCTGAATTACGGTTGAGAAAAAAAAAAAGTTAAATAAATATGACTAATATTAAAAATAAATTTAAACTCGTTAATATTAATTGGTCTATTTTGTGTGCTAATTACTATTTTTTTTGTTTCAAATTAATGGAATTTTAAATAAACACAAATGGCACTAATTATTGAAAATATTTATCAAACGTGTCTGTCTGTCTGTCTGTCTGTCTGGGTCGATGTCACAGCACGTACTTAGTATATTCAAAAATTAAAATTAGAAAAAAAACTATAAATTTCTTTTTTTGCTTCTAATTTTTTTTGCTCCTTTTTCGCATAAAGAATATGTTGCTGTTATTTTTTTTGCGCCCTCTACATACATTGTTGACATTTATTACTAACTACTAGAGTATGGTTTGGTCATATCTTGTCGTATCTTGTACTTTATGGTTTTACATTTTATGTATCTTTGATGATGAAAAACATAGTACACAAGTACTATAATAATTTGTATTTCATAAAAAAAAAAGAAAGAAACGGGAGGTAAACGAACCAAAGCAAACCGGGGGGACATTGGAGCAGGGGGAAAACTGTGTGCGAGACACAGACGTATAACATATTGTACAAAAAAAAAAGAGAAAAGCACCTTATCTTTCTCTAATTCATGTTTGTGGTCATTACGGTACAAATGAGACAGAGAGAGAGTTTTGGTAATCAAGAAAAGAAATATGTGTTGATAATAAAAAAAGATGGTACAGTAACAGTTCTCAGTAATGACATCCATCCTACTGTTGCGATTTGAGTAAGATTTTGAAGCGTTCTATACAGGGTGTCAGAGAAATAAGTGACCACCTTTTGAGGGGTTACTCATAGCACCCTGTAGACATTAAAACCGCAGGAATTTTTTCGGAATTAACAGTCGCGTCACTCCTCAAAAGGATAAGAGTTATTTCCCTTACACTCTGTATATAATATATATACAAGGTGTAAGGGAAATAACTCTTATCCTTTTGAGGGGTGACGCGGCTGTTAATTCCGAAAAAAATCCTGCGGTTTTAGTGTCCACAGGGTGCTATGAGTAACCCCTCAAAAGGTGGTCACTTATTTCTCTGACACCCTGCATATCATCACTATATGATTTTTGGAGCGAATTGATAAGGGCTGGAGACACAAAATTTTTAAATATATTTGTGTTTCAATAAGTTTTCCTTTAAAACCCTACAGGATGTTCTTGGCGAAAAAATTCAAATTTGAAACCCCGCACGAAATTAACCCCCAGCAGATACCAAAATTCAACGTTACATCTACAATTGGTGGATTACCATACTCTATTTCTGTGCGAAATTTCACATTTTCGCATCGAATAGTTTCAGAGAAAATTTTCACAAGCGATTCCACAAGTCTGAATTCGCATTTTAATAAGCTTCCCTGTGATACCATTATACAAGGTGTTTTGGGGGAAAAATAGTTTTCGCACATTCAAAATTGAAACCCCTTGAAGCTAGCCACCAGCAGATACAATTGGTGGGTTACCATACTCTCTATCTGTGTGCGAAATTTCAAATTTTCACATCGAATAGTTTCAGAGAAAGTAAGTTTTCTCCGTATTCACGATATCTGAATTTAGTCGCAAAAATTGGACCATTTTGTTCTTTAAAACGAATAATACAAAGTTTGCTGGTGAAGTTCGTGAGGTTGGAACGGGAGTACTATAGCTTTCCGAAGGATTTTACTCCTCTACCGAACAAATTTGGCATTATTAAACGCTTTCACTGTACTTCATTCATTTGTCTGTACAATTCTCTCGTGTGTGTTTTCTCTATGGTTGGGTATATGTGTGTATGTTCTTTATTTTTCCACTAAATTACTTGCGCTAGTTAATGCCTTGTGGTGTTGAATTTCATCTTGGTGCTTCCACCACTACTGCCTCTTTGTGCTTGGGTTCCATACGACAGTAGAGTCGACCAAATGAGCAGACGATGATAGTAGTTCTTTTTGTTGAGGAATTGTGCTCTATCTAGCGACGATACAAAGCCATTTGTCACCTTATAAGTTTGGGCAACAAGGAACCCTTGTTAATGAACGTGCAATGAGTTTTGATGACGATATCAGTGTAAATGATTCTCTAATGATATTTTTAGGATAGAAATATTTATGGGTTCAGTTCGTCACACTTTGGAAACCGCTGGCTTAAAGCAATCGGATTGGTTATACAAAAAGTCGACAAGATTTCAAATATCTCTTTTTAACTAAGATAATGTCATATAAAATTTCAGATTTCACTGCGCGGATAATGAAAATTTATATGATAGCCCGGCAATGTTTATGCGTTAATGACGACGCAATTTGTAAGTAAACAAGAAAATTTTTTATCTGCATCCCCTATCGTCGCCAGGCGTCGCTGATTCTCAACAGCGTGGTGTGGCACTAGGGGGGTGGGGGATAATCAAAATAATTTTGTGTCATTAGTAAAATTACCGATTCGCAGAATTATAAATTATTATTCACATTTCCATAGGTTGATTAACATAATTCAAAAAATTTTTTTTATTATTACAAATTCTTGGTAACATAATTTTTTATCGAATCAACCCCTCCTCGCTCTCTCTCTTCCAAACTTGACTGACATCCCAGCATCAGGCTTTAACGATCTTTATAAATCGTCTGTCCGTTGGTTTGCGTCACAATAATTTTTGAACAATTTTTGAAAATTTTAGTATCTATCGTTTTTAAACTCTGGACGTAGTAAAGAATAAACAAATATTTTACTTTGCAAAATACCACTTTTATTTTTGAAACTGTGACAATATTGTTTCAAACAGAAATTGTTCATTTTCTGTTTGAAAATGCACTAACGGTTCGAAACAATATTGTCACAGTTTCAAAAATAAAAGTGGTATTTTGCAAAGTAAAATATTTGTTTATTATTTACAAATATGGAATACCATAAAGTAACGCTCAAATCTACACGGAGAGAAAATTCCTATAAAAATTACTGTGCTCATACTACAATCGACGTGTAACAGGCGAACATATCCAATTTTTGTACGGTAAAATTGGATATATTCGCCTGTTACACGTCGATTGTAGTATGAGTACAGTAATTTTTATAGGAATTTTCTCTCCGTGTATTAATATCTGTACGTAGTAGTTTTTAAAGTAGTTCAGCACGGAGCCACCATACTAGTACAGGTGTCCCTAGTATGAATGATCTCTTTTTGGCGCAAAACGCATCTCTAAAAAACGTAAATGGCTGTTTGTGGAGAATGCATAAGGGCGTCGAAGAACTAAGCTTCTTCTTCGTCGTCCTAAAAATTGCGCTTACAAGTCAAATAGAGCATAAAATTTAAAACACATTTTGTAAAACTTCGCCAGACAAAGTTCGCCAACACAGTAACTTGAAACAGTTAAAATTTACTCGTATTTAAAGTAACTTACCACTATTTATTCTCGTGTGGACACAGAAAAAACTAACTCTACTACACATTTCAATTCTGTATTTGTTTCAAACTTTTTTAACTTTTTTTTTTGATTGAAAAATTGTTTCTGACAAGTTTCTATTCCCCCGGAGAGTATACCGGAGTGAAAATAACAAGTTGATTTTGAAATACGACCGGAACTCAATTTAAAAAAAAAAAATGTGAAGAAAAAATTTTATATACAACAATCATTTCCACTGAAAAAAAAAAAAAACTGTAGGATTATTATGAAGTTGTGTAAAGTTATTGGAATGAAAAACGAAATCGTTTTTATCCCAACGTTTGTGGATTTTATGTGTGTCGGTCGAGATACCGGAAAAACAGATAAAGGAAAAACTTTCGATGAATACGCAATGATTTGGCGAAAAATAAATCAGGTGTGCAAATTTTTTTTTTCTTTAAACTTTTCGGATATCATATCTAGTAATTTTTTTCTCTTTTTTGTTCTTTTTATCGTAAGAAAATGTGAAAAATATTGAGCAGTTATCGAAAATTGAAATTGTCTGAATGGTAACGAAAATTTTCACATTGAGATTATATTTGTTCTTTTTTATCAGACAAAGGGTGGATTGTAGATTTAAGGGGAGGTTTACTTGAGAGTCGTTAAAAAAAATCGATTTTTTTTTTTGGTAGAAATTGGTAGCTAATTATGTGTAGAATATGTTCCCAAAGTGATTTTGCTGAAAGTAATTTAAGGGAAGGTTTACTTGAGATTTGATAAAAAAAATCGATTTTTTTTGTCGAAATTGATAGCAAATTATGTGTAGAATATGTTCCCAAAGTGATTTTACTGAAAATAATTTAAAAACAAGATTTTTGCACATCAACCGAATCCAGCTTTCTATAAAAAAAAAAATTCAAAAAACGTAGTTCACGCAGTAATGAGTATGTATTAAATATAAAATTTTGAAAATACGTTTCTTTATATATATTTTATAATATCTCGGAACTACATTTTTGGAACTGGCAGACACGATAACTCGAAAACTTTTCGATAAATCGTTTTTTTTAATTTTTTTATTTTAAAGATATTTCAATTCTTCGGCACCTCTACCTAAGTTCGATACACTTTTTTTTTTTATTTTTAAGTTTACTTTAAAGAGCGAAAAATAAGACAAAAATCGTAATCAAAAGTTCAAACATCCGTCATTTTCTTTTCTCTCAGCAGTTTAGTGATATTATAGGTAGAGGTGCCGGTACTCTTCATATATCTTATAAATCTTTTTTGTTTTTGGATTTCGGTGGTTTATTACCGGCGCTAGGATGTCCACCAACAAGGCATTGGATTTTCGGGTCGTCACACTGCAGTACCTATAAAATGGACAATTTTTTATATTTTTCCTTGAAAAATTCTTATTGTATAGTTTGATACTTAGTAAATATGTGTACAAAATTTGAAATTGATATTTACTTCCGTTCTTGAGAAAAAAATTCTAAAAAAATACATAATTTTTAAGGACTCTCGAGTAAACCTCCCCTTAATTAGTGAAAACTATTCCATTTTAAGACATTTTTAAGGTAAAATGAGCAGATGTGTGGTTTTTATTAGACAAATTTCGGTCGTTTAATATATTTTCCATTCATTTATAATAATAAAAATGTCCTGATAAATTGTTAGATAATCATTTGATATAGGTGGCATTATACTTTCGGCTCGCAACGAATATCATCTTTCTTATCTTGTAGACTTTGTACTATCTAAATTTTTTTTTTTTTTTTGAAGAAAAATTTAAACAACCTCACGAATAACAACTCGTCTTATAAAATATTCACAAAGAAAATCAAAAACTGGTTTCACGGTACCGAGTACCGGTACCGACCGTAACCGACGAATAAAAATGTAAATATATGCACATGAATTACCTTATCCTCTGTTCTTTTCCTCCATGTACACGGCGTACCTACACAGACAACAGGATAAAGATATAGGATATCGCGCGTTCACTATAGGAATAACAAACGTCGTTCCCTCGTCCCGGCGTGGTGGCTTGGATATAATAAGGATTCCAAGGATTATATCGGGATTAACATGTTAATTAACTATAATATCGACAGTACGCGCGTTGGGTGTTAGAAACAAATTAGATAACATATTATTATCTTGACTATATAGTTAGATATAGTTATACATAGATGGCATGGCAGTGCTGTTGTAGTATGGCGCTGTGTGTACTTGGAGATAATATTAAAATATTAATTTTGTTATCTGCTAATGTAAATTAGTTGGGATTGTTTTGAATATATATACAGGGTGTGTAAAGTATATAAATCTCGCTGCGAAAACAGTGGATAGGTCTCACTCATGTTGTCGATAAATTTGAACCAGAAGTGTTTTTTAACAGAAAAAATTTGATACAAAATATGGATCGACAAAGGGGCCCATAAATTTTTTCTTAATCCGGCCCTGACTATCTGATCTTTGTAAGATTGATTTTCTGTTTAAAAAAAAAAAAAACATCTGGGAAACACGTTTATGACCTAAATGTGTTTACAAAATTTTATTGAATTTTAGTCAATAAAATTATTTTCTATCTTTGACATTAAGTCAAACTGCTCCGAAAAATTCCTGTGGTCTTAGTGTCTACAGCGTGTAGTGAGTCACCCCTCAAAAGGACGAGAGTTATTTTTTTTACACCCTGTATATGTATATATACATAACCTACTTGTACAAAATTTCGTCTATTTATTTAATTTTGTAGTTTGTCGGTGTTTCGTTTGACAAAACGATGATGATAATGATGATGAGAATTATTATTTACAGCGGGAAAATTATGAATTTGATGGAATTCTTTGATAATAATAAAATTTGCAGGGCTGGAGTTTTCAACAACAAGACATAAGAATTACTGATTGTCAAAAATGTGTAAAATAAATTTTCCCATTTTTAGTGTCGAAATGCATAGAAGATTCTATTTTTTTTTTTTTTTCAATAATAGCAAAATTGTTTTCAGCAGTCAACAGCAATTCAGTTTAATTTGCATTTTTCAACACTCCCAAAAAACATATTGTTTCGAAACTAGGGTAAAAACCTCAAAAATAAGGTAACCTTATTAATTTTGGTATAGAATCGCTGTAACCGTAGGTGGAATTTCAAGAAAAATATTGGGGGGGGGGGGCAAGGAATATATTTAATATAAAGAACACCTTAGGAGACTCTTAGAATAGCAAACCAGTTTGGGTCGATAAATGCTTGACTTAATTTCTGCATCCTCACTCCTTCGCTTTTGTCATATCATTTTAATAAATCTTGTTCAAATTTTTAATTTTTTATTTTCACGAATATTTGTAGGGCGGTTACCCGCACCCTTGCCCCCTAAATACCGCCTATGACTGTAACTGGTACAGAATTGACTGCACTCCCCTTGCAGCCGACCCTGTTCACACAGCTGTTACTTTAAAAACAATTGGGACTCCAACTGCTGCCGGATCAACTTTATTTATTGCCGACTAGCCGTACCCGCGACGTCGTTCGCGCAAAGTAATGTTGTAAACTCAATGAGAAGTATGTAAGTGTAATAATTATACAGAACTTGCAAAGAATAATAATTTTTGTATAATGCATGCACATGCTTAAAATGGTTTTTCTATTTTCCCGTGGGAATGATGAATTTCCCCGGAGTAAAAAGTATCTTAAATGTTGACCCAAGTAATAGGTTATGACCACAGCAAATTTCATTAAAATCCGTCCAACAGTTTTTGCATAATACGTGCACATGCAGAAAATGGTTTTTCTATTTTCCCGTGGGAATGAGAAATTTTCCCGGAATAAAAAGTATTTTAGATTGTGACCCAGGTATTAAGTTATCATCACACCAAATTTCATTAAAATCCGTCCAATAGTTTTTGCGTGATGCGTGAACAGACAGACAGACAGACAAAAATTCTAAAAATCGCTCTTTTTGTATCTACATCGATAACTATTTACAGTACCAGTACAATTTTCAAAAAATATTCCATGTACAGAAATGGTTTCGTTACAATTTTATTATATGTATAGATAAAATTATTAAATTCCGAACTCAATTTATATATCAAAACAATATTTGTGACATAATAATTGATAGGAGAAAAAAAATATGGCAAAAACATATTTCACTCATCAGTTTTACTAAAAACTAATTACCACTTTCATCCAACTTATAATTAACAAATTTTTCTTCTAACTGCTCTATATACTCGAACGAGAAAATATTGCTCACGTAATCTGATTCGTGGTTGCCTTATTTTTTTTGTTTTTTTTTGATTCTAAAAAGATTTTTCATTCTTTCTCGTCTCCTGTACAAATAGAAAAAAATACCCCTGTCGTAGCATCTGCCTAACATAGTGAATTTTCAAAACCTGAACACTGACGGATTTCATATAACAACTTGTATCGATTTAAAATATTTTAGCTCTCTAAGAGTGAAAAAAGTTTTTAAAATCGGTTAAGTAGTTAATTTTTGGTGCTTTTTGGATCTCTAGGACCCTGACGGATCTGGTATTGTATAGCATATGTGTATTTAAAAGAAATTAAATTTTTAAAGGTGAAAAAATTTTCAAAATCGGTTGGGTAGACCTCAGACCTCATACAACATAACTTATATCCATTTAAAATAGTTTAGCTCTCTAATAGTAAATAAATTTTCAAAATCGGCGATGACGCGTTCTCGAAAAGTTAGCTAATTTTTATTTTGAAAAATGAAACAGTTATAAATATTGTAATGATAAAAACGATAAAGCATTTATTGTAAAAAAAAATTCATTAAATTTCTTAATTTTCCTCAAAAGCTAGTTCACATAGAACAATATTTTGAAAGCTTGTTTTATGTAATTTTTTACGCTCTTTTCGATGGTGTAAAAAAATCAAAAAAATTTTTGAAATCTGACCAAATTTTGCTGCAAAAAACCACTAAATTTGGCGAAAATTGGCAAAAAATTTTGGCGTCTTAAAATCGAATACATCTGACTGACAAACTCATCCCACCTATTGGAAGGCTAGCGGCTCCAAAACAAATTTCGGCCATAGTCCCGAACTCAGGCCTTACCATAAGAACTGCTGTAATAGCTGATTTTCCTAAAACGTCAAATAACGAGTACAAAATCACAGAGTGCAATATAATTTTATATTCAAAGAAAACTACAATTTCATCTTCGGAATATATAATTTTTTTTTTGTCAAAGACGTTGTATAGCGTTCCTATTCCTACCAAACATAAATGGAAATGTTGCCCATATACAGGGTAAAAAAAACGTTCTTCTTCAAATCTTTATGATGACAGGTTATGAATATCAAATCATAAGATTTTATTACACATGAGTTACATAACATCAACTTTGGTTGAAACACATAGTTTTATATGTTAACTGCAGTACTGACATAAAACGCGCTATAGTGTCGATTAAACCAACATTCAAGAATATGGTTTCAAATATTTTTAGTGTTTGATCGGGACAGACAGGTCGGTTTTATGATACCTAGGTACATATATTGTTTGTCCATGAACTAAAGGCATTCAATTCAAGGTCGCGTTTCAGTTAGAATCTATCTTTGTAAACTCTTTTGGCTCCTTTTATAAAACTGTCGTGAATACATGTTATGTGATTATATCAAATGGACATGTACGAAGGTATAAGATACGTCTCAAGATACGTTCAAAATACGACCAACTGATACTTTGTGATTCGTCTGACAACCGTAATATCGATAATAACAATTTTTTTGTGTGACTTCAAATAATTCTTGTCAAAATATTGATAATAAAATTTAATTTTTTTGAGAAATAAATAAATAACACATTATATTCTTCATATCACATTCCGCGAGATGCTTCAGTGAAATAGCCCACAAACTGATTTTGTGTGCGCTGTCTATTCTATCATAATATAATTATAATGTTAATTGATCTGTGGCTTACAATGGCCAAGCATTTTTCATTGCTATAGTAAATACAAAATTTAATTCACCAAGTGCGTGTTGGTCACACATTAAGTTATGGTAAAATAAAGGACAATTTTTTCTTTTTTAAATAGATTAATATATTTGACAATGTTTCGTGCACATCAATCACTTATGTGATCTTTTGGCTCCCGGAGAGAGTTTAATATTTCACAAACGAGATCTAGAAATAAAAAATGGTTAAAGCAATTTCAACATCATTTGAAAATATCTTTTTAACGACATTTCTGAATGATCCTATAATACTAGAAACAAAAATTTTATATTTATTCCAGGATTTTGCCTAGTAATTTACAATAACAAATTTTTGGTGGATATTTTCTAGATTCAATGGAAGATATTTTTAAACCTCCATCACTTTGAAGCTCAATATTTCGTAAACTCACACTCCCCACTCCCCTGTTCAAAATATTGGTATAGATTAACCATATGTTTATTTATACACTAATATTACAAATATATTTTATAAACCAATGCATTTTAACGAATAATTTCTCTGATTTTAAATACTCTAGCAAAGCACACCTGATCCCTTCATCTGCATTCGTAATACTGAAAGTACCTATATATACCTATATGTATGAATAAATTAATAAAGAAAATGGCATATTTATATTATAACTAACTGGGTACCTACAAAATTCGAATGAAATTGGGGCAACTTCAAAAAACATTGTGATATCGAACAGTAATTACATTCGAATATGTTACTACATTCGAATTATTTATTATTCACATCTCATTTACGTAATAACAACGTCCATTATTTCGAGCTCATTAAGCGCTTTGCGAGGAATAAAAATTATTTTTTATGAGAATTGATCACTTTACGAGTTTTGTTTGTTGATCGTCATAATATTGAATTTGTATTAAGGGGAGATTCGTCAAAAAAAAAAAAAAAAAAATAATAAAAAACATCAAAAATCGACTGAGATTACACAAAAATAAAAAAAAAATTCAAAAATGAGCTTAGTATAGGTAAATGGCTTTGAAGTCGCCACTGCGAAATTTTTCCACCTTGATGGTTCCTCGCGTTCTGAAATTCCGCCCCCCCTCCCAATGAACCAAAATAAAAAAAATCACGAATTTTCTGAAAATATGCTACGTATACAGTTATGGCACTAACTAGGATCTAAGAAAAAAAAAATAAAAAACCAGCGAGAAATCGCATTTTGAAAATAAATTTTCAAAAAAACACCGCTTTTTCTCCACTATAAACAGCCGCCATTTTGAAAATATATTACGGAACCAAAAGATCCTAGCTCCTGCCAAAGTGACGGTATCGAGGAATAGTACGCACTTTGATTTGTGTCGATATCTCAAATATTTTTTGAGATACATGAGGAAACATGTTAAAAAATGTACTTTCGGAGAAAATGGCATTTAAAGTTTTTTTTTTTTTAAATTGAATTGTAGTAAAGTGCGTGCACTAAAATGCCCATAACTTTTTGATTTTTCATTTTTTTTTAAATAAAATTTTAGGAGAATATTTCTAACACCTTAAGGAACATAATTATAAAGAAGAAAAATCGATTTCTTTTTAGCGAAGCTCCTCTTAAGTAAGCATTTTTTTTTGTAAATAATAAACAAATGTTTTACTTCGCAAAAATACCACTTTCAAAATAAAAGTGGTATTTGTGCGAAGTAAAATATTTGTTTATTATTTACAAATATGGAATACCATAAAGTATCGGTCAAATCTATTAATATTTTTTTTATTTTTTTTTGTAATGTACGATTCTGAGTAGTTAGAAAAAAATCGTATGCCTCGAATTTCCTTTTACATTTATTGATGCGTTTTAACTTGTCCTTTTTCTGTGTGTAAAACATTGATTTATAAGGTTATTGCAAAAGGTTGCCACATTCTCTACACCGCATATTTATTATTTAAGGTTTCGTTTTGTGGTTGTCGCAATACTTTTTTTTTTACCCTTATCACCAAGTTGGTTTTAATATTTCAAATTCTTTTTGTACGAAACATTGATTTGGCGATAAAAATGTACACGGATTTTTGAAATATTTCTAGAAAAAACTACAAAAAAAAAAAAAAAAAAAAATGTAACAAACTTTTCTTCAGTATTTCTAATACAGCTAAACCTTTTTTTATGGGGTTTTTAAAAAAATTTCCATTAAAATGTACAATATAAATCAAAAGCAAGGGAAAGTAAGAATATTAAACATTAACTATAATAATTTTCTTTGAAAAAATTAATTTTTAATAGTTTTTAAGCATTTAATCAGTACATTGCATAAGAATATAAGTTATTGCATCGTTAAGTATTTTTTTCATAAATTAGCCGATTGTTTCAAAGAGTCAAAAATGCTGATCATTTCAGAACCACTGGACAAAATGTGCCCAAATTTTGCTTCTTTTAATGCATTATCTTGGAACTAGTTTCATGCCTCTTCCTTAGACCCTAGATTCGGTCAAACCTACATATCCTTCAACTAATCTGATTACCAGACTCTTTTTTCTTATGATTTTAGCCCCATTCCGCTGTAGTTTCTTTGGACAGGAAATTAAAAATACATTTAATAAGAATTTTTTTTTTTTGCTATTCCAAACCCATATTTTTATTTGCCCTTGACCATTCCGTATAGGTATGTCCCGATTCAACACCATTTATTAAATTTTCTCGCGTAGATTTAATAATAATTATCCCGTAATATTATTTAATGTCAACAAAATTTTTGATAAAGGTTGACACTCATTATGTTTCAAATGATGCTATGGTCGTTCGGATGTATTGTTAGGTATAAAATGTTTTCTCTTCAAATATATAATATTGTATATTCAAATCGTGAAATGTACAATAATATAAGTGGCAGATAAAATTATGAATAGTTTTGTTAACGTAGAAAATGTCTCGGAAAGTGTTATGAGAAGTGTTTCGCTGTTGTGCATACAAAATTATTCTATTTGCTCAAATGGATGAGAAATTTGAGAATGGAATTAAAGTTTCTGATTGAAACATTTTATACTTTGCGAAAATTCATATTAGAAAATTTGAAAAATTTGTTTTATTTTACTTCTGAGACGTTAGGTTACTCGCAGGTATGTGTCCTGTGTTGACCAAATGTCTTGCAAAAACCAAGTTAGGTTTATTGTTTCTGTATAGGATCTAAAGTGTTCGGCTCTGCCAGTTTTAAAACTTCTGCCAGTTTGACCCATGTAAGAGGTGTCACATTCCTGGCAGCTTAGTTTGTAAATCTCCGATAATTGTATCTACTGAAATGGATGAAAAATTTGAGAATAGAATTAAAGTTTCTGATTGAAACATTTTATACTTTGTGGAAGTCCATATTAAAAAATTTGAGAATTTTTTTTTATTTTATCTCAGGTATATGTCGTGTGTTGATCAAATATTTGGTAAAAGCCAAGACACGTTTATTGTTTCTGTATGTGATCTAAAGTGTTCGGCTGTGCGACTTTTAAAACTTCTGCCGGTTTGACCCATATATAAGGTGTCGAATTCCTGACAGTTTAGTTTGATGATCTCCGATTTTTTTAAGTTTGAAATTTTACGTTTTAAAATTTCCTGAACAGTTTTATTTTCGTGTCTGTCTGTCTATCTGCCTGGCTGTGTGTCCGATAATCACATCACTGATCGCTTTTGATTAAATTTTTAGAAGTTGGGTGGTTTGATTACCAGATGGTGCCCTACAAATTTCATCATGATCGGAGTAAAATAGAAAAGACAGGATATTTTTTTTTTGGCTCATCAGCCCAATTTTTCTTTGGAAAATTTGAAAAATTTCAAAGATTTTCCTATCGCCCTAGCAGAGACGTTGACAAAAGTAATAAAGGGACCCCATATGTAAAGTACTCAGGGGTCTTTACATGAGATGTGCCCTGGAGCCTCTCAGTGGCAAATTTGGACCTGGGTTTCAATTAATCTTTTCGCAATTTTCATGGTTATATGGTCAGTTAGAAAAAGTTAAGATGCAGTTCACTCTATCTTTATCTTAAAGTTATTCTTGTTTCAAATATGATACGAAATTTAAGAGACAGTGCAGCTTAAGCCCAAAATCAACGAGTACGAGGAAGCTGTGTGCCACATCCACATTAACATTGTACCTTTTTTGTGGCTTCAAACTAACATTGTGTTTTAAATTTTGTTTAACTAATACGTTCAAAATAATACTTGTTGAAACAAAAAATTGTGTGATTAAAATTAAAATGCTTGTAAAAATTTTTCGGTTTATACCCAAATCCTTTTTGTTATTTTAAATTTAGTCAATAAGTATATTTTAATTAATGTAACCAACAAAAGCCTGCTTTCGAAATGATTTTATTCATTTGTATTATTGCGCGTTAAGGAAATAACCTTATTTTCTCACCATTCTCTACTAGCTAGCCCCTCCCCCCTCTTCATCCTACTCAGTGGGTTTTATAATGTACATTTTATATTTCATACCTCAAATAAATATACAGTGAAAATGCGGTAGAATGTTTTGGTAACACAATGAATGAATAAAAGATTGTAGATATTTGTGTGTTGCTCAATTATCATAGACCGAGAGCTGTGAAATAATTTTTTTAACATGTTTTATCACGGTTTTATGTTGACTGTTGTAGGGATGATCGATATTCATCGATGGTAGAAAAGCATCGATGTTTAGGAGGAAAACATCGATGTAAAAACATCGGTGTTATGTCCTCGATAACATCGACACATCGATGTTACGAGAATAATATCGAAACATCGATATTACTCTAAGCTATCCAGTAGTTCAAATGTCCTGTAGCTGATTTAAAACAAGATCCATTACTTTTATGGTAAGTTCTATAGGATTCACTTATCCAAACTTGAAAAAAATTGCCACTAAATATTTGTGTTTCACAGCAACTTCAACAGCTTCAGAGAGACTTTTTTCAAAAGCTGGGCAGTATTTGTATCAACAAAGGAACAGTTTAAAAGGGAAACTTCTAACAAAGTGACTTTTTTTGCAAAGTGTACCAAATAAATACTGGCAATGTTAATTTTTAATAAATAAAATAATAGATTATAATGGTTGTTTATTTTGCTACATAAACATCGATGTTTTCGAACATCGATGTCTTTCTTTCGATATATATCGTATATCGATACTCTTGAATCGATGTTAACATCGATGTTTTTCTAATATCGATCATCCCTAGACTGTTGTACAACTCTTCTCGCAGAATAATTGAGTTTAAAATTACCGACTCGTGAGTTTAAGTGTTTAAAAATTCACAAATCTGTGTATTCAACCAGGAAACAACTATACTCAAGTTGAAATAGGAGATGAAATAGGGAATTTGGAGTGGAGAGAGGGGGTGAAATAAATGAAAAGGAGATTTATGAGGTTGGAATTTTCTTCCAACCAAAAGTTAGGATCAATAAAGAATTTCCAAGCCAAAAGCTCTTTTTTCTTAGTTTTTCAAATTCATGTAGAGTATGCAAAAAAAAAACATTTTTTCGTAAAAACAATGGCTAATCCTTGTAGAAAATTTATTCAAGTTTTTAAAACCCATCTTCAATTTTCTATACCATCATTGATTGCTGAGATATCGATGGTCAAAGACGAAATGATCTTTTTCCATTCAAAGTTCGATATGTCGACGGAAAGTGGCCGTATAAAGGTCTTAAAAAAAGTATATTAAAGCCGAATGGACAAGTTATCTGGTTCATATGGTGGTTAAGTCGGAAATTTTTTTTCCAAGTCCTTGAATCAAAAAAAGAAACCGAACAAATTTTGAACATTTTTTTTTCAGGGTATTTATTAGGATTGAGCGATACTACACGTTGCTTTGAAAATTTTTTCATTGCAAAATCTCAAAACTGGAAACTCCCAGTTTTAAATTGCTTTGTTTACGACTCCGATACGACCATTTTTAACGAAGATACAGCCATTCGAAAAATCGCTAAAATTTTGGAATTCTTTTTTAATCTTTTAATTTTTTCCGCTACTAAAGATACTTCTATAAAATGTCATTGTACAAAAAAACTCTTTAAATAAAATGGTAGACGGCTCTTGAACAATGATAATGCTGCTGATTAATTTGCTGTGTACTACTTGGGTGGGTATCGTATCCATTCGTATAATATATTTCATAGCGAATTTATTATTATGTAAATTAAATATGCAAATGAAATGATATTCGGAAATATTAAATAAATATTCTTTGGAATTATATCAAAAAAAAAAAAAAACATTACCCAGTACACTACCTATCCAAAAGAAAAAAAATATTCCCCAGAGAAAATTTCAGCAACAAACAACTTGTACTTTATTGAAAATTGACAATATTACGTGCGTTTTATGGTTAAATAATCTTGTATACGTGGATGGTACCGAATTTTTTGTACCGTATTGTATTCATTTTTAAACATTTTATTGTCTTTGTATAATGGTCGCAAGCACAAAAGACCTCTAGAAATTGAGGTGAGGGGAACACAAATTGTATTATTTACATGGTTACGAACCAAACGAAATAATTCTATTTTTAAATGAATGAGTGAGTAAATTTCTATCATATTAGTGTGACAGACAAAGATAAATTCAGATGTGGGTAAAAAAGTTCTTTTTGGCTTGCGCCCATAAATTTATAGGTATATTTTATTTGATAATTTTTAAGATATTTATTAAGATAATTTTTACGTTTTCGTGTATTTAATTACCATAGGTCTTTGAGAAAGTAAAATTTATTATCATAAATGGCTTTTTTATGGCTTTCCGTGTTGTAACGAATTTACGCAAAATTTTTAACGTTTGAGACGGCATCTGACGGCAGAGACATAACTAGAAGTGTTGCTGCCTTAAAAATGTGCTATTAATTTTTTGACTTATGCCAAAAAATTTCCACAAAAATATCGTGGTCCCTCCCGTATCTTCCAAATTTACGAATCGAAAAATCTAAAATAATTCAAAAGCAACTAGAAGGTTCCATATAAGTTATAAGGAAAAGTAATACGAATCTCCAGGTATTTAGAGTTTGCCAAGGAATTGAAAAAATCTATTAATTTGTCCCCGGTCTACCCCCTTTATGACTTCCAAAAAATCTGATCTATTTCGAATTTTTTGAAACCGTTTTCACTTTTAGTTATCGTGATCTAACAAAAAAAAATCTCTTAAACAAATTTTTCTCGAAATTTTTAATTTTTGAATTTTTTTTACTTATTAAACTTTTTTTCTATTAGTTACTAAAATTACTAATATTTCTGTTTCTTTCTTATTTACAGGTAAATATCGCCTCATTTAATTTGAAATCCAATATCTCACGGGTAAGCTTTACTATTTACATATTATGTATATATATGTTCTTTGCCAGTCGTATCTAAAAATACATTGACCAAGCAGATATTTGAGATAAGGGTTGTACAATTTAATGATGACTGACTAAATCGCAATAAAACTCACTCATGCGAATTTTACGTCATCCAGATTCGTATTCCATTTTATATATGTTAATTTTTGATATAAATATCTTGTTCATTTGCTTTGCTGTCGGTTTTTCTCTCCTATAATACCTGTTGATCAAACACATATCGTCGAAAATTTCTTTGACTTGCTATACTATAACAGTTCACTCGGTTCAGTTGTAGAATAATTTTACACGTGGTATTTTTCAAAGTGAATCTCAAATTTGATTAAAATTTAGTTAAATTTCAATATACAAAATTCAATATAATTCCATCGAAATATCAAAATATTTAATTATCTTCTGGGCTTTACTGTTTGAGTATCAAATTCTTATTAACCTTTATGGATAAAACTTTTATTGTTGAAACTCTTATGACATGTTTATAAAATAAAATAAAATAGAATTATAAATATCAGTATAATCGTTTAAAAGTAATTTAAGATTACATTTATATAATTCGATTGCCTCAGAAAGAGTTACTCTAGGTACTGTAACGTTTCTCTCAAATGTCTGGCAAAAGTGGTATCAAAAAATTTCTGCCAGTTTGACCGATGTACAAGTTGTCGCATACTTGACAGTTTAGTTTCTAGATGTCCGATTTTTAAGTTTACCTGATGATGTAACTACTGAGATCATTTTTATTAGATGACACAGATCACTACAACTTTTTCAAATTTTTTTTATATTGATGGGTTATTGTTGGAACTTATGGTATTTAAATAGGTATAATCGAGATCTTATTATTCTACGAATTGTTATTAAAGTTAACCGTTTATTTCGACACAATACAAAACTTGTTACAATATTAAATTTGCATAAACAATAGATTACTTATTGAACTTTAAATATTATTAAACTTGTTGCTTTATGTATACATACATATATACATATTTAAGTAGCTGTTTCATTATTATTAAACGCTTCGAGTCCAATATAATTTGTATTCTAACTTGAACAAGCGAAGAATTTGTAAAGTTTAAGGAATTTATGAATAATTTAACTATATTTTCATGAAAAAAAAAGTTGGAAATTGTGTTTTAAATTTCGATTTTTTTGTTGGGAAGCGTAAGATTTATCTGTGGCTGACGTCACTAAGCTTGTTTAAAGCTTTTTTTCCAGTAGAAATTTCTATTTCAAGAGAACTGGTTTTTTTGAAAAATTTATTGAATTTTGTTGTTTTCAATGGAGGTGAGGAACAGTCGTATGAATTGAATTTTGAAAACCGTATTTCGAAAAACCGAAATCCGGCTGATTTTTTCCAATCTCGTTTCATAATAACAATTAATCAACTTCAAACTCTACGTTAATAAAAATACTAACCACTTCAGTGCTGCTGGTACTAATACCTCTACGAATTTCATTAAAACTTCAATTCGTACATATATGTCACTACCTGATCCAAATTGTCTACCCCTTCCACAATTGGCAGTTGCAGAATACCCCCCCCCCCGCCTAATACATAACTAATTCTATTAATTAATTTCCTAATTAGTCCACTTTAATTAATTAGATTGGTACACTAATATATTATGATGATGTCGATGGTAACGATCAATATTTGATGATGTCATCAACCATAACATATTTGTTGAAGGGGAGGTATCTACTTTATTTCTATCATATCTAATAGCTCGTATACACAGACGTGCTAACTAATAAATAGAACTTATAAGTAATTTACTTTTTGTTTACAACTAAATACTTAAGACTTGGAGTTTTTCATCCACTGATATTTACAAATAAAAAAAAAAATTGTTTGTTTTAAGAATGTGTAAGTGTCATTTACATTCCGCTCTCCCCCCTCGCCCTGTTTCGTGCAATCGTTTGACCCCATTATTTTTATCACGTATGATTTATGATAATATTTTTTTTCCATTTCGTTTCGTTAAAAGCACCATTTCTCACAGGCAGGCGTGAAATTAAATACGTAAGCAACACGATGTGTTGTTATGGCTGTGTATGCTTTTTGTGCTTTTGTGCTTTTTTTGTGCAAACACCTACCGACGTATGTATTTAGGTACTTATTTTTATTTGTGCGAAATAAAAATGAAATTATTTCTTTTTTTCGTACTTAAATGTAATTATATTAAATATAGGAATGGGGAAAGAGGGGGAGGGGGATACAGAAGAAAAATGTAAGGTATAATTGGGTTAGGTGTTCGCCTAATTATTCATATACAAATTCAAATTATTTTGCCCCTATAAAGTTTTAACATCTTGCCTTGGGCACAATACAGGCTTGGATGTCCGAGAAATTAGTGTTTACAGTTTAATGATTTTCAAATTTTTTAAACTTGTCTCAGTTTTTTTAACCAAAATTTTACTATATAAGGCATGAAAATTTTGAGCGGTCTTGTAACGTGTTTCCTATTTCAATCCTTTTAAAATAATGCGTGTAAAAATTTCGTTATTTTTTCACAATTCGCTACTACACACGGTTTAGCAGATATTTACGATTAAAATTTTCGATAACGGAAACTATTATTTATAAATAAACGGTCTTATAACGTGTTTCCTATTTCAATCCTTTTGAAATAATATGTGTAAAAATTTCGATATTTTTTCGGTAAGACACACAGTTTAGAAGATATTTACGATTAAAGTTTTCGATAACGAAAAGTATTATTTATAAAGGAACATAATAAAAGACAGGTTGGTACATCTTTTGATAGACCAACTTCAGAAGCACTTTGAAAACACTTCCGAAGACATCCAATAAATACTACTATACATTTTTTCAAGTCATTTGAGTTGTTGAAATTGCATATTGTACGAAAACCGCGTTCTATGGAGATCGCATCATAAGGAACCGTGTTATAGAAGACTTGATTGTATTCAGAAAGAAAATTCAAAAAAATATTATAGTAAAGGACTTGGAAAGTGTTGCAAAATAAGATTTCCTCTGGTTCTCTATCACTACAAGAACTATAAGGAGAGATTCTAAAATGATTTAAAATTTCGATGTATGAATTGTCAGACTAACAATATGCTATAATTTTCAGAAAAATCACAACGAATTTAGAATTTTTTATCACAGAAGCTATTGCGTCCCCTACCAAATTTCATTAAATTTATTAAATTCTAAAACAACTATCATCAACAATTGCCCAAGTTTACCCATACCTACTTGGAACCAAAATGAATTTTACCACATAAATAACAATTTACCATTACTCGACTATTAAGGCCAACCTATAAAAATTCTAGTAGTACCTACAACATATTTATTGAACACAATTATTGCTACTACTCAATCCCAATAAATAAAATTTGTTATAAATAAAACGACATTTAATAGTTATTGAAAATTTCAGGTACCTATACCCTATATTACGATTCGTATATTGGTTCGGGCGAGTTAATGTTATTTATTACGAAGCATTGACAGTCGTAAATTATCGCACGAGTGGATATATAGTAATGTAATGTTTCGATTGGTTGCAGTGTTTTAAGCTTTTATTTGATCATTTCGCAATAATTTTTAATTTATGATCTAACTGGTAGCTTAGCTAGGATGCTGCTGCTACTACGATTACAAAAATTAAAAACGATATAAATTTTATTCCACAGTTCGCTTCATTGTCTCTAAGTAAGTAGAAAACGTAGGTAGAATTAATAGTTTTGTTGAATTAGGGGGGTTGGGGGAGTGTAGTCAAGTCAAGAAAGAACGAAAAAATTGCAAGTGTGTTTAAAAATTATACGACTAAAGTGAAAATTTCTGTAGTTTATAGATGAACGTACGAACCCAATAACAAACATTTAGAAAGCAAATAGTAACAATAAATTATTTTCAAAGCTCCAGAATCGATAACCATATCAAAAGGTTGAATTTTTGAGTGGAACACAAAATAATGCAATTTCAATTGTTTTAATTTTGATTTGTTGAATTTTAGTAGTCTGTCAATGATATAAATTAATTGACAGGTAATAATAATGAAAGTATCGGTATCAGTTATCGCGGTGCTTACGTCCAGAAATGTTGTCTCGAGAAAAACGTTGATAAAATTTACAATAGGTACGTGCTACAAGGAAACTTACTCCTCGAAAATTTTTCAATCAGGTTGTTGCGAATGAAATTTATGACAATTGTTTTGCTAACTGAGTTTCTGAAACTCTTACTTCTATATTTCTATTTTTCCTTATTATGACTGAATTGGTTTCTCCGCGATACCGACGTTCTAGCAACGTGTCGCTGTCTTATTCTTTCACCAACGCTTATATTTCTAGTTTCCAGTTGTGTTGAAGAGAATAACCAGTTGTACAATTGTCAATTGTCACGTATAGTACAATCATCCGATATTTCATTTACAACAACCTAATAGAGAATTCTTGAGATATTTGGAAATGAAAATATTGTCGGTGCTCAAATTTCTGTAATCAGTTCTTGGGCTTTAAATTATTTTTCTTTTGTGGGCCATTCTTTTTAAAACCAAACCAAAAATAAATGATTTTCAACCTGACTATCACAGATTTTTTTGAAACTTTGGTTAATTGTACTCTTTAACATCCTGAATTCAAATATAATTTTTAAAAAATTTTAACTCTTATAGTTTTTGAGTTATATACTTTTGAAAATTGCAAAATACCCTTTTTTGTTACTCAAGCCCAGCACTATAAAATGTTCTAATTTCAGTTCTATAAGTCCTAGAAAGTTGTATGACTGCTCATTTTAAAGAGAAATTAATGGGCTTTAATTTGATACTAATCTTGAACACCTTTTGGGAAAAATATTTTTTTTGGAAAGCCTCAAAACTTGTTTTTGAAAATTTTTTTGAGATAGTGTTTTTTGAAAATTATGAAAATAATATATATTTATCATAGTGACTTGGGGAATGCACCATAAAAATTTCAAAGTGGGACCATGATGGGATCAGCAGTTATGATAAAAAATGCATTTTAGTGTATAGTATTTTCACGTATTCTGACATAAGTGCTTGGTTTCAAAGAAGGTTTTTAAAGAAATCTTCTATAGAAAACAATTTTCATTTTTCCTAAACGCAGACCTAAATCCAAATTTCCAAGAAATCCAAATGTTTTCCATGTTAAGCTACAATTTTCGTAATTAGGAGGGTGTAATTCTTAATTTTTATAAATTCTGTATCATCCATACATTTCAATCAAATTTAAAATTAGTGATCTCATATTGAAAATTGACACTTTGATTTATCGGTACATCCACGCTCGAAAATCAAATAAATTTTCACTTTTCCGACATTTTTAATTTCCTTGAATTGTCCATGAATGATATATGTACCAATACAATCACTGAATCAAAACAAAGACAAATATGGTTGTACCTAATACGATTCTTAAAAATGTTCAAGTATCAACACAATTTATGTCCTAAATACATACATACAATCTATTATCAACATCTACAGACATCTATAATACCGACTGAAAACCGCCTGCCTCTCTCTATACAACAACAAAATGGTTACAATGCATTAAATCATCCGGCGACAAACATTCATACATTGTGACGTCGGTAATAAATCATGCAGGTATTTCTAGGTTAGGTACAATAATATTGTACCTAAAGAGCCACAAAATGTTTGAGTCGATGTATGAATTTTGATGACACCGGGTAGTAACGATAGCTCGACCAGCAAACAGGGCAGGTTTTGGATAAGCAAACATGATAGAATATCTGATTTGAACGATTATCATCGTATCGATATAATATTCGATTGAATGAATGTTAAATGTATTCGATGGGAATAGGTTGTCCAACATTGTAGAAATTGTTATGAATACGGTATTGGTTCAAGTACGCTCAAACTTGCTTTTGTACAACAGAGAGGGACTGTATAAAAGGAAGGGTATAAAGAAAAGTGTTTCAAAGTTGTTTCAATAGTTATGTTTTAAGCTATGTTGTTTCCAACAAATTCCGTTCTAAATCATCGTAAAATTTTATCAAAATTCACCAAAAGGTATGAGTTATTAAAATTCCACCCTGTATACTTATATAATGATTTTTTTTACATAAAAAATGCTTAATGTTTTTTATAACCCTGTGGTCAATACATATACGCATTTTTCCTTCACTCAATCGAAACAGTAGTATTATATAATTTGCTTGTACATTTACACATAAAATTAATGTATTTTTCGATGGAATTTATTGGAATATAACTAAATTAAATAGGAAGCTCCCATTACACAATCAACTGTAGCCGTTGGAGGAGAAATTGTTAAATGAGAAAGTCCAAAGGTCATGGGCGTCAAACTTCAATACGCGAAATTTTTATCATTGTTTGTTTTTTTTTTAATATAAGATAACAGCTGCTAAAAAAAATAGAAAAGACGCACAAGAGTTAAATTGTAAACAACATACCAACACATTCAAACATATTTGTTTTGTTAACACGGAAAGGTGCCATTATATAGGTACATCTTGTGCGATGACGTAATTGTTAAATGAGAGCGTGCGTGATGGGAGCTTGTTATGTACATATAATAAAAAGACATACTTTTTAGTGGATATTTTTTTTATGCTAATGTCACATAACTTGGCAAACATATTATTAAACTACCCACCAAAAAAATTTTCAAAATTCAAAATTCAATTCTATTATCTATGTGAAAACACTTATATATGTATAAAATTTTGTTGAGACAACATTATTGACTTACGGATATTACGTAGCAAAATACAAACACATACACACATATATACATATTTTATTTACATGTGTGGAGCACATCCTTTGTATAGGAAAATTGCTCGTTTATCAGGCGGATATTAAACGGTACATGTGAAGAATTAGATCATTTCGTTGTTGTCTCCTGCCATGTTCAATATTTTGTTTTGAATAAGAAGCTGTAAAAAAAATTGTATATACAGGGTGTAAAATAAATAACTCTTGTGCCTTTCAGGGAAAACTCATAGCACAGAAACTTTTTCAGAATTAACAGTTCGAAAAAATCACAAATTAATAAGTACGGCTCTGACTAAATTACCCATAAATATCTTCTTAATATCAAAGGTTCAGAATAATTTTATTGACTAAAACCCAATAAAATTTTGTAAACATGTTTAGATCGTAAAAAAAAAAACAAAATTTATCTTACAAAGATAAGATGGTCAGAGCCGGATTAAAAAAAAATGTTTAAGGGACCCTATTTTGATCCATCATTAGTATCAAAGTTTTTCTCTTAAACGACAGTTTTGGTTCAAATTTATTGGCAAATATTAATTACATGGGTGAGATCTACACACTGTTTTCGTAGCGGGACTTATATACTTTACACCCTGTATAGATTTTGCATCCAAATTTTTTATTAAAAAAGTTTCAATGTAAAGTATTTTTTTCTTTTATGTGTTTAGCGATATTGAGTACAGTTTTGAAAAAGTCTGTAATTTACGGAAATTTGTGGTGCAAAATTGCGAATCTCTTGCCAAATTTCGTTTAACATGACATTCCAAAATGTTTCCAGATTTTAGGTTATCTATTTGTTTATTCTAAACTTTTTTTTGGTAATACTTTTTCTAATCATTTTGTAATTTTGTGTTTTGTATTTAAACAGATTTATCTACAAAATATAATAAAAATTTATATTTTACTGCAATAAATTCTCCTCTACAAATGTAACATTTCCAAAACATTCAAATATGAAAATGAAAAAAAGAAAATAATAAATATTTTTCCTTATAAAAGCACAGTTTCAGATTTTGTACAGAATTTCACAGTTCCTTTTTTTTTCTTTTTGATAAAATTTACACGACATAAATTTTATAAAATATATAAATTTTTATTTACATTAAGGCCCGCTTCACACTGTAGTGCCGCTATCAATTTACGCTCTCGATTCACTCACGGTTCAATAAAATATTCTTACAAAAAGAACAACGTGAATGTATTAGTAACATCGCTATATGATTTGTTATTCAATAATTATATTAAAGAAAGATTTTATTGAATCTAGAACGAACCGAAAGCGTATCGAGTGTAGAACTATAGTGTGGAATGGGCCTAATTGTCTATAAATATATTTTTTGTTTGTTTTAGGTCTATGAAAATTTAAAATAATTTAAAATGTACAAATAAATTTATGTAAAAAAATATATTTCCTTTCTCTAATGGATTCGATTGTACGTACAATTCAGAGGTACAGTCACGTACAAAACAGTAGTGTCACAGCTATGAATAATGCTGCCTCAAAAAACGTCATTTTACGAATTTTACTCCCCTCGTCAATGAATTTTGACATTAATCAGAATTCCGACTAAAAGTGTGAATTTTTAGATCCGAGATAGTCAAGTACAAAAGTATATCTCAGCGAAAAAATTTTATCAAATATTAAATAATGTATTAATATTCTTCAGTTACTATATTTGTATATCAATTGTTTTTTTTTTTATTTCCGCGCGCTTATGTTGTAGCAATATAAAAGCATTGTTAAAAAAGCGTTGTGAAAACGTTGTAAAATGATATAACATATTAAATTTTTATCAAATTCCTTTGACACGTTTTTATTTTATTCAAAAAAAAAAAAGAGTTTTCCTATAAGAGTCCGTGTTAAAATTACAAAACTTTGAAATCGTTTTTCTCAATATTGGGGTGGTCAATTTTTTCTTCGGTACGGGTTCGTATTATTGGTATTCGATTAAAAAAATATCTAGAGAGGTTTTGTTCAAATCCTTTGAAAAAATCGTTTTATCGACCAACTACCTTAAATGAATTTTCTCTAACAATACCTAAATTTTTTTGCCTATCGCTGTATATTTGATTATATCCAAAAATAAATTTATTTGTAAATTAAATTTAGTGAATTTAAAATTTTTTCTTCTTGCAAAATAAAAATGTGAAAGCAGAAAAAATAAACTTCCGTTTATATTTTAATTTAAAAAAAAAAAAAAAATTATTTTGCGTCTCTGTTCATTATTCCAACAAATATCTCCTTCATTTTCCCGTCTATTTTCTTTTACTTTTTTCGCTACTGCGAACCTTTTAAGAAAGAATGGTCGTTAAAAAGTTTCCAATACATTTGTTTATCGATTGATGATCGATAAGGGAGCACAGTTATGGGAGTTTCAGTAGAGGTGAGCGGGGGTCGGATGGGATGGAATGTTGATATAGCAACAGACATAAGAATGGGTAAAAAATTTTTAATATTGTATACATTTTAGAGTGATAGACATTATTGTCGAAAATTTATTTTAGTAAAATATTGAATTATTTCGTCTTCGCAACGCACTAAATCAATAACGTCTTGCGTTAAAATATGTACCAGTCGATTTTTAAGTACCAAAAGAAAAATTTCGAAATATGGTGAAATATACAATCAATTTATTTTTTGGTCAATATTTGTTTTATAATTCTTGCTTAAAATTTATTTTACCTTTTAAAGAAGCAAATATCAATATAGAGCAGCTTCGATTGGTGCATATGTAATCAAAATCGGCCATTATTTCCTAGTCTAGTGTTTTTGAACCTTTTTTTCATTCCGGTACACTTTTTAAGTTATTTGTACCAAATAAAACTTTAAATAGAGTTGGCGAGTGAAAAAAAAACCCACTCTTTCGAAACCTTCAGATTTTGAGACGTGAATCGTTAAGTAATTCCGTGGATACACTTTGGGAACCACTGGTTCAAGTCTAATAGTACTAATTATAAAAGTGAATATAGCCACCTGGTGATGAATCTGGTCAAAACGCAAATTCTTGTACAAATGAGAAAGAATGAATAGTAATATATTTTTACATTTTTTAAATGTTTCCCTACAGTGAAACCTCTATTAACCAGACAGCAATTTCACAAAATCAGTTATTTCTAATTCGTTCGCTGCGTAACGGACTCAGAACTAGAGCCATTTTAATATATTTCAGTGGTAATTTTCGCGTGAAATTGCTATCCGGATACCAGAGATTCCACTGTCATTCTTTGGTACAATACGAACAACTTTTTGTTTCCATACTTTCTATCAAAAAGTTAATTTCTTGAGTTAAAACTTCAAAAAAGTTTTTCGAAGTGCCTAAATAAAAATTATCAGTGGCATGCATAAAGTTGAGCATTGTGGGACTTTGCTCAAGTAAATATAAATATGTTGTTGCATACACTCATATACACATTTCGGATACACACAGTATGTGTATATAATAAAATAATCATATTTACTTGAGCAAAGTCTCACAGTGCTCAACTTTATGCATACCACTGTATATTTTTTTATCTACTAACATATTCTGTTTTGATTGTACATATTTTTGCCGCTCGAAAAAGTAATGTTGCTCACTTCATTGCATAACTGGAAATCATTAAAAATAATTATGTTATTTTTTAAATTTTTTTTTTTCTAAAATAAAAATAAAAATAAACAACATTGGAAATATCTGCAAGTTTATAAACAGTGAATCTAGAAATTTCATATTTTTCTATAATGAAGGTAAACGAATATTTTTCCTTTATTAATGACGTTTTTAATGTTTCTGCATCGCCGTCTATATATACGCTGCCGATTTGATGACAAATTGATTGGAATCGATCGTACTTCGTACCTAACCAATAAAATTATTGAAATGTTACCTTACAAACTAATGGAATCATTGTAAACATTGTTTTTCATTCAACTGAATACATAAGAGAAATGAATAGGTGGGAAACATATTGAATAAGAAGATAATATTAGTAATTTGTAATTTAAATGTAAGGCTAATATAAAATAGAATAAAGAAAAATTCTACTTCCTGTTGGTGTGTGGCTTCAGCAATTTACAAATTTGTTTGATGACGTCATCAAGTTTACCCAGGGCCGAATCTAGGGGGAGGCAGTCGGGGCACGTGCTCTCCTCCTTTTTGCAGGAATTTTTGAAATTGGAATTTTTCTCGCGGAAGGTGCCAACAACAAAGTTTACCTCCCCTCCCCGCCTCATAATAATTGTAGGTCCGGCCCTGAGTTTACTGAAAAATTTTCGATGCGTTAAAAATTGTAAATCAGATCACGATAAAATAATGAAAATGGAAGCAAACAGGTTTTCTCTAGGTCATTCTTTCGTTTTTACCAAAATTAGACCACCAGAATAAAGACATTTACCGAGTCAATAATACTTCTAAAAGGAATTTCGTCACTTTGATCGCAAAAATGGACAAATTACCCCCAAATTACCCTAATTCAACCAGCCACATGGATTCAAATCAGTTTAATAAACGCTTGATTTGAGAAAAGATAAGTTTCTTCACTTGATGACGTTATGAGGTTTATTCAAATTTCGCAGTACGTAAAAAATCGTAAATTTTAAGATAGAATGATGAAATTGGTGGCGAGTAAACATGTTCGGCCATTTTCAAAAAAATATTTTAGTCGAATCAGTCATTTTGGTAAGTAAAATTGGAAACTCTACAACGAAATTTATCAAAAATTTCTGTAACTTTTCAACTGTCGAGGTGTTCTATTTATATTTGGAGGTATACTAAAGGCTAAGACAACTCGGTATTTTTATATACTCTTTGGTTTTTTCAACACACATGTACTCAATTTTGTGATAAACCCTGTATACCATCGATCTATTAAATGTGTATATAAACATATACCTATATACATAGTTATTTTTGTACCATTCTAATGTTTCACAGTTAGGTATTGCACAACTCCGGAACCAAGCAATATCGTCGAACTAGCAATATTTGATTGGTTTTTCCACAATTACGGTTCGATAGTAATTATTTTTATTATCCCTCTTCCTTATAACAACCACAGAGCAGTTCGTTCGTTCGTTCGTTCCTCAAGTTCCTGTTGTAACTTCCTCCTGGAGCGAGCTCCTAATGTTCCCGCGTTTATTGTTTCAGCTATGATTTCTCTACCGTTTTTTTTTACTTTATTTTTAAGTAATAAAAATTCTACGAATTATTTGTACTCATTTATTTTCGTTTTAGGGTTTCGAACACACACCTCCGGAACTTTTATGGTAAACCTATATGAATATTCCTGTATTCAAAAATGGGATTGAAATATTTTTTCGCACCTTATTAGAACATATTTTGCGAAAATTCAAGTCCAAATCATGAAGGGAAATACTGGAAAGTGGATCAAGTTTTTGTTTTTCGTAAATAATTGTAGGAATAATTCGATTTTTTTTTTCAACTATTTTATTGTGAAAGCTGTATAACATTGCTGAGGAGTCCTAACTTTATGCGTGACCAACACGTACTTGGAATTTTTTTTTGTATTTCGTTGTGTAATGTTTCTTAGAAAACCGTCCAGAGAAAGACAAAGATATTTTCTCAGACGATCATTTGATAAAATTTATTGTTCAGTTATAGTTGGCATATTTGTTGGTAGTTTGTCGTTTCCGGCGCGAGTGATTTGATGATATCCGGTTAATTTAGAACATGTTGCCCTAGATTTATTTCTGTGTTCGTATAAATACATAGATTACGTAAATATGTGATTAACTCTTCTAAAAATTTTCTCTGCTATATTTGACCGTTAACCAACGAGAAAATCGCCGCTGTCGTATGGGTAAAAGGTTGATAAAGTGAGTATTTTAGAAGTTTAGGAAAAGAAAATTCATGGACACAATTCATTCATCTTATTCGCTAGGCCTACCCCAAGTATTTTACCAGTCTAGTTTTTCCACGGTAAAACCGAAAATTTGTGTATACCACAATTATTTATTGTGAAAATGAAATTGTACAGTATAACAAAATATTTGAGGTTTTCCCAAGGTATTTGTTTATTACAAATGTTTATTCGGCCAGCCGGGACAGAGGGTACCTACTGGTCATCATTTTGGTTACGACAGTAAGTTTTTGATAAAGCTACTTGGACGTGTAAAGGTAAAATAACGTAATATTTCCTAATTGACAATCTCATTAGTCGATGCCAATCGATATCGGATCTAGTACGTGTAACAACAACAGTTATAAATAAAATGGAAGTATCGTGTCGTCCAAAAAATTCGGGATATTCTTCTTGTAATTTTTTTTGACAATTATCAAAATATTATGTATTTATGGTAATATTATCATTTTAGGTGAAATATGATATATTAGTCATAAAATATCAGTCATCAATATATGTAGTACCAATCAGTCAAGTAATATATGTAGTACCGAACATGGCATGCATTTGTATTGAAATATTACTATGTTCTACCAACTAAAATTTTTCCATAAAAATATAGTACTATGAGACAAATTATTGAACAAAAAATGGTCGGTGTCGCTAACGCGTAAGTGCCAAAAAAAAATTTTCTTAAATTTAAAAATTTAAAAAAATTAGTATAATAAAGGGATATAACGTTAATTTTTTTTTTATTACTTCGCCTAAGGTGGGTACACAATATATATTAAACTCAAATAAATCGGCTCCGTAATTTCGTCAAAAAATTTTTTTTTGAAAATTTTTGTTTATGTATTCATAAACTATTAGCCTCGGAGGGTTGAAATTTGGCAGGAATGTATCTGGGGCTAAGAAGTATTATTTCCTATAAAAACAATCAATTTTGCGTCAAGGGCCGTTTTCCCTATCTTACCCGGCTATGCCCTTTCGGATAATTTTGTGCAGGCCGATCACATACGATGATTAGATACGAGTTTTCTATTTTGGCCATTAGTTCGAATGATATTTAGTCGTGTAGTATGAAATGTCGTTTTTCGACTACTTGGTCCCTAATGTAGTTCATAGATAAATATGGGCACTTTTTTAAACATTAGAGAAATGTTTAAAAGCAATTCTTGTATTTGAAATGGAATTCTTGTAGCCTGGAATCATTTCGGCCATTAGTTGGAAATGACATTTAGTCTGGTAATATGAAATTGACACCTTTTTTAAGTATTAGAGAAGTGTTTAAAAACCATCCTTGTATTTTAAATGGAATTATTGTGGTCTGAAATTATTTCTACCATCAGTTTGGAAATGATATTTAGTCGTGTAATATGAAATGTTGTTTTCCGACCACTTGGTCGACCATGTAATTTAGATAAACATCAACTCTTTTTTTGGGCGCTTTTTTACAAAACAAAAAATGTTATGCCCAATTTTGCTAAACGTGTGCTATCATGAGCCTAAATGAAAAAAAAAAAACTGAATTTCAAAACATGCGATTTTTATTGCCAAAAACTTCTAAAATTTTTATAATTTATTGTGACTCACACATCTTTCTGCGAGATTGGTGAGGTACTTTCGCGATCCAGCAGTTGAGAAGTACTGCCATAAACGCAAAACGTTTTTTATTAATAAAAAATAATGTTGAATTTGAACCTCTCTAGGGGTGACTTTATCCGACCAAACAGGATTCCCACAACACATATCTACGTTCAATTGGTATCCAAGATCCTATGCTATCAGTTTAACCAACGACTGTTAAAATGACCTTTTCAACGGAAGAAAATTTTTTGAACGAAAGTGTACTCTGACCGAATTTTAGTTTAATGTAATTTTCAATCGATTCGGTCCAGTAACCAATTGACCACCTCATGTACCTAAAACTCACCAGAAATAAAGGATACAAAATAATAATAATAATGCGTTTCAAAGAGCGACAGGGAGAAATTGTGTCCTGTCCGTGTGTGTCCCGATCCTGTATGGGTATCCCGGTTTACGTAAGAAAATAACATTTTCTCAATTAATTTTAAGAAAAGGGTAAGTTGAGTATGTTCTTTTACCAACATTACCCATTATTATATTATAATCTCTGGAAATGGATATAGAGTTGTAATGTGTTATGTGTACTTTTATCCTGTACATTATCCTTTCAGGATTTTATAAAATGAGGAAAATAGGTTATGTACCTACCGAAATGGTGTTCGTTCAGCATCATTAATAACTATTGGATATTTAAGGTCTGTACCTTTTTTGTTTGGATAATGACATAATTTGGATTATATGTGAATATTTTTTTAGCTAATAATTATTGTTATTGGCTCATTTATGAATGTATTACAGACTTACAGTGACGATTTTAGCCAGTTTAATATCATGGTTAATAAAGTTAGCCATACTTAATTTCGGTTGCGCCAATTACCTTAAGGGGGTTATCTTTTTTTTCAATATTTTCAAAGTTTAGACCTTTAAGAATCAGTCTCTAAAAGGATTTACGGAAATTCGAATTATTTTCGGAGTGTACTGTGTATGTTTTCAGTGTTAAATTCAAAATTTTAATGTCATAACTTAAGACAACTTAAGCTTATTATATACACAGGGAAATTGCATTTGGAGAACATGCCATTTTTGGGTGATCGGTTTATATACTCGTACATGGAATTGCTCATATAGATTACTCGAAACTACTTTTTTCGATACGGTTGACATGATATCTCAAATTCTAATGCACCGATTTACTTGAAATTTGGTACAAACTTTCATAATACTATCAAAATTTTGGAATTTGGGGTTTTTGGAATTTTTTTCTTTAATGGACGTCATTTTGTGAAAAAATTTATTTTTTCAAATCAGCTACGTCAAACTAAGGAGGATTGGAATCACATCAACCAGGAGACACACTTTTTTTTGAGTCCCCACTTTGCCGGCCTGTACCGATTTCAATTTTGATTTTTTTTTTAAATTTTTTATAAATTTTGTACTTTTTAAATATCAATAAAAAACTGTTAAAAAAATGGACACTAAAAATGTTTACTATTTTTTAGCGAATTTCCAGAATGGAATTCAGCTATTACAGCCACTGTCATGATGCGACCTGAGCCCGGGACTATGGCAGAAATTTGTTTTGAGGTCCCTAGAAACCGAAAATATAATATTCACTAAAATTTATATATACTCGTATATATATATATATATATATATATATATATATATATATATATATATATATATATATATATATATATATATATATGTATATATATATATATGTGTGTGTGTGTCCGCGCGATAACTCTCGAACGAAGTATCCAATTTTTACGAAACTTGGTGAGAACATTGGAAGTCCCAAACCCTTGGATGAGTGCGTCAGCCAGACACGTCGGATGCCAGGAACATGGTTTTTGTTCTTGCAAAAAAAAGTTTCCACTTATTCAAAAATTTTTACGAAATTTTTTTACACCATTTAAAAGAGAAGAAAAAATTACATAAAAAAGGTCATGAAACTTTTTTTCTGTGTCAACTAGTTTCCGAGAAAAACGAATTTTTATAAACGGAAATTCGCTATGTTATGCAGGATACTGCGACAGGGGTATTTTTTTATTACGCCCGTAAAATCACCTCAAAATCGAGCCTCTAAACTAAAATACCCCCTTAAGCAAATAAAGATCAAGTACTTAATAGACCGGGAATAAACTACATTTTTTTATAAAAGTTTTCTCCAAAGATATAAGCGACGACCTAAAAAAAAGTTTTTCTACTTGTCCCCGGGCCCCCTATCAACAGCTACGGACTCCCTTTGCACGCCCGGGCCTCGAAGTTGCAACCCCGGCTACCCCATCCCTCTCATTGGGCCTACAAATTACATATTTTATATTGAAACGTCAAAAATTATGGCCATAGTCAAAAGATTATTTTTAAAAAAATCTCAAAAAAATTCATTTAATATATAAAAAAAAATGTTTCTTACAAAAAGGTTTTGGATAAAAATTAAATGTCATGAAAAAAATCAGATAATGGCCACGCTGCCACCAATTTCGTTTTTTCTATATTTATTTTTTTAATGGAAAGGATAAAGAGGGGATTATAAGAACAAATTGTTTTCTGTCTCCTTCCACAAGATCATTTAATCTTTACGATGGCGAAAAAAGGAACACTTATAAAAAATTCTTGATCAGGATAATTTTACTTTTGTTGTGTAGTGACATTTTTAAGGGGATATTCTAATCTAGAGGCTCAATTTTGAGGTGATTTTACGGGCGTAATAAAAAAAAAGTAAATATTTTTACTATCCATTTTTTCAACAGTTTTTTATTGATATTTGAAAAGTATAAAAATGTACAAGAATTTTAAAAAAATTCCTAATTAGAAATCAGTACAGGCCGGCAAAGTGGGGACTCAAACGAAAAAAAAGGTGTCTCCTGGTTGACGTAATTCCAGCCCCCCTGGTAATCTAAAACATAAAATTTTTGGTCAATTCCTCATAAACAAGGATGTAAAATTAGTTGGACGTAGCCAATTTGGAAAAATAAATTTTTTCACTACCTTTTTTCAACTTGGGAATTTTTTAAGAATAGTAAAAAAAAATTTTAAAAACCCCTAAGTCGGATCAATTTTGATAGTATTAGGAAGGCCTGTACCAAATTTCATGTAAATCGGTGCATTAGAATTTGAGATATCATGTCAACCGTATCGAAAAAAGTAGTTTCGAGTAATTTATATTAAAAAAAGACCCTCAAAAAAAATTGTACATGGGACGTGTTACAGATCATCCGTGCACACTTCACGCACTTGCCGTCCTTAACAGTTTCCGGCGTTTCCGGGGTTAATGATCCTATAAGTTACGTGGTTGTTTGTCGACCACGTAACTAAAAATTGAATTTAACACTGAAAAGATACAGAGTAAACAGGGAAAAAATTTCGTAAATCTTTTAAGAGGCTTATTCTTAAAAGTGTGAACTTTGAAAATATGCAAAAAAATCTATTTTCTCGAATTTCTAGACTGGAATACTGCCTTAAAGCTTCCAAAATTTACCCTATTTAATTCAAAAGCTAAACACTAATTTTTTGGGGGGATAATTATTAATAAAATATTTTGTTTATTTATAACAATATCCATCTGTCAAAAGACGACTTATCCTTATATATATGCAAACAATATAGATCTGTATAACTGTTTGCCTATATTGACGATATTTGCACAGTTTATAGTGGTAAAGTTATTCATTCTCTAGATTATTCCTTGTAAAGTTTTAGGTACCTATAATGTAAGCGAAGATTGTCGTTTTATTAAATTGATATAATTGCAGTCCTTTTGTTTAATCGTACGTACTACGAGACAGGATATTTGTTAACAAAAAAAAAATGAAATGTCGACGGTTAAGGGGTTTTTAATTGACGCTATTTTGTATGGCAGCTACCTACATACAAATTGTTTGTATTCATCCGTACAAAGTTTCGCGGAAGATAAGTTTAATTTGTCTCTAAATGTTTGTAATTAGTTCACCTATCTTTTTGTGTCTTTTAATAAACTTTTCCTTGTAGTGAATGGGGACTAAAAATTTTTGAAATGTTTTATTTTGAATGAAAGAAAACTATATAGGTGAAATCAATTAAAATTGGTTTGATGTCATTAAACAGATGTAACAAATAAAACAAAAAGTAGACGTATCGAATTTTCGATCTCTTCTCCTTGGGTCAGTGCATATGAAGTAGTTTTTCGAAGCATTTTAGAAAAAGTTAATATTCTCCCAGTTGTTTCTGTTGTCTTGGTCTGGTGTTATTGTTTGAAGCCTTTTATGTCAGTGCACATATTTTATAAACCATTTATCCTAAATAGTTGAAGTAAAAACCATTTTGAAGGTAACAAATCTAGATAAGCCCTGAATTTTTACTACTGCCGAAAAAGGTAAAAATAGGAGTTTTGTAAAGGACCAATATGCAAGTTTATTTTGTACTTTTAAGAAACCTACTCCAAAAACACTACAAGTTGGATAAATTTCAAATTTTTATCACCAGTCCGATCAGAGATACGAGGGCTCAACGTTACGAAATTTGGAAAAAAGTCAATTTTTGGAAATTTGTAAAAAATTAAGGGATACAAGTTTTACAATTTAAATTTTTTTTGGTATGTGTGCCCATATACAGCTATTTCCAGGACCGAATCTAGGGAGGGGCACGTGCCCTGGGCGGCAGGTTTTGGGGGCGCCAAAATTAGGTATATGACGTTTTTTTTTTTTGCTCGTCCCTTGTTTTTTTGGGCATAAAAAAGGAAATGTTTTTTTTTACAGGGGCGCTATTTTTTGATCCTACCCCGGGCGCCAGTCAGACTAGGTCCGGCCCTCACTCCTCCTATTATAAAAAAAATGATCAAAAAGTAAATTTTGCTAAATTTTCGTATCAACTTTTTATTTTTGTTGTTGTTATTGACCCAATTTATATCCAATTTTAACAGTATATTATTCTATCGAATATGTTCAATAGAAAGGTATTATTAAACTGAACCAGTGGCATACCATTGTAAAAATGAATGTGATGCAACTAAAACACGGAACCGATAGAAAAAGATTAAAAAAAGTATTTTATCGACTTCATAAAATTTGATTGTATTTTTCATAGTGGAGACATTCTTTTCGATCTCCACACCGTTCTCCGTTCCATAATAACTTTTACACGCGCGGTCGAAATCTCGCTTGCAGCGGTTTAATCTATTTTGTATGTTTTTGTGTGCTTAACAACAGTAATAATGCCGCACTTTTTTTTATATGAAATTTTTTCCCGTTATCAAGTTGCGAGTAAATTGTGAACAGATTTTATTGTCGCGGAGGAGAAAAATTGAGCGAGTAGGAATAATATGTAGGGAATTTTTTTTTATTACTATTTCTCATCTTACCCGTAGCTTTTATAGTAATGGGAATAGTTTGTCAAATATTTAATCGAAAAACAATGAATATAATATATAGCTAATAATTGTAAGTGTTATATAAGCAATATTACACCACGAAGTACAGGAGAGGGAATAAATATGTTAGCACTTCTTTTGCATCAACTCTCTTTTCATATTTAACGTATAGTTCCCCCCGGGACAGTCAGGTACAAAAGTATACCTCAAAAAATATTTTTCTTTTATCTTTCTTACCATAAATACCACGTTTTTTTTGAATTTCCGCGCTTATGTTGTAGCAATATAACAGCATTATTGAAAAAGCGTTGTAAAATGATGTTTATAAATTATATTTCAAAAATGGCGCGGTCAATAATTTCTATTTGTTATTAAATATGGTTTGTAACTTTGTAGTTTATAACATATTAAATTTTTATCAAATTCCTTTGACACGTTTTCATTTTATTCAAAAAAATCGTGTGAATATATGAACTTCTCATAAGAGCCCGGGTTAAAATTTGAAATCGCTTTTCTTAAAATTGGGGTAGTCAATTGTTTTTTGGTAAGAGTTCGTATTACTTCATTCATTTTAAAAATCGTTCTAGGAGCAATTACCTTAAATTATGCGATTTCAAAAATTTTTCTGTTTTTATGGAGGAAATTTTGAGGAAATTCCTGACTATCATATATCTATTAGCTTACTTCAAAAACCCCAAGTATTTTCGATTTTAAAACCATAAGGCATATTTATATGGCATTACAAATTTTTAGTAAACTCGATGACGTCATCAGATTAGAAAAAACCTTTCTTCGTAAATCAAGTTTTGTCGAAGTGATTTTAATTATCGTGATTTGTTGAATAAGGGTAATTTTGGTAAAAACTTTCCGTTTTTGCTAGTAAAATTACGAAATACCTATCAGAAATGTGACTGATTCGATAGAAATTGTTTTTCTAATATCACTCTACGGTAATTTCGGTAAAATTGAAAAAATCGGTTTGGAAAACCTATAATTTATTTCCAATTTCACTAATTTTAGTTCGAGAAATCTAGGAGATCAGGGGAGGACAGTCATTTCTAGCAAATTTTGGGTTATGTCATTAAGACCACTTGACCAAAAACTATTAAAATATATTTTTAAAATTTTGTATTAACTAAAACAACACGATATATTAACTAAAATTTCTTTTGAATCAAACTGACTCCTCATTTTAAATCTAATAATTGGAGCCCTAAGAACGGAAGGAACAACTTCTAAAATTTATAATTTAAGAAGGCACTGCCAAATTTGAATTTATGAATCTCGTTTATATCTGCGCTTGGATCAGACGGTACTCAAAAAGTATTAAAAACATGGCGGGCAATTGATCTTTTGACATTTTCATTTTAGACAGTTTTCACTGTACAAACATTATCGAGCGGGAACCCGGCCTAGGTACTGTTTAAAAAACAAATTTCGACATTTCAATTTTTTACCTAGACGGATTAAATAAATTACGTAAGTAATCGGTTATCTGAACTACTCAAAGTACACATAACAGTAAAAAATAAATATTAGGCCCGATCCACATTATAGTACCGATATCGATACGCTCCCGCTCCAGTCTCGCTCCGATATAATTTTGTTGCGTTCACATTACAGTGCCGGTACCTATTCGCTCTCCATTCACACTATTTAGTGCCAACTCTCCACTTTCGCTCCGGGCTCGCTCCGGATAAATCTTATATAGTGTCCATATTTTTAACACTATTGTATTAGGAGAACATAATAATCATAATACATATAATATATCTATTAGTTAATTAGTTATATAAGCATATTGTATTGTTGCAAAACGTCACATCGTTATCTTGTATCATGTTTTCCTAATACAATAATTTTCAAATAAATGGAGAAAGCTGATTGATTTTTCTGGCTTTTTCGCAATACCTTCTGTTCACACTATCAATACAAGCCCCGGTAACGCTCCGGTACTGATGTGAATATACACTTATTGTTTATTGTGTAAGCCGATTTATCGAATCGGGAGCGGTGGCGATATCGTACCGAGAGCGGAACGTTAGTGTGTATCGGGCCTTATAAGTAAAATTTTTGCTTTATTATTTATTATATTTGTATATGTAAAACCCATCCATTTTAGCTGATGTGTTTGGTGATGACCTTCGCATTTTATACAATATGTTAATATCGTCACTAACGGACGCGAACGAAGAAGCCCGGCAAGGCGTACCGCCTTATTGCCGTATTGTTTATGCAGAACTGATATTTATATATTATGGTAAACATATCAAATTTCCTCCGGTAAAGGTTCAAAACATAAGGTGGATTTCATCATCTATCAAGATTTCATAGTGGGTTAGCTGCGCTGTTGACTTTGATTTATGGATACCATTTTAGAGATCAGCCAGCCAGTCAGCTTCAATGTGAAATATTGTTTTATTTTTTTCTCCCTCCCTCTTTACGCTTCGCCTCTTCACATCGCCGTGGTCTTGTTGATAAAGAGTAATTGAATTTTTCCACGTATAGCGATTATTTAAATAGAAAAATGCGAAATTCTTGCAGGGGAAAAAGTTAAAATGTGTTTTTTTCTCTATTTTTTTAATCATTAATAATAATAAATGTTTGTAATATTATTATTTTTCATTCTTTAAACTGAACAAATGTAAGAGAAGACAGTTGATGGTAATTTGAGATTTTCAAAAAACAATTGTCAAGTGCATGTTGAACGCGCATCAAAGTATGGATCTTCAATGGTTAGAGTTTTTCATAGCATTTCGAATAAGGTACTGTAAAAGATTGAAATGAGGTTCAAATAGATCCCAAAACCTTGTTGGCCCAAATAGAGCCTAAAATAGAAATGCTTCTTAAACTATTGGTACCGATATCTACATAGAGGTCTTACGGTACGGAAATTAACCATGCTATTGAAATATAAAGACGATTAATTTTAGAGTCGTTTGGTACAGAATTTCGAAACATTTGATGTAAAAATGCAGCTAAACCTCTTTTTATGCAGTCCTTTTTTTGCGATTTTTTTATACGGTTTTAAAAAAAAATGACCTTTAAAATCAAAATCAACAGACAGTAACAAACTTAAACATTTACTATAATAACTTTATTTGATAAGAGTTGTTTTTAATTATTTTTTAGCATTTAATCAGTAAATTTCATAAAAGAACATAAGTTATTGCATCATTTAATTTTTTTACACATGTAGGTCATATCTATTTTTCAAAATTTTCATAATATTATAAAAATGAGATAATATGTTCCCACGTGTAAATTAGTATTTTATCTTCGTTTAGAAACGCAACTTCTAAAGAAATCGTGAGGTCTTGAACGTTTTGAATTATGTACGTTCGATGAAACTTTTTGAAATGAATTTTTTTGTGCGATTTTTTTTATGTGGTCCCTGTTCACCGTATAAAAAAAGGATCAGTTGTAATCTAAATTCAAAATTCGAAATATTTTACCTATGTGTAAATTTAGTTATGGTCCATTCCAGTTAAATTTAACCATGCTTCCTTCATCACTTATGAATTAAAATAATTTCCGTTTTCTTGGCTTTATCTCTTTCATTATTGCACCTACGTAAATTTTAAAATTGCAGTTTATTTTTAGAAAAGAATTGAATATTGATTTGTTTTGAATATAAGAATTATTTAATTTTTTAACTTTGACTCATGATCAATTGTACCTATATTTGAAAAATGGATATAAAAATACTGAAATTCCGTTACTTTTTTGCGACACCACAAGAGTATTATAACCCCTTAAAATATGGTGAAGTTAAAATATGAAATTTAATATTTTAACATATATAGTTTTATGATTCTTAATAAAATGAATATAAGTATCGACTTTCTCCTTCCTATGAGTACTTTAAGCGTATTAAGTATAGGTAAGTAAGTATTTTCGACGAAAATAAAATCACATAATATACCTAATAAATGATAAGATAAATTGCGATTGGCGTTCACATCATGAAAGCAACCAGCACAGCGCTGCTTATCGTAAAATTTGAAATTTATAATATTATTTTAGTGTCGATATTAAATATATTAACCGTAAAATTTTAACCCATTCATATACAGCATCAAGGTATGATTTGATATGCATATGATCACATTAAAATTACTAAAATATGCGAAAGTTATCGTTCTAATATATCCGCCCCCCCCCCAACAACCAATGAAATGTATATGTGTATTCGTGAAACATAAGACATTGACAGGAGTGAAGAAATAAAATTTGGTAATGAATAGATTTTTGAATATACACAGGTATCTAATTAACTTTATTAATTTTGGTACAGATATTAGCGTTCAAAGTAAAATTAAAAATTAATTAAATAAAGTTATTTATTCGTAGTTTCGTATTGTAAAGAAATATTTTAAACTCTCACATCTTATTTTTATTAAGAAATTTCCTCAAGGTTTACGGTTAGGTATAAACTCCTGAATAAAATATTCGATTAAAATAGTCCCTTTGGATTTTTTGACAAAAAATGAGTTTTTGTGCTAAAATTAAATCATTATTCGATTTAAACTGGACAAAAAATTCATTGATACTACACACTAGGCCCTGCGGCGTTTCTGAAGATTTCGAGCCGATGACCGATTTTGTATACAATTCCAAAATTTAAATGTGGCTTTTTGAAAGACAATTTAATGAACTCGAAATTTGTGGTAGAGCTTTGCGTTCCAGAATTACAGTTTTACAAATACTTTACAAATAATTCTATTACTATTCTGAAAGCTATGTTAACTTTATCATTTAAGCTGTAATCACTGTATCTGCAGAAAGGTCTTTTTCAAGGCTGAAGATAATAAAATATTAGTTCAGACCTATCGCTAATCAACATCAATTAATTTACCTCTTCAGTAATTTTATCCAACAAACTATTATTCTGTACCAAAGTTCTGTACCAAATGTAATAAGGTCATAGCGATTCTGCATCAAATGTAATAAAATTACAGTGATAGAATAAACTAGAATATTTCTAGCGTATGCAGACAAAAGTAGTTAAGTCCATTTTTTATTTATTTTTTTTTAATTTTATAATAAGGACCAAGAGAGTCTATCTCATATATTTCCAAAAGGGCAAAAGTCAATTCCACCCCTGACATCATTTTTTATGGCCGTGTTATAAAAAAAATTCTTCTCAGAAGCTAACAAAAGAAGTTAAGGTCTTAAAATTCTTAATAAAATAATAGATAAACACATAGTTTAATTAAATTGGAAATGTATTTTTATGGCAACAATTACCCGCTAAAACAGGTTAAGTCCACAAATTGTTTTAATAATGAAATTTATTGTTGTTTTTTATATGTTAAGTCCATAAAAATGTTTTAAATAATGTTTAAGGTTTAAGGTTTAAAGTTTATTTTTTTTTATGATTTACTGTGTTACATGTTCAGAAAGTAATTGATTTAAAAAACATTTACAAAATGTCATAAACTTGAAGATAATTCAAATAAACTGATGTTGCCTGCATTTCGTTTTAGTTTTTACTCTCTACTGTAAAATTGGTATTTTGGACTTAACTACTTTCATCTACCTGCGCTAGATTTATTTCGCAAAAAGGCCTAAAAAAATACCAAATACCAAAAGATTTACGAAAAACGAAAACATATTATTCTAGTAACGTTTTTGAACGATCACAGTCTCAAAACGATCTATCATTTGCTCCGAACGGGCGCCGCTTCTGGTCGATCCGGCTCTGGACATCATCTATATTAGATAAAAGACATTATATAATAAATCTTTTTTGTGTAACATTTTGCAAATTTTACCTTTTTGAACTGACGACGCACTTGCCTCCATAAAATTCTGAGAAATTCTCGATGGTGTATACCTACGGGATGTTGTGAAATTTCCAAATACCACTGCCCGCTCGGCCGCCCATTAGCAAACACGTAGCTTTGATCCGTCATTTGTGAAAATAAATTTTTAAAAAGCTATTTTATATTTACTTGTATCATTTTATTTTCAATTAAAAATTGAAAATAATGCCATAAGATACTCTCAAAACAGTACCGTCGGTTGGGGCGAATCTGGACGATTTTTTTAGTTTTTTGGCAATAAATTGTTTAGAGTTTATCTAAAGAATTCTAAAAAAAAATAATTTAAATGCTTTAATATCACGAGCATATAGGACAGTAATAAAAATATCAAAATTGGTACTCCAACATTTTTTTTTTTGGGGGCGGGGGGATATAGTGTCTAGATTCGTCCCTATGTGTGGGGCGAATCTGGACAGTGCTTTATTTGCAATATAAATCACATTCAGTCATGCATATGCGGGTAAAATCGGACATAAAAAGATAAAAATAGCTGAATTTCCAATCTGGAAATTCGTTAAGATAAAGAACTGCATTTGATTTGATTTCCAAATAAAAAATATTAGTAAACCATTAAAAATTTTACTTTTTAATATAAATAAAATAAATTGAAGGAAAATTTACAGCTTTGGACCTCCCGGTTGTTGCGCCTCTGTCGAAAATAGTCTATTTTATGTTATCTAGACTACAGTTTATGTAGTTTATACCCACTTTCTTTTTATATTGACGCACAATGGTGTATGAATTCACCTCACCTATAGACAATTTTTTGTTAATCAATTTATGAAAAAAAAAATTAAGCACAATACAACTTTTATTTTTCGTACATATATTGTCAAAAAAAAACGCCAAACATTTTGTTGCCAGTCCCTACTTTGTATATATAACTGTTTTTTTTTTTTTTTTTTTTTTTTTTGTACAGCAGTTTCTTTATATTTCAAAACGCGCGTTGTTTTTAAAAATTATAATCAATCCGCCTGTAAAATCACAAAATACAAAGATGTCACGTTCACTCCTTTTCTTTGATGACTAACACATAACTGACAAAATTCAGTAGCATAAATTGATCTATGACCTTGTACGGTCATAACACTGACGAAGAAGCTCTATCTAGATTCGCCCCAACTGATGGTATCAAACAAAAAATAAAAAAAATGCTGAAAACATATTTTTTCTATAGATACAGGTTTTGTGCCAGAATAAACAACAGAAAAATCATTGCTTTCATGTACATACAATTCACCCAACCAATAGACTGAGGTAAATATTTTTTTGTTTAAATATAAAAAAAAAATTCACTGTATTTTCCTTTTTTTTTGCGTTCCAAAATATTTTTTGAAAGGTACAAATAAAAACAAACAGCAGCGTTTAAATAAATGATAAATTATTTTTCTTAAATTTGTACAATTTTTGTGGGGATGGGGTGGGGTGGGGGGTACTGTAGGCGGTTAAAGGCGGTTCTTGAAGTTAATTGTCATAGTCAGTTGCGTTGGGAAAATTTCAAACAGAATAAAGAATTGAGATAAAATAAATAATGATGATATTTGGAAAAATTTTTTTTTTGCAACAAAAAGGGTACCCGAACATTTCACGCACACACGTCGGAGTATTTAAAATTATTTTTTGTACTCGAAAAAAAAATTGTTCTGATATAAATGTTACGTAGGTTTTTTAATTAATGTGTTTTTTGTTAACGACAACAGCCCTGGTGTTCGAGAATCGTGTTGCTAAATATAGATGTGAGCCACGTGGAAGGCTGATCCGTTGTTCATAAAGGATAATATCAATTTTACGTTGATTCCGTTGATTAGTTCTGGACTCATAGATTGCAATTCAGGAATGTATACCTCAAGAAATTGAGATGTTCGTGTAACGGATAGACATGACCTGGGAAGTTTTTTTCGGAATCAAGTACTAATGAATAACATAATCTAACCTAACTGAATCGGAAAGTAACCTTAAATAACCTAAAAGAAATTAAATCTGTGAAAAAGTAGACAGTCCAAACTTTAAAATGGTTTTTTCAAAATCGTTATCGGATCATTTTTCATTGAGATACAGCCTTTTAGAAAAGGTAAAAAATTTTGGGTTTTTTTAATTTTTTTTTTTAAAACTATATTTAACAATCGTTTCACTTTGACCTACTTCAATATTTTTTTTTCCCAATACTTTTACGGGAATTAAATTTGTAATTTATGAAAATACAAAAAGTATTTAACAAGTAATTTTTTGTTGAGTGTTAAAAACACCTAATTAAGGAAATTTTATTTACAAACAAACTTGTCTGCGTCTTCCGGTTGGTGGCTATTAAAATTAATATGTATTGACATTAGCCATGTTTCTTTCAAGCTTCTTTTTCCTGTATAATATTTAATAATTTTATTTATGGTTTTGGAGAAAAGTTTTCCACTAGGTGGTAGGAAAAGTTATCAAAGCAGATTATACTTTTCTAAATTATTATTAAAGCTACGTTCTTTCACACTGCCACGGTCGATGTAAGAAAGATTGTGCAAAGAGTTTGTAATTTTTTATTTTTATTTTGCCGTCACACAAAGTTTGCCTTTAATGAGTTAAAGTTTGTACACGTTGAGGCAGGAAATTTTTCATTATATTGACATTATTGGTAGCTACTGGTTACAAGGTCAGGAAAAAGGGTTTGAGTTCCTTTTTAGTTTATGTGTTGTTTTGGTTTTATTTCTAGTTAGTTGGTGTTTAATAACATACTATGAAAAAAAAATTCAAATTTTTTTTTCGTTCTAAAGGTATTTTTTTCCTTGAGAGGAAATTCGCTAAAAAAAATCTATTTTTTTCTTCCTAATTATGTTCCTTAAGGTGTTAAAAATATTCTCCTAAAATTTTATTTTAAAAAAATCAAAAATCAAAAAGTTGTAGGAACTTTAGGTACTATAATTCAATTAAAAAAAAATAAATGCTTTTTCCTCGGAAGTACATTTTTCGACACGGTTTCTCATGTATCTTAAAATTGTTTTGATATACCGATATAAATCAAAGTGCATATTATTCCTCAATACTGTCATTTTGACAGGAACTATAGGATCTTTTGGTTCCGTAATATATTTTCAAAATGGCGGCTGTTTATAGTAGAGAAAAAACGGTGACTTTTCAAAAATTTATTTTCAAAATGCGATACCTCGCTGGTTTTTTATTTTTTTTTTCGCAGATCATAGTTAGTGCCTTTCAGAAAATTTTTGATTTTTAAAAGCTTTTATTTAACTTGCTATGTTAGTATGTTGGTTTAGATCAAATCTTGGAATCAAAATTTAGACAGGTTCTAATTGAGGTAGAGGTTTCAAATTTTGCATACGTGTCTAACCTTGATGACAATGCAATATTGTATAATTAGTTTTTCCCTAAATTGCCCCAAACCAAAATTGTTGATTTTTAGTCCAATGCAACTTTTTGACATTTCGAATTGTCAAATATTGTCCATTGATTTTACATTGCAATTTTTTGTTTCCATAGTTATGTCTGATTAGGGTAAATTAACCGATTAAAATATAGGCAAAAAAATTACTGCTTTAATTTTTTTTTAAATTAATTGTAATCAGACTAAAAAGTAGAAAATAAAATAAAGTAAAAAAAATGTTTTTTAAGAAAATTCTTTTATTTATAAATGGCCTAAAAAAAAAAATAACTTTGGAGTGAAGTTTGAAGCAATATGCAATAAAATTTCTAAAAGCTTAAGGCGTTTAATTAAATTTGGTAACTACTGAAAATTGAAATAGCTACACTTATATCCAAAACAGAAATAATTCATGATAACGCCTCATGCTTTTATAAATTATGTTGCCTATTGCTTCAAACTTCACTCAAAAGTTATTTTATTTTTTTTAACCTATTTATAAATAAAAGCTTTTTCTTAAAAAACATTTTTTTACTTTATTTTATTTTTATTTTAGTTCACTGACGATTTCAGACCGCGAGGAACTATCAAGGTGGAGAAATCTCGCAGTGTCGACTTCAAAACCATTCTTGAATTTAAAAAAAAAAAAAAATATTTCGTAATCTCAAGACATGTAGTAAATGTTGTGTATTTAGTTTTTTAATAAAATATGTATTTGTATAAAGAAAGAACGATTTTTGAAGTTTTTTTTGGCGAATCTCCCCTTAAAGATGTATGATATTTCCGCAGTTAAAACTATTTAACACTTTTATCTGTGCATATTTCGACACTTACAACTTATCGAATGGCTTTTCTTATGTTCACGAAAGTATATTTTATACCCCGCACTAAAAAATTACAATATAGTATATTATGGTATGTATATATGAGACACAAAAAGCTTATAAATTTTTAAATTGAATTTATGATAACGCCTCATGTCGGATAATAAAAAGTTTTTATTCAAACACTAATAATAGTAACTTGACAGCGCATGCGCACCACTCGACACCCTGCTTCAGCAACAACAACAACAACTGCTTCCGTTCCCAAGCACTAACTGTTTAACAGCGTTACGTTGTCGAGAGTATGTGTCACTTTGTTATTCGTTATTTGTACTACACAACAACGGATACATCGAAATACAATTTACCACTCGACTAATACATTTAAAATGGTTGATATATTGTGATATACACTCATATGTATATCATCATCACATATATATCACTAATATCACATAACTGGTATTGACATATCATTTAAGATACAATTTTGAAACATGGTACTTGGATATTGTATTTATATGGGTGAGTACATCAAAGCACATATAGGCAGGTACCATGTGAGTTTTTTGAGAGTTGTCACTTGTATTACAGCCAAATTTGTACGATAGAAATGGTACTGGAAAAGGTTATTTTCTTGGATGTAATGGAAATGTAACCAAAAGAAAACACCATCGGTTGAAGTAGCCTCAAGTACATACGCATATTTTTACCGCCTAACTGATAAATTAAAAAAAAATTAAAAAATTAAACTTGCGTAAAAATTTTTTTTTCCTCATTTATGTTGTTAATTAATGCATTAGATCTGTCTCATTTAAAAATCTATAAGTTTGTATCATAGTTCGAAAACTATAAGAGCTATAAAGCTTCTGACTATAGCAATCGGTTGCCCCCGTCGATATCTACAACTTTTATTAGAAAAATTTTTCGATTAAATCAACGGTTTGGCTGTAATAAAAATGGCAACTCTCAAAAAACTCACACAGTATACTAGGTACGAAAGATATTACGTACATGTTAAAACGAGACAAATATTACAAATTGCATGTTTCATTTTCAATGTATATTTCTCTTTCTAAGATACCCTAAATTTTAAAAGTAAAATTGAAGCGTAGTCAGCCATGGTTTGTATTGCAAAATTGAAAAAATAATATAAAAATGTTCACTATTTTCACTTTTTAAATTGCATTTTTCGTTATATTTTTTAAAGGAAATATCATGGCAACTAGTCCCGTTTACAAATGTAAAAACCCTATTAGAAAAAAAGCACAAGGCGATTATCGTTTTGACATATTTTTGACATATATTAACCGTCTCTTTAAAAAAATATTTACGTATATACATATGTTAAATAGTAATTTAATATTGCATATCAAGTATGCAAAGGATGTGAAGCATGATAAAATTCACTTAAGATAAATTGACCACTTTTCTTATGTGAATTCAATAGTAAATGTAAATTATTTAAAATGAATTTCTACATACATATATAAACATTTAATTTTTCGCTGCCGCCACTGTTTAGATATAGCACAACTTTTGCTTCAATAAAACAATATTGTTACAGGTCCTTTTATAATACATAATATATTATATTCTTGCGTCATTGTATATGATGGACATTTATGTGATTGGTATAAAAATGTATAAATTTCTGAAATTAATTCCAACCAATATTAAAATTTTGTTGACAGTTATATTATACTCGTATTATGTTATTTATTTATTTATTTTTTTGTATATAATGGTTGAAAAAATGGGTAAGAGCCGCCTCGTGAGTCCGCATATACATGTATATAAATTTATGCAAGTGTATTTGTAAAATTTTTCCAATGCCTATAATTTTCCGAAAAATCGGAAAAAAATCTATTTGATCAGCTTACTGGGAAAAAATGAAAAAGACGAAATCTAAACCAACGGCGATAATAAGATGAAATTTACCTAGAATTTCGTGCTATTTTCGCGCTCAATATAACTGCTATTCAAATCTTTCCAACGCCTATAGTTTTCCGGAAAATTGGAGGAAAATCTAATTCACGACTTTCCAGGGAAAAAGTGAAAACGACGGAGTCTAAACCAACGACGATAATAGGATGAAACTTACCTAGGAATTTCGTGCTAGACATTAAGAAAACTAAGAAGTTAATGAAATTTTCAGGCACACATCTTAAAGACTACAACAGCTATTTATTCTTTTGAAACTTTCTTGAAAACGTTATTGAAAATTGTTGCTTTAAGGGGGAATTTTATAGAAAGTGGATCCATTTGATTTTAATTAAATTTTAAAAAGCGAATTTCACTATACTTCAGTTCCATGTTCAACGATTCATTTCACAAACACTCGTCATGTCCACCCATATATGAACGATGGTGTACCTACCTACATTCATTGTATGAGATTTGAGTTTCATCTCTGCATGTCGAATAAATGGGTTATACATAACTGAATGAAACTTTTTTTTTAAAAACAAATTTTTGAAGGATTTTCCTCACAATACCAAAATAGATTATCTCAACAATTCGTTCAAATATTTTTTGTATTTATTTAATATTGAAAGTTATTTTTCATTTAAATTTATTGCAACCATTCAGGACCGTAATATAAATTTTCACTGCTCCTTTTATTATTCGTTAACTTCGTTTCCCATAATATAATATTTCATAATATTTTTTTTCATAAAATAATTATGGATTTGATGGAATTGGGGCATAGGGAATTTGGATGTTTTTAAAGATGATATATTACTTTTAAGGTATATGTGGAAATCGGGTAGAAAATCAGCCGAAACTGTTTGGTTTTGTAACGGTTCGGGGTACTTTCGAATTGGATCCGGGAAGTAGTTAGTGTACAATTACTAATTACCTTAGACTATGTTGGGCCCTCTAATTGTTGATTCATATCACAACTTCATTATCAATAAATACTACTGATGTCTACCTTAAACCTTCGTGTTTTAACTTATTCAATTTTGTAATTTTTGATCGGCTCAGTAAGAATTTTCATCATTTTTGTGGATTTAGATCAATACAAATCAATCTTTGCTTGTGGTTGCACCAGTTACTTATCAATTTTGGTGAAAATTCGAAACTGATCTTGTTAGTCGAACTGATTTTATTAGCATCGAGTTAAAATTTGGAAAAAAAATGAAAATTGTAAAACTGTACAAGCGAAATTGCGCATATTTTATGAACGGAAGCTCTATTTTTTGTATGACACAACCCATTTTCCCGGAGGTTTCAGAAAACTCACCTTACGTACTTTGAATTTTACTCTTGTACCGCCACATTTTCGAACATACGTCACAAAGCATATTACTGAATAGACTGTACGTAGATGTATGGACAGCTTATATTATATCAATAAAATGAATAATACTGGTCTTCTCTGTCGTATAATGAATGAATGAACTTAAAGCTATAAAATCGTCTGCATGACCAGTGATTTTACTCATTTCTCGCTCCTGTTTCGTCCAAATTCACGTATCATTTATTATACCAATATCCAAACGTCTATTAAAAAGTTTCGAAGGATACACATGTGATGAAGAAGGGTACAAGGTAAGAACGTGATAATTCAATTTTGTTTTAAGGGGAGATTCGCTAAAAAACATTAAAAATCGACCTATTTTATTATTTTTTTTTTATACAAATAAATATTTTATTAAAAACTAAATATATACAACATTGTTTCCGCATGTCTTGAGAATACAATTTTTTTTTTTTTAATTCATAATTGAGCTAAGTATATAAGTGGCTTTGAAGTTGACACTACAAGATTGTTCCATCTTGATGGTTCCTCGCGTTCTGAAATCCCCAGTGAACCAAAATCAGTTATGGCACAGTTATATACAGTTATGGCACTAAAAAATAATTTTTCAAAAATCACCGCTTTTTTTCGACTATAAACAGTCACCGCCACTTTTGAAATATATTACGGAACCAAAAGATCCTAGTTCCTGCCAAAATGACGGTATCGAGGAATAATATGCATTATAGTTTATGTCGATATTTCAAAAACTTTTTGAGATACATGAGGAACCATGTCGAAAAACGTACTTTTGAGAATTGTAGTAAAGTACGTGCACTAAAATGCCCAAAACGGGCCCATTTACGCGAATATTTCTAACACCTTAAGGAACATAATTGTGAAGAAAAACAAATCGATTTCTATTTTTTTTTTTTAGCAAATCTCCCCTTAAATAGTTACCAAATATTACGAGCCAAAAATATATAGAAAATAATTCTTAAATTGTAAATTGATGGTTGTCACGTCTTTTCCCTATACCCTACTTATTGTGTATACTTATGTGTTGTATTGTATGGTGAAACTGAGGACCGTGGTCTGGTATCGAGTCGAGTGTCGATTATGATAATTTTATAATAAATTGATTTAAATCATTCATGAATGCAAATACAAAAGCAATTTTCCATTGACCTATTTCCGCTTCAACTGTTTGAGCGGTAATGAAATCAATTTGGTCGAATTTTCCAATTTTCAATTGTATTTCCATCCCGTGAGTGATGTACACTATTATAATTTTTGTAAAAATTACAAGTACCAAAAATTGGATAAATATGCGTAGTTCTTTTTGATTTGTGAAAAAACATGCACTTGGCGAATTTTTTTTTAACTTCTTTCGATCCTATACCATTTGAAAATAGCATCTAATTTTTCGATAATAATAAAAAAAAAATTTCAGTTTATTGTAAACTTTATTTTTTACATCACCACTTTTTTTATCTTTGTCTTTATTCCCTTTTTCCATTAACATCCCGCTCCCCCTACTTGTATGTGAATTCCCCTTCTCTCGTTCAACCTTATTCCTCCTGTTTGCCGTTTACAATTTAGGCAGATCGTTTATACTTATCACTACATATGTGCTTTTAGCGCTACACATGTCGATAGGGTCATAAAATTGGATAATAGGATTCAAGTAAATTGCCTTACCTATACTTTCTCTGTAAGAAAGTATTTATTCCTACAAATAATTTTGAAACTTGTTGGTTCTAACTTGTTTTTTTGTTTATTTCGAAATGGTTTATGCGTTTTTGTTTACAGCAATTGTTTTTTTTATGTTCATTTGTTATTGTTTAAACGTAATTACGGTATAATTTATGAGCAATGTTCATTTGTTAAATAGATTTTATGCATGTCAGATATATAGGTTTTATAAGATCAGCTAAACAGAATGTTTTTATAGCTCATTATATAATTGTATTTTTTTAATTTTCATTAAGGGCAGCTTCGCTAAAGAATAAAAAAGAAATCGATTTTTTTTCTTCATAATTATGTTCCTTGAGGTGTTAGAAATATTCTATTAAAATTTTATTTTAAAAAAATGAAAAATCAAAAAATTATAGGCATTTTAGTGCACGCACTTTAATAATTCAATTTACAAAAAAAAAACTTTAAATGCTATTTTCTTCAAAGTACTTGAGATATTGACATAAATCAAAGTGCATATATTATTCCTCGATACCGTCATTTTGACAGAAACTAGGATCTTTTGGTTCCGTAATATATTTTCAAAATGACAGCTGTTTATAGTCAAGAAATTTATTTTCAAAATGCGATTTCTCGCTGGTTTTTTATTTTTTTCTTCTTAAGTCCTTGTTAGTGCCATAACTGTCTATGTATATTTTCAGAAAATTATTGCGATTTTTTTATTTTGGTTCACTGGGAATTTCAGAACTCGAGGAACCACCAAGGTGGAAAAATCTCTCACAAGTAAAGGTCCCGAGGCCGGACCTATCGATTTTGATGAAACTTAAATATGTTGTAGAACACTAAAAACTAAGGGACACGTATTTTTTTTTATCTGCGGAAAAACGGTTTGAAGGGGTGAAATCGCCCTCCAAAAATTGGGGTAAAAATTTAATTTTTCAAATATCTCGAAAACAGTAAGAGATAGAGCAAAAGTTTAAATTGGCGATATTACTCTTTTTTAAAGAGCTATCTATTGATATGCAATTTGTTCAAATTACATCAACAGGGGTGGTTGGGGGTTAAAATTTGGGGGTTACTTTTGCAAAAACGGGGGTGAAAAATAAACAATATAAAAATTTTGTTTACAGATTTGAAATCTACGTCAAAAAATCTAATTGACCTGTTTTTGCTCAATATCCTAATATTAAGTCTAGGGGTAGTTAACTAGAGGGTGACTATGTCGAATAATCGTACTATTTAGGTATTTCAAGAAGTTCTTCTTCATGGAAAATAGCTTAAGACAATTAGAATAACGTAGAAATGAAATTCTCGAATTCAAAATTGAGTTTGAGCAACATTGGAGAGGGAGTGAGTCACCCTCTTAAATTACATACTAGTTTATATACACTAATTTTTGCTATTAACACACTGATAGTGGGTAAAATAATGTCACAATAAGTGGTTCTGAAGTTGGACTAAAATAAAATTCTCGAATTCAAAATTGAGTTTGAGCAACATTGGAGAGGGGGTGAGTCACCCTCTTAAATTACATACTAGTTTACATAAACTAATTAACACACTGACAGGGGGTAATAATGTCACAATAGATCGTTCTGAAGTTAGACTATCGTATGTAAGGTTTTTATTAGGTTTCGTTATTTTAGGTTAGGTTATGTAATTTTCGGTATCGATAATTTTCGATAAGGAAAACTATAATATCCATTAAAAAACAAACCTAATAAAGACCTTACATATGATAGTCCAACTTCAGAACCACTTATTGTGACATTATTTTACCCACTATCAGTGTGTTAATAGCAAAAATTAGTGTATATAAACTAGTATGTAATTTAAGAGGGTGACTCACCCCCTCACCAATGCTGCTCAAGTTCAAATTTGAATTCGAGAATTTCATTTCTACGTTATTCTAATTGTCTTAAGCTATTTTCCATGAAGAAGAACTTTTTGAAATACCCAAATTGTACGACTATTCGACATAGTCACCCTCTAGTTAACTACCCCTAGACTTAATATTAGGGCATTGAACAAAAATAGGTCAATTAGATTTTTCGACGTAGATTTCAAATCTGTAAACTAAATTTTTATATTGTTTATTTTTCACCCCCTTTTTGCAAAATTAACCCCCAAATTTTAACCCCCCAACCACCCCTGTTGATGTAATATGAACAAATTGCATATCAATAGATAGCTCTTTAAAAAAGACCAATATCGCCAATTTAAACTTTTGCTCTATCTCTTACTGTTTTCGAGATATTTGAAAAATTAAATTTTTACCCCAATTTTTGGAGGGCGATTTCACCCCTTCAAACCGTTTTTTCCGCAGATAAAAAAAAATACGTGTCCCTTCGTTTTTAGTGTTCTACAATATATTTAAGTTTCATCGAAATCGATAGGTCCGGCCTCGGGACCTTTACTTGTCAGTGTCAACTTCAAAGCCATTTATACTCAGCTCACCTTTGAATTTAAAAAAAAAAAGAAATTTTTGTACATGTAGAAACAATGTTGTATATTTAGTTTTTTAATAAAATTTTTTTCTCTACAAAACAAAAAAGTCCGCGAGAGCACCTGTCTATCTTGTACAGGTGAAAAAATAAAGCGTTCCAAACGCATATGCATACCACTTAATATGTTTTTTCGGTAAATCACAATGATGCCAAAACATTTATAATAAAAAAAACTTTGATAGTATTAAGTGTGTATAAGTGTGTGTTTGAAAGTATACATATACATGTTGGTATGAAAACTAGTACGTATCAACATCTATCCACTAATACAGACAATAATGACATAAAGCAATTTTGGTTTGCAATGTCACAAGCTAACTACCTTAATCCTAAAAAATTGTTAAACATTAAATTTTCAAAAATAACTTTTCCCAAGTATTTAGGTATTTATAAATTTAACTACTAATACACTTATAAATACCCCTCCCCCCCCCCCCCCCAAAAAAAAAAAAAAAAACATGAAAATCGTTATGTAAAATGAAATGAAATAAGATGCTGACATTTTTAATCTGTTACATTATTACTCGGTTCCATTTATTTTGTGTATTTTGTGTAATTTTTGTTTTGTTTCTAGAGATACAACACTAGATCCGGAAAAAACTGGAAACGTTATTTAAAAGTGTCAGTTTCAGACAAGGGTATAAAATATACATACATCTCTAATCGTGACAGAGATAACACTGTCTCTGAAAAATTATATGTATTTATTTTTCATTTATTTATTTCCAAACTTTCTTCAACAATTCGACAATAATTGTCAGAGGTGGAATTATTCGTGTTAAATTATATTTTTACTTATATAAAATATACATTGGGGTAAAATTAGTAAATATAACGAAATTTGATTTGCTTGTTTTTCGTTGTCGGCCAAGCTGAATATGTCTGTCATTCATGTACATAAAATGTTTATATTTTCCTGACAAACTGGGAATTTTTTCTCTCTTCAAATGAAAATTTTAATAATGGAAAATGTGATTTCGAGTTATTCAACAGATGATTGTACTGAATTTGTAAAAAATTTTCTCGGTGGATCAGTAATTAAAAAAAAAAATTGTGTTCCAAGCTGGACCGCATGCAGTTTGAGCACCATTTTCATTAGTCCAGTAGTGCATCGCTTCCTTACCAATTTTAGGGTTTCGTACCTTGAAAGGAAAGACGGAACTCTTATAAAATCACTCTGGTGTTCGTCCGTACGTCTTTCACAAAGATTTTCTCGAACTTGGCATAATGTTAGGTCTTGATGGTGCGAAAAATGGTCAATTTTCGCGATTTGTTTAGGATGGATAGGATGAGAGAATGGGGATGAATTTTTTTACGATTAAGGGGAGGTTTACTTGAGATTCCTTAAAAATTATGTATTTTTCTGGAATTTTTTTCTCAAGAACGGAAGTATATATCAATTTCAAATTTTGTACTTTATACTCAGTTTCTAATTTATTAAGTATTATACTACACAAAAAAACTTTTTCAGGGAAAAATATAAAAAATTGTCCATTTTATAGATAGTGCAGTGCGACGATCCGAAAATCCGATGCCTTGTTGGTTGGCATCATAGCACCGGTAATAAACCAATGAAATCCAAAAACAAAAACGATTTATAAAATATATGAAGAGTACCGGCACCTCTGGCTATAATATCAATAAATCGCTGAAAGAGAAAAAAATGGCAGATGTTTGAACTTTTGATTACGATTTTTATCTTATTTTTCGCCCTTTAAAGTAATCTTAAAAATAAAAAAAATATTGAAAGTGTATCGAACTTAGGTAGAGGTGCCGAAGAATTGAATTATCTTTAAAATAAAAAATTAAAAAAAAGGATCCATCGAATAGTTTTTGAGTTATCGTGTCCACCAGTTCCAAAAATGTAGTTCCGAGATATTATAAAATATATGTAAAGAAACGTATTTTCAAAATTTTATATTTAATACTCATTATTGCATGAACTACGTTTTTTGAATTTTTTTTTTTTTATAGAAAGCTGGTTTCGGTTAATGTGCAAGAATCTTGTTTTTAAATTATTTTCAGTAAAATCACTTTGGGAACATATTCTACACATAATTTGCTATCAGTTTCGGCAAAAAAAAAAATCGATTTTTTTTATCAAATCTCAAGTAAACCTTCCCTTAAATTACTTTCAGCAAAATCACTTTGGGAACATATTTTACACATAATTAGCTACCAGTTTCTGCAAAAAAAAAAAATTGATTTTTTTTTAACGACTCTCAAGTAAACCTCTCCTTAAATTATAAAAAATTTTGAGATTGTAAAAAAAATCTGAACCATAGTTTTATTTTTTTTTAGTTTAATAAATATAATGAACGGTACACTTCATTGAGTTTAAATACATTTAAAGTCATTATTATCAACTTTTTAAATATTTTCTCGACGAAAAAACCTAATAATAATAAATTTTCGTGTGTTTACTTTCAATAAACTTGGAAGATAACACATTTTTTAAACAGGTTACCTTGGCTGCTGGTAATATATAGCACACATTACAGTAATTTATTACAACAATGTAATTTAATTTTGTGATAAATTACATTATTGATGATAACAGTTTTAACAGACGATATACACATATTATATAGTTTTTTTTTTTTTTTTTTTTTAAATAATTTTGTTCTCAAAAAATTACTTTTGTTTCCTCCGAAACGTTTATGAAACTTTTTTTTTTTTGAAAAATGTCGTGTATAATTTGTTATACACAACAACGAGCATATTTTTCATATTCGTGTTCCTCGGTAAAGATACTGGAAAATGTAGTAAATTATTTTAAAAAAAAAACTTCTGACGTACGTATTAAAGTCTCAAAAAACTCCGCGTTGCTAACTTCCTTCGCTTACTCGCTCAAACTTGTCTGAAACAGATTGCTATAAAGAAAATAAAAGTTTAGTTTTCCTTCTTATCTCACTGACAGCATTTTGTTTATATTGTCATATATATGGAAAATTTAGTGAGGTTGAAAAAAGTTTTTTTTTTTCAAGAAAAAAAATTTGTTGCTTTTAGTGCTCCGTACCAAAATTGACGAAATGGAACACAAATTCATGTTTAAAAATAATTTATTGTACGGAACACAATTTCCGTTGGTGTGACTTACACTTGACTGGCGAATACACCTAGTACTGGCGAGTACACTGTCGAATTATTGCAAGCGCTTTACTTGAAATATAAAAAACAAACATTTTTCGACTCTACTGAAAAATACTGAATTTACAAATACGCGAATTTACCATTACGGTAACGATATACATGTAAGTATATCAAATATATTTAAAGTTAGAGTTACTTACTTTGCTACTCTTTAACTCTTTAACTCTACTAGAACAGTGTTTCTTAATCGATGGTTCGCAAAAGTACCTGACACCGAAAAGATGTGTGAATTATAACAAATTACAAAAATGTGGCAAAAATAAAAGGTTTTGTGGCGATTAAACTCGCATGTTTTGGAGTTTAGCTTTTTTTTATTTAAGGTCGATGATAGCACAACTCTAGCACAATACACGGAGAGAAAAATCATATAATTTTTGTAGATAAAATTTCAGAAAAATTACCATGCTCTCTTATAATGCGTGCGCGATCGACGACCAAAATAAAAATATGTGCTAGCACACTCTTATGCATATATGTTATAGTATAATTCTTGTTGTCGTACTCTTTCATTTGCGTATCTGACCAGCAACCTTATGTTGCTTGGACTGTACCTGTAAAAACTTCGAGGATGTCCGATCCTTTCCGACGTTCGATTCTTTATAATGCATACAAAAATGATTGGCAACAATATATTCTAATACTGAAGATAGTGAAATAACAAAATGATGAATTAAACGATGACCATCCGTCCTGTAAGACATTCTAATGAACACTGCTTCGACACTACACAACACTACACCAGCAGTGACCAGCTACTTGCAACACCATCAGTCTGGCAATGTGGCCTTCATATATGATTGTGTTGATACCTTCTGTAGCTTGCCTCGCTATGTGACAGCGTTGATACCTTCTCTTTCTTTCTTGCTACTATTAGCTTCTTTTCTTTTTTTCTTCTTTTCTTCTATTTTAAGACAACATGGTGATTTTTGTAAGAAAAACAATTAAAAAATATTTTTCTGTCGGCATTGGCACTTTTTACTGTGCTGTTTTACAAATTTTACGGAGCTAATATTACGGAAAGAACATTCTATCCTTTAAATTTTCTATGATTAATTATAATTTTTATATTGTTACCGTACAAAATTGAATATGTTCCCCTTTTACACGTCGATTGTAGTGCTGAGCGCAGTAATTTTTATATGAATTTTCTCTCCGTGTAGACCAAGTGGTCCGAAAACGACATGTCATATTAAAAAAAATATAAATGTAATTTAGAAAACTGGTAATCGTCATAAAATGTGATTGGATGGTCGTGAATGAAAAACGTTTGAGAAACACTGCTCTATAACTAAACTCTATAATATATTATGGATATACCAGCATTAATACTGCATTTAAATCAAACAATTGTATATATAGTTTCTATGTAGGTATGCAAGTATAGATCAAGCTTTTTCAATTGTACCTCTACGCTACGCTGTAATCACAATTTACTTGTGCTGCCAGCTGCAGATATTTTATGTAATCATATCGTAGCACATATATGTGCACAGTAGCGAGGTGTACAAATTGAAACACTATTGGATAGAAATTCAGAAATTATTAGATTTTTATGAATCGTTTGAAAAATTAAATTTTCTATACCAAAAGCTCAGTTGTGGTGTCGAGAAAAGAGTGTTACGTCCCCAAGCACATTAAGTACAAATTCATTATGACGTCAAGTCGTTAAGATGTCAAATTTTAAACATATTTTCCCACAGGAATCAGATCTTATCTTTTTTCGTCTCTTGTATTAACAGTATGGGCAAAGTTTGAAGTGAAAAATTCCTTTTAATTTTTCGACCATAAGAAGGGCAAACGTACATGAGGTTTTCATCGAATCTTAACAGATCAAAAATCGGGATTGTAAATTTTTTCGGACCTGCACTTTTAATTCGAACCTTTTTATAGGTGTGAAACTAGATCTACCATAGTTAGCATATAGCATATAGCATATTTGGTGGTCAATAATTCCGAACTGTCATTTATAACTTTTTAGTAAAATCCAAAGGACTTTTTCGGTTTTTTCCAGACCTTGGGCCCGAAAGGTATAACAAAGGTTCCAATTATTTTAAGGGTAAAATTTTATCACTTATCTTCCGTATCAGAATTGAAAAATTTTTGATACTTTCCAGCAAAATAGGAGTCGTAACTTCTGTGTCACTTACTAAAATCATGTGTCACTTACTAAAGTCATCTACCAGACTATTTTATGATAATATAGTGTACAGTATATAGTGTGCCCGAAAGGTATAACAAAAGGTTCCATTTATTTTCAGGGTAAAATTTTATCACTTATCTTCCGTATCAGAATTGAAAAATTTTTGATACTTTCCAGCAAAATAGGAGTCGTAGCTTCTGTGTCACTTACCAAAGTCATATGTCACTTACTAAAGTCATCTACCAGACTATTTTATAATAATATAGTGTACAGCATATAGTGTTTAATTTCTTTTAGCCACCACTGTTTTTATACGTACCGAATATTATTTAAGTGAATAATTTTGAAAATTGCATTATTATTGTTTTCGAAGTGAATCTATGACTATATGTATGTTGTATTACCATTTTTGACATGTAAAATATTAAATGGTACTTTTAAACTTGCCACGTACCATATTCGAATATTTCCCGATGGTTTTTGTGTTTTCCACCAATATGCATATTTTGCATTGTATAAAACTATATAATATATCGTTTAATATCGTTATTTTTCGGAATGTGATACCTACTCGAATGAGAAATGTACAATTTGGTTGGTTTAGTCACTTTTTTTGTGTAGATTATTTTTCTAAATGTCGACCAACTGCTGTTGAGAATATATTATGTCTCTAATTTACATATTTCGAAAATTATGAACTCACTGCACAACATTCTACGAAATAAAAATTTTTGTATATCGTTGTAGTAGTTTCATTTAATGATTTATTATTTGTAAAAATTTGTTAAGCGGAGATTCGCCAAGAAAACATTAAAAAAAATCGGTTTTTATTATTATTATTTTTTTTTATACAAATAAATATTTAAAAAAAAAAACTAAATATACAACATTGTTTCTACATGTCTTAAGATTACAAAAAAAAAACTTTTTTAAAAAAAAAAAATTCAAAAATTATCTGAGTATAAATGGCTTTGAAGTCCACACTGCGAAATTTTTCCACCTTGATGGTTCCTTGCGTTCTGCAGACCCCAGTGAACCAAAATCAAACAATCAAGAATTTTCTAGGATCTAAAAAAAAAAAAAAACTAAAAAACCGGCGAGAAATCGCATTTTGATAATAAATTTTCAAAAATCACCGCTTTTTCTCGGCTATAATAAGCCGCCATTTTGAAAATATATTACGGAATCAAAAGATCCTCGAGTTCCTGCCAAAATGACGACATCGAGGAATAATATGCACTTTGATTTATGTCGATATCTCGAATATTTTTTGAGATACACGAGGAACCATGTCAAAAAACGTACTTTCGAGAAAATAGCATTTTTTGTTTTTTTCCGCAGATGAAAACTACTTCCGCAATCGTGGGCACCAATATCCGCCCTTGTTAATGACACTTTTTTCAAAAAATTATAATAACCATAAAAAATAGATAAATATGAATAAAAAAAAATATTTTTGTATTGTTAAATAGTGGTATTAATTGTAAATTTAAATTGAATTATAGTAAAGTGCATGCACTAAAAAGTCCACAAGATTTTTATTTTTCATTTTTTGAAAATAAAATTTTAGGAGAATACTTCTAACACCTTAAGAAACATAATTATGAAGGAAAAAAAATCGATTTCTTTTTTTGTAGCGAATCTCCCCTTAAGGGGAGGTTTACTCGAGAGTCCTTAAAAATTATGTATTTTTCTAGAATTTTTTTCTCAAGAACGGAAGTAAATATCAATTGCAAGGAAAAATATAAAAAAGTGTCCATTTTATAGATAGTGCAGTGTGACGATCTGAAAATCCAATGCCTTGTTGGTGGACATCCTAGCGCCGGTAATAAACCACCGAAATCCAAAAACAAAAAAGATTTATAAAATATATGAAGAGTACCGGCACCTCTACCTATAATATCAATAAATTGCTGAAAGAAAAAAAAATGGCGGATGTTTGAACTTTTGATTATGGTTTTTGTCTTATTTTTCGCTCTTTAAAATAAATTTAAAAATAAAAAAAATATTGAAAGTGTATCGAACTCAGGGAGAGGTGCCGAAGAATTGAATTATCTTTAAAATAAAAAAAGGATCCATCGAATAGTTTTTGAGTTATCGTGTCCACCAGTTCCAAAAATGTTGTTCCGAGATATTATAAAATATATATATAAAGAAACGTATTTTCAAAATTTTATATTTAATACTCATTATTGCGTGAACTTCGTTTTTTGAATTTTTAATTTTTATAGAAAGCTGGATTCGGTTAATATGCAAGAATCTTGTTTTTAAATTATTTTCAGTAAAATCACTTTGGGAACATATTCTACACATAATTTGCTGTCAATTTCGGCAAAAAAAAATCGATTTTATTATCAAATCTCAAGTAAACCTTCCCTTAAATTACTTTCAACAAAATCACTTTGGGAACATATTCTACACATAATTAGCTACCAATTTCTGCAAAAAAATCAATTTTTTTAACGACTCTCAAGTAAACCTCCCCTAAAAAGAACCGAAATTGATATAGAAATTTGGAAAGACTCGCTAACTGTACTTTTGGGTATTACGCTGCACTTCCACCATTAATTTTAGTATAAAAAAACGATATTAATAGCAATTTTTTTGTTACAGGTAAAAACACTTTTTCTACCTCATTCATAATCGGTAAGCCACTTACATCATTAAATTTCTTCTCTATTCTTAGAAATGAGTATTTTCAAACATTTGTATTAACTTCGAAAGAAGAAATTTTAAATTTACAACCATTATAGCTTTTAGCTCTATCGTATACTAGTGAACACAGTTAATTTCAAACAGTTTGATTTGAGTAATTTTGAGTAATACTCAATAAAAAAAACTTCTATACACATGCTTTTTATATGAATTTACTACTATCTAAACATTACAGACAGTATTAACCTAATTTTTTTAGTTTTTGATTTTATTGTTAAAGTTTTTCCCGTTTTTTATTTAGTTTTCCACTAACTCATAAATATGCAACGCGTTTTTATTATTTCCTAGTGTGAAAAAACCTGTGAAAAACGAAATAAATAAACATTACAACTTGTGTTACTGCTATGGAACTTTTAAATTAGATTTTGACTACGTTCAAAAAAATAGAACTGGTTTCACAATATTTATTTAACAATATAAAAATTTTTATAATGATTTATTTATTTATTTCGAACGACAGGATGTACCAGAAATTTTATATTTGTTACTGATTCCAAAATTTTCTCGAAACTTTCATATTTTTTTGAGAGACACTGTACATATACGTATTTGTGTATATGAGCAAGGAAAAAAACACCGACGGGCCCGATAGCGCCCTCTAGTGTTTTGTGTGCCGACATACTGAGTTAGATAAAAAATGAAAATTTGTAAAATGGGAGAAATATCATGGGAATAAATTTATTACGCCAGTCTAAGCGTAGAAAATTGAAGTTATTATTTTGTATTTTATTTTATTTTAAATCTTTCATATAACGTAAAAGCCCCCATTATGGAACGTGATCTAATACTGGAACTGTTTTGTCATTTACATATTTATTTCTTTAATTAAGTAGGGGACATTAAATGCGAGGTGAATTTAAGTTGAAAAACAATCATTCTATTAATAATAATTTTTGTCATCAGACGTTTCTTTCAGAAATAACTTCATTAATATGTAAATGTCAAAACTGTTTTAGTATTGGATCGCGTTCCGCAATGGGGGCTTTTACGTTACATATTATATTTTTTTCCGGTGTTCTCTACCAAAGTTGGTAAAGGGGAACACTTATGGAAGAATCCGTTCGTCCAAGCTTGTTTTCGAGATAATAAATTCATCTTCAGGTAAAACACAATTGAAGGTCTTTTCCGGATCAGGTATGATGAATGCTTACCAGCGAGGAAAATATTCAACTTAATATTTCTTTAGAAAAAAAACCGAATTTGATTAATCGAAAACTGTTACCCACGCACCGGACGTGGTTGCCACTATGATCTAACGGGGGTTCCCAAAGTGCGACGATTTTTTTGCGAACCAGAAACTGTTTTCGAAAATATTTCGTTTAAATTAATTGAATTATTTGAAAAATTTTAAAGCTCTATTTTACCATTTTATTTAATATTTTTTTTTGACTCGGCAAATATTTTTCGACCATTACATGATGATAACAGCTTTCATGCATTTATCATCAACGCCCGTCCCCTTCGTGCCCCCCCCCCCCAAAAAAAAAATATCAAATATATATTTTGATTTATTTAATCCAAACATAAACATTCAAAAAAAAATATTTCATTATATTTTATATTATGAAATCGTATTAAATCAATTGCTGTGTTAAACGAAAATTTAACGACAGTGTAGACGATTATACACGATTCGTGAGAATTCCCCCCCCCCTGCCCCGCGTGTGACTGATCGGATAATATATTTATTTGGCAAACAGATGTTGATTTTTGTCGAAATCATAATAGTTGTCCATATTAGACAGCAATATGACAGATATAACTCTTGTTATATAGTTTTGTTGATATTATGTCTATATGTACAGATTGTTTTTTTTTTGAGAATTGCAATTTTTTAGCCAAGCTTACGTTTTCGATTTATCAATTTATCGGTTTTCCTCGTGTTATATCCAAGAAATCAACCACAACTAGCACAATTCTAAATTACAACAGATGTTTATAATTTAGATATTAGAATATAGAAGTCGCACCCAAGCTTTAGTATTTAGAATAACTAGAAAAAAATTATACAAAATACGAAATTATAACGATTCCGAGAAAAACTAACTTTTATAAACGGTCGCCGTATATACCACTGTCGCAGTATCCTGCATAACATAGCGAATTTCCATTTATAAAATTTAGTTTTTCTCGGAATCAGTTTACATAAAACAATCGTTCAAAAACGGATTTTGTATGATTTTTTCCGCTCTTTGTCACGATGTAAACAAAAATTTTGAATTTTGGGAAATTATTCCAAAAAGCTCGTTTTTTGAGCTTCCAGACGTTGGACGTGTCAGAGAAATATTAGCGGGTAAAAAACCATTAATTTTTTTCCAGATTATTTTAGTTTACATCTTTAGGGCAAATTAAAAAAAAAAATTACTACGATTACTGCTATGCCTTTTGGTCAATAATCACTTTTAAAGATTTTTTGCTTGTCGGTTAAAAAATGTCTCAAAATGTAAGTCTAACAAAGCATTACATAGAAACATAAAGTGATAATTAATCAAATTTATTTTTCCTGTAATCTCCTAACTTTTCTAAACATTTTGATGAAAAAATTATTGCTTTTTGTTAAATATTACAAAAGCTATGGATTTTTTAATATAATAACGTCGCCGAAAGTGATAGCCACGGAAACACCATTTTAACCCTATTGCGCTAAATTTCAAAATTTCATAACTTGAAAACTATTAGAGATATTTTTTTAAAATTTTGTACAGACGATTAGGATGGTTAAATAAACAAATCTAAGGTCATGGGTAACATGACCTGGATGAAGGTCATGTTACTATTTCTAAATTACTAAATCTGAGGTCATAGGTGACATGACCTGGAAGAAGTGTCGTGTAATGACCCTTAAGTAGGTAACTTAAGAGTGTGATTTTGGAAAAAGAAAAAACATTATGACTCAAAAATATGGAAAATACGTGCTGTTGGTACAAAATAAGAACAGTTTTGTATTAAAATAACCCTCGTCATCGGGGTGTAATAAAAATGGCAACTCCCAAAAAGCTCATTCTGTATTTTGTGAATAGATATGATGGCTTTTATTACTATACTGCTCAGTATCAGTATCAATGCTACTAACAAGTACTGATTACATGGAAGGAGTAGTTATTAGGATAGCATGATCAAACAGGATCACTATTAGGAATGTAGGACACATTAATATATGTATATTTATTTGCTGACTATAATATATTATGTAATGAAGTTGTAAGATGGATTAAATTAAGTTTATTTGAAAGTTTTAAATATGCATTTAATTTAGTACGTAAGTAAATGCTTTGAAGCAATGAGTTTATTTAACTATAGAATATCGTTTTTGATTATTAAAAAACTTTCTAGTTTTAAGATGTAATCAAAATTTATATTTGATTAAGTAAATATTAAAAACAAAGTAAACTTTATTGTAAGGATGATCGAAAAATATCTCCTTTATATTCTGCGCTCCTATTACTTTAGAATAAGGTTGCACAACGTCTCGGTTTCTTCGACGCCCGGGGCGTCTAAGGCCTGGGCAAAAATTCAAAGTTTTTTTTTTTTTTTGCTTGTCACTGTATTTTTGTGTAAAAATTTTGGAAAAATTTTTTGTATGTCGTCGCAGGGTCCGTCATGTTTCTTGACGACCCTACCCACAATACAATGACTTTTATCGTTAAAACTGATAGACTCTGGTGGGTTAATCCTATGATTTCTAAAGTGGGGGGTCGCCAAAACTATTTGATGGAGTCGTAGAAACAATTGATTACAGGTTACACATCATTTTCTATATAGACTTTCTATCTATTTCTACATATTTCGGGGATTCTTTGAAATTTTTATCTATAAAAGAGGGTCGTGGACCAAAAAGTTTAGGAACCATTGGCTTAATTGATAATAGACAACATATTTGGCCGGTTTGTGATAAAAATTCATTTGCATTCTCTTTTCAACCTATTTAATTTTAAACATAGAAGAAAGAACACAACATTATTGTAAAGTTAGTTAATTCTCTGGTACACAAAAACATCAATTTGTATTTATAGCATTGCAAATTGATATAGACAAATAAATTACATAATAGAATAAAATTGCAATAAATTCATTTAGAACAATTTTAATTAAATTGGTAACACACGATACCGTTCTACCCCCCGTTCCCGGTCGATTCACCCGCACTCGATCGGAAAAGTGCGAAGATACACGAAAACTGAACACGAATAATAAAATTGAATGAAATCAACGAAGTTTAATAATAGCTGGTGACATGTTTACAACAACGCAGCTTGCAGAAAATGCAATGTAGCAAATGCTTACTTGCGCTGGGAAAATGTCATTAGATAATTAGTTAATGCTCTTGACATATAAGTAATTAAATGAACAAGAATAGAACCGGAAAATATCGAAAACATCGGAGTATTTAATTGAATTTGAGAAAAAAAAAACGTTTCATGTCTGTCGTACATCGTTCAAAAATTTAATTTCCACGGGATTCGATGAAATTCGATATCGAAATTTTTAACTAACATATTGAGATCGACACTTTGAATCCTGATCTTGAATTTGGGCTTGACTCTTATTCGAAAATACTGTTTAAGAGAAGAACTAATTTTGTACATTTTTACATTTTTAGGGTTTCGAAGACATTTTGGAACTTTTATGGTTTTTGGCAAATGTATCAGTTTTAGTGTCCGTAACCCTATGTGTTGGAGGCTTTCCAAAAATTTTTTTATACCAACATTATGTGATAAATTTTTAGAGTTTTGCATTTTTTCTTGGTTTTATTCGCTCTACAAAAATTTGACATTCTTAGGCGTCTTAACGCAAATGGACTTGATCAGACTAATATTTCCTTGCTACCACCATTACCATGTGAAGGTGATGATGATTACCAATTCGATATAAAATATAATATAGTTTAACATCTGTTTTTAAAGCTTTTTGTCTATAACAGACGCCACTCACATCATTATTTCTATGATATAAGCGAAAGGTAATGAAAGTGGTGCAGGACTCTAGGATTTGATAGATCTACGGTCTACAGTCGACTTTTTTCAAGAAATTATGCCGCGACAGTCTTCTGGAATTGTAATGGGATACTACAGGAAACCTTCACGGGCATAGTCGACGGCAGAATTCGAACTGTCGATCTACCTACCAGTCGATAATTACCAGTGTTTAAGCTTACTCGACACGAGTTCTATATACAGGGTGTAAAACAAATAACTTTCGTCCTTTTGTGGAGTAACTCATTGCACCCTGTAAACACTAAAACCGCAGGAATTTTTTCGGAATTAACGTCACCCCTCAAAAGGATAAGAGTTATTTCCCTTGCACCCTGTATATATATATATATATATATATATATATATATATATATATACAGGGTGCAAAGGAAATAACTCTTATTCTTTTGAGGGATGACGCGACTGTTAATTCCGAAAAAGTTCCTGCGGTTTTAGTGTCTACAAGGTGCTATGAGTCACCCCACAAAAGGACGAAAGTTATTTGTTTTACACCCTGTATAAGAAACTACATATTTGTAAATAATAAACTTGAATAGCTAGACCCGAAACTTGAACAGCGAAATGAGTGGGCAGTAAAAATGAGCACTACCATTTCCTTACAGTCACTGAATAAGTAGATCACCCCCCCCCCCCTCCACCCTGTATTATTTACAAAATTTCAATTTGAAGAAAGTTGGATGAATTCAGCGTATCGTATTATATTTTCCTTATACTAGTAAATGTACTGATGCATTATAATCAATGAATGCATTTTATTTTATATAAGTAAGTATCTTTGGTGTATATGATGTATATACATGAGTATTGTCTTTGTACATTTGTATGCATATATAAAACTTTAAATGCGGAACAATTCAATATTGCCATAGATATTATGAATATTGTCGAAAATATATCCTAGAAGTTTCGCAAGTTGTTCTATAAATGTATCTACGTGCATAGTTTATGAACAACTCTCTGACAACTGCAATAACTATAATATATTTTATTACTGCTATGTTATAGATATTAAATATGGGGTCATATTGGGTAGGAATACATCATAAAGGGCATTTCTTCGATGTTTTCGGTAATAAAACTTGTGGATATAACGTAAAAGCCCCTATACTGGAACACTATTTTTAGGTGTGTATTTAAACTGGCTTAGAAAAATTAATAAATAAATTAATCACCCATTTTTTTTCTTAATCAGCATGAAAGCAAGTTTTGTTAATCCAATGAATATGTTTTTAAAAAAATACAACCAAAAATTTGTATTTATTAATGTTTTTCTTTTACAAACTGTAAGTACACTTATCGGAACACTAGAACACCAGAAATTCGGAATGTATTTGGTTTAAATATTCGATGTAATTCGATGTAAATAAACCATCAAAATACTGTATTTTCTACAGATAAGGTTTCGCCATCTAGTGATCTTGTAAAAAAGGACAGTGGAATTTATTTTAGTTGAGTTCTAAAACTAATATGTCAAAATGGCGACAATTTTTCATTCATAATAAAATTTTGGAATCTCAAATCAATATTTTAACTCTTGAAAATTTTTATTATTTTTAGATTTTGGAAATAAAAAAAAATATTGTGAGAACAGTAAACCTACGTTTACCCTATTACTTATTGAATTTGATCAATATAAGATAAGATATTTGGTATGTGGAAGCTTGAAACGAGTCTTTCAAAAGCAATTGTTACACAAAATATTCAATATTAAAGTTGTTTAATATCTTGAATATTTAAAATCAAATTCCTTTTTTTTTCTTCTTTCATGCAAAGAATTCTATGAATTATAATTTTGTTACGTTTCTAGGCATAGCAATTTCAGTATTCGGATTATTTTTGTTATTATGTTTTTGACAGACATTTTTCAAAAGATATTTATTTAATTATATTCTTCAAGTGAAAAATTAATTTTTTATGGAAAATAAATTATTTTTATTTTGTAATTTTTTTTTATAAAATTTTTTTTTTACCTCTTTTAACCATCTTAAATTTATGACTTACCCCAGCCCAACACCAAACTACCGTTTCTGTTTTGTTTTTTATGAAGTAATTTTTATATTTTTTTAAATTTTTTTTTTTTTTTGATTGGTTTTCATTTTTTTTTTATTTTTGTTAAAAATTGGAAACGTGGTACTCGAAATTTCGTGATTTTGAATGCAGAAATTGGAAATTCATTCCTAATTATATCAGTAAAATTACACTAAATTGTTATTACGAAATCACTCCAATAACGGGTATTTAGAAAATGCTAAAATTTTACCCTGATGACGTCATTGAGTATATTTAATCAATGTTTTACTACAAATGTTATAATTTTGGTCACAGACATATAAAGTTTAAAACTTTTGATCGGTTTTTTGGTGCCCTTCTTTTCATTTTTGATAAGATTGGCAGCGATGGAATTGACAAAAATTTCATTACCAAACAGAATTTTTAAATTCAAAAAAAAAAAAAACATCAAAGACATTTAAATCTTTGAACAAAGAACTCGTTTTGAACAGGGGGGTAACTGCAATGGAGTAGTCGTTTCAGGACGCATTACAATATAGGGCGCACCAGGGAAACATGTAAAAAGGGGTAGGAAATAATTTTTGATTGGGGAGTGCTTTTTTTTACTCATCAGGTATATTTTTGAGGAAAAGTAGAGTTGAAATCGCTCCAGGGTGCAAAAATTGTAGTTACGCCACTGGTTTTGAGAGTAGATATTATCTCTTAAATAAATTTTATTTTCATTGATTTAAGAAAAATATCTTTTCTTTATTTAAGTGCGTACACATACAAAATTATCTACCTTGAAAATAAAATTATATTACAAAACTTCATTAGTTTTACGTAACTCGACATTCTGCAGTTGTTCAAATTTCTAGTAGAATCCAATTCAATTTTTTTTCCACATTCCTTAAACTAGTAAAATAAACAATAAAATAAAACAAAAGAGTATAAATTAAAAAAAAAATATGAACGTCGAATACAAAAAAAAAAAAAAATTAAGTATAAATAAATAAATAAAGAAAGAAAAACAATTTTTATTTTCTTCTTTTGTTTATTTACTCGTGTTTTGTTTCTGTTTCGTTAAATATAATCCGTTTCTGTTTGTAAATGGGTGAAGCAACAGTAAATGTTGTTTACGAAGGTAAAAATTTAGGTAATTATAATAAAATAACAACTTTATCTTAATGTTAATTAAGAAGTAGTTCAAGTGGAATTTTTCGTATAATGTTCTCTTATTGTTAGTTATTTTGTGAAATTTTCAAAAAAAGAAAACACATTTAAATAAACTAAACACAAAATCTCTACGTGTTTAAAAGTTACATGTACCTAAAATATTAATTGGGTCAAATTTTGTGGAAAAGATTTAACAAAAAACTTTTTTTTAAAAAAAAAAAAGTTTTACAATGTTAAACTAACTTTTCACAATAATCATGTTTATTTCCAATTTTGTACAGAACCCTCGGTACGCGAGTCAGACTTGCACTTGACCAAAGTTGTTTTTAAGCAAATATGTAAATATGTACGTAAAGTTTGCTTATCGCTGTATTAGAGGCCAGGTATATTTTCAATTTACCTAAATAATCAGATTCTATTCACTATCAAAATTTATTTTAACTCAAACTTCACAATTTACAAACAAAAAAAAATTTTTCTTATTTTTGCTATCTCATTTGCAATCTTATTCCTTTCTTTTTGTAGGTTCACCAAACGTTGCGACCCTTTTTTATTTTTATTTTTTTTTTTTTGGAAAATATTCCATTACGCAAAGATCAAAAGGTTTTGTTTGTTCATATTTCTCTTTCTTTTTTTTTTTTTTTGAAACACAAAACGGGAAGAAAGTTTTTTAGAATCATCATTTTTGTGTACTGCTGCTACCTTTGTGATATGTTTTCTTTAAGACATAAAACTTAATCAGTGAAAATTTTCTTTGTGGATATTTGGTTGTAGTCCTATGTCGATATTAGGTAGATAAAATATTCAATTCAGTTTTGATAGAATATCACTCTGGTAAAATTTGAATTGAAGGAAATAAGGAAAAATTATTGCTGATATAAAAATTTTTGAAATAATTTGAAAAACCAAGGTAAAGCAATTTTGCTTAGCTTGAGAAAATTAAGGTAGTTGGTCGATAAGATGATTTTTTCAAAGAATTTTAATGAAACTTCTCTAGATATTTATTTAATTCAATACCAATAATACGAGTCTGTTCCGATTAAAATTTACTTCCCCAATTTTAAGAAAAACGATTTCAAAGCTTTGTAATTTTAACACGGGCTCTTATGGGAAAACTCACGATCTTTTTTTTTTTAATAGAATGAAAACGTGTCAAATGAATTTGATAAAAATTTAATATGTTATAAAATACAAAGTTACAAACCATATTTAATAAGATGTAAAAATTATTCACTACGCCGTTTTCGAAATATAATTTATAAACATCATTTTACAGCGTTTTTACAACGCTTTTTCAACAATGCTTTTAAATTGCTACAACACAAGCGCGCGAAAATTAAAAAAAAATAGTGGGATACAAATATAATAACTGGCGAATATTAATACATTATTGAATTTTTGATAAAAGAAAAATTTGTGGACTAAGTTATACTTTTGTACCTATCTCGGAGCAAGTACGTTAAGGTCACAGAATCCAAATTAAAAATTTCACATGATAACTCCAAAGAAACATTTTAAAAGTTAGATCTGGACGTAGAAATAGTAGCCTTGAAAATATAAAAAGGTTCCATCTATTTAATTTTGTTAGATTGTATGCAAAACATTTTAAAATATTATATTATTCATATTTATTTCAATTTTACGTGATGGTTATATAAAACATTAGGACGAAGAAACCCGCGTCTCCGTAATAACACACACTCAAATAAAATTATCTATTCTGGTGCTTAATGCAAATGAATATTCAGTGCTTCGGAGGTGACCTAAATTTTGTACTTGCCATATATACAGGGTGTACCTTTTTTCCATGATCGAAACTACAAGAAGTTGAAATTGTACAGAAAGAAAAATGTAAATTTTTTGGACACCAGCGGGTGTGGTAGAAATTATGGAAAAAACTCGAGAAACTTCACAATATAAATATTAAGGATGTTTGGGAGGTACAATCGGAGATAAAAGTACATGAAATTAGAAATTCGTGAATAATTGCGTTGTATAACAAACTATGAGGCAAATAAATAGTTATCTTTGTTAAATAATAGCTATCACTACAACTGATTGTACAATACATCAAACTATAGCTCTCAGCTGACTACAAGAGCTGAGTACATTCTGAGGATTTTTCGGAGAATTTCAAAATGCTACGAGACGATTGAAAATTTAGTAGAATGTTCCTTATTAAATACTAAGGCCCCTGTGAAAATTTCAAACCAATTCACTAAGCCGTTAAAAAGTTATTAAAAAAAAAAAAAAAAAAAAAAAAAAAAAAAAAACAAAAAAAAAAAAAAAAACGAACAACAAACTAATTTTACACGTACTCTTATGGAAATTCGAAAACAGAACAGATTAAATAACTTTTTAACGGCTTAGTGAATCGGTTTAAAATTTTCACAGGGGCCTTAGTATTTAATGAGGAACATTCTACTAAATTTTCAATCGTCTCGTAGCATTTTGAAATTTTCCGAAAAATCCTCAGAATGTACTCAGCTCTTGTAGTCAGCTGAGAGCTATATTTTGATGTATTGTACAATCAGTTGTAGTGATAACTATTATTTAACAAAGATAACTATTTATTTACCTCATAGTTTGTTATACAACGCAATTATTCACCAATTTCTAATTTCATGTACTTTTATCTCCGATTGTACCTCCCAAACATTCTTAATTTAAAAAAATCCAGTATTATGTAGATATAATTTCAAAAAAAAGAAATATAAATATGACTCAACAAGCCGTCAAAAACTCAAAACTATATAAATAGAAGAAGAAATAAAAAAAAAACAAAACAGAGATATGATGGTGTTGACTGAACATAGTTGATACACGTGACAAAAAAACAAACGAAGATTATACGCGAGAATTATCAATAAATATCAGTATAATCGTTTAAAAGTTGTTGAGAGTTTTGCTTATAACTTTCTAGTATTTCTAAACCGGTGTTTTATTTATTGTTAGCAAATATAGAAGCTAACAATTTACAATGCATCTGTAATGGGTACCATCAAAAAAAAACATCCTGTATAAGGTATTGTTAAGAATGCATATTTTGTCTTCTGCATATGAATTGGTGAGATATATCGTTATAGGTTTGTCGTATAAGTTTTTTTTTCTTATATGTATGTATAATCTTTATTCCCGCTAGATATCAGTGACACACTTTTTTTTCTATATTTTGGCCCCAAAACTTGTGTGTATGTGACAGTTTTGCTAAATAATCAGAAGAAGAATTGAAAGTTATTTAAATATTATAAAAGAGAGTATTTTTATGAAAATTGTATATTTCTGTTGTTTTGTTTGCATTGTTTCATTAAAGTATTAAAATGGAAATTGTAATTAGTTCAGTGTGTTGATAAATTTAATTTCCGCAGACTTTGGTTTTTCTAGAATATATAATTCAACTTTTCCACAAACTAAAAAGTTTTCCTTTAATATAATAATTGTTTTTCTGCAGTTGTTATGTGGTTTTAAATTTGATAGAATATTTTTTTTTTTTTGCTTTAGTGTCTAGAGCGAAAAAGGATTTTTCTGTCCAAGGAATCTTGTAAATTTTTTTGCGAAATTCTGAACGGAATGTGAGCTATTACAGCAGGTATCATGATGAAACTTGTGCCGGAGACTGTAAGAGACACTTGTTTTAAGGTCTCTAGAACCCAAAAATGACACACTAAAATTTCTATTTTTATGAAATTTGGTGAAAACCATCTAGAAATCCCAAATTTTTGAACAGTCTTCAGCTAGACATGTGCCGATTGCCAGAATTGGATATTTTGGGTCTTTTTCGTTTGGCCAAAATATGAATTTCTTGCTAAAATTTACCAAAATTCAAAAATTATTCGATTTTTTTTTTTTTACATTATGGCAAACTTCTCACTTATCAGTTGAATCATAGCCACGGCTTAGAGTTTTTAGCTTATATATTCTGATACGAAATTTAAACACATTTTGAATTCCAGACTATTTTCTAATATAAAGATTTTTTCGTAGATATATAATATGCAAGAATAACATCCTGTCTGGGTTTTATTCACCTTGATTCTAAATTATTACTTACCGTATATTTGTATGCATAGACGGAGATATACAATTGGTTGAAAAAGAAGTAGAAGAGGACAGAATGAAAACAGTACTACCAACTGTAGCAGCAGCTATGAACCAGCAAGCAAACACACAGTGAAAAAATTTGTGTTAAAATTAACACAAATCACATGTCCAGAACGGTCCACTCAATTTTTTGTGTTATTTTAAAACACAAAGCATATGTGTCAAAATCTATACACAAGATTTGTGTCAATGATTTAACACACAAGAGGACATAGATTTTGTGTTAATTTTTCAAATTTATCCGAGTTAGTTATTAAACTTTTTTATTCAATATTTTAATTCCACTGAAGCTTAAGATATTTGAAAGTCATCAAAAATTATAACGATTTTGTCTATATTTCATTATAAATGAGACTCAAAGAACGCAAAGTAAGTCAGTTCTTTGTAACAATTCTTACTTGTGTCCATATATATCTACGAAAATATATTTAATAAAAAAGATGAGAGTAGTTCTTATTGTTAAACAAAACCGAAAAACTGTAAGTTTTTTTCAGTTATTGACGAATATAGTTTTATTAAACGTTTAGAAATGAAACAATTTTCTTACATTTTAAGGTTATTTTGTTACAGATTCAGTTACAAAAAATCATGTAAGCTTACTTACATGTAAGATTGTATATTATATAATACAATCTCAAATAAGCTTACATGATTTTTTTTTAACTGAATCTGTAACAAAATAACCTTAAAATGTAAGAAAATTGTTTCATTTTTAAACCTTTAATAAAACTATATTCGTCAATAACTGAAAAGACTTACAATTTTTCGGTATTGTTTAATAATAAGAACTACTCTCATCTTTTTTATTATATATATTTTGGTAGATATGTATTCTAATCTTATAACATTCTTTTGCTCTACACAAATATTATGTTACTTCTTTGTTGCTCAAAACAGTTAAATATTTTTTATTCTGTTAAATCGAAATTTGTGTTAATATTTTCATTTAACACAAACACGAAATGTTACATTAACGCAGGCTTGTGTTACTTATTTAACACAAAAATTTTAACCACTGGTTTTTTCTTTTTTACGTAGAACACAAATTTTTTTACTGTGCAGTGCTACCAACAATATTATGTATTTTAAAATTCATTTGACACATTTCACTCTGGTATGGCATTAACCATTGTAGAGGTATATTTTATGTGGAAAAATGTGTATATAAATTTACTATAATATAATATTTTCCTTAGGAAAAATGCTCCTCACATGCATATACATATATGTAGCTACAGTACGTAGTCAAAAATGACTACGACGTACGTTGTTTCATCAAATCCTTTAATGCCACTCATTCGTTCAATATGGATAAAATTACAAAATTGAGAACTCTAAACGTGGAAGTACAGAGATCAAAATGAAAAGTTTATTACCAAAACTCAATTTTCACCAACATGTCGATTGGAAGACCATCCAAGGTGCTACAGAGATTTTATACTATTTTCAAGAAAAGATTTGTGTGTGTGAACATTTTTTCCTGCACGGTATCTCACGAATGGAGTACCATTTGGAGTGTACTTACGTTAAATTTGCTGAAATTCGATCAGAGCAAGAATGGCGGACCCTGGGAATGAATTACATTTTTTTAAAACTCTTATCCAAAAATGTAAGTGACGAGCAAATAAAGTTTTTCTACTTTTCCCCGGGTCCCCTACCAATAGCTACAGGCCCCCTATTCAAGCCCGGGCCCTGGGGCTGCAACCGCGGCTACCTTACCGGTTCACGTCGGGCCTGAATTTGATCCAGGCGTGTTTTTTTTTTTTCTGTCCAAATATAATGATTGCAAAAAAATTTTTTTTTAATTTTACTCCAATTTTTTTTTCAAAATACTGTAGAGACGATTGTTTGAACTTCAGGGGTCCCAGCAGATTTGCCATTTTAGAAGATATTCATCAAAATATCTTTGAAGTGATGTGATATTTAAGTACAGTCTCAGGATTTTTTAGTCCAAAAAAACGTCTACACATTGAGACTTTCCTGTATGAGAAAATCATTTTTTTCATCTAGACCTTTGTAAACGAGGCTACCTCGTCCGATACCTCTATATAAGGGAGAGGTGACATAAACAAACCGTGGGACTTTGAGCTCAAAGTCCCCTTTATCTAGGTTAAGCTAAAAACTAAAAGTCAGTCCATTAATTGGGTTTTAGAATCGTTCAGCAAGTTTCAATGATATATGTTTTCAATAATTCGTATATACTATTAGGTACTAATCTATGAGATATTGTGATAATAACGCATTTATCATCAATAATTTTCTTAATACAACTTTTCTTTAAGGTAATTGGTCGATAATACGATTTTTTCAAAGGATTTTAACGAAACTTCTCTAGATATTGATTTAATTCAGTATCAATTATACAAGCCCTTACTGAAAAAAAAAACTGACTACTCCAATTTTGGGAAAAACGATTTCAAAGTTTTGTAATTTTAACACGGACTCTTATGGGAAAACTCAATTTTTTTTTTGAATAAAATGAAAACGTCCCAAAGGAATTTGATAAAAATTTAATATATTATAAAATACAAAGTTACAGATCATATTTAATAAGAAAATCAAAAAACATCATTTTACGTTTTTACGATGCTTTTTCAACAATGCTTTTATATTGTTACAACATAAGCGCGCGGAAATAAAAAACAAGTGGTATACAAATATAATAACTGAAGAATATTAATACATTATTTAATTTTTAATAGAAGAAAACTTTTTCGTTGAGATATACTTTTGTACCTGACTGTCTCAGAGCAACTATGTGAAAACTAATTTTTGACTATGCAGTGTAACACTTCAAAATATGTACAGACATTTATAATGCTCATCGCATTTTTCCTCGTGGTAATATCGTATGTAAGTATTTATTTATATATTTTGTCTTCGCATGACATAAAGATAACTCAAGTGACTTGGTGTCAGATCTCAGGGTTCCTTGCGGATTTCAACATACCATATGTAGTATATTTCTTTACACATAAATATACTGTGATTGTGTTAGCTTAACTGTCGCTTGGATATGCGCAGACCGAGAGACAGACAGACACACTACAGGCAGCGTATGAGAATGTGTCAAATATTTCCCCCTAGTGGTGTCACACACAACACAACGCAATGTTCGGATATTATGTACAGGAAAACCTGTTTTTTTACTGTTTAAAAGAAAAAAAAAGTTTATCAATAAGGAAAAAATAAGAAGTTTTCTTTATATATGTATATATTGCAATTTTTTCAATAATATAAAATGTTTTCATGTGTAAATTAATTCTTTATCTTGCTTAGCAAAGTCTTGATTAGTAGTTATATGGTGCCGATCCACCTTCGAATAAGAGGTTTCACTGTATACCTACATGTTAGAATAGGCAGGCTGGATTATGGATCTTATATGCTTAAAATAAAATAGATTTATTTATCTTAGAAAAGTAAATCGAAAATGAAATTCGAGATATTTGAAGAAATTTATGAAATTAAATTTCTTAGAAACTGGGAATTATCTATCTAAACATTCCTAGACTAGAAATGGAAAACAAATAACAAATAAAACATTTGAGTAACTGTTAACAAACAAATAAGACACGATCAAGGGGCCACTTAAGTGTTAAAATTAAGGGGAACATCTCTAAATTTTATGATATAAAAGAAGTTATTACAAAATGTTCATTTTAACAGCACTCTAATTTTCTTCGAGTGATTATCTAACTCTCTAATGAGTTTGACTGAGTTTCCTCTTAAATATTTTCGCAGTATACAATTTCTTAACCTTGCAGAAATTTCCAACCGAATTTAATTTATGGACAAACATGATTTTGTTAAATTATTATATATTAAGTAAACAGTATTTGTTGTAACAAATAAAACAAATGTTTGAATTAAACTTTCTATTTATTTCATTGGGTAACACAAATTAGTTTATTTAACACTATAATACAATGTTGTTATAAAATTAGATTGCACTGAACTCTATCGGTACCTATTTAAAGTTGCTACCTGCAGTGTGATCGTGCATCGCACACCATTATGGACACTACGTGACCAGATTAGGAATTAATCGTATACCTACCGTCTAATTTAATTTACTGACTTGCAAATTGTAATACTTACATATACATATAGGGCTTGTATACAGGGTGTAAAACAAATAACTCTCGTCCTTTTGTGGGGTGAATCATAGCACCTTGTAGACACTAAAACCGCAGGAATTTTTTCGGAATTAACAGTCGCGTCACCCCTCAAGAGGATAAGAATTATTTTCCTTACACCCTATATATATATATATATATATATATATATATATATATATATATATATATATATATATATAGGGTGTAAGGGAAATAACTCTTATCCTTTTGAGGGGACTGTTAATTCCGAAAAAATTCCTACGGTTTTAGTGTCTACAAGGTGCTATGAGTAACCCCTCAAAAGGTGGTTACTTATTTCTCTGACACCCTGTATATATTGGACATGGCTATAGTGAGTTACTGTAGGATGTATTTTTAGCTGCAGTCGTGTCAAGTCGAAGCAATAATTTCGAAACTCGTATAATTCCGTAATATTCGTCCTGCCTCGCCTAATTCCTTCATTTTTCGACGTAGATACATTAAATTTTTGTAACATACTTGCCGCTAGAAATGTAGGGCCAAATTGATATGCCAGACAAAAAAAAAAACTTTTCTTCCGGTTTTGAGGCACATCCCGTATAGAAAGTGGGGATGAAATTTTTTAGGTATTATTTTAGCGAATGTTTGAACGAAAAATTGTCGCTACTATGGCCTCTGTCATGGTGAGTTTTGAAATCGGAACTATGATAGAAATTTATTTTGAGAAGATATATTAGTACCATAATTTGGTGAAAACGTTGAAAGTACAAAAATCTTGGAGACACGTTTAATGCCAGGAACCCCCCCCCCCCACAACCAAAAAATGAATTTTTCCGATTTTTTTACACCATGGCAAAGAGTGGCAAAAATCTGCACATAAGATACATTTTTTATTTCGGTTTCCGTTTGGTTAGATAAAATTTTGACGGTGTTATTTTACAAAAGTGTTGAAATAAGCCCGAATATTTGCGTCAATTTATTAAAATTGAAAAAAAATCATGCATGATTTTTTGACAAAAAATTTTCTCAATTCAGACCAAATTCTTTTTCGAGAGAATAATCAAAGAAAAATAAAAATAGAAAAAAAAATAGTTTGAAAGACGGAAAAATAAATCGAAAAAATTTCCATTAAATAAAAAACAATACATTATTACTTTTCTCATACATATATTTAGGGATATCATTGCATTTTATATACCACCTCACATATGAAGAGGAAACCTTTTGAGCCAACGAAAATTTGATTTCAATTCCCATTGGGAATACACGTACGTTCGTATCCTTCCCTCCTATATCCCCCCCCCCTCCCGGCCGGTTTTTGAAGGGAAATGTAAGTAACAGTATCTCACTTTGTGTTTGTGTCGCTGTCACTTATTTTTATGTTTAGGATTTCGACTACTACAACGTTAAGTGACATAACTATGTCTCTCTATTACACACACATACACGATACTTGTGTATCTGGTGTCTTTGTTTAAACATGACATGTCATTTTAAATTTAACCAACGTTATAATATATTTGTATTGTATCTATTTATTGGTACAAACGAGTATAGAAATTAGAATAATATATTTGTTTTTAAATGATACTTTTCGTTATCGAAAATTTTTGATCATAAATATCTAAAACTATTACATTTTAGGTATGAAATATTATGAAAAAAACGTGGCACTTACTAAATCAGAAATGAAAATTTGATGTCCTTATCTTCTTTGTAGGTTTTGGACGTCTATTCCAAAAAATATACCATATTGCGAAAATTGTCGAATTCGTATTTAATAGTCAAATATACTGCGTTGTCTAACAATTTCCTTTACCTCTTCTCTGTCTGTTACACGTAATTTCCTAACAGAAAATTCACTCCCCCCCCGCCTGTATATATACTGCGTGCTGGATAATCCTTCAACCTCTTCAAAGCGGGCAAAAAAAAAGCTTAACGACTTTGTTGTCACACTGACTGAAAGAGATTTTGTTTATATCCTTTATTTATAAAATATGTATATGACACATCTAGATAAGCTTAGGCGTTTTGTATTGGTATGTTTTATGTACAAAAATTTGCTGTTTCGATATGTGCGTGCGTAAAAATTTCTTGTCTATCAGAAGGTATACGATAACATTTCATGTGTATGGATGTCGTTAACTCGCTCTTAAGCGTTCATAATTCCAAAATCAAACACGACTTTTTTCGTAATTTATTTTACGTTAGTATAAAAATATCTACTTTTTTGTGAATTTTTTTTCTTATACAGGGTGGAAAGTATATAATAGTAAACAGTGGGTGGTAGATCTCACCCATGTAATTAATTTTTGCCAAAGAGTTTGAACCAGAAGTGTTTTTTAACAGAGAAAATTTGATACTAAATATGGGTCAAAAAGAGGCCCTTAACATTTTTTTTTTTAATCCGGCTCTAACCATCTTATTTTTTAAAATAAATTTTCTGTTTGCTTAAAAAGGTAACATACAATCAGGTGTCGGATTTCTTTCGGATCAGACAGTTTCGTCTTTAGCATATGCAGGCATACATATTGCACTCAATGTGACTAAAAGTTCAAAATATTTTCATAAAAACAAGGTACACAAGTTACATACACACGCATACATATGTGTATCAAAATATTATTTATGCGTATTTTATGTAAACATCCTTTTTTTTCTTTTATTTATTATCTGCACAATTGAAAAGTGTCACTGTAATTTTAATTGACTATCAAAAGTATTTTTGTTTGTATTATGTACGTATGTGATTTATGTGACATGTCATTTAAGTTATATAAATTCTTCTTTTTTTATTGTTTTCAATTTTGAGAGATAGAAGTATAGTTACTTGTTAAAAATTTGTTTTTCAATAATAAAAAATCTTATTAAATACGTACGTCTTAGCTATTATAGTAGACGGTCTAAATATTCAACAACTTTTACAAAGAATTTTTCCGATTTTTTGAATTTTCTTACTTTCGTCAAATAAAAAATGCTGTTAGTATTCTAAATGATGAAAATTTTATTCTTGATCAATTATATTCATTCAAATGTGCATAATTTAATGTAATTTAGTTGCAAAATTTTATTGAAATAAGTACGGTCCTGACCTGTCCGAAGAAACCCGGTACCTACATTCAATAAATATTAACTAGAAGTAAATATGTTTATAAAATTTTATTGAATTTTTGTTAACAAAATAATTTTGTACTTTCGGTACTAAAAAGGTGTATGCATAATTTAATCACGCCCTAGTAATTTACTTAGAAAATTTTGAAACATTGTGCATCTAGTTCAATTGAAATTTTCTCAAACTGTCAATTCCGAAAAAATTCCTGTGGTTTTAGTGTCTACAGGGTACTATGAGCCATCCCTGTAAACGACGAGAGTTATTTACTTTCCACCCTGTATACTTAGAAGTATAGATTTTTAACACCTTAACGGTCATTGACGTCATACGACGTCAAATAAAACTAAATTTTACTAAAATGTTAATCAACCATTAAACTTGAATGGCCAGTTTGTCCCGATTTAAAACACATACATAGATATATACATGTTCTTTTTAATGACGCGATAAATGTGACCGAGTTTTTCCAATCGGAAAACTTATCATAAACATTCACGAAAGATAAAACTATATCTACAGAGTTTTTCTTTCGCGGAAATGATGGCATACACATTCAATTATAACAATAAATAAGAAAAAAAAAATAAACATTTTGTCGTATCATATAAAAGTTTCGTTTCAAAATAAAATTACACGATTTTCCATCTTCCCGATACATTTTTGTAGCAACTACTTACTGTGTGATGTGCGCAATAACTTTGAGAAAGTATTTCTTTAGCTCAAACTTTTTTATTAACAATTCCCGAGGAAATATTATATGTACACATAATAACATTATACGTATATAGAGTAATGTATATTATATGTACACATAATAACATTATATCCAGTAATGTATAATAGAATTAAAACAAGTTAAAACAAGAAACTAGGTTTCACTGATTAACGGTTGGAAGGAGAGGGGGGTCAAAAAGTTTTTTGTAACTTAAAGAAAAAATTATAAAATAAATGCTCATGTTATCTAAGCTTCTATGGTGGTTCTTTTTTTTGAAATAGTAGCTCTAGAAGATGTTAGAAAAGCTTAGTATTTGATTTTAGGACACGATTGTCTATGTAAAATTAGATTTTTTCTTTCGTACGGCAATCATTTGGTTAATTTTGGACTTTTTGGAAGTTATTGGCATAACTTCCAAACAAGTATCATGTATTTTATTGAAAAATTTTTAAATCTACACCAATCGGATACTTTTTTTGGACAGTTAAGTTGCATTTTCCGATAATTTTTTTTTCTTTTTTTTTTTTTTGGTAGAAAAACAGAAAATAAGTTCCGCAAACTTTATGATCAGCTTTCGTGTAGTCCGACCTCAGTTCTTGTCCATGAGAATCTACTTTTTCGTACTATATTAATATATTTTCGTTCTTTACTGTAGTCACATCTCTTCAGAACGTGTAATAAGTTCCCAGGACATTTTTTTGGCAGTTCTGTGTCTAATAAATATGTGATAAAAATCCAGAAAAAAAAACAATTAGTAAATTCCAAAAACCTTTTTAATCGACTTTCGTGTAGTCCCATCTCACTTCTTGATCCTGAGAATTGGTTTTCTGGCACTGTGTTTATATAATTTTTTCTATTACTGTAGTCACATGTCATCGTAATACATAAAATTTCGTGGATATGTTTAACGTTTGAACATGAAAAATTTTAACAAAGGAATTTTTAAAATAGTTTCGATCTAGACTTGAGCTATCATCTATCTCGACACAAACTACAATTTCGAATTCCAACGTATTGAATAAAATGTATCATGATTATAGGGGCGGGGAGTACAAGAGGATGGTGGAAAGAGCAGGGAATTTAACATTTTTTTCGTCGGTGTTTTGCGAAAAATTCCTTTTGTATCAAATATTGGTATGAAATTGTTAAAGCTTTTATAGTTTTTTTGTCGAGAATTTGTATAAACACTTGTGTTTAAGGGGTAATATCACCTTAAGTTTATTTAGAAAGAATGAAAGAATTTATTTATATTGCATTGGATACACATAAAGAAAAAAATTGGTACCTCTTGCAATATGACCTCGTGCATTTTTGAACACAGTATGATATTACCCCTTAATGTACATTCATGGTTATAACAGGAGAGTGAATTCTAAGGTTTTCCATTGAATATTTTATTTATTTTTTCATTTAGAATTTAATTGTTTGGGCAAAAATAAGCAAAAAGCGAAAAACATTTTTTTTCGAATTCGTTTTGAATTGTTTCAAACGAAAAGCCATTTCTATCAAATATTTTTTTAATAAAATGTAATTTTTGAAAGGATTCCTTCATACTGTGTTTTTCTTTTTTCGTTTTTTTAAAGTGAAAATTTCTACAGCGAGTATATTTTATGAAAAAATAAAAAAATATAATATCGAATTTTCGAATTTTCAATCTTTTGTCACGTTTTAATTCCATATCAAGCAATGTAGACGAAAAACTTTTTGCCTAATAAGGTGAATTAACAATTTTTTTCTCTTATAAGATATCCTGTTACAGCAACCTATTAAAATTCCCTCATTTTCGTTAATGGAACGCAAAATACGGTTAACAGTTATGTATGGTCGTTTAGGCTAATTGAATGAGCCCCAGAACGTAAAGAAGTTTTCCCCAACAACTGATTTACTTAATTCAAATCGAAAGAGAGAATTATAATGTCTTTCAAAAATTAAATCCCATTTACGTTAAATACGCAACAAATAATGAGCCCCCCCCCAATATACTCGCAAACTTTTAACGATAACGATACAACAGACGTGGGTATTCAATTGCTTGCTGGCACAGCACGTAAGCCTTATTAGGGGGTGAATGAGGCATACGCAAGGGTGAGGGGGAATCAACAAAAACAGTGGCAAGTCAACACAGACACGCCAGGCGAGGATTAAATCTAAATCAATATTATTTTAAAAATATAAAACTGAAAATACAGTTGAGCTATTTAGTAATTTTTTTTAAAAAACAGGTCCGAGATCGGTGTAGACGGTACGACCGTACCAGACCCAGCACCCTCAAAATTTATCATCGAATTATTCGTTGTATGAATTTTGAATATTTGCGTAAAAATATATTACTTCGGACCGATCGGATCGTTAAAGTCAAAAGTAGTAAGGTGACAGCGATTCTGCACCAAAAAATTTACACGAAAAAATATTCGTACAAATAGTTTATTTTCAAATTATTATGTTATATTGTACGAAATTTGTTTTCAGTATGCCGCAAGTGAACTTTGCATCAGACCTCGCTTTTCGTCGGGCCCAACCCTACTATAAAGGTTTCCCTAATGTGATTTCAAAAAGACTGATAAGACTTTTATCATTACGACAGAGTCTTCTATAGAAAAAAACTGTCCTAAAATGGCATTATGTCTCAATAATCGAGTTTTTCGGAAAATAGTTTGATTACATCAGCGGTCACCGTCTGTCAGTATAATTTCAAAAGCAGTTTCATTCTTAAAAATAAAAAAAAAAACGCCCCGATATTACCGTCATATGTGGAAAAAAGATACGTGTCCATTATTGTTTCCGAGATTACTAAAGTAGCGGAAGTATTGTGATCACTTTTGAAAAATAAAAAATTTTTTCCCTCCAAAATTAAATTTTTTACGCACATATTAGGTTTTAGAGCTTTCTGAACAATTTGCACCAAGTGCTATAACTTCAGAACTATTCGATCGTTCTTAATGAAATTTTCAGAAATTATGCAGTTTGATTCGTAGATGGTCTCCTATGAATATAATCGAAATCGGAGTAACGGTAGCTACGCCGCTACCATGTCATTCCATTAATATACTAAATTGCACCAACTGGCATAACTTCTGAACTATTCAATATTTTTTAATGAAATTATCCGACATTATGCGGTCTGGTTCCCAGATGGTGCCCTACAAATTTCATTGCATTCGGAGTAACTAATAGTATCCACGGCGCTACCATTAAATCCCATTAAATGTCAATATCTTATTTACTGTTAGTTCCACTTCGCTCAAATTTTTAAAGTATTTTGGCGGTTAGTTTCTACAATATTTTTGCTATTATTTTAGATATTTTGAGTTACAACAATTTTTTATGAACTTTAGGGCGAAAATATAATTTCACGGTATATATATTTTTGTAGAATATTACTTTAAAGTCTTTTACGTGTACGAGGAAGCTGTGCGCCACACCCCATTGACAACGTGTTTTCTAACGTGTTTTGATGAGCTAATATTGAACCAGCGTCTCAGGAAAAACTCCTAGAAAAGTAGAACAAACCGACTTAAGAAAAATGCAAAACAAAAGAAATATCATGCATAAAACGTTTTTCTTTTTTTTTCTTGTTATTCCATTGTTTTTCACTGTTTATTACACATTCCTTCACTTCATAAACTATACAGTTATTCAAAAACTTATTTAAAATAATTTCATCACGAAACTTGCACACAGACACGCTCTACATTCGCGTTGCCGTACTTCGAATTGAATTTGCTTGGCGGTGATAAATTGAATTTTGTGCCAAAACGTTCTCTCTGCTGTTGAAGAAATTGAAAATTTATATAACTAATATAAATGTACATCTATACATATAACATTCAGAATCAGTTTTAGAATATTGTACGTTGTTGTTAATACAATCATGAAGTCTTTTTTGGTGAATGTAAATAATTCCCGACATGCTCTCGCTATTTAGTTTGGTCTAACTGTACAAAACGTTCTCGACAATTGTTGGCAATCGTTCAAATTTTCATTCCGATTGTTTGGGAAAGTATTAACAATCCGGTATGTAGATATATCTACATATACCTACCCGAATCTGTTATATTTATTTTGCTTTTTGGACCGTATTGTATTTTACGGGTACAATCACGTCCATATATTTGAGACGCTACACAAAGCCGGATTTACATAAGTGCACTTGGGGCACATGCCCCGGGGCTTTGACAAAATTTCAAAATAGAATAAGAGCGTTTTAGCGAATTTCCAGAATGGAATTCAGCTATTGCAGCCATACTGTCATGATGCGACCTGAGTCCGGGACTATGGCAGAAATTTGTTTTGAGGTCCCTAGAAACCGCGCGATAACTCTCGAACGAAATATCCAATTTTTACGAAACTTGTTGAGAACATTGGAAGTCCCAAACCCTTGGATGAGTTCGTCAGCCAGACACGTCGGATGTCAGAAACATGGTTTTTGTTCTTGTAAAAAATTAGTTTTTTGCCAAAATTTCAACTTATTTAAAAATTTTTGCGAAATTTTTTTACACCATTTAAAAGAGAAGAAAAAATTACATAAAAAAGGTCTTTAAATTTTTTCTCTATGTCAACTAGTTTCCGAGAAAAACGAATCTTTATAAACGGAAATTCGAAAAAATTAAAAAACGGAAATTCTCCAAGGGTGGGGGGCTCCACAAAAAATTATCACGGACCCTCACATGTTAAATGCTCAGGGATCACCACGTCATGAAAAGTGCCCTGAGTCCTCTAAAGAAGTAAATTCGGCCTTGACACTACATAAGGCCTTTCTTCGCACAAGAAACAATTGGGTGAGGATTCATAGCGTTTTATTTGGTAAAAAATATACTCAGAATGACTTGTAAGATGGTAAAACGACTTTAAATTTTGTTATTCTTAATTTTCTACCTTTTTTCTTAAGATGACAGTAAGGTAGGAACCACCTTAATGTAAAAATACCTTAATATAATCTTACTTTATCAGATTTTTGGGTTTTGTTGACACCATATGAAATCCCACATTGATTTAAATGTCTTGGATTTTTGGCAACATTTCTGTGGTATTATATGTGGTTTTTAACATTACTATGGTGGTATATGTACATGACTGTTCAAATATTTGGAGCATAATTTATATAATATTTTATTCCTTTTTTTTTATTTTATTTATACAATAAAACACAATTATTTGGCATACCATATATATCCTGGAATATATTTAATGTATATCGTTCATACAATATTATGTTTGGATAATTTAATTCGGAGAAAAGAAAAATGGTTATTTATGGTAAATAGACTTAAGAAAACTCACGGAAAACTTAAGTGTATTCATAAATTATAGATTTGTTTTAAGAGTTTATTAATTGTCTTGGTTTTTGGCAATGAATTTTACTAATACCCTTTTTCCGTTTTGTATTCTGTATATAGGTCAAATCAACTAAAATTAGACGTACAACCTTAAGTGACTATAATTACTCTATACTATTTGCATTTGTTTTATGACGTCAGATCATTTTTGATTGATTTCACCTACGTACAACACCGTACATATCCAAATTTTGGCACAACAATATTATGCAAATAGAAAAAAGCAATTTAAATAAAATTAGTAAAACTGAATATTTTAGTAGTCAATTTCTTTATACTCTTCTTGTTACGGTTTGTATCGTTATTTAGAACTGTGCGGGGAATAGTCCGGGCGCTCGTACCAGTCAAAACTCACCTTTAATAATACTTTTGTTTAAATTACATTTTGAACGTTGCACTTAAACTATTTCATCATCTGTTCTATATGTAAATATTTCTCTATTCTGATGATAAGAGTGTTCATTAGAAAGTTTTATATTATTATATTTCTCTGACTTGACACATTTCGCGCTAGTGTCGTCTTTTTATTGCAACAAATTAAATTAGTTGCGCGCTCTAGTTTGCTACACGTAACAGCTTCTTTATTGTACCCCTCCTTTACCCCCTCCCTCACCCCTTTGTATAATTATCGACCCACAAGTAATTTGTCTCCTGTTTGTTATTGTAATGTTTAAATAAAATATGAAAGGGGTCGTGATAATTTGGTTTTGCGAATGATTCGAGGGGAAAAGAGGTAGGTGTGATCGTTTAAAAAAGAGCATTCAAAACTCACATGAAATTGTGTATATCTATAAATGACTTTCATCACTTGTGACGAAATATGCTATTATTTCAGTGTAATAATTTAAACATATAGTTTTTTTAATGAGTTATTTATTTTACGTTGAAAATTTTATGTGTTATCATAAAGTTTTACAGTTTTTGGAAATGTTTAAGAAAAGTATTTGGATTGTATAACAAAGACGTTACTTTTTTCTTGACAATTTTATAAATTAGCATTAAATTTCGCTACGTAAAAATGAATACAGCATCAACTGTTTTTATGCGGTCTTTTTTGTGGCTTAAGAAATTTCAACATCAATTTGCGATAAAGTTAGTTATTGACTGTTTTTAAGCATTTTATCAGTTTACGTTTCCGTTTCTTTACGTAATAGGTATGTATTGCAATTTTTGTAATATTATATAAATGAAATAATACATTTAAAAATGTTGGCATGTGCTGTAAACAATTTTTATTATTATTTTTTTTTTTTTTTTTTGAAACGCAACTTCTAGGGACATTGTGAGGTTTTGAGCGCTTTGAGTTACGTATTTTCTGTAACGAACTACACCTTTTATAGGTAATATTTATAACATTTTTGTATGTTTTTTGTAATGCGGTCCCGATTCACCGCATAAAGAGAGGATATTCTGTATTTTTTTTGTTTTTCATTAAAAACATTGATTGTTCATCACTTTTTGAAACACATTGTACTTTTTTACACGTCCATAAAATTATTTTTAAATTACCCGGTCGCCATTAAAGTGAATATCTTAAAATTTTATTAATCTAAATTAAAATTATTATCGTACATATTACCTAATCCCTTTTTTATGTAAATGAATTAGGCATTGAACGAAAAATTATTTTTCATTTTTTCAATTAAATTCAAATTAAAAAGGTTTTCACGTAATCGTTTACGAATTATTGGAATAATTTCGTAACGACTATACGACACATTTAAATTTTTAATAACTAATTTGAATTTTAATGTTGGCTTTTCGGTAATTTTTGTTGTTAAAATAATTAATTTGTTGATGTTTAAGAAACTCCGTTAATGATCATGAAAAATTATGACGAAATGAACAACTGGTCGACGGTTTTGACAATTAATACACTTTATATGGAAATGTTCACTTGACGTCTTACAGCGTCAATGATCGGGAACCGGTTAATATACCTAATGGAGTTACATGATTCAAAATAATGTGATTTAATAAGGCGAGATTCGCTAAAAAGAAATAAATCGATATTTTTTTTCTTCATAATTTTGTTTAATGAAAAATCAAATGGTTATGGGCATTTTAGTGCACGCACTTTACTATGATTAAATTTTAAAAAGAAAAAAAAAACTTTAAATGCTATTTTCTCTCTCTATGTTTTTAATATGTAATATGATGCGGCATCTCTACCAACTTTAAATGCGGCATCTCTTCTTTTTGTTGGGATAGATGCCGCATGTTGCTATAGCAAGCATAGTGCGAAATTCTAACCTAAAATTTTATACAGTACTTTTAAAATATACCTAAATTAATAACAAAACTCATTTTCATTAAAACAATGAAATATACATTCTTAAATTCTAATGAATTAAATGCTTGATAAAATATTATGTTAAAAAAACGTACTTTTCAATAATAAAAAGTTGGATAATTACTAAACTGATGGACTAGTCATAAATGTTACCATATAAAACTTAAATAAGTAACTTATTTTAAAGATATAATCCATTAATAGCGCTATTTACATATCAACCAGCGGACGAACTATGGCTACTGCGGCATCTCTCCCACAGTTACCTTTCTTTAATAATTTTTTGGTCTCTAGATAAACTTTTTGATCTCTTGCAATTGTCTACAACACTAGTATTAGTGTTAATGTATGTAAAAGGTTTCTAAGATCGATTTTATTTTTTTATAAAAGAAATAAACTTTTAAAAGCTTAGCAATAAACATTCAAAAACTTTTCACTCCAAATTTACATATTTCGAAAAACATTTACGATATATGAAAGCTGAAAGGTGATCGTAATTGTAAACCACAAATGGTACCTACGTAAATTTTCGACGGTATCTCTGATTATACGAAAATGGATTGTTTTAGATTATAATTTTGCACACACCACCAATAACAATAATTTATTGTTTGGGTCATTTGCGTGAATGTAAATTAAACATTAACTATGAAGGGGGCGGGGGGCGGGGGTAACATGTAATACCAAACATTTACAGGTTGGTACAATTGGTTAATATTTCCTATTGGCACATACCAATATTCAGGTAAATGAATCGGGACTACTTTGATTATTATTAGTTCTATTGTGATTTGCTACAGTCGAAAGTAAATATTCCTTATACGGTACAAATTCCTTTTTTAATCGACTTCAAAAACGAGGAGGTTCTCAATTCAACCTGAATGTTTTTTTTTTTTTAAATGTATGTACACCATGTTCAAAATTTCAAAGCAACGTTAGTGAGTGCCCAAAATTATGATTTTTGGACACTGGTATTTTGGAAACTATTCCACCGAAACGTATGAAATTTGGAATTTAATAAAAAAAAAAATTTAAAAACCAAATAAAAAATTGTAATGGGGTGGACTCATAAGCATTGTCACTAAATGGTATGAAATAAAAGCTCTTTTAAAAAACCGACTTCAAAAAGTAAAAAATAATTTCGGGGAGGGGGGAATAGTATAAAATAAATGTAGATCTTGAAGAATTCATGAATTTTTCAAGCACATCCAATCGCAATTTTACATATGACGCCCCTCCTGACTTCAAGATTCATGCTATTAATTATTTTTTACTTTTTGAGGTCGGTTTTTTAAAAGAGCTTTTATAACTATACCTACTTGTAGGTGGTACATTAATTTACCCGCAACTGTAATTTCTGAATTATATACCTATTTATTATACCCCACGGATGACATAATTTGTACAAACATACGTGATGGTTTACCTTTAATCCATCTATGTCGAAGACATTTCAACGTAGTAATCGCTAATTCGTCCGTCTGTCTGTTAAATTAGCACAGCGCTAGTTGTTAATATCATTTGTATAATTGACAACACGGTAAAGCATTAAATTAATTTTACACCATCAATATATGTATGTATAGGATTGTTTCAGGCAAATACTTGTTACAAATATACATATCAATCGAAGGTAATAATCAGTTTGGTAATTTATTGATTCATTTGAACCAAAAATTAGATTTTCTGGTTTTGAAATTGGTAATTTGAAATGTTCGAAACACTTTTAGTATCGTAAAAAATCAATAGGAGTGAAACTGTTTCGATTATTTATGTTTACAACTTCAATTTGTTTGATAATAATCATACAGATTGAAACATGTCACACAATTATACAGGTTGGAAAAAAATAACTCTTGTCCTTTTGAGGGGTGACTCATACATAGCACCTTGTAGACACTAATACCACAAGAATTTTTTTCGGAATTAACAGTTTGAGAAAATCACAAATTAACTGGCTACATGATGTTTCAAAATTTTTCTAAGTACGGCCCTGTCTAAATTATGCATAAATACCTGATTCTTAATATCAAAAGTAAAAAATAATTTTATTAGCTAAAATTTAATAAATCCCAGTATTCCAGCTATTTTTTTAAAAACAGAAAATTTATCTTAAAAAGATGAGATGGTCAGAGCCGGATTAAAAAAAAATTTAAGGACCCCTTTTTTGACCCATATTTAGTATCAATTTTTTTCTGTTAAAAAGAAAGTTTTGGTTCCAATTTATTGGCAAATATTAATTACATGTGTGAGATCTACCCAGAGATTTTTCGTAGCGAAATTTATATATTTTGCACCCTTTAGTTAAATTAATGTAGTATTTTTGTAAAGTAGTATTTTGTTTTATTTATTGTTTCTAAACATATACTCTATTTACGTCTCATCATGATGTGAGTGGAGGATGGTAGAAATGAGACATGTTGCGTATCACCAAGGTGCATCTGGTGTTAGTAGGAGTAGTAGGTTTTGGGGGCTTCTAGACCCTCCATCCCTCCATCCGACTTTTTGAGCGACCTCGGATGGAGGCAAAACTACCGAGGCGGTTCTAGAAGCCTCCGGCGGTGTGTGGAGCAAAATTTGGTCTCCAACCTAACGATATCTAGTGAAATTTTTTCTAACCTAACAGAACCCAATGGAACTTGACCTAACGAAACCTAAGCGAACTTAGCTTAATCTAACAAAATTTTTTCTAACCTAAGAACTGAAAAATTCCCTAACAGATGGCGCAGCCACCTTCGAGCCCTGTGAATTCGCTACTAGATGGCGCAGCCACCTTCGAGCCTGTGAATTCGCTACTAGATGGCGTTGCTAGTCTGGATTCCTGTGTGTAAGTTTGAAAAATTGTCAATAGATTGCATTGAAAACCTTTTTGATAGTTAAACTTACCATTAAAAGATGGCCTTGCTTTCATAATTTTATAATATTTTTATCTGAAAACAGGCTTAAACTGTCAGCTGACGTCACTAAAGGTAAACTGATATCAAATAGCGAAGATTTCTCTCTAATATGCAAAAATGAATTTTATCATATGATTGTATATTTTTATCTGAAAACAGGTTTAAACTTGTATAAATTGCCAGCTGACGTCACTAAAGGTAAACTGATATCAAATAGCGAAGATTTCTGTCTAATATGCGAAAATGAAGCAGCAGGTTTTAACCTGTATGTCTACATAAAGTGTGACAGCTGACGTCACCATACTATTTTTTCTGCTATAAAAAGGACGCGACAGAATTTCATCAGTTACAATTTTGTTCGAAACTTTAGTGAAAAAAACATTAAACCTTATTGTTGTGAATTTTCAATTGTTGTGTGTTAAGAGTTAATTGTTGCCAACAATGGAATCCATTACTGCTGGTGCTTCATCTGGAAACAGAGACTTAATTCAAAAAATGGCTGGAAATTTTGTGGATGAATTGAATCATCTTGGCGCTGTTAAACGATGGATTAAACTTTGTGATATGCAAATTGGAAAAGTATATAAAATAATGGGAGCCAGTCAACTACCATCGAAATTCGATTCATCGAAAATGAAGACAATATTGGAATTGGAAATTGGATACATTTCGTTACCAGCGAGATTTGAGAATTTGAACGAGCAGATGCTGGCATGGCTGCAAAGCAATCCAAAATTGGGTATCATAAATAATGGACCAATCGGACTAACTCATAAACTGGAATTCAGAAAAACGTTGGATCTTCTTGAAATCGCAATTCAAAACGTTGGATCTTCTTGAAATTTGTAAATTTTCAATTGTTGTGTTAACAATTAATTATTGCCAACAATGGAATCCATGTATTGTGGAAATTGTTCGTATTCATCACACAGCATTTCAGAGTTGTTGATAATTTGTTTAATAATTTCCTCTCGACGCTTCGCTTTACTTAGTTCTCTTAATTCTGCATTGAAGAAAACTGCATTGAAGAACATTGAAGAAAATTGATGTAATGATCCGTAAATTCCATACAACAGAAATATTCCGATATCTCAATATTCCCAATATTTCGTCTATAATTGCGCTTGAAAAGTCCACAAACCACCTCTATAAATTCAATGGTGTTTGTTGGATAATTTTTCACTATTTTAATACACAAGTCGGTCAATTGGTGATCTTTGATTCCTCACAGAGCACTTTCTTGCATATGCACAAATTTTTAATATAATTATAAATTGTACAAGTTAAAAAAGTGATCATTGTGTACCTATTTTGTTTAAAACTATACTTAATAAAATAAATTTAAAGAAAAAAACCGATCTTTTGATTTACACCGATCCCCTAAAAAGAAATCAAACTAATTTTTGATGTTATACCTTAAACTTGATGTATATATAAAAATTCCATTTACAATTATGGTACACCATATATACTCGTAAATTTTACAAAAATGTATCACTCTGTACATTTTTTTTTAAATCTGTGTGCATATTCTTTGATGTTATTTACTCAGCTAAATCTTTAATCAACTAAATCAGCTAAAATTGTTACATACTTACGTTATAAATATCTAAGTGTGAGTAGGTATTAGGGCGATTGGCAAGGTAATGTCGTTTGCCTAAATTGTAGGAGCAGGAGGTTGTCGTCAGATATGAAAACCGCAAACACATCCGGCCGCCGTTTTTCTTGTCGGTCTGAAATGAAAACCGCTGCTACATCCGGCCGCCGGCTTATCAGTTAAATTTTGTATTTCTGTTATTTATGGAATTATTTTCTGATTGAAAACCGTAGTTTTATTTAACATTTAATTAAAAATATATAATAATTTTGTATTTCTGTTACCTGTGAAATTGCGTGAAAACCGTATTTTTATTAACGCTTAATTTAAAAAAAAATATATTTGTCTTTTGTTACTTACTGAAATTTGGCATGTATACCCTATTCCTTTCTGTTTCAAAATATGTATTTCACCTAAATAAAAATATTTTAATTTTTTATTCTGTCGCTTACTGAAATTAAATTTGTACACTCTTCAGGAAGTTCTTATCAGTTGAATATAAATGAAAACCACATTTTATTATCATCTAATTAAAAATATATATATATTTTAATTTTGTATTTTTGTTATCAACAAAATTCTTTTCTGTTTTAAAAATGTTATTACAATACATATTATTTTTGTTTTAAAAATGTTGTCACAAATTAGGTGTGTCACATAGATTCCTCGCACTTGAAAATGAAAATATTCAAAAATAAATACAAAATATTGTGTAATGTATCTATATATTTGAAAAATTCCCATATATTTTTACTTGAAAAAATATTGTTACTCAGTGATAACGGTAAAAAATTAACTTGCATAAACTTGTTTTGTGGTTAAGATCAGTTCCTGTGTGATTCTGATAACAAAAAAAAAATATTGTTACTTACGATTCCGGTCACGTTGAATACGCGTATGTTCTAGAACACAATCGAAACTATTTCCCCGCCAAAAGGCTCTATATAAACGGGTGAGTAAACAAGAAATTTACTAGTTTTTATCAGTTTACGGTGAAAACATCTTCGTAAGAAGTCTTTGTGAGTGCTTTTTAAAAAGTGTTTTTAATTTTAATTTTTTTATTTTTCAGATAAAATTAAATTTTTCTGGTAAGTTTTTAATTGTATTGTAATTTTATTTTTGTAACACAGATTTTTCATTGTTGTAGATTTTAAAATGGAGTTTAACGCAGCTAATTCAAACAACTTTTTTGAAGACTCGAACACTATGGAAGAGTTTTTAAGAGAGTTGGAATGGTTGGAACGTAATCTACATCTCGTCACCGATGAAGAGTCGCGGGGGAGGTTGTCGGAGGAGGGTGAACTGAATGAATTAGGGCGAAACACAACAGTGGATGATAGTGTTGAAACACAACCAAACATCGTCTCTGAAAACCCGCACGTTATGGAAGAATTTGAAAGAGAATTGGAAGAGTTGAGGCGTAATCTTCATCTTGCCACCGATGAAGAGTCATGGAAGAAGTTGTTGGAGGAGCTGAATGAATTAGGGCGCAACACGGAACCAGATGAGGGTGACGATGATGAACACGTAATGGAAAAATACGAGATCCTATCCGAGTCGAATACAAAGGTGCGACGGTATAATATGCATGGTCGCCGAATAGTCTTTAAAATAAGGGATGTACCCGACAAAATGGACGCATTGAACTGGGTTAAAACTGGCGTCAATGAAATAATACAAAGAATTTCATCGGATATCGAACCAGAGGACAAAGTCGGTTTTACGTTCAGTAGCGAAAATTTTGAAAGAGGGCCCGGGTGGATGGCATTTCGCAACGGTAAAGATGTTACTTTCGAGGATGTGTGGAAATTACTTGGGGCCATTTTCCAGAGTAATTCACAAGGTTTAGCTACAGATAAATTTCGTTTGACCGCAACCTATGTGAAAATGCCGAAAGGGAGTGGAAAAAGAGTAAGAACCTCGACCTACAATACATATGAAGAAGAATGTAAGAAGCGTCGGGGGATCATTTCAATTAATAATACTGATAGATTATGCCTCCTGAGAGCGATTGTTGTTGCGAAGGCCCACATTAAAAAAGATGTGAATTTCGAAAGAATCCGCTGCAACTATCACAATATGCAGACGGAAAAGGTGAATAAATTACTCCATAAAACAGGGCTGGTGATCCCGGAACAAGGTGGTGGTATTGAAGAATTACAAGTTTTACAACGCCATCTTCGAAAATACAAAATTACCGTATACAAGCATCAATCAAAAGGTCGAGATATTATATTTGAGGGTGAAAATGATGACGCAATTTACAAAATAAATTTACTACTACACGAAAACCACTATAACGTTATAACTAGCCTGACTGCGGCGTTTTGCTGTAGTTATTACTGTGAGGCATGCCATACACCTTTTAATGGAAGAAACGAACACCGATGCGGTGCCACCTGTCCATGCTGTCAGCAAGCCCCACCATGTGAAAAAACAAACCTAGAAATCGGATGTGACAATTGTAAACGCGACTTTCGTAGTCAGACATGTTTTGATAATCATTGCAAACAGGGATCGTTGGGCAAAAATTCTGTTTGTAATGTAGTTAAACGATGTGAAAAATGTTTTAAGACAATCAATATGAAATTACGAAAACAAAAACATGTGTGCGGCGAAATTTTTTGTAAAATGTGCGATTGTTATGCTCTGTCCAACCACTTCTGCTATATCAAGAAAGATACAAACCAACCAAAATTAGACAACACGTTATTTATTTTCTTTGATCTTGAAACAAGGCAAGAAAAACCGTTAAATGAAGACAGCGATACGATGATCCATGAAGCTAACCTATGTGTTTACATGAAATGTTGTGACGTATGTATTGAGGATGAAACAAGAATGTATTGCGAAAAATGTGGAGTGCGACAAGGTGTTTTAAAAGAAAATGTAATTGAAAAATTTATGAAGGAGTTGTTGGATACACGTAAAAAATTCAAAAAGGTTATATGTATCGCACACAACGGGCAAAGTTTTGATAACCAATTTATTTTAAAATATGTTTTTGAAAACACTCAACTTCAACCAGACGTCATTATGAGAGGGTCGAAAATATTGATGCTGGAAATTGATAATTTACGTTTTATTGACTCTCTCAATTATTTCCCGATGGCGCTGGCTGCACTTCCCAAGGCTTTCGATTTACCACCATCATCGAAAAAGGGTTATTTTCCTCACCTATTCAACACGGAGGAAAATCAAAATTATGTTGGACCCCTTCCAGACATTTCATACTACTGCCCAGACACAATGAAAGGTACAGATGACGCTGAAGGAGATGACGAACGAAAAAAGTTCATCAGATGGTATAATGAAACAAAAGAGAGCGGTTACGTATTTAACATGGAAAAAGAAATTGTGGAATACTGTACCAGCGATGTGGATATTTTAAGAAGAGCCTGCTTAAAGTTCAGAGGAGTGTTTCTGGAAGAGTGTAACGTTTGCCCGTTTACAGAGGCAATAACAATCGCATCATCGTGTAATTTGGTGTTTCGGCGCAAGTTTTTACAGCCAAACACTATTGGAATTTTACCTCGAGGCGGTTACCGACTGGCGGATATTCAATCAAAAATTGCACTCCAGTGGTTAATATATGAGGAAAATGAACGACAAATATTAATTAAACACGCCGGGAGACAGAGAGAAGTGATTTTACCAGGTACCAGTTTAAAAGTTGACGGTTATTGTGAAGAAACGAAACAAGTATTTGAATTTCACGGATGCTACTTCCATGGGCACGATGTTTGTCAGCAGACTCGACGCAACGAACCATTACATGAAGCACCAGACGATACCTTAAATAGTCGATTCGAACGAACAAAGGTAAAAACAAGACGAATGCAAGAATTTGGTTACGACGTCATCGAAATGTGGGAGTGCCAGTTTCGAAAAATGATAAAGACCAGAACTGATTTGAAATATTTGGAAAATCATCCGTTAATAAACTCCACTCCATTGAACCCACGAGATGCATTTTATGGTGGCCGTACAGGTTGTACAAAATTGTATTATAAAGTTAAAGATGGTGAAAAAATTAAATACGTCGATGTCTGTTCTCTGTACCCATGGGTATGCAAATACGGAAAATTCCCGCTACGCCACCCGAGGATTTATGTTGGTGATGATTGTAAACAACTAATTGAAGATGACAACAACTTGGGTGCTAATGTTAACGGTTTAATTAAATGCAAAATTTTACCGCCACAGAATTTGTATCATCCTGTGTTGCCGATGAAACAGAACAACAAACTTATGTTTGTTTTGTGTCGAACGTGTGGTAACGAATGCAATCAGGACGATGACTGCACACATTCAGTTGATGAAAGAGCACTCACTGGTACCTGGGTAACTGATGAAGTGAAAAAAGCCATCGAACTCGGTTACCAATTAATTGATGTTTATGAAATTTGGCAGTACGATGTTACTCAGTACAATCGAGAAACAGGTACTGGTGGACTGTTTGCCGATTTCATAAACAAATTTCTAAAAATGAAACAAGAAGCGTCTGGTTGGCCATCAAACTGCAACACGGTGGATGAACGAAATAATTACATTGAAGAGTACTTCAAAAATGAAGGGGTCCAATTGGAATCTGCGAAAATTTTGAAGAACCCTGGCTTACGATCGTTGGCCAAATTGATGTTGAATAGTTTCTGGGGCAAGTTTGGTCAGCGAGAGAATCAACCGAAAACCAGTATTATTCACGAGCCAAAAGACCTGTACGACATGCTCACCAACCCTGCTATCGACGTAAATTACATTCAGGAGGTAAACGAGCGAACAATTGTTGTTAATTGGGAACACAAGGATGAGGCGGCTGATCTCTTGTCTACGGTAAATTGTGTCATCGCCGCCTACGTAACCACACAAGCCCGACTGAAGCTGTACAGTTATCTGGAGAAACTACAAGAAAGAGTTCTGTATTATGATACGGACAGCGTTATTTATATATCGAGAGATGGTGAATATGAACCATCAACAGGGTCTTTCTTGGGTGATATGACCGATGAACTGGAAGACTACGGTGTTGGCAGCTACATCGCTGAGTTTGTCTCTGGCGGTCCCAAGATGTATGGCTATACAGTTTATTCAACGCGAGAAGAAAAAGTAAAACCCCCAACATGTAAAATTAAGGGAATTACCATTAATTATAAATCAGGCAAGTTGGCTAATTTTAACACCCTTAAAGAGATGGTCCTCCGAAATGCACCAGCAGTCACCATTACGTCCAGAAACATCCGTCGCACCGAAGAACACGACATTATTACGAAAACTGAGCAAAAAATTTTCCGGCCAACCTTTAGTAAAAGGCGTCGTATAGAAGACTTTGATTCTCTCCCCTTCGGTTACAGTAAGAGGCAAAGAACTGAATAGTTTTTGTAAAATTTTAAAAATGACTATTAGACATAAGTAAAATATTGTAACAAAAAGTTTAGATATAAGTCATTAGTTGATAAAGGTTAAACATAAGAAATAAAAATGGCCATTTTTATTAGTTAAGAATTTTTTATTATTATTAATAAATAAATACATGCATAAAATTTTTATTATTATTAAAAGTGATCTCGTAATAATTTTTTCACATCTAAATAATCTTGTAAATTCGTGGACGCCCACGGCCCCGAATCTGGTCCTGAATCAAATCCAAGAGGTGCTGTTGGATTGTTGACGCCTTTTTCAATATTCTGCCAAATCCAGCATACCAGACAGTTATCATCATGTTCCTCATCAATCAAACACACGTCCCGAATATCATATTTTTCAATAATGTCCAATACATATTTCAACAGTTCTGGTCGAGCATATAGTACAGCTGCCCGTAACCAGCTAGTAATAACATCTTTAAGTGATTCAACTCCAAATATATGGTTTTCGTCCGTATCAAAGGTATAATTGAATAATGTATCCAACACTTCTACCGATGTATTGTGTCTAATTCCAAATGTTATTTTTCCAGGACAGAAAAGTTGGCGCTCCTTCATTGCAATACACTTGATTGTATCCACATCACGCTGTCTAATGGCATTATCCAACATTTTGTTCAACAATCGATGTCGCGCACGAGTTTCTTCCATTGTTATCTGGTCCTGGATGGTTTCCATTGTTTCACCAAGAATGACTAACTGGTGAGCACCATAGCTCAGTGTATTTATAATAGCTGTGTGGTCGGAATCCATGAATTGTGTTCTTTTGGGAATCCGAGCCACTTCACATACACTCTATCCTTCTTCTTTTTCAACACCTTTTCCACCAAATATACGTCCGGATATTTCACTTTTTGGATCTCTTCTTGATAGAATCCACCTTTAATAGGGTTACCTTGATAATCCTCTAGTAGGTATGTAATCGGATTGGTTAACTGCACCTTGTTGATTTTAAAAAGTTCAGTCGTCCATGATGGTTGATATCCTTTGTCAAATTGTGATTTATACTTGCTAATACGAACAATATCTCCAACCTTATATTTTGGTTTTGTAGCAATTTTTACATAATTGTAGACGGTTGAGAGAAGTTTATCTTCCTTGCTTGGTGTTACATCGCGCGGTCGCATCTTAATTGTTCTATGCTTACGCGAATTGTAATCATCCACCAGCTTGTCCAGTATATCAATCCAACGATACGATCCATTGTAACTAAACATTTTCCACATATCAGTCTTCAGTGTTCTGTTAAATCTCTCAACAACCGATGCTTTTTTCGTTGAAAATGTCGAATAATGGTTAATATTGTACTTTTTCATGAGTGCTTTAAACAGGTGATTATAAAATTCCTTTCCAAAGTCTGTTTGAACTGATCGCGGAACACGGTTTTGCTTAAGTATCGATTCAAATGCGTCTGCCACTTCTTTTGCGGTTTTATTTTTAACCGGTACCGCCCACGCACGTTTGGAAAAAACATCGATCGTTGTCAGTAAAAATTTGTAGTTATTATTCACCGAAGCGTAAGCACCCATTTCAATTAAATCACTCTGCCATAGATCGTCAATTCCTTTTACAATGACACGCCTACGTGGGAAATTCTTCCGTGCGGGTCTGTGTAGTTCACGTACCACCTGTAGTTTGCTCATTTTTCTTAACGGGTTTCAGTAATTCATCAAGACGTTCTTCAATCTTCGATATTCGAAGATTAAATGTGGAAATTTCTTGATCTATCGATGTTTTATACGATATAAAAAGTTGCGCAGCCTGGACCAACTTGTACACAGCATTTTCAATTTGTGCTTTGTTCATTTCGACTGTTTGTGTTAATTCGGAAAATTTCTCCAATTCAAAACTTTTTAAAAATTTCAGATTCACCACATCTCGATCACCAGCCGGATCCTTTACATTTGTTAGCTGTCTATTTCCAATATCGTAATTTCCCCTGCTAGTCATCTTTAAACCAATGGATTTAAGAGCTTCTTTCTTAATGCTTTTGTCATGTACACGTCCAAACTTGTCGACGGTTATATTTTTGTTACGCGTACGACCAAATCTATCCATGTTCAATAAAACCTGCTTCCATCAACTCCTCTAAGATCGAGATTATTTCCCCGTCGTGCCCCGTGTGTCCCGCTAATTGTGATCCTACGAGCAATCGTAGTCTACTGACCAGTTCGTTCGGGTTGTCCCAGTATATATGCTCCTTTTTCATATTGTTGAACCGCATCAAACCAGTCCCAAATACTGGAGCACTAGCCGTACGACTTCGTGTTTTATATCTTGGAATTGATCTTGGAATTGGTACCATTTCACTAATAATATTTCGATATTTATAACTTGAGCTACCTTTAACTTGTTGATTTGGGCTGTGATTTCGTCGATGGGCATTTGTCTGCTTTAAAATTCGTTTGTACTCATTTAAATCTTCGGTACGATATACACTTCGTTTTGGTACTTTCATGAAAATCAGCTCATATAAACCAGGTGTTCCTTTATACGTAATACCATTGATTATTATATCATCACCGTCGATTTGAAACGGCTGATTTCCAATCATCCATTCGTCATCTTTTTTGTACGGTCCATATACTGTATCAATACCACTATTTGGTTGAAGGTACAGCTGTAAGTATTTTTTTGCTATCGGTCCAAACACTTCAGACGTCGTCGTCGTCGTCATTAGTTTTCTGGCAACACTTTGTGCCGATCCGGGAAATTTTGGTGTTTCAAATGCATTTTGTTCATCTATCGCAGAAGATTCAAAAACATCTTCCATGAGATCAGGTTCTTCCTCTTCCACCATTTCATCCTCCAACTCTTCCTCTTTTGTTGGTAAATAGCAATACTCCTGTTTTCTCTTTTTAATTTTAGGTGTAAATGTATCCATTACTTGTGTCTGTTCTTCTTTCGTTTCGACTTTGATAGGTTGGTTGTTCTTCTCAGTTAATTTTGTAGCTATTTCTTTGAGCGGTGCGGTTACTGGTTCGAACGTTGTTTGTAACAACATGTCTGATTCCACCTTCCCAGATCGTAAGGCTTTAAATTTTTTTCGTATATTACTTGCCGTTTTTATGATACTCTTTTTAACAAGCTCCTTCTTCTTATCCATCTTGACAACTGTTTCATACAACAGTCTCTCAAGAACTGCATGTTTATCTTACACACCTGTTTATTTATACAACAGGTCAGTTACTGCCCCGTTGAAACCAGCTACTGCTCTGGTTAATAGCGGTTAACTGCCTGTTAAAATCAGCTACTGCTCTGGTTAATAGCGGTTAACTACCTGTTGAAACCAGCTACTGCTCTGGTTAATAGCGGTTAACTGCCTGTTGAAACCAGCTACTGCTCTGGTTAATAGCCAGTTCATCTGTGCCCTCTCCAAAAGCTATCAAGCTTGTTTCGATATCTGCCGTTGTGGATATCATCCTCCTTACAGATGGTCAAAAATCCATATTTATCTCGCCAGCACTCTTGACATAGGTTTTTGAACTCTGTGAAAGACATATCGGAATTGATATGATCATCGTAAATATGTCTAAGATTCAGATCATCTTGTTTGAAGACAGCAATAAAATTTGTATTATCCCGTACGTTGTGTTTTGGTGTTGCTGTATACGTTTGTGTTAGGTAAAAGCAATCATCGTTGTAGTGTCGAGAGTGACAAAAATATTCTTCTATAATGGCCTTCTTCTCCCGCGCAGATACATCATCGAATATTATCAATGAATTTGGTAGAGCATCCATTGGTGGTATAACGTCCTCGTTATTGGAGAATGTAAAATAGCCCATACCTTTAACAAGTTTAATACTTTGTTTTAGATATTCATATTTCGGCTGGTGCAGTGATTTGGAATAGATGTATACATTTTCAAACGTCAGACCGTCGGGGTGTTGTATTAGTGAAATAAGCAGTGAAGTCTTTCCACAACCACTCGGGCCACAAATGATTGCTCTGATGCTGTTCGGTAGCAACGGGCCGTTTTTCTTTTTGTTGTCGTTATTGGATGAAAATTCAAAATTGTCTATTGGTAGTGTTTTTCGTTGTTTGATAAACGAAGACATCTTTCCGATGTTGACCGAATTAGACTATATCGCATACTAACAAGCTACATAGAATTTTAATATATTTATAATATCTATAAAATAGTTAACATACATTTTTTGTTTTCAGTACACCTTAAAATGTCTATGCGAAAACAACGAGGCGTCAGTTGCAGACGGGTTAGCGGAGCGAACACATCAGGTCGTGGATTAATAAACTCTGCTATTAATAAGTTACCATTTGAACTACATATACCTGGTTATCAGTATTGTGGGCCTGGAACACGACTACGTGAACGATTATTACGAGGCGACCCAGGTATCAATAAATTGGATGCTGCATGTAAAGAACACGATATCGCCTATTCACAGTTCAAAGATATCAACGATCGACACAAAGCCGATTTAGTTTTAGCCGACAAAGCGTGGGAGCGAGTTAAATCGTCAGACGCAAGTTTTGGTGAACGAGCCGCTGCTTGGGCCGTAACGAACGCTATGAAATCAAAAGTAAAATTAGGAATGGGTCATTCAAAGAAAAAGAAGGTGATATTTGGTGCCGGTATTCGTGATATAAGAAACATACTGAAGAAAAATAAACCGAAAACTGTTAAAGATACGATCAACATAGCCTTGAAAGCTGCTAGGAAGATTTTTCGGAAGAAAAATAAAAAACAATTTACATCGCCAAGAATTATACCGATCCCCAAGACTGGTGGAATTTTACCATTTTTAGTTCCACTTTTTGCCGGGCTATCAGCTGTTGGATCACTTGCTGGTGGCGCTGCGGGTGTTGCGAAAGCAATAAATACCTATAAAACAGCTAAGAAGCAGCTAGATGAAAGCGAGCGACATAACAAAATGATGGAAGCAATCGCTCTTGGATCGAAAAAATCCGGTGCTGGTCTATATTTAAAACCGTACAGAAAGGGTTTGGGACTTTATATCGATTCAAAAAACTACTGAACAAGCTGCCTCGTGACAGACCGTTAACTGATTACGACATCTATCAGTTTGGAAAGGAACATCTACCAAATTTTCGCGGTGTATTCATGAGAGATGAATTGCCAAAACGACCGTGGCGAAAAGAGTGCGCTGTTGTTAATTTGGATAGTTCAACTGGTCGTGGAACTCATTGGGTGGCGTACGTGAAAGACAATAAGAATGTGGAATACTTCGACAGTTATGGAAATTTACCGCCACCTGTTGAAGTAACAAGATATTTACGTGGAAACGACATTAGATATAATTATAATGTTTATCAAAAGTATAATGATTTTAATTGTGGTCACCTTTGTTTAAAATTTTTATGTAATAAAAATCTATTTATGTAAATAAATATTGTTGTAGAGTACTACTTTGTTTCATTTACGTAGTAGACATCATGTCATTCACATTAACATTAAGCGGTGATACTTCAACACTCAGTGCTGAGTATTTTCCACCTATAGAATTAGTGGGGGAATACGTCTGTGGGCTGGTAAATTTTGAAACTTATAATTCGGTGCCGAATGTCGATGAAACAAATAATTTGTTTCATTTTAGTACTGATCCTACTCATGAACCACACTGCATCGAGATACCTACCGGCAATTATGATTTAGAAGATTTGGAAGCTTACATAGATGACATGTTAACACCGAGTGGGGCAGGTGCTAATGCACAACTTATATTACATGCAAATAACAACACGTTGAAAAGTTCGATAAAGTGTACGGAAACAATACATTTTGATAAAGAGCGAACGATCGGTTCACTGTTGGGTTTTAATAAACGAAAACTGGAGGCGGGTCGTACTCATTATTCAGATAAACCAGCGAATATTATGAAAGTCAATCTGGTACAAATTGAGACGAATATTACGACAAACAGTTATTTGAACAACGTCCGAGCCCATAATATTTATTCGTTTTCAATCCAGGTTGAGCCCGGGTATAAAATAAGCGAGACACCAACTACAATCATTTATATGCCTGTGAGCGTTCAACGGATAACATCTCTAGTGCTACGTGTTGTGGATCAAGACGGTAACCCGGTTAATTTTCGAGGCGAAACAATAACCATAAAATTACATTTAAAACCGGCATAAGTTATGTTGGTATTTAACGACGATAAACCGACGCAGTCAAACAGTTTACAATTTACCGCCAACCAGTGTGGATCGACGACGACGAAGCCGCCGTTAACGTTAGCGAACGCAAAATTTCTGCAGCAATACATACAGCGATACGGATTAGTTTTGAAGAAACGAAGAAATGAATAATATTTTACAAATTAGTACTGGTGGAGGTGAGCTCGATGAGAGTATTACGAAATTAGAGGAGCATGCGTACTCACCATTCTTAAATAACTTTAATAACAACGACCAGATTATTATCTGTATTAATAACCAAGACGTCTATTTACTACCGTGTAAGAGTTATTTAAGCATAGAAGGACAACTGTTAAAAAGTGATGGAACGGTATCGACCACCGCCGTATTAACCAATAATTCAATGGCGTACCTGTTTGACGAGATGCGTTACGAACTGAACGATGTGGAGATTGATCAATGCAAATATGTAGGGCCAACCACCACGCTAATGAATTATTTATCTTTAAATGAAAATCAAAGTCAACAACTACATAATGCGGGATGGTGTCCCGGTGAAACTATAAAGGTATCTGACAAAGGGTACTTTAATTTCTGTCTACCATTGGATCGAGTGTTTGGCTTCACCCACCATTATAAGCGGATTATTCTCAACGCAAAACATCAACTGGTTTTGATTCGTGCGAGAACAGATTATGATGCAGTATTGTCAACGACTGATGACGTCACATTTCGTATACAGAAAATACAATGGATGGTTCCACATGTATCGGTGTCTGATGAAGCGAAACTACAATTGTTAAAATATGTGGAAAATAGTCAAAATATACCGATTGGTTTTCGTACATGGGATATGCACATTTACCCATCGATTCCAACAACGAAACACAACATTTGGACGGTAAAAACAACATCACAAGTGGAGAAACCGCGTTATGTTATATTTGCATTACAAACAGATCGACGCGATAAGAAAGATAAAGACGCATCAGTTTTTGATCATTGTGAACTTTCTGACGTTAAAGTGTATCTAAACTCGGAAAAGTACCCGTACATGGATCTGAATTTGGATTTTACCAGCGATAAGTTTGCGTTAGCGTATCATATGTTTTCAAAATTTCAAGAAGCATATTACAACTCAAGCAAGAATGAACCACTACTCGACCGAAAACAGTATAAAACTACAGCACCCATCATCTTCATAGATTGTTCTCATCAAAACGAAACTCTGAAAAGCGGAGCTGTGGATATACGAATCGAGTTTAAAACTTCAAAGGAAGTACCGTCTGACACAGCAGCTTTCTGTCTTTTGGCGCATGATCGAGTGATTCAATATAACCCGCTGACAAACATCGTTACAAGAGTTATATAAAACACAGTACTCATCTACAGTTCGATTCATTTACAAACCGCCTTCTACACACATCGATCATCGTTTGTGAAAATGACTGATGTGGCCATTGTTGACTTTCAGGGTTTCCCGAATACAGTAAAGGGATCCCTTTATATAAAAGAATTGGCCATACTTAAGTTTGCTTCGTGGAAAGAAAATAACAACGAAGATTATACGTTACAACATTACATTTTTAAATCACCAATACCGTTTTCTGGTCTGTGTGAAAAAGATCAACGAACTGCACGCTGGCTTCGATCCAAACATCATGGATTCTCCTGGACGGACGGCCATATTGATTATGGACAATTACAGTATATTTTAATGAATACATTACATTCAACGCAAATTATATACGTCAAGGCAGAGGAAAAAGTCCGACATCTCAAGCAACTTATTCCAACAGCATCAATTATGAATATGGAAGAACTCTTCAGTTGCCCCAGATTGGCATTCATCGTAACAATGTACAATACCTGCCGTTGTGGCGAACATCAAAATGGTTTTTGTGCTTTACAAAATACAATTTCTTTATTTAAACATTATTGTATTAACAAAAATACTTCTTTATAAATAAATATCTATTTTTAATAAAATTACTGGTGTTTTTATTTTTTGGGGGTTAAAAGGGGGTGGGTTAACATAAATAAAAAACATTTATTAATTTCAGTTTACGTTTATTATAAGTTTTAACTATTATCATTACAATATGAATTAGAATTGTAATATTCAAATAATGTTATTTGTTTGAATTCAATCGAGCTGGTTTTTCCGACCTCCCCGGTGTTGATAACGCCTAGTTGCGGTGAGTATTTTAACAGGTTTAGTCGGTCGATACTCATGTTATCGAAGCGAGCCGGGAGTGTAAGATATCCATCCTCCAACTCCAACACCGTCTGCATTCTTGCCGGGTCGAATTTCGATTGTATTTGTTTGGCACCCAAAATTCTGTAGGCCTTGTTTACAATCATATCTTTCGCCTTCATCCACGGTTTTACTTTCCCAATTTCATTAAGTTCACTTATCAATTGGTCGGTAGTATGCTGATCTTGATCACAAACCTGTTGAGCGATAGTAATGTTATTTCGGTATGATTCCATTTTCTCGATAAATTCTGTAACAATGAAAAATCTATGTAGAACACTTACAAAAATTTAACAACAATTGGTTACAATAATAATAAAACTAATAATAAAAAATTAAATAAAAATTTATGAAGAAAACTTACAAAAAATTTAACAACAATTAGTTACAATCATAGAAAATTTAATAATAAAAATTAATAAAAACTTACCCGCAAAACTGTTGAATTCTTCAGAAGATGTTTCTACTACAGCTTGGTATTAACTGATAAATTCATTGATTCTCGACTCTGCTTATATAGAGCCTTTTGGCGGGAAAATAATATCGAGAATGTTCTATAACACACGTATATGCAACGTGATCGGAAACGTAAAGTTCATACAAAAATTAAAATATATTTTTTAATTAGGCGATAACAAAAAATGTGGTTTTCAAACAGAAAATAATTTCATAGATAACAGAAATTCAAAAATTAATATTTTTAACTGATAAGCCGGCGGCCGGATGTAGCAGCGGTTTTCATTTCAGTCCGACAAGAAAAACGGCGGCCGGATGTGTTTGCGGTTTTCATATCTGACGACAACCTCCTGCTCCTACAATTTAGGCAAACGACATTACCTTGCCAATCGCCCTAATACCTACTAGTGTGTATTTTTCTTTTAAATATATAACTTATAAATACTCATGATTACTTTACTATATAACTGTAATCACGCGATATCATGTTATAAAATACATAAGAATTTACTCATTTAATGTAAAAATATTTGGTCATCAACAATTAAATAAAAACGAATTTTTTTTAAATATATATAGTAATATAATATTTCGCATATATACAGTACTCTGTTAAAAGTACGGGTTTCTACGCCGTTAAAAAACATATATTTTACAATATCAATATATTGTAAAAAATCATATTTCTTAATATTTTTAAAACTGAATATGTAATATCAAGAATTTAAAACAGTTTTGAAACATTAATTTCTCCTCATAATATTTTTTTAGTCTTAAATTAATAGCACAATGTTCCATATATTTTAAGAAAATTTTTCTTTTAATATTTTATAACTTATCTAAAAAAATTTATAGCTATTTTTATCAAAAAATTTATTACTTGCTATTGTTAAAAAATTAGTTAAATATATCTATAGGTATTAAGTGACCCCTAGTTTTTGTGAAAGACGGTAGTAATAGCAATTCATCTTAAATACGAAATTATTTTATCAATGCTAAATAAGCGTTTTTTTTCTCATATTATCATACTCCAATATATTGTATATTATTATAATTTATAAAAATGTGTTTTATTTATTAAAAAATTTAGCAAAATTTTAAATAATATCGCGTCAAAATAATATTCAGAAGTCAATAAAAGACAATAGCAGTAAATTTATTAAGATAACTATAAATAAATATTAATCTAATGTTGAAATATTTATTAACAAATAGTACTGCTTAGTAGAAAATTAGACACCTATTGTTTTGTTTTCAAATTTACCTTTTTGCAATTAAAGAAAATTTTAGTAACTATCGATACCTTTATAAAACGATACCCATAAAAGACAAGCATGCTCTGATCTCAACAATTTTTTTCCCATGTTAAATTCGTATGTTCTTAATTCGCTGAAACTTATTATGTTTATATATTCCCCCAATATTTTCTACCATAAACAATAGTTATAGCAAGCTAGGTAGGTATTGAATAAGTATTTTTTTGTTTGTTAATTTATTGATGATAGAGAAAAAAATTTATGATTTTATAGACAGTGAAATACATTTAAACTATTTTTTTGCAGTTTAATTTTGTAAAAACACCTAAAAATTATCAGTCACAGACAAATATTTCTAAGCAAACGAATTGAAAATGTAGTTTTATATCATAAGAATAAATGCGTATATATAGGGTGGACAGTAAATAACTCTCATAATTTTTAAAGAGCGGATGAAAACTTTAATTTTGGATTACGAAATTTTATTTTTTTTCCGGAGTTAAGCTGCATTCAATTAATTAACCCTTTCCTGCACAGCAGTTTTAGATCATTACTGTTCAAACTATACTTCAAATTAACAAATCATTAATAATATTGGTGAATACTTATTAGCAAGAATTACATAGTTTGCACATATGTTCTATCGCACCAGAATGTTAATAGGACAATGCGATTTAATTGCCTATATTCAGGAGCAAGTAAAAACATTACCTATTTTAATAGCTTAGAAAATACACATTACATAGTTCGTTGTAAGAACAATCATTTCGGTGATCTTTTTTAACGAATTACTAAAATTGCTTAAGGACTGTGGTATGTAAGAAATAACAACACTCACATAATTTTAAAATAATTAACATATAGCTATTGGAAAAGTTACAAAGATTTTTTTTTAACAACTTATTAAATGTTGATAGCTTATTTTAATATCTCCTATAGGGCCTTAAGTATAACCCTAAACCCGAATTTTTTTCATCACCATCGTTGGCGACTGTATTCTCGTCATCATCAGCTTCTCCTTCGCTCGCAGTATCTTCGTTGTTGCTAGCAGATGTTTTTTCATCGCTGTCTTCGTCATCATTTGATATATACTTTAGCACTGGTTCAATAATATCATGCTTTTCCAATTCCCTGGTTATTGAGATAATCCGCTTTCCAATGTCACTTTCCTTTAAATTATTAAAATGGCTTCGTTTTTTCTCGTTTTCGATATAATCCGCAAAGCTGGGATTTATAATATGACTCCTTTCCATTAAATTACATATAGTATTAACCATTTCTTCTCCAATTTGCGTCTGAGTCGCTAAACTTCTTAGTTCATCAACTAAATGGTTCGGGTCATCAAAATATTCTTCTTCTTCATCAACAGGTTTCGAATGGCCATTATGAAGGTTAGCATTTTCATCATCATATTTGAAACGTTTAGCTCCGCCATTTGTTGAGTTAGATGTCGAAGGTTGTTCCTTTTCTCCTGAATTTTTATTTTCTTGTTCTTCATCCTTTGCGCATGCGTTCTGAAGCTCTTTGACCATTAATATGTCTAGAGCAGTTTGTAAGAGACCAGCCATCTTTGGAGTAAAACTTGTTTCTTTGTAGTTATCAGGCGATGGTAAATGCTTTTGTTCATCAGATCGATTATCTTCATCATTCGCCGATTGTAGAATATTATGCGAGTTTTTTAAAGCGTGGAATTTACGTCTGATTGCTTCTGCTGCAGCCATCATACTTTGATTAAAAGTATTCAAGTTTCTTGTAGATAGATCTGTATCATCTTCCTGCTGATTTTGAAATACTGGTGCTTTATCTTCCTTTTCTTCATTTCTTGCTTCAAAGCTATAATTGGTTTCACCATCATCATCATCTTCATCATTCGATTTTGACGATTCACTTTGTATTGAAAGTCTCCTCTTCTCCGCTCTGTTCACGTATGTCCCATTATTTACTGACCGATTCGTGGAATTTTCAAATTGACTTATTCCATTGTCATCATTTTTTTTATCATTCTCAGACGAATTATGTTTAGTTCTTAAATGACGCGAGAGATTAAACTTCCGCGAAAATTTCTTACCACAAAATTCACAACTATGCATAGCTTAACAGTATTACGATTGCAACGTGTTTACGAATAGCTGAACTGAACTCGACTGACTAAAGATTCCGCGGGTTGAGCCTTATATACCTATGGAGTGGTTCTGTTTTGGGAGTGACTCTTTTTTAGGAGTGAAGAATATGGCGTTCCACGATTATATTTCAGTCCAAAGTGTGTAGAAGGAGACGCCGAATTGTTGAAGTGGATCACACACAACATTGAAAAAGGCACAGCCAATCAATCAGCACTCCTGGGCTGGGAAAGTGGCCCGGATACGGGAGCGTGGCCTTCAACAAACTTACAAGATTACTTAGATATATACAAAATTTTACAAACTAATTTTAATATTTAACATTTGAAGCAAGAAATGTAGAAAAGGAAGATAAAGCACCAGTATTTCAAAATCAGCAGGAAGATGATACAGATCTATCTACAAGAAACTTGAATACTTTTAATCAAAGTATGATGGCTGCAGCAGAAGCAATCAGACGTAAATTCCACGCTTTAAAAAACTCGCATAATATTCTACAATCGGCGAATGATGAAGATAATCGATCTGATGAACAAAAGCATTTACCATCGCCTGATAACTACAAAGAAACAAGTTTTACTCCAAAGATGGCTGGTCTCTTACAAACTGCTCTAGACATATTAATGGTCAAAGAGCTTCAGAACGCATGCGCAAAGGATGAAGAACAAGAAAATAAAAATTCAGGAGAAAAGGAACAACCTTCGACATCTAACTCAACAAATGGCGGAGCTAAACGTTTCAAATATGATGATGAAAATGCTAACCTTCATAATGGCCATTCGAAACCTGTTGATGAAGAAGAAGAATATTTTGATGACCCGAACCATTTAGTTGATGAACTAAGAAGTTTAGCGACTCAGACGCAAATTGGAGAAGAAATGGTTAATACTATATGTAATTTAATGGAAAGGAGTCATATTATAAATCCCAGCTTTGCGGATTATATCGAAAACGAGAAAAAACGAAGCCATTTTAATAATTTAAAGGAAAGTGACATTGGAAAGCGGATTATCTCAATAACCAGGGAATTGGAAAAGCATGATATTATTGAACCAGTGCTAAAGTATATATCAAATGATGACGAAGACAGCGATGAAAAAACATCTGCTAGCGACAACGAAGATACTGCGAGCGAAGGAGAAGCTGATGATGACGAGAATACAGTCGCCAACGATGGTGATGAAAAAAATTCGGGTTTAGGGTTATACTTAAGGCCCTATAGGAGATATTAAAATAAGCTATCAACATTTAATAAGTTGTTAAAAAAAAAAATCTTTGTAACTTTTCCAATAGCTATATGTTAATTATTTTAAAATTATGTGAGTGTTGTTATTTCTTACATACCACAGTCCTTAAGCAATTTTAGTAATTCGTTAAAAAAGATCACCGAAATGATTGTTCTTACAACGAACTATGTAATGTGTATTTTCTAAGCTATTAAAATAGGTAATGTTTTTACTTGCTCCTGAATATAGGCAATTAAATCGCATTGTCCTATTAACATTCTGGTGCGATAGAACATATGTGCAAACTATGTAATTCTTGCTAATAAGTATTCACCAATATTATTAATGATTTGTTAATTTGAAGTATAGTTTGAACAGTAATGATCTAAAACTGCTGTGCAGGAAAGGGTTAATTAATTGAATGCAGCTTAACTCCGGAAAAAAAATAAAATTTCGTAATCCAAAATTAAAGTTTTCATCCGCTCTTTAAAAATTATGAGAGTTATTTACTGTCCACCCTATATATACGCATTTATTCTTATGATATAAAACTACATTTTCAATTCGTTTGCTTAGAAATATTTGTCTGTGACTGATAATTTTTAGGTGTTTTTACAAAATTAAACTGCAAAAAAATAGTTTAAATGTATTTCACTGTCTATAAAATCATAAATTTTTTTCTCTATCATCAATAAATTAACAAACAAAAAAATACTTATTCAATACCTACCTAGCTTGCTATAACTATTGTTTATGGTAGAAAATATTGGGGGAATATATAAACATAATAAGTTTCAGCGAATTAAGAACATACGAATTTAACATGGGAAAAAAATTGTTGAGATCAGAGCATGCTTGTCTTTTATGGGTATCGTTTTATAAAGGTATCGATAGTTACTAAAATTTTCTTTAATTGCAAAAAGGTAAATTTGAAAACAAAACAATAGGTGTCTAATTTTCTACTAAGCAGTACTATTTGTTAATAAATATTTCAACATTAGATTAATATTTATTTATAGTTATCTTAATAAATTTACTGCTATTGTCTTTTATTGACTTCTGAATATTATTTTGACGCGATATTATTTAAAATTTTGCTAAATTTTTTAATAAATAAAACACATTTTTATAAATTATAATAATATACAATATATTGGAGTATGATAATATGAGAAAAAAAAACGCTTATTTAGCATTGATAAAATAATTTCGTATTTAAGATGAATTGCTATTACTACCGTCTTTCACAAAAACTAGGGGTCACTTAATACCTATAGATATATTTAACTAATTTTTTAACAATAGCAAGTAATAAATTTTTTGATAAAAATAGCTATAAATTTTTTTTAGATAAGTTATAAAATATTAAAAGAAAAATTTTCTTAAAATATATGGAACATTGTGCTATTAATTTAAGACTAAAAAAATATTATGAGGAGAAATTAATGTTTCAAAACTGTTTTAAATTCTTGATATTACATATTCAGTTTTAAAAATATTAAGAAATATGATTTTTTACAATATATTGATATTGTAAAATATATGTTTTTTAACGGCGTAGAAACCCGTACTTTTAACAGAGTACTGTATATATGCGAAATATTATATTACTATATATATTTAAAAAAAATTCGTTTTTATTTAATTGTTGATGACCAAATATTTTTACATTAAATGAGTAAATTCTTATGTATTTTATAACATGATATCGCGTGATTACAGTTATATAGTAAAGTAATCATGAGTATTTATAAGTTATATATTTAAAAGAAAAATACACACTTAGATATTTATAACGTAAGTATGTAACAATTTTAGCTGATTTAGTTGATTAAAGATTTAGCTGAGTAAATAACATCAAAGAATATGCACACAGATTTAAAAAAAAATGTACAGAGTGATACATTTTTGTAAAATTTACGAGTATATATGGTGTACCATAATTGTAAATGGAATTTTTATATATACATCAAGTTTAAGGTATAACATCAAAAATTAGTTTGATTTCTTTTTAGGGGATCGGTGTAAATCAAAAGATCGGTTTTTTTCTTTAAATTTATTTTATTAAGTATAGTTTTAAACAAAATAGGTACACAATGATCACTTTTTTAACTTGTACAATTTATAATTATATTAAAAATTTGTGCATATGCAAGAAAGTGCTCTGTGAGGAATCAAAGATCACCAATTGACCGACTTGTGTATTAAAATAGTGAAAAATTATCCAACAAACACCATTGAATTTATAGAGGTGGTTTGTAGACTTTTCAAGCGCAATTATAGACGAAATATTGGGAATATTGAGATATCGGAATATTTCTGTTGTATGGAATTTACGGATCATTACATCAATTTTCTTCAATGTTCTTCAATGCAGTTTTCTTCAATGCAGAATTAAGAGAACTAAGTAAAGCGAAGCGTCGAGAGGAAATTATTAAACAAATTATCAACAACTCTGAAATGCTGTGTGATGAATACGAACAATTTCCACAATACATGGATTCCATTGTTGGCAATAATTAATTGTTAACACAACAATTGAAAATTTACAAATTTCAAGAAGATCCAACGTTTTGAATTGCGATTTCAAGAAGATCCAACGTTTTTCTGAATTCCAGTTTATGAGTTAGTCCGATTGGTCCATTATTTATGATACCCAATTTTGGATTGCTTTGCAGCCATGCCAGCATCTGCTCGTTCAAATTGTCAAATCTCGCTGGTAACGAAATGTATCCAATTTCCAATTCCAATATTGTCTTCATTTTCGATGAATCGAATTTCGATGGTAGTTGACTGGCTCCCATTATTTTATATACTTTTCCAATTTGCATATCACAAAGTTTAATCCATCGTTTAACAGCGCCAAGATGATTCAATTCATCCACAAAATTTCCAGCCATTTTTTGAATTAAGTCTCTGTTTCCAGATGAAGCACCAGCAGTAATGGATTCCATTGTTGGCAACAATTAACTCTTAACACACAACAATTGAAAATTCACAACAATAAGGTTTAATGTTTTTTTCACTAAAGTTTCGAACAAAATTGTAACTGATGAAATTCTGTCGCGCCCTTTTTATAGCAGAAAAATAGTATGGTGACGTAAGCTGTCACACTTTATGTAGCCATACAGGTTAAAACCTGCTGCCTCATTTTCGCATATTAGACAGAAATCTTCGCTATTTGATATCAGTTTACCTTTAGTGACGTCAGCTGGCAATTTATACAAGTTTAAACCTGTTTTCAGATAAAAATATACAATCATATGATAAAATTCATTTTCGCATATTAGAGAGAAATCTTCGCTGTTTGATATCAGTTTACCTTTAGTGACGTCAGCTGACAGTTTAAGCCTGTTTTCAGATAAAAATATTATAAAATTATGAAAGCAAGGCCATCTTTTAATGGCTAGTTTAACTATCAAAAAAAAAGGTTTTCGATACAATCTATTGACAATTTTTCAAACTTACACACAGGAATCCAGACTAGCAACGCCATCTAGTAGCGAATTCACAGGCTCGAAGGTGGCTGCGCCATCTGTTAGGGAAATTCTTAGGTTAGAAAAAATTTTGTTAGGTTAAGCTAAGTTCACTTAGGTTTCGTTAGGTTAGGTCAAGTTCCGCTAGGCTAGAAAAAAATTTCACTAGATATCGTTAGGTTGGAGACCAAATTTTGCTCCACACACCGCCGGAGGCTTCTAGAACCGCCTCGGTAGTTTTGCCTCCATCCGAGGTCGCTCAAAAAGTCGGATGGAGGGATGGAAGGTCTAGAAGCCCCCAAAACCTACTACTAGTAGGTACTAGTGTTTTTGGCTTAATAGAGCGACTTGCAACCACTTTCTAGATTATATGCCGATTTGCCAATTTCCTCCTGACTTTTTTAGGCCCTTATTAACTTAATATGCATTCGGTATATATTTCTAATAATCCCGACAATCCAGATACTATTTTACGTGTATTGAATAAGAAACACAACATTTAGAACGATTTTAATACATTATTACAGAATGAATCCCAATGGGGGCTTTGAAATAGCTTTCATGTGAATTTAACAAAACATGTTACTGGCTATCACTGTATCTTGCTTTCAGTTATACATCATTTGATCTAGATATATTTGTGTATAGATTGTTTCGAGATTAGTGTTGGGTCACACATGTACGAATCATTCTAAAGGAACGACTCTTTCAGACATGATTACGTGACTCTTTAAAAAAGGAGTCACTAGAGAGAACCATAAAAACATTCGATTCTTACCGGAAAAAAGAACGTTGATTGCAAATTAATTCTATCAAATCGGGACCGTTGAATGTGATCCGGCGGTTCTGATCCATTGTTTAGTACTCATGGACGGAACTGATCCGATTTCTTGTATAATTGCGTACCATTCTACTAGTGTGCTGTGCTGTAATCATATAAAACACCGAACACAGTATGTTAGTGTACTCCAAAAGAGTCACTCATTCTGTGATACACCTCACTGAGTCACAGGATTCATGTGTGTTAGCATAGACAAAATGAGTTGTCGTGACCCACCACTAATCGAGAATATATGTCTGTGTATAGATTGTTTTGCGATTAGTGTTGAGTTGTACACATATGAATTACTCGAAGAGAACGGCTCTTTCAAACGTGACTCTTTAAAAAGGAGTCGCTAGATAGCTATATACGGCCGAATTCTTTAAACGTTGATTGTTTAGTAACTATGGACGAAACTGATCTGATTTCTTGTGCTGGTGTGATGTGCTACACAGTACGTTAATGTACTCCAAAAGAGTCACTCCCACTGTTCGGTCAAACTCACTGAGTCATTGGAGTCATGTGTATTAGCTCATACACAAAAAGAGTCGTCGTGACCCAACACTAATCTACATATTATGCTTGCTACATCAAAATATAAAGGTACATTTATACGGACATGAAATAGTTTAAATGTTTGAGCGTCTGTCGACAGTTGAAACTGATATTTCAGTCAGTGCGAATATACAGAGACATTATACTGTAGTTAGGTTACTGGGTTTCGTGATAAATCAATACTTTAATATGTTGGTACATATATCGTTTGAGTTTGCGATAGATTAAACTGTATAGTAATGATTCTTCATACATTTCAATTTTTAACTATCTTCAAATCCTTCTTACTTAAGGGAAGGTTTACTCGAGAGTCCTTAAAAATTATGTATTTTTCTAGAATTTTTTTCTCAAGAACGGAAGTAAATATCAATTTTAAATTTTGTACACATATTTATTAAGTATTAAGCTATACAAAACAAATTTTTCAAGGAAAAATATAAAAAATTGTCAATTTTATAGATACTGCAGTGTGACGATCCGAAAATCCAATGCCTTATTGGTGGACATCATAGCGCCGGTAATAAACCACCGAAATCCAAAAACAAAAAAGATTTATAAAATATATGAAGAGTACCGGCATCTCTACCTATAATATCAATAAATTGCTGAAAGAAAAAAAAATGGCGGATGTTTGAACTTTTGATTACGATTTTTATCTTATTTTTCGCTCTTTAAACTTAAAAAAATATTGAAAGTGTATCGAACTTAGGTAGAGGTGCCGAAGAATTGAATTATCTTTAAAATAAAAAATTTAAAAAAAGGATCGAATAGTTTTTGAGTTATCGTGTCCGCCAGTTCCAAAAATGTAGTTCCGAGATATTATAAAATATATATAAATAAATGTATTTTCAAAATTTTATATTTAATACTCATTATTGCGTGAACTACGTTTTTTGAATTTTTTTATAGAAAGCTGGATTCGGTTAATGTGCAAGAATCGTGTTTTTAAATTATTTTCAGTAAAATCACTTTGGAAACATATTCTACACATAATTTGCTATCAATTTCGGCAAAAAAAAAAAATCGATTTTTTTTATCAAATCTCAAGTAAAGCTTCCCTTAAATTACTTTCAGCAAAATCACTTTGGGAACATATTCTACACATAATTAGCTACCAATTTCTGCAAAAGAAAATCGATTTTATTTACGACTCTCAAGTAAACCTCCCCTTAACTTCATATATATGGGACTTCTAATGGAAAAAGCTTGGCGCCGATTTCTTTGTACTCAATTAGTTATTTATTTATAAAGAAATCAGTTTTTTTTTTCCACTAAAAATTTTGTATTTCTTTTAGTGAAATTTTTTACGACGCTTATTTTGCTGCTAGCTTGATTGCTGTTTGATTTCATTGCTGAACTTTAAGCGAGCTACTGCGTTGGGCACTGTAATCGCTCCTCTGCGACACTGGCTGCACACGATGTGTATCGTTAGTGGTATAGTATAGATGTGAGAAATATAACTTTTTTTTATTGGCAAACGGTTAAATATAGCAGAGAAACAAGCACATATGACGGTGACCGATTGCATATATTGAGGGGTAATTCGATTTATGATTTCTTCAACTGAAAGATTAGAATCGAAATATGCTTTCGAAAACATTCTACAAATCAATAGAAAATTTTTTTTACCAAATAAATTTTTAGTTTGAAAATCAAACGTTAAATTAATCTCGAAAATCGCGGTTTTGATTCCACAAAGTATATAGAGATTCGTTTTTTTTTTTTATTGAGTTAGAATATTTTGTTTGCTTATACAGAATTTTCTGAATTCTTTCCTGCTATTGTATATAACGATACTAAAACTTTTACATTCCATTATTCGAAAAAATTGTATTTTATGTGTACATTTTTTCTTTTAAATTTTGACCGCAGAATGCAATCGAAATTTTTTAGTTAAACTCGAAACTATTTTTCATTTATAATTTTTTTTTTTAAAAAGAGTACTTTTTTTGCATTTTATTCATTTATTCCGAGAATATTATTCATATGTTTTAATAAAAATAATTTTGCCGCTGAGTTGCGCTGATTCACTCAACAAATATACAATCATTGTCGCTCAATTTTTTGGTGTGTATGATTATTTTTGTTATTACTGACTTCTTTTGCGAAATGTCTCTGCACTATTTAATTCTTGAGCGTTTTTTTCCAAGTCTTTTTTAGTCCAGTTTATTTGTTTGTAAACAAATTTATTTTTATTGTACAAAATATTCAATTCTTATAGCATATGTAGTCAATGTACTTTAGGTAGAGATTATATAAAAAAAAAATAATGACTATTAAAGCCATCATGCTTTCTCGTCTAACGAAACTTATTTTTGTTAAATCAAAAAGCAACTTTATATTGGTTATGTTTTATTTACAAATATTTAAATTTCTTTTGATAACGTTTCAATTTAAAGCTTTCAATGTAAAGTTTGCTAAACTGTATTCAGAACTAGTGCAGAAGGTTCAAATGTGTTGTAAAATTGATACCTTAGGGGGAGATTCGCTAAAAAAACATCAAAAATTGTCCTTTATTATTATAATTTTAGCGAATTTCCAAAACTGGAAATTCAGCTTTTACGCCAGGTGTCATGGTGCGACCTAAGCCCGGGACCATATCAGAAATATGTTTTGAGGTCCCTAGAATACGAAAATGATATTCACTAAAATTTATATATATATATATATATATATATATATATATATATATATATATATATGTATCCGCGCGATAACTCTCGAACGAAACGTCTAACGCTTATGAAATTTTGTGTGCGGACTGGATTCTGAATTGGCTTGGCTAAGTTCGTTAGCCAGACACGTCGGATGCCCAGAAGTAGGTTTTCTGGCCATTTTTTATCATTCGATCCTATCATAAGGCAGTTCGATTTTTACATCGTTGAAAAGGAAAAAAAAAATTATGAAGAAAATATTCTTATAATTTTCTTTCTATTTTAAGTATTTTTCGAGAAAATGTAAATTTTCACTTTTATTCTTTCTTTGTTAGTCTAATAAGTAATTTATATTTATATCTCAGTTTTTAATAAGTATAAAAATATTTCACTTTTTTATTAAAAAATTTTGTGAGAACAAGTGAAAACTATTCACATATATGAGATATAACACACATACATGTATAGAGTTTTGTTTCTCATTTATTGCATTATAATTAGCATGGTTCTATTCCATGTTAAAAAATGTAAATTAAACAGATTTTCTAAGCTAATGTAATGAAGAATTTTTTTTTTTTTTTTATTGAATTTTTAAGTAAACAAGAAATTGAAGATTATGTTATGATATAAATATTATTAAATATAAAACAAAACAAAATCTGTACAATGTACATATGTATGTACGGAAAAATATTTTGAATCGATTTTGAAAATTTTTCCACTAATAATTAATAAAACCATTTCAAATGGATTTAAGGTATTTTATGTGAGGTCAAGGTTTTCGGGACCTAAAAAGGCCAGAAATTAATTAACCAATCGATTTTAAAAAATTTTTCACAGTTAGTAAGTTAAAGTATTTGAATTAATTAATTAAATGATGTCCGCAAGAAGCTTACGGACTGCCATAAGTTATATGAGATCCTTAGAACCCTTTTCTTACTGTTAGAGTACTAGACTTGTATGAGTTTCGCCAGGATTTACTGATCCCATAATTGTAAAAAATAAACTAAACGACCAATTTTAAAAATTTCTTCGCTGTTACAGAGCTAAACTATTTTAGATAGATTTAGAATACATTATGTAAGGTCCGTCAGGGTCCACAGGACCCAAAAGTGTCAAAAATAAACTAACTGACCGATTTTGAAAATTTTTTCACTGTTACAGAGCTAAACTATTTTAGATAAATATCGATTACGTTATGTAAGGTCCGCCTGGGTCCATAGGACCCAAAAGTGTCAAAAATAAACTGCCTGATCGATTTTGAAAATTTTTTCGCTGTTACAGAGCTAAACTGTTTTAGATAAATATAGATTCCGTTATGTAAGGTCTGCCAGGGTCCATAGGATCCAGAAGTGTCAAAAATAAACTAACTGACCGATTTTGAAAATTTTTTCACTGTTACAGAGCTAAACTATTTTAGATAAATATAAATTACGTTATGTAAGGTCCACCAAGGTCCATAGAACCCAAAAGTGTCAAAAATCAACTAACTGACCGATTTTGAAAATTTTTTCACTGTTACAGAGCTAAACTATTTTAGATAAGTATAGATTACGTTATGTAAGGTCTGCCAGGGTCCATAGGATCCAGAAGTGTCAAAAATAAACTAACTGACCGATTTTGAAAATTTTTTCACTGTTACAGAGCTAAACTATTTTAGATAAGTATAGATTACGTTATGTAAGGTCTGCCAGGGTCCATAGGATCCAGAAGTGTCAAAAATAAACTAACTGACCGATTTTGAAAATTTTTTCACTGTTACAGAGCTAAACTATTTTAGATAAATATAGATTACGTTATGTAAGGTCTGCCAGGGTCCATGGGATCCAAAAGTGTCAAAAATAAACTAACCGACCGATTTTGAAAATTTTTTCACAGTTGGGGAACTAACTATTTTAGATAGACATACATTACGTTATTTAGGGTCCGCCAGGGTCCATGGGGCCCAAAAGTGGTAAAAATAAACTAACCGACCGATTTTGAAAATTTTTTCACTGTTACAGAGCTAAACTATTTTAGATAAATATAGATTACGTTATGTAAAGTCTGCCAGGGTCCATCGGATCCAAAAGCGTCAAAAATAAACTAGCCGACCGATTTTGAAAATTTTTTCACTGTTGGGGAGCTAAGCTATTTTAGATACATATAGATTACGTTATGTAAGGTCTGAAGTGTCAGTAGGACCTAAAAGTGTCAAAAATAAAATAACTGACCGATTTTGAAACCTTTTTACTATTACGGAGGTAAACTATTTTAGATAGGTACAGGTTGTGTTATCTGAGATCCACAACTGTCCTGCGGATGCAAATGCGGCGTAGAATGCTACACAACGGGTTTTGAATATATATATATATATATATATATATATATATATATATATATATATATATACATATATATATATACATATATATGTGTATATATATATATATATATATATATATATATATATATATATATATATATATTTTACATAAAGTCCGCCTAGAATATACGGTCGAGCTGATTTTTTAATGAGGTCCACCGGGATCTTGCAGATCCGAAAACGCCAGTAATAAGCTATCGAAAAGATGCTAAAAAATTTCTCACTGCTAGAGAACTAAATTATTTTAGATGGATACAACTATGCTGCACAAAATTCGTTCGGGTTCTTGGGTCCCCAAAAATACCAAAACTAATTACCCAACCGATTTTAAAAATTCTTTTACTCTTAGAAAGCTAAACTATTTTAAATAGGTACAGGTCTTAGATGAGATCCGCCAGTGCCCAAGATTTGGAAATTCGCTATGTTATGCAGATGCTGCGACAGGGGTATTTTTTTATACAAATAAATATTGTTTCAAAAAATTAAATATACAACATTTTTTCTACATGTTTTGCGATTACAAAATTTTTTTTTTTTAAAAGATTCAAAAATTAGCTGTGTATAAATGGCTTTGAAGTCGACACTGCAAGATTTTTCCACCTTGATGGTTCCTCACGTTCTGAAATCCTCAATGAACCAAAATCAAAAAATTAAGAATTTTATGAAAATATACACGTACAGTTATGGCACTACCTAGAATCTAAGAAAAAAAAAAAAATAAAAAAACCAGTAAGAAATCGTATTTTAAAAATAAATTTTTAAAAATCACCGCGTTTTCTCGACTATAAACAGCCGCCATTTTGAAAATATATTACGGGACCAAAAGACCCTAGTTCCTGCCAAAATGACGGTACCGAGAAATTATATACATTTGGATTTATGTCGATATCTCAAATACTTTTTGAGATATGTGAGGAACCATGTCAAAAAACGCACTTTCGAGAAAATAGCATTTAAATTTTCTTTTTAAATTGAATTTAAAGTGTGTGCACTAAAATTCCCATAATTTTTTGCTTTTTCGTATTTTTTTTTAAATAAAATTTTAGGAGAATACTTCTAACGCCTTAAGGAACATAATTATGAAGAACAAGAAATCAATTTGTATTTTTTAGCCAATCTCCCCTTAATGTTTTCAAGTCAGCGAGGAGGGAGTGCGCTAAATGAACGATAGGTCAAGGGGGCCTATACTCTTGAGACGGTAAAGAATTTTGTCATTGTTACACCCAAATTATTCTAACTGAAATTACTTCCATACACAACTTGATTTGAGAAAAAAGATTTTTTTTAATTTTTGTACGATCGCTAACAGACGCGCCAACGATTATACCATATATCCATAATAGTTTCAGTAAAACACCACTGCTCTGTTACGTATCTCGCAAATCATTTTCACCAAGTCATCTTTTGAGTAAATTTTGTGTAGCGTAATTCCTGTCAATACACACAGTCAGGAGCATTCATAGCTCCCATCTAAAGAAAGGATAAGCAAAAGGATCATTGTGTTGACATAATACAGTATTGTATATTTCAATATGCCACGGTGATACATTCTAAAGGTGTAAAATATACCATTCAAGTCAGTCGGTTCATAAATAAACGGGTTGAAAGGAGGTGTCTGGCCGTGAAGAAGGGGTGCGGGGGCCAAGTGTAAAGGGATGGTTATAAGTAAAGTCAACCAGTAAAATATTCTGTTCATTTTGATACTATAGATATCTATATATTATGTACTACTAGATTGATGAAATAAATATTCCTTTTGGTGTATATGTATTGCGCATTCCATCTAAATATGCGTATATAATGTACAGTCAACAACAAAATGTGATGTTTACCCTTTTAAAAGCTGAGTAGTTAGTTACTGAGGAGAAGGTTAGGCTCGATCCACATCAACGCTCCGCTCTCGGTACGATATCGTTACGCTCCCGATTCGAGAAAATATTCTTACACAAGAAGCAATCAATAATACGATATCCGTCGCGGTGCAGTCCCGCTCCAGTACCGCTCCGATACCAATACCACTCAGGCAGTATTTTATCGGAGCGTTACTGGAACGATAGTAGACTTGTACCGACCGAACTTTTTTAATTCTAGTCATCCGTTTCTCAGCCTTCTTCATTTATTTGAAAATTATTGTATTAGGAAACCATGATACAACACAACGACGCGACGTCTTGCCAATACATTATGATACATAATATATATAAGTAATTAACTAATAGATATAAATGTTCTCCTAATACAATAATGTTTAAAATATGGAAAAAAAGATTTTTATCGGAGCGAAACCGTAACGAGAGTGGAGCAAGAGCGGCACCATGGTGTGAATAGAGAACGAGTAGATACCAGCATGGTATCAGCACTGTAATGTGAACACAACAAGATTATATCGGAGCGAGAGTGGGGCGGGAGCGTGTCGATATCGGCACCTTAGTGTGGATCGGGCCTTACTATCGCAATTACTGAATTGATAACTGTGGACAGTCAATTTAGCAACCGCGAATACTTTTAAGTGTTCCGTAGTAAAATTGGTAAAATTCTTCTGAAATCATGGATGGATTTGTTTGGTATAGTAAAGAAGGGAACATTTCATTGCACTTTTGTACCTGGTGCATCATAAACCGTTTCTTACTCGCTGCGATCATCCATAATAATTTTGTCACGGTAGTGTACGTTATCTATTGACTCACCACACGCGAATGACATTTTACTTTATTACGCTATTAAGCTACGAAGTTGAGCTTAATGACACTCCGTTAGTATTCCTCCGTTGGTTTGCTAAACTTTCTACACACAAACTCTATCGAAACTGGCTAATAAAGATAGTCAGTTCAGTCAGTCAATGATTCTAAACGATAGACTTCGATAAACCCCCCGCTCCCCGCTCGCCGCCCCGTACCCATGTTTGTTGCTTGTAATTGATCGTTTGTATCACAATATCTACAGAATATAGGACGTCACGGGACATAGATAAGGGGGTGGAGGTGGAGGGGGTGATTGTATATGTTATTGAATGACGCGATATTGATAATAGATTTTTCATTGTCATCGTGTTCACTCGAACGAACTCTAATGCTCTGTGATAATGAACTTTAATAATAATTGAGGAAACGGAGGATATTAGAAATTCAATTTTTCGCGTTTCCTAACACAATAATTACGAAATCATTATGTTGTCGTGATTTCTGTCGTTTTGTGTGCATCCAACACGCACTGTATAAACTATAGACTTTAGTTTGTTTTTTTTCTTTTAAATTAAGTGATTACAGTAGAAATATCGCTGGGAGTAAAATTTTGAGATGTATTATATAAAATTTCAAAAATACGTAAATCGAAATTTTGATTTTATAGCTATAAAGCGAAGAACTTGTTGCGAGTGACGTAATATTTCAAGTTACCCCCCCCCCCATAAGAATATTGTAGTTTTTTCACTTTTACCATGACAAAAAAAATTAGGACAGATTTTTACGAGCGAAAATAATGGTACAAAACATTTCATTGGTCATTTTATTACAGGTAAACACGATAGAAACGAAACAAAAACTCGTATTGGTAAATTTAACTGATTTCAGAATCATAGTAACAATGTATTAAATAATATTAATATGAATTATACAAATTTATTTTATTCGTTAAATTGTCTTACCGTATTACACTTGAGTTTTATATTTTTTCTGAATAAATTTGTGTTTTCTACAACTCAAATTTCTTGTCTAGAAGCAATTTAACGAGAAGAACTGTCAACTAAAAAAAAAAAAATTGCTAGACAACAAATTTTCGTTAGACACACCCAAATTTATTCGAAAAAATACAAACCTTTCGTGTAATAATAAGTGAGAAAGATTTCGAAAAATTTAAATTTCAATTTGAAACAATTCTGGTTCTTTAAAAATCGCAAAGTTAAAATTTGGAGTTTTTGTTTTTACTTTTTTTGACATTTATTTAGCAAGTAGTTTTTCCTCTCAAGAAAAATGTCTGCTACAGTGATAACACTAAAAATGCTTTAATACACACACCCATATCCGGTGAAGATAAAATATTTTTATAAGAACAAAAATGTCATCGTTTTGAAAGAGATTATATATATATATATATATATATATATATATATATATATATATATATATATATATATATATATATATATATATATATATATATTCGTGAAATTTTGAATTCTGTAAACGATAATTCCACTGGGAAATTCTACAGCTGTCTGTAAAAATTTTCCTTTCAGTCTTTTTCTTCTGCTTTATCGCCTGCCTAGATATTGATAATGTCTTTTCTGAGAAAGTTTTTCCTAGAATGAAAATTTATAGCGCAGTTTTCTTTTTGGGTTTTTTATTATATTTTTTCTTATTTTCGATGGATGCGTATGTTTGTGTAATTTTGTTCTTTGATGGGTGTCGGTCGGCTGGGATTTTTAATTTAATTATAAAATTATATGTCGTTCGTTGTAGACATTATTTACGGTGTCTCAAAAGGTTATGTTACAGTAAAAGTTCTCTACAGAATGAAAAGTTGCTTGGAGGGGTAACTCATAGCACCCTCCAGACACTAAAACCGCAGAAATTTTTTCGGAATTAACTATTTGAAAACATTGCAAATTAACTAGTTCCACGATGATTCCAAATTTTCCTGAGTACGACTCTGACTAAATAATGCATAAATACCTTCTTAGTTTCAAAAGTAAAAATACCCCTGTCGCAACATCCTGCATAACATAGCGAATTTCCGTTTATAAAAATTCGTTTTTCTCGGAAACTAGTTGACATACAAAAAAAAGTTTTAAGTCCTTTTTCATGTAACTTTTTCTTCTCTTTTAAATGGTGTAAAAAATTTCCCAAAAATTTTCGAATAAGTGGAAATTTTGGCAAAAAGCTAATTTTTTGCAAGAACAAAAACCATGTTCCTGCCATCCGACGTGTCTGGCTGACGAACTCATCCAAGGGTTTGGGACTTCCAATGTTCTCACCAAGTTTCGTAAAAACTGGATACTCTTTGTTCGAGAGTTATCGCGCGGACATATATATATATATATATATATATATATATATATATAAATTTTAGTGAATATTATTTTCGGTTTCTAGGGACCTTAAAACAAATTTCTGCCATAGTTCCGGGCTCAGGTCGCGTCATGACAGTGGCTGTAATAGCTGAATTCCATTCTGGAAATTCGCTAAAAATGGTTTTATTGACTGAAAATTCAATAAAATTTTGTAAACATGTCTATGTAGTAAACGTGCTTCACAGATGTTTTCCTAAAAACAGAAAATTTATCTTAAAACATAAGATGGTTAGAGCCGGATTAAAATTTTTTTTTTAAAAACAAATTTCCCAAAAAATTTCTTTTTTGACCCAAATTTAGTATCAAATTTTTTCTGTTGGAAAACACTTTTGGCTCAAATTTATTAGCAAAATTACATCGGTGAGATCTACCCACTATTTTCGCAACGAGAGACTTATATACTTTCCACCCTGTATAGTTGAATATATAAATTGTAACTGAATGTAATAGTATAAATGAGAATAGAGAAAGTATTTTTTAAAGAAAATAAAAATATAAGAGACACGAATTGATTTTTATAAGACCATTTAACACATTTGTTTCATTATAACGAGGCCGTACTGTAATTTTTTACCGTATTAAATAGAATTAGGTCGAACAACGAGCTATAATAACTCACTATAAAATTTATTATGCGCCATAAAGAAGAAGAGACATGAATTATGTTATTTAAAATTTTATACCTTGATTAATATAACGACAATGATGTCTCGGAATTCATCAAGGTTGGTTGTCTACTGCTTACTGCCTCCTGATGTATACTTTATATTACTTTCACAGTCTCCCGTGGGACTTCGTTATTTAACTGTCAATGTTATATAAATATATATTGTAAGTATAGTTTTGTTTTAATAATTCATACTGAAAACTTTTTTTTAATCACAAAGAAAAGTATGGTTATATGATGTAAGGATTTATTAAAGTATAAAATTCTTTCCGTCTCTAGAATGATACTAGGAATGATCGATATTCATCGATGGTAGAAACACATCGATGTTTAGGGGGAAAACATCGATGTAAAAACATCGATGTTATGTCCTCGATAACATCGACACATCGATGTTACGAGAATAATATCGAAACATCGATATTACTCTAAGCTCTCCAGTAGTTAAAAAGTCCGGTAGCTGATTTAAAACAAGATCCATTACTTTTATGGTAAGTTCTAGGATCCACTTATCCAAACTTGAAAAAAATTCCCATTAAATATTTGTGTTTCACAGCAACTTCAACAGCTTCAGAGAGACTTTTTTCAAAAGCTGAGCAGCATTTGTAGCAACAAAGGAACAGATTAAAAGGGAAACTTTTAACAAAGTGACTTTTTTTGCAAAGTGTACCAAATAAAAACTGGCAATGTTAATTTTTAATAAACAAAATAATAAATTATAATAGTTGTTTATTTTGCTACATAAACATCGATGTTTTCGAACATCGCTGTCTTTCGTTCGATATACATCATATATCGATACTCTTGAATCGATGTTAACATTAATGTTTTTCTAATATCGATCATTACCACCCCCCCTCCCAAAAAAAAAACTATAACTGCGGGAATATTTTTTGAAAATCGTTTTGAATCCGATTTCTGAAACGACTTTAATCGGTTGACTTCAAGCATTTTGGAGTCTCTCAACTTGGTCAATGTCTTTTTTTTTATTACAGGTCAGTTATATTTTCATAAATAACTCACAGATGACGTTAATGGTAAACATTATGTTTTGAAACGTCATATTGTGCGTTTTTCTCGAAACTACGTTTTCCAAAACTGTGGCGAAAATAACTACATCAAAATTAATTAACAAAGAAATTTCTTAAAAAAAATTAGGATGGACTTTTTCATCGATTTTTTTTTTTTTAAACTGGTGTCATTTTTCCATAAGTCAATATCTTTTCTTTTTACTAATCTTGTGTACCGCCTTAGTAACAATTAATGATAAAAAATTTTTATGCGCTCTGGTTGCTGTTTGAAAATTGTTATTGAAAAGCGTCTGCGTTGGGCCTTGGAAGCATACCCACGTGGTCATTTTATTTTCTAAATTGGGGGAAAAAAATTTTTATGTACCTACCTCAAATCGCGTATAATAAATTTACTCTAAAAAATTTTATACTGATTACGTTACTCATTAGGTACGGGAAAAAAGATTGTTCAATAAAACCATTTTGCTTAGCTCGCCTTAATGTTTTCATACAGAAAGAAAATTAAAATCACATCTATGTCTGTAAAGAATGTAATAAAAGAAAAACGAATTACGTCGGGCGTGCGTAATTATTGTTACTATGAATTTATTGAATATTCTAAATTATCGGCTCTTATCCAAAGACTTTTTTACAAAGTTTTGCATTTGTGAACCAATTTATAAACATCAGAAGCGTTGGCGAGCCAAAAAAATTCTTAGAATTGTTGGGAAATAATCAGAAACCACTAATAAATCCTGTAAAATTTTAAAGAAAAGAAGAAAGCGGTTGAAAAATATGACACCATCTCCAGATATATGGGTTGATATGGTCGTTTCAACCTAATTAAGAAAATTGATGATTTTTCATCTCGTTAATTTATTTCATTATCTATTTTTCATTGTCCTGAAGATAATCCTGCGTGTATTAATGAATTACAATAACCCTTTTCCAAAATATTACACGGGTACATGTCCTTGATAAAGTTTTATTTACGGCGTATAAATTTCCATTTACGATCTACGCCTTTCATTACTTTGGTATATATGATATTTTGTGTTCCTGTATTTGGATAATTTATATGGATATTTTCATGCATTAAATTTTCCGACAAAACTTTATAGGTACATATTTGGAGGTGGTGGTAACTTTATGTGTTATTTTGAATTACGAAAATATATTTGAACGATTAATTTACACAACACTTTTGGTATTGTGTTTGATATTTCTGTATTTCAAGAAACTATTTGATTTCTATATATATATACAGGGTGTAAAACAAATAGCTCTCGCCCTTTTGTGGGGTGACTCATAGCATCCTGTAGACACTAAAACCGCAGGAATTTTTTTCGGAATTAACAGTCGCGTCACCCCTCAAAAGGATAAGACTTATTCTCTTACATCCGGTATATAATATATACACACATACATATATACATATAAATATGTATGTGTGTATATATATATTATATACAGGGTGTAAAGGAAATAACTCTTATCCTTTTGAGGGGTGACGCGACTGTTAATTCCGAAAAAAATTCCTGCGGTTTTAGTGTCTACAGGATGCTATGAGTCACCTCACAAAAGGACGCGAGTTATTTTTTTTTACACCCTGTAGAATAAAGTGTAGTCATCGGAAAAATTAGAGAAACGCCAAAAGTTTCCAAAAAGTAGTATTTCAGTTAAAAATGGTTCAAAAATGATTTTAACAAGACTACTTGAATACTTAACCGTCTCTTTTCTTATGATGATATTTTCCAAAAAATTTTTCTAGGTTATATAATATCTTTTCAAATACGTTTTTAAAGCGTAGTTTGTAGAAAGAAGCCCCCAATCCACGAAAGTATTTCACCGGTACGCAGGGGGACTAACTTGGTGGAGACATAATATGGTCAACCAAATAGTCGGAATACGACATTTCATATTACACGACTAAATATTATTCAAACTAATGACGGAAATGATTCCATATTACAAGAATTCTCTTTAGAATTAAGGAATTGCTTTTAAACATTTCTCTAACGCTTAAAAAAGTGGTGATATTTTTCGAAATTACATGGTCAGCCAAATGGTCGGAAAACGACATTTCATATTACACGACTAAATATTAATTCCAATTAATATAGAAATGATTCCAAGGCAGAAGAATTATATTTAAAATTAAGGAATTGTTTTCAAACATTTCTCCAATACTTAAAATTCGAACAAGTGGTTGGAAAACGACATTTCATATTACACGACTTAATATTATTTCAACTAATAATAGTGGAAATGATTCCAGACAATAGGAATTTTCTATATTTAAAATTAAAAAATTATTTTAGCAAAAAATTTCCATTCTGGAAATTCAGCTATTAGTCGCAAAACGACATTTTATATTAAATATAAATGAAATCGATATTTCACCAGGTCGTGACTGAAAAAAAAAGGTTGAATATCGCTGTCTTAGAGTTCATCAGCTGAAGAGAAACCACAAAATAGTAAATTTTCGTACTGAAGTGCATTGTTGCTAGAGTACATCATGTGGTATCTACAAACATCATAATTTTTTTTACGTGTGAAAATACATAGTTTGTGAATCAACAGTTAAAATTCCACTAAATAAAAAAAGCAAAAAAAAAACTTGCAATTTGCATATTTTAAAGCAATTATTCAGCTGACGTTGATATAATGTCCTGACTCACATAAACAATGCATGTAAATCTATACCAGTTTAAAATATAACAATAATAACACCGTTTAATAATGGCTTCAACACTGTTTTTGATGGTTGTAACTTATTGATCGTTAGCTATACTATTATACTACACTACCGTCCAAAAGTTGGATCACACACACACACACACACACGGCAGTGTTGTTAAACATTTTTCTCCCTTGTAGGTAGGTACCTGTTTTGATGAATGATTAATTTTATTTTGTATGTAGGCTTGGAAATTTTTTACTATGGGTAAGTGTGCGTAAATTTATGGATGGGTAGTGTACAAACGAGTCAGCTACTAGGTACACAGCTATTCATCCTCAGTCAGCATTAGTCATGAATAGACGAACGAACGACTTCGTGCTGCTCCAATTCTTTATAAGGTCACAACATCGTAAAGTTCATGCAAATACACTACCTACACACCTAGTATAAGGGTCGAAAGGAGGGTTGGGGGAAGGGGAGGGGGCGACGCAGAGTGTATTATGCTATTTGATACTATAAGCTATCGAAATCGGTCAAATCAGTATAATATTTAAGAGATTACGCAAGGTAAAGGTCAAAGGAGGGGTATATTTCTGTAGGTACCATTCATTCGATTGCGATGAAACTCGAATGAGTCGTTGTGCGCACACTCACAAAGGTTTCTAAATTAGTACAATCTTTTTACAATAGATGGCACACGAGTCGTTTCAACATATGTGTGTTTATTGTGATGAAACTTTGGTGAGGCGTTGTATGCATGTCAGTGCAGGTTTCTAAATTAGTCAAATAATAAATACGAAAAAATATTGTTTTCTTTCAAACACTTTCATTCTTTGAATGGTTTTGAATTGTTAGGGTTTCTATTTCCAATCTCTGACCTTGGTGATGATCGGAATTATACATATACACATATACGCTTGCAACGGGACTTCCCCGAACGATAAGAAACAATATAGCACCTAGAAATAATAATATTATTTATTTGCAGCAAGTTATAATATGCTGCCAATACAACAAATATAGACGTTTCTATATACTTCATTACTTTTCAATCAATTTTGTGTATATTACTGGTATTCGCTTGTGTGTGTATTTGTGTATGTATTGAAAATTACGTGTATTGAAAATTGAATTGTATTTAAAGCAGATTAATTATGATTTCATTGTTATTACCAGTGAAATAGGTATTATATAGGTATGAATGTACAGCGAAAAACAATAAATTTTTGCAAACAAGAGCAAAAAACCGAAAATATATTCGAATTATAATTATTTCCGCTAATAATCATTAATATTTATTAAGCTGTGTAGATTTGCCTAAAATGATCTTAATAATTATTAATTAATTATTGATGGAAAAATTTATCAGTCATGCATATGCGCGAAGAAATTAGAAAAAAATTTCCGGAAAACTACACGGAGATTCCTATAAAAATTACTGTGCTCATACTACAATCGATGTGTAACAGGCGAACATATTCAATTTTGTACGGTAAAGTTATAAAAATTATAGTTATATTATTGTAATTTTTATAATTTTACCGTACAAAAATTGGATATGTTCGCCAGTTACACGTCGATTGTAGTATGAGCGCAGTAATTTTTATAGGAATTTTTTCTCCGTGTAGATTTTGCTAAGTCGATTCCAGGTCTCGTTCGAAATTCGGGTCAAAGACCACCAGAAATGGGTTTTAGTGATTATCTCGTTAACTGTTACTTTTACAAGAAACATTTATATTACTAAATTTACAGCTTGAAAAGTTGTTTTGAAAATTTCGGGGGTAACCCAATCGATTTTTGAAAATTTTTAGAAGTCAATATCCGCGCAAAAAATATTTTTTTAATGCAAAAATAGAAACAAAAAAATTGTGGAAATTTACATTTTGCCTCCAGGGAATAGAGACATACTAAACCTCAAAAATATACATCAATTTTTTTCTTGTTAAAAGCATCGTCTGTGGTAGTTTCCCTCTCAATAGTGACTGGGACGTCTTTTTAACTTTACCCTTTAAACTCTCTTAATACATGTGAAACTCACTCTTTTTTTTTAAACGAAAAAGTCTGAGACGCTTCATAAATTAGAAAATACTAATTAGTGTTGTTGATTATGTTAATACTATTCGAGCTTTCAAAAATTTTTAAACAATTAAATATTCCATTTTAAAATTAACAATTAAAATTTTTATTATAATTTTTTAAATTTTTTACATAACTACATATAAAAACTTTTTTTTCTTTGAAGAATATAAAGAATCGAGGTGGAAAGTGATGTAAGAAGTCAGGGGTGAAAATTTTTTTAATGAATTTAATTAAAAAAATTTTTCGTTAGTTATACAAAAGATATGTTTTAATTACTTCGTACGATAAATTACCAAGTTAATTTAAAGCTACATTTAGCCAGGCTATGTTCGTATATACGTATCAACTATCAAGTCAGTGTTCATTATCGTCTGAATTTATGTCAGACATAATTCTCGTTATTTTAAAAGATGTTCCTCATTCGTCGTTGGCTGTTAAAATAAAATAAAAAAATTACAGAACTTTTAAAATATATAAAGTTTGATAAGTATCTTTTAAGATATTATGCAGTAAATATTTATGTTAAATATGTTTTAAAAGTAATTAAAGTTTTTAGTTTTTTTTTCGTTCGTCACTTCAGTAAAAGTTCAAGGTAAGTTTTTTCGTATAGTTTCCGTATAAACTTCCCAGAAATTATTTGAATTATGGTAATTGGTTTAACTGGGATAATTTAAAAGAGAATTTTTTTGTTTTGTTGTCAGTGTTATGGAAGTCTTTCAAGACAAATGATTAATTTCCTTCACTGACACTCAAAATTAAGTAAAAATGAGGTCAGGTTGGACGGGGCTAGACTCTCTTTGGCATCGTACCCCAGAACTCTGGCCACTGCTACTCTTTCCTTTTGCCAGACCTAAAGATTCGACAAAAATTGTTTTCCTAGTGGTTCTATACACTTAGTTTTGATAAAAATGGAAAAAAATGGCTTTGAAAACCTACAGTTTGCTTCCAAATTTTTCATTCTGTCATTTCATTTACGGTTATTAAAGTATTGAAAATTTTTGTAAACTTGATGACGTCATCAAGCTAAAAAAAGTATTTTTCTCGAATCCGACTTTATGAAAGGAAATTGCGGTTCTGCACGCTTAATTTTCGTAAAAAGAACGGCTTTGAAAATCTACAATTCGCTTACAGTTTGATCATTCGATCATTTAATTTACGAAATATAAGGCAACGAAAACTTTTTGTAAACTTTATGACGTCACAGAATTCAAAAATTTGCTTGAAATGTTTTTAATTAATGTTGCTGGTTGAATTTAGTTAATTTTAATGTGAAATTTTCATTTTTGCTGTTAAAATGTCGAAATTCTTCCTAGAAATATTACTGATTTAATTGAAGCCTTCTTTCAAATGGCCCTATACCCTTAATTTTGGTAACAATGCAAAGAACGTCTTGAAAACCTACAAGTTCCTGCCAATTTTATCATTCTATCATTTTATTTACGACTTTTAAGGTATTGAAAATTTTTATGAACCCGATGACATCATCAGAATAAAAAATTTCAAACGAAATCAAAAACTTGAAATGATTCAAATTAAGATAATTATTTGAATTTGGCTAATTTGGACATGAACTTTTCATTTGTTGCTATCAAAATAGAGAATTTCTTTTACTAAAAATATTTGGTGCATTTACAATAAATTTTTCGCTTCCGACCATAGCCAATTTAGCTGCCATTAATTTCCAAAATAAACGGAAATGGCACAAATCAGCTTTATATTGTCTAATACTTTTTTTATGTTTCGATTTTATCTCTATATTATAATTATTTATGAAATTTAGATATTCGTAATATACTTATATTATTTTTAGACACTTTCTTATTGTATTATATAAAATCTATATTTTTAATCCATCTTAACGTGGTACTTCAACAAATTTAATTGTTCAATTGGACTCATAGTTTTACAAGCATTGAAATGAATAATTATACCTCTAGATCAGGGGTCGGCAACCTTTTTTGGATGGCGGGCCATTTTTAAAAAAAATAATTTTTAGCGGGCCGCACACTCAAATATTTTTCAATGTAGTATGTGGCTTAAGTAGGTTTTTTTTAAACGAATTTTCGAATCGGAAATTCAGCTCAATAGCTGAATTTTCTCTCTGCTGAACTCTCATGAGCCACTGTCTTGATGCTGCTTGAGCCCGGAACTATGATAGAAATAATTTATTTTGAAGTCTCTAAAATCCAAGAATGATATTCACTAAAATTTGTATAACTCTCGAACGAAAACTCCCGTTTTTACGAAATTTGGTAAAAATGTTTGGTAAAATTTGCCTAAACAATTTTTGTGGAAAAAGAGAGTTTTTTGCCCCAATTTCCTCAAGTTTTTACCACATTTTCTTACACCGTTGGAAAGAGGAGAAAATAATGACATAAAAAGGGTTTTTGAAAAATAATTTTATGTCAAGTAGTTTCCGAGGAAAACTAATTTTTGTAAACGGAAATTCGCTATATTATGCAGGATACAGCGACAGGGCTATTTTCTTTTTTTAACACAATATAAATATTATTAAAAATCAACATGAGGAAAAATTTTTAGTAACAGTTTTATTTACATGTTACCAAACATCGGAAATAGTATACTTAAAACATGCTCAACTCTGCATAGGCAGAGCAAATTGTTCGAAAAGTTGTATTGCTTGGTGGGCCGCATGATAGCTTGTAAAGGGGTGCATGCGGCCCGCGGGCCGCAGTTTGTCGATCTTGCTCTAGATTATGCTGTCCTCTTTAGACTATTTGAAAACTTAAATGTCCAAAAAAACATTTAAAATATTTTAAATAACTACAAAACAAAACAAAATATATTTCTTAGACTAATGTGAACAAATTTAACTCTTTTAACACTCACTTTTTAATAGCTGGGAAATTTTTTAAATATTTTAAATAATTTGTTCACTTCTTTATTAACTGTTTGTCCCGTTTTTGTTGATCGTCCATTGTTAGGGGAGATGGTCACGGCGCATTTAGTTTCCTAATGACATAATTATCCTTGTCCATGCCACATTATCTTAATGGTTTATAATATGTATGCCGTGCATGTAGTTGTTAGCCGAGTTAATTATATAAAATAGAATATTGCAAAGTTTTGTAGGCGAAGAAACTTTTCGCTTTGTTTCCTGTTTTTATTGACTGAATGGTGGTACTATTGGTGGTGGTATTGTTTTAGAAAATATAATAATAAGCAGTTGGTACACAATTTGTATTATAATTATGGTTCAGCTGTATCGCGGGGACTCTGACGACTTAAAGCCGTATCGAATGAAGTAATAAATATCAAAAACTTTTTCATTTTTTTTTTTTTAAAGTTCATTGAAGCTTGTTATTGTTACTTGTTAAAATAACTCTGAGTTACGACGAACTTTTTAAAAAGAAATTCAAGCCAAGTCATATTATATTAGTACGACAGAAAATACATCAAAGAAAATCAGTTACTCGAAAATTCTAGGAACTTTTCTTATGTTTGACGTTAATGAGAGTAATGTTTGATTATAAAGTGGTCTTTGACAAAAGCTCAATTATTAGGCCGGATTCACATTAACGCACCGCTCTCGGTACGATTCGATTCTTACACAAGAAACGATGAGTGTATTCACATCATTGCTCCGATACCGCTCCGATATAAGTCACGGTACGCTCCCGCTCCAATACCAATACCATTCAGGTAATGATATTTGTTCGGAGCGATATCAGACTTGTTTAAACACTTTTTATGATTCCACTGCGCTCCGCTTGCATTCACTTGTTATGAAAGGATATTTGTATCGAACTGAGACCGAACTGGAAGCGTACCGAGAGCGGCATGGTATCAGTACTGTAATGTGAACACAACAAGATTATATCGGAACGGGAGCGTACCGATATCGCCACTAGATATCAAAATAGTGCACCAGTTGGGCGTTGCCCATAAACGTGTTTCTAAATTTCTAACTGGACTTTCCTGCAGATTTCTTTGATTTTAAATCTACAATGGAACAGGTGCACCAGTCATTCCGGGTCGCAACAGCGAAAAATATGAAAAAGTATTACAGCCTTTTTTAATGAAGCAATTTAGTTAACTTCTAAAAGTCTATAACACCTTTATTTCTACCTAATTTATAAATAATGATTACCGTAAAACCGTCTAGACCCGGACACTTTGCACCAATCTTCAAAGTAAGTAGTTTCTACATTAACCTGCTACAATAAACATTTGTTCTTGACGTCATTAGAGAGAGAAAAACATCCTCTAAACTGCTGTAGGTACCAATAAAAACTACGGATTTCAACTTTTACTATCTCATTTTACAGGATTACTATCCTACAGTTTTTCAAAGAAATATGTGTGTCTAACTTAGACATACTCTAATTTTCGTCATAATTGTCATATTGTTTTAGTTTTGATATGTATGTGTTCAGAATTTTATCGTGCATCATTTAATAATGTTTGAAGTTATATTCGATGTATATATAAAAAATACATGCTATATACATATATCCGTTTAGACCCGGACACATCAGTTTATTCGCACTGGCTGTAACTTCCACTATCCATACCATAGAGCACTAGAGATAAAATACATATTTCTATACTACTGGAACCAGTGTAACCACTTGAGATAGAAAATATGTTGTATACGTGCACGGTGTTTACTTTGTATTTGTGCGGTAAACTCTGTTAGTGTGAGTGGTGATAGCCGTCACGTGACCTTTGGTTCGCATACATGTGTGTGATGTGTGTGATACCACAACGCTACTTGTGCCGGTTCAAGAATCAAATTTATTGTTGCTTGACTGACACACTGAGCGACGGGTACTGAGCAACTGACACTAAGCAGCCTAAGATGCACATACTTGCATATAAGTGATTGCAGAAAAGAGACAGTTATATTCGTTCTATTTGTTCTGTGATCCATACGTTATATTCCCGCCAGAATTACGCTGTTTATGCCTCCTTCTGGTGTCATATCGTATGTTTACTTCATAGTGAGGCCTACTATGTATTAACCCCTCTCCCTTCCCACAAAATGTTTTGAAGCCTTTGACAGGTTCAAAGCCATCAGACGATATAAAACATTGTCCTAACCCCGACGGGAGAGGTTAGTTTGCATGTTATTACATTATTTAAGACGGATTTGGGGTGTAGACCCGGACACTTACTAATTATTTTTTATTTTTTTTATTTTTACTTATAATGAAACAAGTGGGTCAGGGATATAACAAATAATATACGCTGTTTCTAATGGTAATACTTTTATTGGTGATATATATGACGGAAACATGTATAAACGTAATATTAATCAAAAAAATGTAAAAAAGTGTCCGGGTCTAGACGGTTTTACGGTATATTAAAATATGATTACCGCTGTTTCTGTATTTCGTTAACAATAATTTTGTGATGTCACAAAGACAAAGCCTTCTATTAAAGCCCTCCTCTAATGTTCTTTTCTTGTACCCGCTTGCCCCGCCCCCCTCTATTTCATTCTTCCCAAAGTATATTATAGAGAATACGTTCAATAATACTTCTTCGAATTGTAAGGCTTTTGTTGTTTGAAATGTTTAAAATACATTGGTAATAGCTACAAATGCGATGATGCTTATGATTGTAAGCTTTTGTTCTTTTTGTAGGTACCTACTTACTTACAGCGACTGTTTACTGAGTTTTACTGAGTGATTGTGTACTGACTATATCGCTGGCAATGTTTTTAATTGAATGAATATTATATATTTGAAAATTTTCGTATTTAACCCTAGAATCATACGTTGGTCTACGTCGACGAATGGACTAACAATACTACAAAAGCGAACAAAATATTTAAAAAAAAATTGGATTTGGAAAAATTTCTTAATGTAGATATTTATTAATTTTTTTAATCTTTTTATCAAAGCATATTTTCATTATAAAAATTAAAAAATAGATAAATACATCAATTGTATCATAAAACATGTGTTTCAAATAATTAATTTATGAACTATTATGAGTCAGTGGACATGTGTGACTTTACAGAATGTGAAATTTCTCAGTCATAAATATTACTATAGATATGTAGTTATTTCCCCATTAGGCACATTTGTAAATTTTCTAAAATTTGTTAGTAATTTTTCGAATAAGATCTCAAAAAATAATAAAAATTAAAATATTTTCCACAAAATAAATTGTTAATCTTTTATTAAGTCACTTGAAACGCATTCTTTAGTTTTCGATTCAATATATTAAAACTTCAGTAGTATGTCGTCTCTATAAGTCAAACAGCTGTAATCATCTTTCACATTATCATAATCATTGAATAAATTAATTATAACATCCATATCTTTAATAAGTTTTAAAAAGAATTAGGAAAACTTTTATATGTAATGTACAAAATCTTCAAAAAAAACATACGTTAATCATACATCGACGTCCTTTTGACGGACACTATTTCAATACCACCAAAACGACAATGACTATAAACAAAATAAATACGTCTTATGTGTTATAACAACAAATAAATTAGATAACAGAAATCTCATAGCAAGCAGGTACCGACAAGTTGTATTATTGGAGCAGGTAGAGAAGTTCGTTCGTCGTTTTGACGTGTACGTATGATTCTAGGGTTAAACGGCGGTATTAAAGTTTTTCTTTCAGCCAGCCATGATGTTTGACTGAAACGAAACGGTAGGGTAGATGAGGTGTGACGAAGGAAGGGTAAATATGTAGGTATGGGAAAAGGTCAAAAAGGTATTACAATATATTTATTTTCTACCATTTTTGTTTTTGTCATGTTTTTCTCATCATTACATTGACCTATTTTCAAGAATGACACAATAATTGACACGAGGTTGGGGAATAGTTTATTTGAAATATAATGAGTTTTTGTACGCAAATGAAGATGGCAGTATTGTTGTATGATGGTTAATTTGTGTGAAAAAGTGCTAATTAGACATGTTTTCAGATGTTTATTTTTCCACAATAATTAATACGCGTGAAATTTTTTTTTAAATATACCAAGGTACCGTCAAATGGGATGGAATTGGTAATCGGGGGTGAGATTGTTCACTAAATCATATTTTTTTAAATTGAATATAGCGTCAGAACTATAGTTTACAATGCAATTTTCCCGACTGATAATGGAAGAAATAAGATGGCTGAAAACACCCTATACACGTCAAGTTCAGCAGTTCCATATATTTAAAATAAATATAGTGTATTAAAAGAAGTCGTATTTTTGGGTGAAAGTGAACTTGTAAAACTTTATCTGATAAGTCAAAATCTAAACACAGTTTTTATATTTTAATAAAATACACATAATTGTTGATGCTTTGTAACCATCACGTGCTTGGCTGTACATACCAAAGTACTGATAAAAACGTTTGCTCTCAAAATTAATTCTGGAATAATAGCTCCAAATTGAGGTTTTGGACCTCATATATTTAAAAAAAATTATTACCATTTTCGCTAATGAGTACAAATTTGGGTCCATCTTGTCATAAGACCTAATTCACACCAGTCAAGGAGACGAGCCCGATGAAATGGAAACGTTTGAATAGTTACATTAGACGCTGTTTAAAAAAAGAACTTTAAAATACTAATTAAACTATAACGAGACCGTTTCTGTACATGGAATATTTTTTGAAAATTGTACTGGTACTGTAAATAGTTATCGATGTACTTAGATATCAAAACAGCGATTTTTAAAATTTTTGTCTATCTTGTCTGTCTGTCTGTCTGTTCATGCATTAGTCATTACGCAAAAACGACTGGACGGATTTTAATGAAATTTGGTGTGATGATAACTTATTACCTGCGTCAACATCTAAGATACTTCTTATTCTGGGAAAATGTCTCAGTCCCACGGGAAAATAAAAAAACCATTTTGAGCATGTGCACACATTACGCAAAAACTATTGAACAGATTTTGATGAAATTTCGTGCGGTAATAACTCATTCCCTGCATCAACACTTAGGATACGTTTTATTACGGGAAAATGTTTCCTTCCCTCGGGAAAATACAAAAACCATTTTGACCATGTACATGCAAAACTATTGTTCTATATGCAAATGCTTTATAATTATTATCCTTATATATTTCTCATTGATTTTATGCGCGAACGACGTCGCTAGTATATCATAAAATTATAATATTTATGTAGTTAAGGCTGCAGTTTTTTTTTTTTCGGAACAAAGACTCATTACAAATTCGTTCGAATCTACAACTTTATTGAAGAAATTCAACCAAGAGTAAGTCGGGCGTGCACAATCAGGGTTCCGTTTTCCTTTCAAGCTACTAAACCCTAAAAAAATGTAATTTTACATTGCAAATTTCAAAATTTTGAATATCTTTTCTAAGTAATACTCAGCATAAATCAAATTTCTATATTTTACAATATTATTTAAATTTGTGCTTGAAGGATATTTTTTGAAAAGGTACAAAATTTACAATTTCTGTTGACACATCTGAATAATAACTCTGTTTATTTTGTTCAAATTGCTTCATCTACATAATATATCCTCCAGTGGCGAATTACCAACTTCAAGAAGGGATGCATTGCCTTTTTTGTGATGGTGGCAAAATTATTTTCATTTTTAGTGTATACACTAAAATTTTGCATTTGAAGCGCCACTGGAAAATTGAATTGTAACACTGCTGGGTCGAACACGAGTTGAGAAATTTATTCGGACTTATTTACATATGTATGGACGCAGATCTTCTCTGTTTCATTTGCATTTACTTTGATGTCTGGATAATCTAATTTGAACAATATTATAAAGGGACAATAATTTGATCACTTACCGCGGTACAACCGGATGGGCAGCCGTTTGTTTGTATGACACGGACCGGTACAAATTTTTGTAAGTTTTACCCGAATATAATTCCACAATCCATTCCCGCGGCCCCATGTGGCTCCGTCATCCATGAAGAAGGTTTTGGTTTGGGGTTGTAGGGGTTAGGTCCGGAGATTTAGGTGTCAGAGTAGAGCATTGCACTAATGAACTTTGTATAAGATGTTGGTGGTGGCTGTTTCCGGTATCTAGAACATTCTAGAACGTTCTCAAACGTTCCGGAACTGGCTTGGTCCGAACATACCGAGGGTAACTCGCTAACTAAGTAAACATAATATAAGTACAAATCACTGTAATCGCTTCTGCGTATCAAAATTAAATTTTCGAGTGCAATATTGCAACATTTCACTTGTGTGATTATATGTTGATGTCTCGTTATTGCATCAACGGTGCCAATGGTTCTTTTTGCCCTGTTTCGGTAACTTAACTGCATGCATGCTTTATAGTTTGAAAAGATGAATAAGAGAAAATAACGTACTAACAACACGTTCCTGGTCATAACCTACAATGTTAAAACGCCCAACTGGTACACTATTTCGACAGCTAATCCATTTTGTATGCAATTGTTGACGTTGTACAACGTAGTGTTGCAATTAGTCTAGTTGCACTTTACGTTTTACAACGTCAGTGACTATGAACCGATTAAAATGAATTTTATTTTAAATTTTAACAATATTCGTTTCTTTTTTTTAACTTGTGTCTACGTCTAAATTTCGTATTTATTATCACTGTTTGTTTGTATGTATTATTCAGCCCCCCTACTCGAAAGTTTCATGATCCGTTACTGATTTGTGATAACATACAATACACGAATGTATTAGGGGAGCAGAAAAATACTTTTTGAAGCACTGAACCAAATACGCTGCTGTTTAAACAAATTTATCAAAACATTTTTTTCCTTCTATCGCGCTATTGCTCGCTTCCATGTACAAACATAATTATGTTTAACGTAACGGTATGAAGTATAAATATTATAACAAAAAGAAGAACATCAAAAAAAAAAAATGAATGTAGCCACACCCAAAAAATCTTTTGACATAAATCAACAAAATTTTTCCTCCCAAATTTTCCTCCTAAAAAGAAGAAAAAAAATATTCAAATATTTTTTTACCATTATAATAATAATAATACACGAGATATGCTTTGTTATCCATAATTAGATTGTCATATTATTACAAAATATATAATAGGTATTTTCAACAAGTAAAATGATACCAATTTCCGTTTACAGTCAGAGCTAATGATTGCACGCGCAAACAATGACGCAATCATCAGTCAAGATTAATAATGATGACGGAAAAATATCAAAAAGGTAATATTGTCAGCTAACAAAAAATTAATAAACAAGAACAACAAAAAAAGGCAAAAGAATAAAGATAGAAAAAGATGGTTTAGGGGGTTTACTAAAGCCGGCGCTTAGAAACTTACAAAGATATTTTATTTTGCATTGAATCTCCCTTCTGGGAACCTGATATAATTTTTGGAAATTATCTTTAGGTTATGACCGTCAAGGTGTCAAAAAATGTATTTATATAATAGGGCCGTGGAGAGAAATGGCGGACTCCGGGAATAAAACACTTTTTTTTTTAATTTTCTCCAAAAATATAAGTCACAAGCAGGAAAAGGACTTTCTACTTTTTCTCTGGCTCCCTGTTCAAGCCCGGGCCCCGGGGTGGCAATCCCGGCTACTCCATCCTCTCGTCGGGCCTGTATACATGGTGTCAGAAGAAATAAGTATCATCCTTTTGAGGGGTGACTCATAGCACCCTGTAGGCACTAAAACCGCAGGAATTTTTTTTCGGAATTAACAGTCGCGTGACCTCTCAAAAGGATAAGAGTTATTTCTCTTACACCCTGTATATATATATATATATATATATATATATATATATATATATATATATATATATATATATATACAGGTGTAAGAGAAATAACTCTTATCCTTCTGAGAGGTCACGCGACTGTTAATTCCGAAAAAATTCTTGCGGTTTTAGTGTCTACAGGGTGCTATGAGTCACCCCTCAAAAGGATGATAGTTATTTCTCTGACACCCTGTAGATTTTTTCTCAAACATAATATTTAAGTTGTACGAGCATTAATGATTCTCATTAATTTTTAATGGTGCTTGTTTTTATTTATTCATAAATAAATTTATCATTTTGTATATTAATTCATTAGACAATCATTAAAAACTCATTATATTTCATTTTCAACTTTTCCAATTTCTTTATACAGCAGATACTCACTCCCCTACTATGTATATGACGTATACGTAATATATACTCCTCTACTATACAAATTTTGTATTATTGAGAGATTCTACTGTAAATATAAACAATTAAAAAAATACACTTAAAATTGTAGATATTATAATGTTTCAATTAAAACGACTAAAATCGCACTGAATGGCATATAAAAATTTGATTGGCTCAATTTCAACTTATCTATGAAATCTCTAGTTTCATTTTATTACTCAATTTTCTACTTTCATGATTGAATTTTTATTATTTTGGCAACAGTTCCTCGTCCATGGCTATGTCAATTAAAAAAAACTACACGTAAAAGACGAAATTAGGACAGCAATATTTTTTTAATTATACTATCAATATACATGTGCTATATATCTATATATACCCCATGATGGTTTTCTTCGCACATGCGCATCAACTGTTTTATGAACTAGTGACATCTATAGATGAAAAGTTGAAAATATGTTAAAAAGAAATGTGTAAATCTAGTAGAGACTCAAACATAACGATATAATTCATCACAATAACACCAGAGTGTGCAGTTAGTAGTGGGTATTGATTTAGCAAAGATCACAACCAAGTTCAGTTCAGTTGATAAAGATGATTCTGATTTTACAGTGTTCTATTTTGTTCGCGGAAGAGCTTTTCAAATTTTCCGCATTATGTTGAATTATATTGATTTTCCCGTACGTGTTTCGCTTGTTTACAAACATAGTTTTTCAACTTCGGACGAAGTTCATGTGTTTTGTAAAGGAAAATATACCATAATAGTTTTCAATTTGGAATGTATGAAAATGGTGGAAACGCTGTTTGCGGTTTCATTTCAAAAACTTTAGATGAATTTGGAATTTTTTTTATAGATTAATTTGGCTAGTTGTACCAAAAAATTTGTCCCTACAAAATTTTTGAATCTAAAAGATTTTTAGGTCACTTTATTTTCAAATGAATTGTACTTAATTTTTTTGACTTGCTTATAAAATTTCCAAAATCAATACAGTGTTTTTACACTTTTTTGAAAAGAATGTACGTGTACTTTTTCCTGCACGATATCGATTTTGCTCTGGTACCAATTGAATCGTAATAAAACTATTATGATCTTGAAAAAGAAAAAAAAAATTATTCGATTCGGTACTGCCCTACTTTTTTTCGGGGTATTTATAGATCTATATTGTACCAGTTTTCTCTCAAAAATTTCACCAACTTTGTATATTTATATAAACTGTTCAATAACAGCCAATTTTTTTCGTACTTGTTAAAAAAAAATTTAATAGAGGAATTTTCTCATCCGTAGATATACAAGTTATTTTTTAATTAAAAAAAGCTAATTAAAAATGGCAAAAATACCGTGATAATCTCACTTGATGCAAGAATAACACGGTAGCTAACCTAATTTATTTTTAATAAGATTAACTTTTTTTTACAAACTTTTAGCTTGTTACTTAAAAAATCGCGTATGTTAGTAATAATCTAGGTAGGTCCGTTATTTCAACGATAATTGTTTTTTTTTTTTTTTTTTTTTTTTAATTTTTTGCATGGCAGACTATCAAAGTAGCGGAAGCATTATTATGATCACTTTTAAAAAATAAAAAATTTTTCGTTGGAAAATAATATTTTTCTCGCACTATTTACGTTTTATAGTTTCCTGAAAATTTCTGAATTTATGTTTACCTGTTAGTCCATCTATCAGAAAAGATTGAAGCAGTTCATTCCATCAAAGCTAATTCCGGAAAGCTCTGTTGCGTTTCAAACTTGACGAAATTTAAGATGCAATTTAAGGGGAGATTCGCTAAAAAAAAAATAAAATAAATCAATTTTTTTTCTTCGTAATTATGTTTCTTAAGGTGTTAGAATATTCTCCTAAAATTTTATTTTAGGAGAAAAAAAAATTAAAATTCGGAAAGTTATGGCATTTTAGTGTACACACTTTACTAATTCAATTTAAATAAAAAATTTTAAATGCTTTTTTCTCGAAAGTACGTTTTTTAACATGTTTGCTCGTATATCTCAAAAAGTATTTGAGGTATCGACATAAATCAAAGTGCATATTATTCCTCGATACCGTCATTTTTGCAGAAACTAGAATCTGTTGGTTCCGTAATATATTTTCAAAATGGCGGCTGTTTATAGTCGAGAAAAAGTGGTAATTGTTGAAAATTCATTTTCTAAGTGCGATTTCTCGCTGATTTTTTATTTTTTTTTCTTAGATCCTAGTTAGTGCCATAAGATCCTAGTTAGTGCCATAAGATCCTAATTAGTGCCATAAGATCCTAGTTAGTGCCATAAGATCCTAGTTAGTGCCATACTCTATGGGTATATATATATATATATTTTTAGAAAATTCTTGAGTTTTTGATTTTGATTCATTGGGGATTTCAGAACGCGAGGAACCATCAAAGTGGAAAAATCTCGCAGCTCATTTTTGAATTTAAAAAAAAATTTTTTTGTAATCTTAATACATGTAGAAACAATGTTGTATATTAATTTTTTTAATGAAATATTTATTTGTATTAAAAAAAATAATAATATTAAAAAAGTTCGATTTTTAATGTCCGAATCTCCCCTTAAATTTATTTTTGCTTTTCAATCTTGACGAAATTTAAGATAAAATATAATTTAAGTGCAAATTTTCTTGAATAAAGATTGGATAAGTCTATTATGGGTACGAGGAAGTTGTGTGCCACCCCCTTTCCAGAATTAGGGCAGCTTGTACTGACCTTTTAGTGATATATTAAGAAAGATATTGCGTGAATTAATATAATCATCTTTTACTTGTAATCATTTAAATTTCTAAATAGCTTCTATGCCAGTCAAAACTAATTATTATTATTATTTTTTTTAATTTCAGGTAAGGAAGCCATCTCATTACCTTCCAAAACAGCACGAAAAAAGGTAAAATTTTATTTTTCAAATTTGAATTCTTAATCGCATGTATACACGAAAGTGTTCCATAAATTTCTTATAGCTAATAAGATAAGGATATTGTAAGGGAATATCCAATTCAATAAAGCCTATATTATACCATATTATATTTTATTTATTTATAAGGTGAACGTTTAGGTCAAAAACATTCATTTAAGCATCTCATCTGTACCGGAAGGAAAGAAGTCCCATGCCCCTAATGTTATTATAACCTCTTTACATATTCATAATAGGGTGAATGCGGGAGAGATGCCGCACATTTTGAAAACACCTGATAATTCTTAAAGTATGCATTTAATTGATTTGAAATTTGGTACACAATAGATGTAAACATTGTTCTTTAAAATTATTTATAAATAATTTTAAATTTTGAGTCATAAAGGATTCATAATTAACATTATTGTAGAGCCAGCAAAGCGGCATCTCTTCCACACCTATGGGAGAGATGCCGCATCAAAGAAGGTGAGACGCCGCATAATTCATATTAAAAATTTTGCATTTTACACACAACTGCATACATGATGCATGCCATATGTAACCATTTTTGGCACTTTATACATCTTAACCAGTCAACTTTTTTTTTTGTTTTTGAGTACCTTTCAAAATATTCAATACACAGGCAATCATCATTATTTTCGTTATCTTCACTAATATGAGGGCTCTTCCTGATCCATTAATGGATCTTTTATATTTACGTGGCATAGTTTACAGTCCAAAAAAAAAATGCCTAAATAAGGTATATAAGTCTATGTTTTTAACATGTAATATGATGCGGCATCTATACCAACTTTAAATGCGGCCTCTCTCCTTTTTGTTGGGATAGATGCCGCATGTTGCTATAGCAAGCATAGTGCGGTATTCTAACCTAAATTTTTATGCAGTGCTTTTAAAATATACCTAAATTAATAAAAAAAAAAAAAACTCATTTTCATTAAAACAATGAAATATACGTTTTCAAATTCTAATTAATTAAATGCTTGATAAAATGTTATGTTAAAAAACTTACTTTTCAATATAAAAAGTTGGATAATTACTAAACTGAGGGACTAATCATGAATGTTACCATATACAGCTTAAATAAGTAACTTATTTTAAACATATGTTATAATCGATTAATAGCGCTATCTATCAATCAACGGACGAACTATGGCTACTGTGGCATCTCTCCCGCACTTACCCTATATATTCTGTATGCACAAAATTTTTTTCTAAATATTCGTGGGCTTTTCACTTTTCGTTCAACTACATAAAGGGTACAAAAGCGTACCCAGAGAATAACATTTTATTTTTCGGCGTTGTTAAATATTTATTTTGGTCGCAAATATGACGTTTCTTGGGGAATTGATTCAAGGAAATGGACAAAAAAAAAAAAATAATAGGAGAAAAAAGGATGACGGAAGTACATATTTTTATTGGACAAGAATTTTTATATATTCAGGGTGAATAGCAATTTATTTAGGTATGTGTCCACATGTGGGTTTTGGATATTTATACCGTACGTTTTTAGGAGATTTAGAAGGAAATTTTTTTTAAAATTAATTATTATGTAGTACTTTTTACCTCCGACGAAACGGAGCAGGTATATTAATTTCCGGTAAAGCAAAACGGTTCAACCAAAAGTACCTAATATATTTTTTTCTTAATGTGAAAACTGGTAATTCTGACATGTTTTTATCCAGATTTGGTGAAAATTGATTCCGTCGTTTTCAGGATATTCTGCGATTTCTAGGAGGAAAAATTTAAATCAAAAACTCGAAACTTTATTTGTCGTGTGTGTATTTTGCAATGTGGGACTCCAGAAAATTTTATTTGAAACTTTTAGGGCTTTTCGTTTTGGGTTTTCAAAACTTTTTTTACATTAGAAAATAGGGTGCTTGACTGAAGTTACAAAAATATTCTAAAAGCATTGTTTTTCCATATCAGTTAAGTGGTTTTTTTTTTTATTTTCGACAGATCCTGTAAAAAATCATCAAAAAAAAAGAGAAAAAAATAACCCTACAATTTTAAATGAGAAAAAGGCGGGGAAAACACCTCACTATAGTGACGTCACAGTTTGAAGCAACTAAACGTCAATGTCAATATTTATAACCTCAAAACTTTGGTTATATTCATAAAATGTCAAAGTAAAAGCAAGTATTTATTTGAATTCTGGTCGATTATTATTTACTATATATACTATAAGTTAATAGAAATATTCAAAGGAAAACAAACACAATTTCATCTCACCGATAAAAATTATCAAAATCCACATGTCTAGCTACAAAATGTTACGTCACTTTCAAGAAATGGCGCGTTTTCACTAATTTGAATATTTGTTGATAAATGGCGATTTTCAAAATAAAATTTCTAAATAGTTATCAAATCTTTTTATGTTTCATCATTAAAATTGGACATATGTAAGATGATAATACATAGAATTGTTTCACATTTGACACAAATTTTAAATACAGTCAAGTACCGTATTCTTTGTTAAGATTCTTTCCTGAAGATACTACTGACAGTACGCCTGACCCAAATCTCAATTTTTTTTTTTTTTTTAATTTCTAAAAGAAGTCAGCCTTTTTTTCGAGGAATATTTTTCGTGGGAATAGAATAGTAATTGCTCCCGGGACATAATTAGACACAGTTTTTTACTTCCGAGTCTACCAAACTATAACAGAAGTATTTTAATCACTTTTCTTCCAAAATTAGAGCTTGTTTAACAATTTTGGTTCCATGTTTATTGGTTAGCACCCGTCAAATTTTTCAACACGCATAACTTCGGAACTATTGAACCGATTTTGATGAAATTTTCAAGAGTTATGGGAGTCGACCTTTCGATAATCTTGTGTGAATTCCGTCATAATCGACGCATGCGTACAAAATGATACCCGATAATTTTTATGAATACGAGAAAGTTCGATTGATTACGAATATGGACTTTTTCGAATGCGACTCTAGACTTGACTTACAGAAATTAACTAACAAACTATATCATATTCAGAATTTTCATGACACATCCGGTATATTTCTATAAGACACCATATGTTCAGTTATCACGTACATATAAATCAAACTGGCGTGTGGATCTTTTTGCACGTAGAATAAGACAAGAATATGGCTCGTTGTCGATGATGACATAATATGTCGGGCGTGCTGTGCTTGCTTGTCGGTGTTCTTCGAGCATACCAAGTATTTTGTTACGAATATCATAACCACGCGTCGGTTACCAAATTGGTTGGAGTGGTCCGGCCATTTGGTGCTCTATCGTATCAGGCGGTTATGTTAGACGTGCTCTTTTATACTATCCTAGTATAATGGTATCATATTTTTTATTTTTTTATATTTTTATTTTTTTTATTTTTATTTTATCATTTTGTGTGCCGTCTTTGTCGGTTTCTGTTTTGTGTTTTGTTGTACGATACTGAACAATTTGTTTTTGAACGCTCCTTAAAAATATTGTATGGGTAAAATTGTAATGGTATCGTTTAGTACATCTAGTACCTATTAAAGGTACCGAATTTGTAACTGAATTCACAACCTAAATTGTAAAATATATTTATTTTACACCTATATTAAATTTGTAGTGATGGTATAAAAGTATATATTAATATCTTTAATAATTATAGTAATTAATTTAAGCTACTCATGCAGATATGTGGATGATGCTGTTGAGCTTATAAAGTTTTACGGTGAATAGTGTTTATATATATTTACTAGATGTCGGTGTAGTAGCAAAAAGTATCATTGTTTTAATAATATTATGATAATGTTTCCATATAGTTTACTTTAATAATATAACGAATAAAGACAGACAATACGTAGACGTAAATACATACATCCTTTTTGCACATTATTAAAATTGGCTGAAGTTGTAGTGTATATAATATAGGACTCGTTAAACATCCACGGCAGGTTCATTCTATAAAATTGTTAAGTATGCAGGTAGTAATAAAAAAAATTTTAAATTATAATCTGAATCTTTTCTTACTGTAAATGGAAATTTCCCTGTCATTGTTCCAGCTTCTTTCATTTAAAATTATGAAAAACTACTTTACCAGATATGTAGTTAAAACTGTTGTTGTTTGTATGTATATTCAACTATAAAACATATCCGTGATTTAATTTTTTCGATCATCAAAGAAAATGGTCTTCTCTTTTATTTTATCGGTATGATTTTAGAACTTTCTTATTCGTTTAGTCAAAATATTTGAGTTCTGCTTGCAGATACAGATAATCTACATTCTAAAACTCAATTTGGAGTCTGTATCTTACAAACTTGATAGTTTTAAAAACCATTGAATGTATTTAAAAAAAAGTAAATTATAAAAAAAAAATGTTGCAGATGCGTGGATTTGAACCAGCGACCAGTCGCCAACGCTCTAACCGCCTAGCTACCAGTTGGACGATTAACCTCTAAATGAAAACGCGAGTACTAAGGCGGATCTACTCTACATTATATGTTTTAATTTCTCACAAATTCGTCGCTCCCATGTTTTGATATGCTCTTGTAATATTTTTTGGGCGGAAAATATTCCCTCGATTTTGGATACCCAAAAAATTACTTTGAAAAACTGTTCAACTGCTACTGTTTTTTGAACTACACATAGAGTATGTCTGAAATTAATATATGAATTTATTTATTTCAACTGCTACAAAAGTTGGTTAGTTAATATTTCGCCATTTTGCTTCATATGCATACCTTATCCGTATTACACGTCAGTAATAAATAATACAAGTGATGTACCACGTTATAGCTAAGTAGATATTTTGTAAACCAAACGTATAAACAAGTTGTATACAGGCAGGGGGTGTGAAGAGGGGGTGGAAGGAGTCTTATATGGATATATTTTGCATGGCATAATATTGTTAATATTAAATATGTGAGGAAATTATGTATATACTCGTACGTTAATGAACTTAGAGAGTGATGACAGAAATTTTATTATACAAAACTGCTTGCAAGTTTTATGTCTGACATTTCAATAGATGAAATACAATATTAACTACTGTTTTTAAATAGTACAGGGTGTTCAAAAAGAATACGCAAATGTTTTTGCTAGTTGATAGTTCTCGTTATTAAATTGTTTTTAGGCTGTAAATTTGGGTAAAAGAAGATTTATTCATAAAAAAAATAAAACTTAAGGTGAATCGATCAGTACTGACAAATTTGTGACAAATGAATTACTAAGTCTATTTTTTTCTCTATAAATAAATATAATTTATGTGTAGAAAAATAAGTTAAATTTTATAATACATGTAACAGTATTAACATTTGATTATTGTTCAATCTTCGAATTTTAATAATTTTAAAAGTAATGAATTTGATTCTGGTTGGGACGTTTATGCACATATAATAACTAACACGTACACAAATATATTATGGGTGTATTAGTATAAAATGATATTTTTATAGTTTTTTTTGTCTATTTATTACAATAACTAAACGTCCAATATTAAACAAAATAGTTTTTTAATGATTCAAAAATATAAAAGAAAATAATTTTCAGTTTTTTAAATCTTAAAGTTGGTTTTTAATGACACAACTTACTTAAATACATACCACTGATACACCTCTAGTCATTCTATGGCATTTACTCGTACATTAAAAATTTGAACTTTGAAAATTTATTTTTTCTAAACTACACGTTAGAAATTATTCGAAATAGTGTCAATGAATGCATCATACATATCTTTTTCTATAATATACTAAAATTTCAAATTCTAAACTTGGGAAATTTCAAGTGATCGATTCACCTTAAGTGCAATCAATACGGTAAAATAATTTAACGAATAAAATTTTTTTTATTATATCGAATTTCGTTACTATGGTTTTAGAATCAATTATATTTACCAATAAAAACTTTTGTTTCACTTTCATCATGTTTACCTATACCCAATAAATTGACCAATGAAAAATTTCTTACAATTTTTTTTTTTTTGTTGTAAAAATTTGTCCATACTTTTTTTTTTACGGTAAAAGTGAAAAAAATCACAATATTCTTAAGAGACTTAATTATACTTATGAATTGTTGTCTTCATAAAAATTAATTTTAAAATTAGACATTGTTTAACCAAGCTAACTTTTAAAAGAGTTGGATTTTTGCACAGTTCGAAAAAATTTCCGTGATTATTGGAAAATTTTTGGAAAATCTTCCGCCACAGATTATAAAAAGATATAAATAAAGAAATAAAAATCCCCATTTTCCATAAGAGTACGTCTAAATTTGCGATACAACGCATTTTTTTTTAACAACGAAGCTTCTACGAACTATTTGATTCTAAAATCATACATAATAACAAAACACTTTTATATATGATACAAATTTTCCGGGACATACTGTATACAACTTTTCTAAATTTCTAGATAAAATATATATCCCTATGTCAAATTTTAATTATGAAAATGTAAAAACATTGTGTCGAATGTTAAAATTTTATTATTCGGTTTAATAATTTAGTGACGTAATTCGTTCTCTTGAAAAATAGACGTGAAAAAAACTTCTTTTTCCATTTTTTTATTCAAATAATTTCTCAATTTTTTTTTCTTTTTTTACAACCAATTTATTTATTTATTTGCTCGAAAATGTTTTCTGTTGACTTGTAAATAAATTGAAAATATATATTCTACGCTTTTGTTACCATATGGTAACATGTTTTTGTGTGGATTTATATGTAAATTGCTTCTGTGAATCGTTTTCACATTTTAATGTAAATATTACGCCCCCACCATATTCAACAGTTATTAAATTTAGCAGTTATTTATTCCGTTTTCGCCACTTGAATTTGTCAATATAATTATCGTACGAGAACGGCGACAAAACGTAAAATAAAATGATAATAATTATTATTAGATAAGAGAGCTTCTATAGTAGCGAGGGTGTGTCTGCGTGCAAGTGTAATGAAATCTGTAATGGCAGAGAACATAATAAAAACGGTAATATTGTGACAGTAATGAAATTTATATTGGCTGTCATGTGAAACAAACTAATAGAGTATACTTAGATCGTGTCACAACTGAGAGTTGTTATTCCTTTAGGGAATTTTTTTAGGGGAATAGAATGTTGTCCCGGGATAAAAAGTAGTCTATGATAAGCACCTCTGTTTTTCAAACTGTCTCGTTGCAAAGTTTTATTCTGATTGGTTAAACTGTTGAGGCGTGAAAGCAAAAACAAAAACAAACAAACTCACTTTCACATTTATGATATTAGTAAGAAAAGTTAAAATTATTTAATTTATCAACAATATTCTTGATGACTTATTTTATATTATTTCACTTTATACAACCTTCAGACTTGGTATATATAGTAAGGATGCAGTAACATGTTTTCACTGAGAAATCTTATTTTTAAGGAATTTTTTTCTTTAATAATAATAAAAATAAATATAGATTTTACCTACTAAGACTCTTCTTACGATTAAATTGATATTTCTATTCACGAAAAATTTGATATGAGGACCAAAAAAACTCAAATTTTTGAATTAAATCAACTAAAAGTAACCAATTGATATAAATTATTTTTGGTAAATAGACATAACAAAAAGAATATTTTCTGCATATTTTGGTCGAATTATTAAACTGAGATATACCTTGACTTCTTATGGATTCTCATTCTAACCTGCTAGCATTTAATCTTGAACTCGATTTGAAAATAATTTATATTACTTCAAATTCCTTACGAGATTGCCAAAAAAGTTTTTTCTTTCACGTCATCGTGTGGTCGAAGCCAAAAAAAACTCGACTTCTCAAATATATTCCGTAACTATTGGTTCATTTAAATTTCCACTTTTACAAGTTCAATTAATAATATTATTGTAATTATTTTATATAGAGTTGATTGTAATTATTTTATAATTATTGTAATTATTTTATATTACACAGTATAAATGCGTATCGTATACCTGTACAGGAGCGTAGCTACCGCCGTATCAGGCGTATCAATGATACGGGGCCCCCGGGCTACAGAGGCCGCTAACGTGTGTAAACAAAAATTAGTAAAATGTTATCCACAATCTCGTGCTTCCCGGGAAAAAAACATACAAAAAAACTGTCATACGAGAGAATTTCAGACCCGGAATCATATTTCAAAGTCAATGTATACTATTGCTGTTTAGATATTATATTAATTTCTCAAACTAAACAGATTTCAGAGCCTTTGTGACCTGAAATAAAAAACGCTTCCGGAAAACTGTTGGCTAAATACAGTAAAGACATCTCAGTTAATCTTTATGAACAATGAATTGCTCTGAAAACATGGTTAAAATCTGAAATTCAAAAAATTCATTCCATTAAGGAGAATTCAATGGTCTAGCATCCAGTTTTCCGGAGGTATAAACAGCATGCTTTCTATTCTTGACCCTTCCAGTTACAACCGCAAGAGCTGAAAGAAGTTTTCCAAAATTAAAATTGATAAAAAATTACCTAAGGACTTCGATGGGGCGGGAACGGCTATCAGACTTGTCACTATTGTCTATAGAGGCAGAATTTTTAAAAAAACTGAAACCGTCTTCAGCTATAGATGATTTAATAAATCAATTTGCCGAAAAAAGGCAAGAAAAGTATATATTTAATTTGAATTGTTTGGCTAGCTCAATTTCTAGGAGGAAGCGATAACTAGTGATCAATAAATATTTATTTTAATTTAATGCAGGCATTTTTGTTTCTTTTGTGAGAAATCTTTACCCTTCATTTGGGCTGCCCAACTAATTTTGATACAGGGCGCCTCCAAAGCACGCTACGCCACTGTACATATATTTGCAAATTTTCTGTAGTGTAATCCTTTTGAACCTAAACAAATAATAATTGGATATCCATGTACGCTTACCATGAAGGTATAGTTTGGATCTGACCTTTATACTTTTGAAAATAACAATAAAGATAATAGAGACAGCAACAAAAGGTATGAAATATCTGATATATTAAACGGAATGTACAAAGTTAGTAAAATTATCGACAGAGCACGTTTGTTCCAGCTTTTGTTTATTTTATTTATTTATTTTTTAAATCTTTTTTTTTGTGATAACTTGATTTTTCCCTTTTTTCGTTAAATAATACGGTCTGGTAAAAATACCCTTTTTCAAAAATATTTTATTCAAAACTAGTTGTGCTCTACAATTTTCTGTGCATAAAATTCTAATCCCCAAATGACTCCTCTAAAATAGCCTTTCTGTACCTTGAAACTTTTCCATAAATACTAATACTGACACTGAAAAACACTTCAATTTTTCCTGGCACCTCAACAGTTAGTATTTGAGCAAAATTTGGCCAAGATTTATCCAAACGTTTTTTATTGGGGCGGGAGGAGGGTTTTTGGAAGTCCCAAAGGTTATTCAAAATGTACGCAGTCTTTTTTTTGGAGATTTCAAAATCATTTAAATAGAATTTGGTTAAAATCCACCCAACCGTTTTGAACCATTTAAGTGGCTCGGGGCTCTGGCAGATAGTCTTAACTTTTTAAAAAAAGAATTTTTGAAATGGGTTGAATAATTTTGGAGATTATCCCAAACCAACAGACCCTCAAACTTTACTTTATTAGTATTTTATTGCGATAATAGCAAGAAAAGTCTACAAAACGTTCTTGGGAAATATGCTACGATTTTGAAACTGTGTCCTTAAATCTCAATATCCCCTACAGGATTCACATTTCTTTTTTTGGACGGGGAGGAAGTTTTTAAACTTTAGAGTATTTGACTAAAATTTATTCAATGAGCAATTCCATGTATAAACCGATCACCCAAAAATGGCATGTTCTCCAAATTTAATTTCCCTGTGTATATAATAAGTTTAAGTGGTGTTGAGCTATGTACTCGAATATTATTGAATTATCTTCTACTTTGTCGGAGTTATAATTATCCAAAGTTGCGTTCAAGGTCACAAAATGGGGATTCCCCAAAATATTTTATTAATTTTTTCAGAGTCTAAGAATAATTAAAAAATGATTACAAGTGGCATTGAATGTACTTTACATACACTTTCAATCAGACCGATTTCCATTCCAATACATGCACATATATTGAAGTAATTGCAAGTTTTATTTTTTTCTTTAATCGCTTATACTGAAAATACCTTATCTTCGATTTTTGATTTTCTTTTTTTAAATTAAAGTACTCAGTCCCCTCTATAACGTGGTACTCGATTTTCTTTGTTTTTTTGAGTTTTACGGATTTTACGGGGCTTAGTTTGAAAAATACGTGAATTTTTTAACTAATTATTAAAATAAAGAATTAATTATAACATTACCCCACCTTTAATTTTCGATTTTCTTTCTTCAAGTTAAAGTACTTAGTCCTCTCTTTAACGTGGTATTCGATTTTCTTTGTTTTTTTGGGTTTTACGGATTTTACGGGGCTCAGTTTTAAAGAAATACGTGAATTTTTTAACTAAATATTAAAATAAAGTAATAATTATAATATTACCCCACCTTTGATTTTCGATTTTCTTTTTTCAAATTAAAGTACTCAGTCCTTTCTATAACGTGGTACTCGATTTTATTTGTTTTTTTGAGTTTTACGGATTTTACGGGGTCCAGTTTAAAAAAATACGTGAATCTTGTAACTAATTTTTAAAATACAGTATTAATTTTAATATTGTTTCATCTTTGATTTTCTTTATTTATATTTTAAATTGGAGTTTAGAGTCCCCTTTAAAATGTGTTATTCAATTTTCTTAGTTTTTTTTGAGTTTTATGAATTTTACGATATTAAATTTTAAAGAAACACGTTCATTTTTTTACTAAGTGATAAAATAAGGTATTAATTTCAATATTACCTTAACTTTGATAAACTCAGAAAAACTTAGAAAATCGAATAACATGTTATAAAGGGGACTCTAAACTTCAATTTAAAAGATAAATAAGGAAAATCGAAGATAAAACAATATTAAAATTAATACTTTATTTTAAAAATTTTTTTAAAACTGAGCCCCGTAAAATCCGTAAAACTAAAAAAAAAGATAAAGTCGAGTATCACGTTAAAGAGGGGACTGAGTCGACTAAAATAAAGTCGAGTATCACGTTAAAGAGGGGACTGAGTCGACTAAAATAAAGTCGAGTATCACGTTAAAGAGGGGACTGAGTACTTTAATTTGAAGCAATAAAATGGAAAATCAAAGGTGGGGTAATGTTATAATTATTACTTTATTTTAACAATTAGTTAAAAAAAACACGTATTTTTTTTAAAACTGAGATCCGTAAAATCCGCGAAACTCAAAAAAACAAAGAAAATTGATTATCACGTTAAAGAGGGGACTGAGTATTTTAATTTAATGAAAGAAAATCTAAAATCAAAGGTGGGGTAATATTACAATTAATACTTGATTTTATCAGTTAGTTAAAAAATTCACGTATTTTTCAAACTAAGCCCCGTAAAATCCGTAAAACTCAAAAAAACAAAGAAAATCGATTACCAAGTTATAGAAAGGACTGAGTACTTTAATTTGAAAAAAGAATATCGAAAATCAAAGGTGGGGTAATATTCAAATTAATACTTTATTTTATCAATTAATTAAAAAATTCTGGTATTTTTTAAAACTGAGCCCTGTAAAATCCGTAAAACACAAAAAAAAAAACAAAGAAAATCGAGTACCACGTTAAAGATAGGACCGAGTACTTTAATTTGAAGAAATAAAATCTAAAATCAAAGGTGGGGTAATGTTACAATTAATACTTGATTTTATCAGTTAGTTAAAAAATTCACGTATTTTTCAAAATGAGCCCCGTAAAATCCGTAAAATTCAAAAAACAAAGAAAATCGAGTACCACGTTATAGAAAGGACTGAGTACTTTAATTTGAAAGAAGAAAATCGAAAATCAAAGGTGGGGTAATATTATAATTATTACTTTATTTTAATATTTAGTTAAAAAATTCACGTATTTCTTTAAAACTGAGCCCCGTAAAATCCGTAAAACCCAAAAAAACAAAGAAAATCGAATACCACGTTAAAGAGAGGACTAAGTACTTTAACTTGAAGAAAGAAAATCGAAAATTAAAGGTGGGGTAATATTATAATTATTACTTTATTTTAATAATTAGTTAAAAAATTCACGTATTTTTCAAACTAAGCCCCGTAAAATCCGTAAAACTCAAAAAAACAAAGAAAATCGAGTACCACGTTATAGAGGGGACTGAGTACTTTAATTTAAAAAAAGAAAATCAAAAATCGAAGATAAGGTATTTTCAGTATAAGCGATTAAAGAAAAAAATAAAACTTGCAATTACTTCAATATATGTGCATGTATTGGAATGGAAATCGGTCTGATTGAAAGTGTATGTAAAGTACATTCAATGCCACTTGTAATCATTTTTTAATTATTCTTAGACTCTGAAAAAATTAATAAAATATTTTGGGGAATCCCCATTTTGTGACCTTGAACGCAACTTTGGATAATTATAACTCCGACAAAGTAGAAGATAATTCAATAATATTCGAGTACATAGCTCAACACCACTTAAACTTATTATATACACAGGGAAATTAAATTTGGAGAACATGCCATTTTTGGGTGATCGGTTTATACATGGAATTGCTCCAATATGTGTTCAGTGGGTTAGTTTGGACAATTCTGTAGTAATTATAGACGCAGTAATTTTTTGAGACTTTAAAATCATTTGAACTGAATTTAGTCAGAATCCACCCAACCGTTTTGAACTATTTAAGGGGCTCGGGGCTCTGGCAGACAGTCTTAACTTTTGAAAAAAGAATTTTTGAAATTGGTTTGAATATTTTTCGAGATTAACTCAAATTAACAGACTCCCAAACCGTGCTTTGTTAGTATTTTATTGCAATAATAGCAAGAAAAGTCTACAAAACATTCTTGGGAAATGTGCTACGATTTTGAAACTATGTCCTTAAAATCTCAGTTACCAATACAGGCATTCGGATCTATAAAACGTCTTTAAAAAATAGAAAAATTTTGTATATCTTTATTTTATTTAAAATTACGTATATTTAATTACTTTGCCGAGTAATTTCTTTGTGTGCAGGAAAATATTAACCAACTTCGAATCTGGTTCAAACAGTACTTTAATACCAACAAATAGATGGGGCTAAGGTTCATACAATTTTGTATATATTTGAAATGAAAAGGTTGCCGGTCGACCCATGTATAAACGTGTTTAGAATTTAATGTGTACTATAGTTTTGTTTACAGATATATTGAAGTTTTCTTTCTTTTAGATTTATTTAAGTCTTTATTCTATTTGGGAAAAGGGGTTTGCTGCAGTGCTTATTATTAAATTTCTTTATGGTGACACGTTTCAATTCTAACCGTATATTGTTGTATAGAATATTAATTGAATTTTCGAGCATAATATTGAAATACTTTGTTAATTTGTAAGTAGACTTTATTATGAACTTTTGTGACAAACTTTAAGTGTTTTTTTTTACTTATTTAGTTGAAACAGTATACACAAGATGCCATAGTTAGCGGTGTAAATAATAAGAATTTCAATTAGTTTTTATTGCTTTCGTACTGGTTTGCATTCTAAAATGTTTTTAAAATACACATTTTATAATTTTACTATATATGTTAAGGGGGGAGTTCACGCCAGAAACGGCTAATAAACTAATTTTTTTCGAATCTCGTTTTTTATTTTTATTTTGTTCTCTGGGTCTCTACAAACACGGTGATATATAAAACATGGCCAAAAAAAATTTTTTTTTTTTCAAGTAGAAAAAAATTTATTTGTGAGCCGCTTGCCCCCCCTCTCGCGATTTGATCAGTAATATTTAGTTTTGGTGTGTACATGAGTTATAGTATGCACTGAGATAATTATTTGTATGCCTTTGTAGACGTTTTAATAAGCAGTGAGTAAACCCTCTCTTTTGTTATTATTTTTGTTGTTTACCGTTTCCCAAAAGTTATGTTTTTCCCGACAAGAAAAATCATATCTCAAGTTCTAGAAAAGATAGAGACTTAATTTTTTAAAAATTTTGTTCATAAACATATTACGCATTTAAACAGTTGCGTAACTATTTTTAAACATTTTTTTTTTTAATAAAAAATTGGGTTTTATAATTTTAAAAAGTTTGGGGTTACAATTTTATAGTTAATTTTTAAAATTATCTGAAACCCATACTCAGCTTTTTGAACAGGCCCTTTAGGAATAAAATAATGAAAAAATATTTAAAAAATATTCATTGCTTTTTGAGATATGGCGTTCCTTGTAAACTCTTAAAAACTTGTCAAAAAGGGCCCTCTCTCTCCACAAGGAAGAGTAATGAATCTTTCAAAAACAAAATTTTCTATTTGAGACCCTCCCTAATTTGAAAAAAAAATTTCAACAAACAAAATAATCATAAATAAGAAAGTTGCTTTTTTATTTGAACTCCCCCCTTAACATGTACATATATTCGTAAGAATCCTAAGATCCAAAAAATGGTGGTCGTAGCAACTCTAGCAAAATAACCCCTCTTTCCTCCCGTGACGCGTAACTCGAACTCTTTCCTAATGAGTTTCTCTAGTGAATTTTTTTGATTAATTCAAGGAAAAAATTTTTTTTTTAAAAAGATCAGTCAAAAATCTACCATAAAATTGTCTGGAAAAAATTCTACGCTGTTTACAAGAGAAACCTATTGTTAACACCTTAGTGGTTATTGACGTCACAGGACGTCAGGTGAAATCTTACTAATTACTTAAACAATTCCATATAAAGTGTATTAGCTCTCAAAATAGTGTATTAGTTGGGCGTTTTGCCGTTGTAGGTTAAGAGGGTCAGCAAAGTTAATCAACGTAGTTTTAATTGGGATTTCAAGAGTTTAATGATTTCGTTTTAACCAATTACCCAATGATTTAGGAACCGGATATTCAGGACCCCAATAATTAGAGTTGAATTCCAGAAAAACAATTTATTTCAAAGTTCAGCAAAGTGTTAGATTTCAGTTACAATTTGAAATCATCGAATAGACTTACACTAGTTTCTGATATTTTTTGGTAATGACATATCACTACTAAGAATTGTTGCTTTTTATGACACGTTTCTTATAAGAATGTTTTTCTTGTGCCTATCTGTATTGAACTATAAAACATATCTATGTGTTTTTCCGAACACTGAAGAAAATTTTCTTGCTTCAAGTTATATTTTAAGTCTTTAAGACTGTCTGTACTCGAATCAGCCTGTATGCATAGAACGTTTAATGTTGATATAGTTTTAAAAGGCAATCTAGCAAATTTTTATTATCTTATTATATTCTTCCAATAAAAATCTACAATATGTTAATACAAGTATTGCTTGTACAACACGACCGTTATTTTATATAGAAAAAACTTAAGGGGGTATTATAGTCTAGAAATTCTAAAAAATCGATTTTTTTTTCATATTTTCAAAGTTCAGACCTTTAAGAATAAGCCTCTAAAAGGATTTACAAAAATTCAAATTATTTCCCTGTGTACTGTGCATTGTTTCAGTGTTAAATTCAAATTTTTAATATAAATTATTCGAAACTACTTTTTTCGATATCTCAAGTTCTAATGCACCGATTTACTTGAAATTTGGTACAGACGTTTACTATTAAAATTGGTCCGACGTAGGGGTTTTTGGAATTTTTTCTACTATTTTTAAAAAAGGAAGCAAAAAATGATTTTTTTTTAAATGGACGCCATTTTGTGAAAAAAATTATTTTTTAAAATCGGCAGGGTTGGAATGACGTCAACCAGGAGACACCTGTTTTATTGAGTCCCCACTTTGCCGGCCTGTACCGATTTAAATTTTGAATTTTTTCTAAAATTTTTCTACATTTTTATACTTTTCAAATATTAATATAAAACTGTAAAAAAAATGGATGCCTACACAATTTTTTTTATTACACCCGTAAAATCACCTCAAAATCGAGCCTCTAGACTAGAATACCCCCCCTAAGCAGATTGGAACTTAGAAAAAGTAATATAGCCGTGTTATTGGAACATTATCTGTACTTTCTTATATGCAACTATTAACCAGAGAAAGAAAAAAGTCGGTAGTATTTGTAATACACACCAGAGTGCAATATTGTACATTATTGAGGCATCATACGATTTGAGTTTATTGTATTATTGCTTTATATAAGAACGAATTAGAGTAAGTAAATGTATATCTGTATCGAAATTAGAATCATCTGAATCGATCGATTATCCGTTATCGTTTCACAACCAATAATCTATCGCTATGTCTTTAGTTCTCATGTTTTTTTAATGACACAATCCCTCTCAGTCAGTCATCTCGCTATCTCTTTTTATTTTTATATGTATATCCATTGCTTGTTTGTCACATGAGTAATTTTAAATATTATTTTATTATTTGAGATATTATTGTGATATTTCTTTGATATTGATATTTTTATTTAAACCCTTATAGGTATGTAAATTTTAAATAAGTTCTTTAAAAGAATAGCTTCACGAAATTCATTGAATTGGAAAATAAACTTGTACAACCCTGCAATTGTGCACTATATGTTATGCGGTGACTTTGTATGTAGTGAAAATTTTAATACTAATAATAAATAAATTCAATAAAAACTTCTGATGTAGTATCCTAGAAGAGAATATAAGGCTTGGAACTACCCCACTCCGAGGTTGTTTTATAGGAAATTTTTGGCGAAGCCATTACAGGGGGTAGCGCTGAGTAGCATGGTGCAACTTGAACCCGCGATTGAGACGTCACTGTATAAAAAGAGAAAAACTAACTGCTGTGTGTCGTCAAGGTTATTTTCGTGAAATTTTGTTGCAATTATTACTCCAGTCCAGGCTCGATGAGAGGGGAACAGCCGAAGTTGCAGTCCCAAGGCTCGAGTTTGAAAAGGGGGTCCGTAACTAGTGGTAGGGAGTCAGGGAAAAATACCCAAAAACCTTATTTTTGTTTGCCACTTATTTTTTTGGAGAAAATTTAAAAAGAAATGTGGTTTATTCTCGGGATTGGGGGGCTCGCTACTTTCTTCACGGCCCTGTTCCAATCGAGACAAATTAAGGAAATATTTTCAATTAACAGTTTATAAAACATTTTTAAGAATCATCATAGAAATCAAATTATTAAAATTGGACTACACCGTCAAAAGCTATGCCTGGTCATACAAAAAAAAGTTAAGTACACGTCCCTGCCGAATTATATGATTGCTTAAAAACTACAGAGAACACAAAACCATAAGGGTTCCGAAGAAAACATTTTTCTTTGGAATCCTAAAAAATATACGCGTCATGTCGATTAAAAATTGACAGAAGTTAATGTGCCGGCAAAAGTCGACACAGAAACGAGAATTTCAATAGCATTTCGTTTATGAAAATCGATAAGACTTACCTTTAATTTCTTTATAAGTGCTGAAAAATTTTTAAAACCAAAATTACATCAAGAAAAAAATTTCTGATCCAAACTTTCCTACAATCGTTTTAGTGACTCTGTCTTGTTCGAGAACTGGTTTACAACCAGGGCCACAACAACGACACATCTGTAGGGGGTGCAACAAAAATTTAAATAATCCAATTTTGCAATAACGATAATATTGGAAAATTTATCGAAAGTGTCATCTCCGAAAATTCGATTTTAAAATAAAAGATATCAGTAGGCTGTTAGAAATTTTACTTTTTAATCGTAAAAATAAAATGAATTTACGAACGAAAATTTACGTAATTTTATGAGGGACCCACGGAATTTTACGGGGGATCCGGGCACCTCGGACCCCTCTGGTTGTTGCGCCTCTATTTATAGCGATATAAATTTCTAATATATGATAAGAGGATGTCCTCTGGTGATTTACTATTACGATACAGCATGCGGTATATTAGAAATATTAAATAATGGCTTCCTTACGTGACATTTGCGTGATGTATTAGAATGGTTTTTTCGTTCACATAGTGGGGAGAGATATGGAAGCAAAGACGATGGTAACAAGCGCGTGACGGGAGAGGAAATGACGTAGTGTTTACGTAGATATACATATATCTATTTGTTGCCTAATATGTCATAAACTATATACATATAGATATCTGGAACACACATTTCTGCAAAATAGATAAAAAAAAAAACTTTAAAAAAATGATATTTTAATATGTTACGTGCATATATCAAAATTTCACATGACATTAAAAAAGGATAAATATTCATTTTTCTTCTTCTAAAAAAAATTGTTTTAGACTTACTGCAGGAGAACACAGTCAGTTTTGTGAAAATTACTTTTTAAACATTGGAAACCTTATTTCATAATTGGAAAAGCTGATAACACTATATTGTCGGAATTTTCGGTCCCGTTTTGTTATTTGAAACCGGTTCGGAGAGAGGGGGATGAAGTTAGTAACTAATAGCCAAGAAATTCCCAATAAATAAATATCATTCCATTCAGAGGTTAACAAAGAATTAAAATTTATTTTGAGTTTTTCAGGAAAAAATTTGTTACACATTGAAATTTCTAACGATTATTAACCCCACCAACTATAACGCCTTTCTAGGGCTCCTATTTTGCAACAAAACTGAATTCTTTTTAATTATGTCAATGAAGATACGAGGTTTTGAAAAGAAATACAAAAAAAAAGATTAGAAGTTTCCTATGTCACGTGATTTATGGAGAAAATTTTGCCTTCAGTACAAGTTTCCACGACTTTTATAAAAAAAAAAAAAACCAAAATTTACGAATTTTTTCAAAAAATTAAAACTGACAATTATTCTAGAATTGTTGAACAAAATGAACAGGGCCGTGAAGAGAAATGGCGGGCCCTGGTAATAAAGCACATCACTTAAAAATTTCTCCCCGAAAAAATAAGTGAGAAACAAAAAAAAAAGATTTTACTTTTTCCCGGGCCCCTACTGATCGCTGCGGGCCCCTTTTTTAAGCCGGGCCCCAGGCAACCTCGGCTACCCCACCCTCTCGTCGGGCCTGAAAATGAATCCAAATTTTGCTATTTTTAATGCCTTGCATATACAAAATTATTTTAAGCATGATTTTAAGCCTCCAGTTCTAGGAAATCTTGTTTTCCTAAGGCCCTGATACGTCAAAATTGGATGAAAACTGCATATACTCAAATTGATCTCTAATTACCATTTCACCTCTTATCACTTCTGTGTAGAAAGTAAAAAAAGTTCATTTTCAAAATGTTTCATTTTCAAAAAAAGTTTTTTAATTTATATTTTTAAATTCCAAATACATAAAAATCTATAATTTCGATAAGGAGTTAATCAAACCATCAATCTGATAAATTATTTACAAAAAAAAAACCAGTCCTTTTGTCCTTTTTGTTAACTTATCTCAAAATTTTACATTTTTATTTCAAACAGAAAAAAAAATGATCCCATATCATATCCATTTACTTAATATAATAATATGAACAATTATATCAAAAAATGAATGTGACACAGAAGTACCAGATAAACCAGCCCTTTCCCCTGCACCACCACCACCATCAGCACTTGTGAAACGTACGCAGAAACACGCTGGTTAAGCTGATTGGCGGACTGGGCTGGCCGTATAAAAGAACAATAAAAATATTTCATAAAAATTAACTGTTCGCTTGCTATAGCTAATAAAAAACAGAAATTAAATGTATGTTTCATATGAATGTGTCTAGGAAAGTTTTAACCAGCTTTTTGTGCTGATATAACAGAGATTTAATGATACCAGAGTTTTTTTTTTTTTTTTTAAATTGCAACTCTATTGTTACAATTTTTTTTTATGAATATTTTAACAAGAATAAGTGTACGCCTCTAAAAATCAAATGTGCGCAGTGACCATCTCTCAAAAATGTTGGAAATTTAACACAAGAAAAGTTTAGTAGTTAGTGCAAACAGTAGAATGCTCTAGGCTTCGCGCTCCTGACGAAGGCCTGGCGAAGCTGACTGATTTTGTAAAATTGAAAACTTAAATGTGATTTTTGAAAGACGGTATTGATTTACCTACTTAATGGATTCCATAATTATTTAATAAATATGACATTTATTTGAGCAGTATCCAAATTTTGTCACTATTCTGAAACCTACCTACCTACCTAATTACCACTGTATCTACAGGAATATTTTTTTCAAGATTGAAGATAATAAGATATTATTTCGGGCCTACTGTTAGTCAAAGCAGATTTACCTCTTCAGTATAATTTTATCCATCATATTTCTATATACCAAACGTAGTAAAGTTACAGCGATTCTGTATCAAAAATAATAAGAACAAGTTAACCTAACCTAACATGTTAACCTGACCTACCTTGATAACCTAACCTAACTTGTTGACACAACAAGTTAACCTAACTTTCCTGTTTCAAATGTAGTAAAGTTATAGCGATTCTGTACCCAGAATCGTTTCCATACCTTTCGTTCAAAAAGTTTATTTTCAACTGAAATTTTGTCTACAAGAATTTTGCATACAGAGTGGACAGTATATAAGTCTCGCTGCGAAATCAGTGCGTAGATCTCACCCATGTAATTAATATTTGTCAATAAATTTGAGCCAAAAGTGTTTTCTAATAGAAAAAATTTGATACTAGATTAGGGTCAAAAAAGGGTCAAAAATTTTAGTCCGGCTCTGATTATCTCATGTTTTTACGATAAATTTTCTGTTTTTTAAAAAAATATCTTGCTTCCAAAATTTTATTGAACCTTTGTCAATAAAATTATTTTCCACCTTTGATATCCTTCCTTTGATATTAAGAAGGTATTTATGCATAATTTAGACAGCGCCGTATTTAGAAAAATTTTGAAACATCATGTACCCAGTTAATTTGCGATTTTCTCAAACTGTTAATTCCGAAAAAATTCCTGTGTTTTTAGTGTCTACAGGGTGCAATAAGTCACATCTACAAACAACGAGAATTATTTACTTTCCACCCTGTATATCAAAAATATATTACGTCGGTAACTTTTTGAACAACCGCAATCCCATAAGGATCCACAATTTCTTCCTTTCTGCCAAATCGTTTCCATGTAGGTCATTTCGTTGCTACTAACCGAAGAGATAGTACCACCACCTTAAAAGGTAGAGTTACTTTAATCAAAGTGCGTTTGCTCCGTACATACGGTATAAAAAGCGTTATATAACTCAGCCCCTGTAACTCACAGCTATACTCACCTTATGTACGTTATCGTTGCCGATAATAGTTTGCCGTTATGTTTTAAAAAATGACGCTATAACGACACGGCCCACATGTAACGACATCGTTTTATAAATCGTTTGAATTTCACATTATAATATTCCAAATGTACCAATATATGGGTATTAGTCCTTCAGGCCAACCTTAATCATGTTTCTACACGTAAATGGACTGATTATTTTCAAAAAAATATTTTCTAAATTAATTTGACGGGCGGCTCTTCTACCATAAATGGAATTATATACGTTTTTTTTAATATTATAGAACCGTATACTGAAATTGTTCTACATTTTTTATAACGCTATTTAATAATTTGACTTCATTACCGAAATCTGGTTGGTTGGGGGGGGGGGGAATATGTAACGTCACATAATGATTGTTAAAGCTTGAGCGTTTTTCGATTTTATTGCAAATGACATATGTATGTATCTTTAAATGCATATTTAAAGAGCACTTAATGATGCGAGCATGCTAGAACAAACGGGCTGACTGGTATTGCGTTCACAATACAACGAAAAAAGGTCAAATATAATAGAATCGAATCATTTTTAGGGTTCCGGATCAGTTTTGTTTCTCGTATCCGTCTGTCACAGAAGTTTTTGACATTTGAACTGGGGCATAATGTAATAGGTTTTGATGACGCGACCGCGAATTAGCTATATAAATAAAGAAATATTTAATTTGGCCTAGTGTATTACTTACTGTACGGAACTTTGCGTGTGCGTGCCCGTCTCGCTCTTGGTCGATTTGTTTTTTTTCATTGTCAGATATTTTCAACTATTTTGTTTTCTACATGTTTTATATTTTATGTATTATTATAGGCAATAAATCAATAGATTAACTGAAAATAAAAAAAAAAAAAACTATTATTACACAGGAGGCGTTGATGTGACAATCAATATTCAACAAAGGCTTAAATTTCGGTGGTCTATCAAAAAACTGTGTGAATTTTTGGAATTTATTCCTGTAAAATCACAGCTACAATAGTAACGATTTTTAGCTATTTACAGTATAGCACCGATAATGGAAACATCAGTTTTGGAAATTTTTTGAGAGCAGCATATTGGTCAACATCACTTTTGGAAAGTTGCATCAAAAATGTCAAGTACATAAATATTAAATCCATGAGCAATAGACCATGACGCATGATTTTATCAAAAGAAACAAATAAATATACCGCTAATAGTAGTGACAAACAACAACAGACCTCAAAGCGTGGTAATATTGATTTTAATTATTGTACATAGAATGTTTATCTATGTATGTATTCTGTTCTGTGGCGGTTTTTATCATACGTAAAATGTAAACAAAATTATTTCAATGCAGATTAATAAAACGACAAATGAAAAAATATTTTCGGAGATAAATAATTTTTAATTCTTCACTTGTTTTTTTCTTTTATTAATATTTAAAAAAACATAATTTTAATTCAAAACATAATCTTATGATATTTGTGAATCGCCCCTGGTCAAAAAGCATCAATTTGTCAAGCACCACTTATGGAGAATACTTTTTCTTGACAAAACTGGTGCTCTACTGTATTTATAAAATATTTAAAAAACAAATATTTATGTTTGTGACAGTTATATTACATTGTTGCATACAACGTGGTTTTGCACGCTTCAAGGGGTAGTGTTCATGATTTAGCAGGGCCGTAACTAGGTCTTCTGGGGCCCCGGGGCAGATAGGACACTCGGAGCCCCTACGCCGCTCCGGGCAAAAACAAAAAAATTCGATTCCCCGCCAAAAAATCGATTGCCGCCCTAATTTCACAGAAATACTTTTTTTTTTTTGTTTTTCAATCGTTTAATTTTACAAAAATGTCGCCTTTAAAATTTGCCAAAAAATAATTCTTGTATTCTCTTGGGAGCCCCCTTTGGCTGAGGACGCCGGGACAATGCTCGGACTGTTCCAGCCTAGTTATGGCCTAGTTAGTGATTTAGCTCAACTGGTTAAACTTAAAAATTGACATTTTTTTCTGTCTCAATAGTTATTTCGTAATTTTTTAATTTTTAAATGACTGAAAACGTTAAAGAAATCTAATTTTGGGAAAATTTATCACTGTAACGTAATGCTTTAAGGAGCTCAATTTACTCATAGAATTATTGAATTGAAAAAAATTTTTTATTTAATTCGAATTAAAATTTCGAATCACGTGCTTGCAACTAAAGAAATACTTATCCATATATTCGATCCTTAGAATTCAATTAAATTTTTTATTTAGTAGTAGTAGGTATACGAAACTCTTGAAACTTAATAATTCACAAAACCCATGCTTACAAATCAATTAAATTGTTGTTGTGACCCGAGGCAATAAAAAAAGTTTTGTTATAGTCCAACAAAATATTCTACTGTAATCTATTCGTATCAAGAGAAGAAACAAATAACCTAAACCTCACACTGAATGTATCATTTATTATTCAATTTTATTTACATTAAAAAACCACTTCAAAATTATATATAGGGTGTTCATCAAAGAAATACTCTGTGAAAAGTTTTCGGAAAAAGTTTATTCGGAAGATATTCTCAACGAGAAAATCAAAGTTGACATCTTACAATCCCATCTGTTGACCACTTAACTATATTAAAACAAATTTGACAGAGATACTTTTTTAGAATTGTGGCGCTATCTATTATTTTTTGGTTAAAAATAAAACTAGTATGTAGTTCAATTTTAAAATTTAAAAAAAAAGTATTAGAACTCGCTACTAATATGGGAAACTCTTATTAAATTTGAAAGCATTACTAACTAGTGAATAGCATTTCACTCATACTAGATAAAACCAGGGCCGGATCTATAAAGGACACTTAAGGCATGGGTTCCAGGGCCCTTGCACAGTAGGAACCTCTAGAAAAGTAATAATAAATCCCTCAAAACCAGAATAGAATCACCAAAAACTGTAAACTGTATTTTTGGGGTAAAATAGAAAATACGGGCCTCCACATAAGAAGTGCCCAATAAGGACCTTCTTATGAGAACTGCTCAGGGACCTCTTAAAGGTAAATCCGGCCTTGAGTAACACCACAAAATATGTTATAGCCGGAAATGAAAGTTTTATTAATTTATTAGTTTCTCCTCTAATAACTTTAGCTTAATTTTTTTGAGTGACTAAATTTGCTATATTTGGGACTAACCGCTTTTTCACTTTTTGCACTTTCCTTTTTTCAGTTGACAAAAATTTGGTTCCTAAGCATCTCCGAAATCCACCTACATAATTTGGTCGAAATTATTTCAATTAAATCTTTTTATCAAGTGCTGGATTCACGATACAAAAATAATATGATTTTAATAGAGAGTGAATCTCATGATAAAAGAAGCCTCAACTTCATTTTGAAAGTTTTTGATAATGATTTCCCAAGCGATATGATAGGTGAACAAAAAAGTTCAGAGAGTACTTCACGAAATTCAGAGAGTTTTTTTCTTTGCAACCTTAAAAATATACACCTTCAGTTCGTATATTATAATGCCAATTTTTACAGACACTTTGTATTTAGATACACAAATTTATAAATATGCTTTTTGCAATGGCAGATGTGTTTTGTAATTAATTGAAAAGTTATCAAATAAAACATATTTTTTTCAAACATCATTTAAATACATAAAATTTCAACTAAAATATAATTTAAACATTTTTTTATACATTTTAATTAAAACTCGTATCTTAATTTTACTTTTTTTGCTGTATGCGTGAGATATAGAAGATAAAAAAAGTTTTTTTTTTTTTTTTGCTAGAATAATAGCTTTAAATAACTTTATTATATTCATAAAAGTACCATATTTCACTATATACATACACGAGAGAGACACAAGTGCTCTCAAACGGGGGGGGGGGGGGGGGGTAGGAGCACAGACAAAAAATTGTGCTTATTCAGCGTAACATAAAGCAGATAATTTTTATATGAACAAAGAAAAAAGTTTTAAATTTTTAACTTTTTTCATTTAGTAGTAGGAAAAAAAAAAATTGTGATTTACCTATAGTCGTTCAGTTTTGGCAAAATTTTAATAAAGTCACAGACACGAAGAAATTTGGTATTTCTATAGTGTTCGGTCTAATCAACATACTCTGATTTCTCCACTTTCAATATCGTCATCAATAAACTGCGTGTTGGTACTTGTGACCTATCACTTCACCATCCCAATTATAAAGTACTATTAAAAGTATGCATACTTACAAAACTTTTTGAAAAATTTTTCTTCCGTTTTGAACAAATTTGAGCATTATATAGCTACCTTTTCGTATACCAATTATACCAAAATAATGGTATTCAGTTTCAAAATTATTTTTTGAATTAGTTTGTGTACGATCAACCATCCGGTCAGATTTGAAATGAATGCGAAGGTATAAAACCATAAAGTAAGTAAATTGATCAAAATCTGATCAAAATATATTGTACATATTACAATTTTTTGTCCAAAACCAATAGTTACTTGATTTTAATTGTGTTATATTAACACCTACTTGAGTCTTTGGGTTTAGATGAAATACAAACACTCCAATACCATCATTTGTTCGTTTATGTCGTATTTCGATCTAAATAGTTTTACAATTTGACCGAATTGGTGTGAATGTCCAATTTGACCGCATTCTGCGACACGCGCCGCCATCCGGTCAACTTGCGGTCGCGTTACGGTCTGTCGAACCGGTCTGTTCAGTCCTTTTTTTTAGAACGTTTTTACTAAACCCAGTATCATAATTCATAATAACGCCAAAGTTAATACAGTTAAATATGTATTTTTTAGAAGTTATTTATACTTCAAATATACCATTTGGAATAATTTCAGTCAGTCAGTCTGTCTGTCTGTCAGTCTGTCATTTATGAAACTAATTTCTGTGAACAAATCTTTTTTTCCTTTCAATATAATAAATAATATAAGGAAATATACTTATCAAAATAAATATAATATTTTATTATTTCTAGTAGATATCACATTTTACGATGTTCTGTCAATAATAATTTTACGATACAATTTTCTCTCTTTCAGACAGACAGACGGACGGTACGGGTGGAAAAGTTCAAACGGAATGACATACATGGCAACATTTTCTTGAAAAATAATAAGTACATAACTCAATATCGCGTGTAGTCTTTTGATTTGTTATTTGATACGATTTTTGTTACTAACAATTTCAGTAAACTGGAAAAGCAGTTTTTTTTCCATTTTGACATAAAAGTTTCGAAAGTGTGTAAATCAATAGGTGATATAAATGATCTTAAAAATATTTGGGACAACTTTTTATGATTTTGATTCATTTTTTCACCCCAAAGTGTAACCACAGAGGGGTCTTAAGGAAAGAACAGAAGGTGAATGAAATTTTTTGATAATATGTTTTACAGCATACTGACAGCTTCAAAATTATAAATTAAACCTTAAGGGCCAAGGGGTGCGTGTATCCGTCAAGAAAACAATTTACTTCAAACGTTTTAGGAATTTTGTCATTTTAGAGGCGAAAATGAAACGATTACATCCAAATTATCTTACTTCAGATCACTTCTGTAAAGCTTGATTTGAGAAAAAAGGAATTTTTTAATTTTATGATACCATCAAGTTTACAAATTTTTTTTGACCGTCTTAAAACTCGTAAATAGAGTGCTAGAATGATGAAATTGGAAGCAAATCCGAAGTTTTTGAGGTTGTTCTGTTTATTTTTACCAATATTAGACACCTAGAACTGCTAGAAAAATACTTTTTTCGGAATCAGTCATATTTTTGAAAGGAATTTCGTCTTTTTAACCAATCACTTTTATACAAATTACTTTCTTAATGCTTGATTTGAGAAAAAATAATTTTGTAATTTAATGACTATATGGTCAAGTTTACAAAAATTTTTCAGTACCCTAAAAATCGTAACTTAAGTCATAACTTCTGTGTGAAGAATTAACTGTTGAAGACTAACAGAAAAATACTTCTATCAAAGCAGTCATATTTTTTATATCGAAAATTCAATTAAAGTTTTTTTTAATTGTTTCTTTTTGATTCTACGCATCAAAAATTAAACGGAACTCCATTCTTATTTTTCCCAAATTTCCCCTCCCTCAAGTAGAGTAGATTTTCTTCCCACATTATTCTCTGGTTCGATCAAAAAAAAAAAAAAAAGAAAAAACCTACTTGAAAAATTATTAATATTTCTTTTGAGGGATTTTTCAATGGCTTTTCTTCTTCGACACAAAAGAATTTCCATTAATACCACCTTCAACAACTTCCAAATATAATACATATTATAATGATGACTGACAAAATATAATTTAATAATAATAAAATTCGCTGAAGGATGATCGGCTTTGAAATTATGTAAATTAGAGAGGATGATGACCACGTAAATAAAAAAAAAAAAAAAAACGTGGGCTTTTCATTTGGTGGGTTTCGATGATGAATTATGGAAAATCATTTTTTAATTATTATATTGCGCAACAAATTTCCTTGTTTACGCGTACGAATGAATTATATACAGTCGAATCGCGTTACAAGTCCGCTTCGGGGCTGTAGGAGAATATGATTCTCGCACTTCCCCTACTTTTCACCCGCGTGTGAGTGTGTACTTATTTATAATCAAATTGCCCGGACGTTTAGTGCATAGTATTACCATTCATTAGAAGCGGCACAAAATCTACCTATTTTTAATAAATACATTTACTAATGTTTTCTAAATGCGTTCTATAGTTTGTGTGACAGGAGATTAAACAATATTGTCCACACATATTTCCTTTAAAAAATTTTTTAAAATCTTTTCTAGAAATTGTAAATAATATTGTTAGTCAAACAAAGTTTGTTATATAATCGGCACGATGAACGAACAAAATTTGCTTTGGTCCACTACACATATATTATGTAAACACGGACACTGACAGGCTAATTTATGAATTGTACTAATCGTACGCTTGCTAGCTTATTTTAAACACCAACACCAATGTTCCGGTCTCATACTGAGAAACTGAAACGAATTTTTTTCCGTCATGGAAGGGGAATGTTTACAATAGAAATAAAATCAGCAGACTAAAAACGCGATTCGACTGTACATAAGGTATAATGCTTGAAAATTAACAAAGTCGTTGTTCTCGTCACTTAAAATTTATACAAAATTGGTAAAAAATTTTTTTTTTTAGAATATTCGGTAGATTTATTTGTTAGGAAATTGAATTTATCGAATTTTCTGAGAAGTATTTTTACTTTAATTTACACAAGTCTGTCAACAAAATAATATTTTTCTATTTGTGAGAAATATACTTTTCAAAAAATTTAATTTACAAAAATATCATAGTATCCTGGTAGGTAAATAACATTCGCATGTGGGTGTGTCTGTCTGTCTGATTGTATATATCTTGACGTGGGTTTGTTAACTTCCTATATAATGTTAGGTTTGTTCAAACAGAAAGTTGATTAAATTCTCGTTTCAGTGAATTTAACATGCATACATTTATGTAATGTTCCAAATAAGTAAGAATGCTAATAAAAGTAAGCTAAATATTTATTTTAGTATTCCATAGTCAAAATTTTGGAACCGTTATTAATTAGAATTTTTTAACTTCCCATAGGAAGTTATTGTAATGGGTCCGATCTAGAATCCGAATCCGATCACTAGAATCCGAATCCATCGTTTTTAACGTGATGTCTGTACGTGCGTTCGTTAGTTGGTTCGTTCGTTCGTGAATTTTTTTTCGTCTCGCATATCTCGAGAAAAATGATGATATCAACTCCGGACTAATTTCATTAGATGCGTAATCAAAAAATGAAGACCGGATAAAGTTTTCAGCAAATTCGGATTAGCGGTTTGTTTTTTGTGGTAAAAAAACAGAATTAACTTTATTAAGATAACATGGCTTATATGGATTTTTTACCATAACATTATTATATAATGGCCTAAGAACCTTCCTTGATGTTAAAAACGCCAGTAAATTATTATAGAATTAAAAAAAAAATACGAAATAAGAAACTGTTTTTGAAATATATTTTGTCTCGCATATCTTGAGAGCAAGTGATGTTATCATTTGTTTGATAAGAGTGGAGCCCCCACCCTTAGGTACAGAAGGCGAAGCCCCCGGTATGGTGCAAGGGGCAAAACCTCTATCGTGGGCCCAGGGGAGAAGTTGCCCGAAATGGAAAAAGAATTATTTATGTACAGTAATCTCTAGTCTTTAAGGACACCCAATGGGAAGTTGACAGTGTGGGTAGACCTGTCCCCCAAATTTTTTTGGTAAAATTTTTGCTAACGGTAACGGTAGGTACAATAAGTCTCAATTCCTAAACATGTGCTTTAGCAAGTATTTCAATTTTTTATCTTATAATTTATTTAAAAAAATTTAAGTTTGAACGGTTTTATCAAGAGAAATTTAAAGTTTTGAAGTAATAGTGTAAAATGGTAAGAATTTCTCTTTGTGAATGATTAAACAATTTTTAGTAAAATATTTGATATTTCAGCATCATCATTTAATGCGAATTCATCTGACGTAAAAATTTTGTTGCAAATTTTGTATCCAAGACCAAAAAACGAATGAACTGTTGAAAAAACACCATTTTATTTAGTGGACTAGGTCGGTGAAAAATAACAAAAAAAATAAAATGATTTTTTCAAAATCACCATTATTTTTGGCATTGAATTTCATCATTAAAATTCATAATATTCCCACATTAAATCATCACAATTGAAATTTGGAATTGAATTTGATTGGACTTCCAGTAATGACCCTATCGAATTTAAATCGCTTTGTATTCACTCGAATTAGAATTTCCACCCTCTGTTAGAACAAACCTATTTATTTTGATCACAGGGTAAATTTTTATTGAATTTCTTATCTATTAGTAAGTAGGCTGTTGAAATGAATTTGGATGAGTAGGTATAGAAGGTTGAAAATGTGGATTAATCCCTGGTATTTAAATTTAATTAAATCAAATATGAATTAAAATTCGTTTTAAATTAACTTTTATATTAAGTGAATTCCTCCAGTTTGAAACGTTTAAATATAATTGTGAATGACTCTTCAAATTAAAAAAAAAAAATTACAACTTTTTTTTTTTAAAGAATACTTTAGGGTCCTTAATCAAATTAAGATTTTTTTTGAATATCTGAAAATATGAATTTTTTTTTATTCAATTAATTAATCGTGAGTTAACTGTTTACTTGTAAACATTTTAGATTTTATTTTTATTTGCTTATTTCTATTTGTTTGTCATATTTATATTTTTCCGTTTACCGTGTCGCTTTGTAAACAGGAAAATGAAAAATTTTTCCGAGAATTTGCTAAAAGACAAAATGGTTATAAAACAAATTATTTATATAGGGCAAAGTTGCCTATTCCGTCACAGAAATTTCATATCGAACATTATAATGCAATTTGGGAAGCCTTCAGACAAATCATTTAAAACGTTACAACACTTTGAAATGTTAAAAAATGGTTTTATTGGAGAATTTTTTTTTCTCCATAACGAATTGTGGTACACAAAAATTTTTCTTTTTCCAATTTAAAAAACACAAATGCGATGTGGGCTCAGGTCCAGCGTACACGCCACAGACCAACGAACATATTATATATTATATTATACAGACTAATTATATAAATGTATAATTGAGGCAGCCAGATACGACCAGGATAGTATTCTGTAACATAGTAATCAATGCAATAACCAATGGTATCCGTAGTAAATGTCAAAATATAATATTGATAATAAAATTTTACTTTTTTGAGAAGAAACTGCAAAATTTTGAAAGAAAGAAAATGGTATTCGCTTTATTTTCAAAATATATGTATACAAATTATGTCCTGCAATAATTATACACGGAGAAAAAATTCCTATAAAAATTACTGTACTCATACTACAATCGACTTGTAACAGGCGAACATATCCAATTTTTGTACGGTAAAATTATAAAAATTATAGTTATATTATTGTAATTTTGATAGTTATATTATTGTAATTAATGTAATTATAAATTATTATTGTAATTATTGTAATTATATTAATTATAGTTATATTATTGTAATTAAAAATTGATATTATATTATATTCTTTAAATCACACCCATCTTACCCTGTTACCTGCTTCAAGAAAAATGCCTACAAACTGACTGGTTTTACGCTTTGTTTAGTAGTATAATATAATAGTGTTCATTGGTCTCTGGTACCCGCTTTTTAGCGAATTTCCAGAATGGAATTCAGCTATTACAATCACTCTCATGACGCGATTTGAATCCGGGACTATGGCAGAAATTTGTTTTGAGGTCCCTAGGAACCGAAAATAATATTCACTAAAATTATATATATATATATATATATATATATATATATATATATATATATATATATATATATATATATATATATTGTCCGCGCGATAACTCTCGAACGAAGTATCCATTATTTACGAAATTTGGTGAAAACATTGGAAGTCCCAAACCCTTGGATGAGTTCTTCAGCCAGACACATCGGATGTCAGGAACATGGTTTTTGTTCTTCCAAAAAATTAGTTTCTTGCCAAAATTTCCACTTATTCAAAAATTTTTGCCAAATTTTTTTACACCATTTAAAAGAGGAGAGAAAATTACATAAAAAGCTCTTTAAACTATTGTTCTATGTGAATTAGGTGTTTTTTTTTTTTTTTTTTTTTTTTTGAAGAGGTTCGTGTGACTAGAATATTGCCTTAAAATTTTTCCCTAGTAACCGAATCTCCTTAAACTCCTGTAGAGGTTATTCAAAATTTTTTGAAATATAAATCTCTTATATTATATTACCTACACAAAAAAAAAAAAATATATAATATTTTTCTTTCAATATCTTTTTTTTAATGAGTATTTTTTTTTTATAGTAAAAAGGTGGTTTATATCTTCCTAGTGATATATATTACCTTATCATCTATAAGATAAATTATGGGTATCTCTCTCTTTTAATCTTTGATTCTCGCTATAAAAAAAAAAGCAGATATCAGTTTGATAATGATGTACAATAATTCAAAAGTAATTTATATATGGTACTATTTTGAGTGAAATTGATATTTGAGGTGTTTATTTTGAAAGTGATCAACAGTCCATTTTCCAAACAAAAATTAAACTAGCTATTATGTAAGACGAAAATTTTGTAAAACGAAAATTTTGGTAAATGTGTTATCAGTTATCACTAAGTTTTTTTAAATTTTTAAAAATGGACTTGGGCCACTCTTAAAATAAACGGCTCAATTTTTGCATTAAGGAGTCTGTGAATAAGTTTGTATATATATTTTCATTTTCAGCTTATGAAAACAGTCGATTAGTAGAAAACTTTTATTTAAACATTAACGTAATAACTGGCAATCTATCGAGTTGGAAGGAAACTGAAACACAAACAATGACTACTTTGAAACACTTATGAATTTTTAGCTTTAAGTTTACTTATTCTAAGTAGTTTTAGTAGATAAATTGTAAATAAAACCTTCTCTATTGTTTCAACAACAGCCAGGTTAATCGAATTAGCTCGAACATTTTTTATCCTCTTAGCTTTTTTCTAAAACCAATATTTAAATAAGTTTCCATGGTACTCTGTTAGGTACTTCAATAAAATTGTAAATATTTACTTAGATTTAAATATGTTTTGTAATAATGCTTTTTCGAAATTTGGATTTTATCAAATATCTTTTCTATTCTAATTAAAATAATTCTAGGTATCTACATATCAATTCTTTCGAGGAATTTGCGTACCTATAGAAATTTTTGTTTAGGTTATTTATTCAAGTCTAAATTTCGACTTAACGCTATTCAGTCCCTTGACACTTTCATAGTCAACTTCCCCAGGGGTCGACAATATTTTTAAAGAAACTATATATAAACAAATAATTACATAAAATGATTCAACATGTGCAAACATACGTACATATACATTGATATTTTTAATAAAACAATAACAGGAAGTAAGATAATAAATTGGTAAAAATAAATAAAAATTAAAAAACAAACAGTTCTTAACCCAGAAATAAATTTGGTGAACAGAACCGCTGCAAAAAACTTCCAAACTTCCAGTAGCAGCCTGGTGTAGTTCCACTGCAGTGGCGAATTTACCCTAAGTGTGAGGCTCTAGGCCTTGTGAAAAATGCCGTCCCTAAAGCTAAGAAAAACTTTTTAATAATTTTTTTTAACACTTTTACCCAAGTAAATCCGTGAAAAATACCGCCATTTTTACCCAAATTTGCCGTCCTGGGCTCCAGCCTACTCAGCCTGCTGGTAAATCCACCACCGGATCCCAGAGTGGACCACTCCTGACGCCCCCTTTATCCACCATCGTGTATCTCTAAACCTTGATAAATAATCATTCCAATAGATTTCTATTTTTGCTGAATCATTTCAGATTTCTCAGCTTGTAAACTGTATCGAAAAGTGGATGAAACTTTCTTCGCACACTTCTTTGAGCATTTAAGTCCTCCAAAAACTAACATGAAATCGAAATAAATAGAAAATAATTTTTTTTTACTCATGCGGGAGAAATACTAACTTGGCGCACACATTTCTGTACGCAAAATAGCTGTTTGCCCACTGTACTCTTTCCGTATACTTTTTGCGTGTGGAAAGTAACTTTCCACACGCAAATTGACAATAAAACACGCAAAATTTAATCAAAACACGCAAAGCCGCCTCTTAATTTTTCATTTAATAAATATTTCATAATTATTTCTATAGAAACCGCCAACAAAGTTAATTTAAACGATAATTAATTCAGAAAAAAAAAGACGAACACTTAAAAATATTATTTTAAAAAGTAGTAAAAATGTCAAAAATAGTGATATAATAGAAAAAAATATGTGAAATTCGTAATAAAAAATAGTATGTGCAACTCGTGCGGGATTGTCGATTACCCCACTCAGGCGAATGAGCGCACTCACTATGTTCGTGCGCTCAACTTCGCTCTCGTGGGTAATCGACAATTTCTCGCACTTACTGCACAATATACTATTAAAATGTGTAATGAAAGCAAAGCAAAACGTCTTTTCTAACTGCGCCAAAATTATAGAAAATATCATCTTTTATAAAACACAATCTATATACCTATTAAAAAAACATAGATAAGTATATCCATCCGTCGAACTAAGGTTAATGGAAAAACGGGAAAAACTGTAAACCTACATCTATAATCAGATATTAAAAGTGATGAATGTAGTACCAGGAAAAAAAAACAACATTACATAATTTATATGTTTACAAACCGTGAGATGTTTGTAGTATACACATTATAAATAATCCTGCGCGCCTAATAAAAAAAAGTGAAACCCGAGGCAAATTTAAAATTTATTATTTTGCAGCAGTAGGTTAGCTAAGACGTTCTGTCCGGGCGTCCATTATACATACATATGCGGTTACCGCCACTATGATCTATATCAATTTAAAACCAATTTTTCTTATCGTTCCTGTGTTTACTCTTAAATTTCTTTCTAGAATATTTATATCAAAGTAAATGAATTGGTGATATTTGTCGGCCCATTGGAAAACCCACGTTCGGTTTATTTGTCTACCCCCCCCCCCCACGCGAAATGGTGTGTTTATTTTTTTTATTTTTACTTACTTGGGGTTATCGTTGCGTTAAATGTATTAATCTAAATTATTTATTAGTTATTTTTGGAAATTCAAAGGTGAAGTTTTTCTTCATTTTATGAAAACACACGTTTATTCGGGTAGTAAAAGAAATGTTTTATCGATTAGAGAACGAACACATTATATGGTTTATGGAGCTATTTATAAAAATCATTCGATCATTTTTCTTTTATTCAGTATAATTTTCCATTTGATTGAGATATATATTATGTGTAGAAAATGATTACCTTTTTTTTAATTCAGGGAAGTCGGAAAAATGAGAGGTCGAATTGATATCGAAAAGAATACTAAAAAAAAAAAAAATTAGGAAATATTTATTTACTTAAAGTAGATAAAAAAAATATTCCTAAATTATGTATATTTTAATATTTTAAATAGCATTTCCTGCTAACTATTACTTAATCAGTCAATTGTCAATATTCTAAAATAAACTGCTTCGTTATATAACTTCTAATAAATGGTTAACTGCTGCAATTCATTATTGAATTTAAAAGAGTTTTTTTTTTCTAAAATATTTAGCCGACATTTTTCAAAATATTTTGTTTATATTATTTTATTCCTATTGTTTGTACCACATTTTACTTTTTTGGGAATTTCTCACCAAAAAAAAAAAAAAAAAAAAAAAACTAATATTTAAAATTATTTTTACGTAATTGCTAACAATGCCACTCAATAAAAAGTTGAGACAACTCGCACGTCATCTATTGTAAAAATAGTTTGTGACGAATTAAATTCGACACATTATTGAATTCTTTGGAAAACGATTATAAACGAACATTAAATTAATTAATAATTAATCGATTTGCAAAAATGTCAAAACACTGACATCTAACATTTATGTTTGAAGTTAATATCAGTCCAATATCCTCTGTGGTCCAATATATCAAATCATAGAATTCAATAAAAATCAATTATATATATATAAATGCCATCTAGTGGTATGCTTTCAAATTGACGTTTACATTTCGTATTACCATCACATATTTTTTTTACAGAAAACTGAAAAGTTTAGTTAACGCTTTGTCCATTGTTTGATCGAACCTTTATTTCAAAAATTAATTAACAAACAAATTATATAACAGATAATTAAAAAAAACGCCGTGAGCAGCGGGGCCCCATCACGGTAGTCGAATTTTCCCCTTCATCTTCGGTATTGAATGTCTACAAGCGAAATGTGATTGAAAGTCTACAACCGAATTGTCATTTTGTTGGTTTCAAAACTGGTGATGAGTGTTCGGCTGATCGAGGCTTTAAAAAAAGGTTTTAAGTATTTAAGGGCTGTATCTCAGTAAATTTCAATTTTGTGCCGAAAACAGGTAGCAGAAAAAAAGCCAACACAATTCGTACGAGGACATTCCTGCCCATGTTTATCCGCTAATTGCCTTTATGTTTTAGTTTTAAAAATTAAAAAAGGACCTTAAATAGTAAACTGGAAGGCCTTTATAAAGATATTTTTTCTTTCCAAAAAAATCCAAAATTTCTATTTTATAAATACTAAAAATCCAAAATTCCTAATTTATAAATAAACAGTGACTTTAATAACATTTTTAAATTACTTAATATGTATGTATTTCATTTGTCATAAAAGTAAGTTCACTTTTTTTTAAATTTTTTAAAATTACTATTCGCCTACTTGTATTTAGAATAAACATAATGCTTTTAAAACACATTTAACAATAGCATTCAATTCCGATGTAAAAATGGGAGAAGTGGGGGGAAAAGTGATGCGGACTCCCTACAAGGTATTAGCTGGATACTAACTGAATACACGTACAAAATTTCAGCCCTCTAGGTTTCCTTATGGAGTCTCTAGACATGTTAGAAAACAAGCAAAAAAATTAAGGAAATATTGGCGTAAAAATCGTGGGGGTAAGGGTTAAAAGTTGAAACCTCCAAAAAACAGTGTCTGGCTATTAGCTTAACCTGTACACCAAATTTCAGCCCTCTAGGTTTATTTGGGGAGATTTTGACCCGAACGAAACTGTTAAAAAACAAGAAAAATCATGTTCTTTTGGGTATAAAAATGGTGGGGGTAGGCGTTAAAAGTCGAGACCCCCAAAAGGCACCCCCTTGATACTAACTCAATCCGAATACAAAATTTCAGCCCTCTAGGTTTATTCGGGTGACCTGTGCGAGTAGTACAAACTTCGAAAACGTCGAAAATGCATGAAATTGTAGCTTAAAAATGAGGGGGGTGGGGGTAAAATATTAAAACCTCCAAAAAGCACAACCTAGGTACGAACTTTATCAACACACCAAATTTCAACCCTCTACGTTAATTCTGGGGGGCTGGGGGCCTGTTAGATCCAGCGAAAATCGTTTTTCCCCCCTCTACTCCCACCATATCATCCTAGGAAGCTGAATTTTGGATATGTTGTAGATAATTGACCGAAACATTATTTAAAACCGGTTTGGAAAAGTTTTATTGCTTTTCCGCCCCCCACCACCCCCTTAAAGGTCGGGTCCGAAAAAAAATTTGCCCAAAATTTGACCCCACTTTGATAGTATTGTTGTGCATCGGAATAAGCCCCACTTACCAAATTTCATCTCTTAACTTCCATAGGGAGGCCCTACACATATTAAAAGGTTGCGGGAAAATATATATATATATATATATATATATATATATATATATATATATATATATATATATATATATATCAGACATCTTTTTTTTTTTACATAATCGTGTTCTACGGGTCCGAAAACGGATAGCGCCCCTGGTCTCGCCTCTCGTAGCTCTTATCGTATAGACTGTATAAGTCTAATTTTTCGGAGAAAATTCGACTAAAAATAAGTAACTTATATTAATTAAAAGGACAATACACGCTCTCTTCTTCAAGTGACCATCGTGATATTAACATCAAACAAAAAAATGTAAAAAAAAAAAAAAGGGAGTTGGTCAAGATGTAAATTAGAAATTGTAACGTTATTATTGAAAAAGAAAAAATGCATCATTATTAAGATAAGTAATATTTTATTGTAATTAAAATTTGGAAATTTATTTAAATAATATGAAAATAGTTTAAATTTAATGTGTATAAGCAAAATAATAACTTAATATAATAATATAATTAAATAGAATAATAGCATGTAAGTAAAATTAAATTTAAATATTTAACGTCGTCTTGTACTTTAGCATTCATTCGAAATTCAAAAAAATTTCGGGGATTCAGCAAAAAGTCTACGACTCAAAATTTAGTTAATTCGTAATTTAAAAGGTATAGATATATTTAGCTAATTGTGTAAATTTATATTTGTGGATTTATATTTAGATTAACGTTAAGTAAATTTCCAAATATATACTGATTGTGTTTATAGTTTAATCATTATCAAATCACGTAACTATTTCCGGTTTAGGTAAACAAAATTTTGAACATGTGCAACCCTTCAGATTATTTCGATATCTGGTCGAATCCTTTAGATCACATAGATCTTTAGTAAAATTTAATTTAATTTTTGCTACAAGTTGTACAAATTTCACCAACATTTCATTGCAATTTTTTGTTTGTAAACATTACAGCCAAAGCATTACCGGTTTCATTACAGTGTCCGACCATTACAGATTTACAGCATTACACTCTCACGCAGATTTCCTGCGCGCTATACAGAAGTTTCCACTTTGAAATTCTTACACAATAAATTCAGTTGTTAAATATAGAAAGAAACATTGTTTACAATGCAATATTGTAAGAAAAATTTGCATATCATTTTTTTGCAATATTTATCGCAACAATAAATAATATTTATGCTATTCAAATATAATCACTGGTTCATTAATAATATTGTCTATTATTTGTATTATCCATAGAGATACAAATTTCAATATTTCTTCACGTTTTGTCGGATGGTTGCAAGAAATATGTCAACCGTTGTAATTGTAAACAAGTGTAGCACGAAGAAGAAATAAAAATTGTAAAGTATAATAGATTTTTTGTTATTTTCTTTTTCTCCTGTGTCTACATCGACAACAATTTATTTTAAAATCAAAAATAACAAATTTTATATTCATTTAAGCATTTGTTGTTGCTTCGAATGACAAACAGGAGCGCATCTGGCTCTCGAATTCAGATGGGTGTCACAATTTTTTAATGATTTGATTTGGATAAGGATGCTTATGACTTTCACGGTCCGCGCCTTGTATCCCCGCATAATTCTATAAGGCGTCGTAGAAATGATTTGAATTAGAAAGAGAGTAGGTAGTTGGGCGATTGAGAGTGCATATACGATTGCCTGCATTTAGGAGCAAGCAAGAGTTAATACATATGTTGGTCTGTGGCGTCATCATATGGGGATCTACTGGTTTCAACTGGCTGTTAATCAGAGCAGTGACTGGTTTCAGTTAGATCAACATACGTATGTATTCACTCTTGCTTGCTCCTAAGTTCAGGCAATCGTACATGCACCCTCAATCGTCCGACCGCCTACTATAGTGATTTTTTAGATTTGTGTAAATTGGGTGTGAACTTCTCATTTTTGTTATCAGATTGGCGAAATTCCTTTCGGAAATATGGTTAATTATATAGAAATCATTTTTGTGGTGATCGTACGTTCTTAATTTTGGTGAAAATGAAAAGGGCGGCTATGAAAACTTATAATTTTTATTTAAACTTTCCTGTAGTTTAAGTAGAAGTTTGTGGAAGTTATGAGAAACAGGGACGGGTCCAGTTATTGCTGTGGAAATTAAAATTATTACAAAATAATTAAAGAAAATTGAATTATGATTTTGCTGAAAATTTGAATACTACCTATATAAAAGGTTTCAGTGTAATAATTTGAGAAAGAAAACTTCTGTAAGAAAGGAGTTAACACTAAAACTTAGGTGTATATCAAGAAACTCACGATGCTGATAGCGAAGTTGTTTAGAAAATTTAGTGATTTCTATGTCTAAATAATATTGTTAGTAAACTCAGCGTTTAACAAATTCATCATACGGATAGAGCAATATTTTATTTTATTTATTTTAATAAACATAAAAAATATGAATTTGATTTAGTTAAGTGCTTGTGTATTTTATATTCACTGATTTCTTATTATTTATTTATTTTTTCAAATAGATATAAAAATGATTTGTTGAGATTTACTAGCGCACGTACACTTCCCCTCACTTCACTCTATCACTATATATTTTATTTTACAAATTGAATCATAGCTATAAATATCGTTATCTGAATTTGTGCAAAAAAAAATTCGAATGAAGTCAGGGAAAGTTTCAGAATAAAATCTACAAAAATTTTGTTGATGAAATCTATGTGGGTTTATACTTTATTTTATATGTAAGTCGTAAAATTTTCAAGCTTTTTCGAAATATAAATTTGAAAAAATATTAAAATTTCATATCCTAAAGTGGGCGTTATATCAAATTGACTTTTCTTTGAGATTTTTTTTTTTGCGATAACAAATAAAGGAATATACGAAACATAAAATTTTTAAGATTTGTTACATATATATTCAGGTATACAAACGAATATTATCGCGAAACTATATTGCTAAAATAGAGCGAAACCAAAACTTGGACCCTTTCGATCCGATGGACTTGAAAATTATTGTATTTTTTTTTCACAAAAAAAATTCTCGAATCAAAAAATTCTCTCTTGTAACGCCTTAAATAGGCTATGCAGTTTCCCGAAAGTGAAGAATATAAGTGAAAAAGTAACTTTTCAGCAGTATTTTAACATTAATATTAATCTTCCAAGATTTTTCATTCTATTTTTACAATAAATTAAATTTGTTTTTAAAGTATTATTCATTGAAAACTATAATAAAAAATAATCATTAAATGTTGATTTATTATAAAAAACTTTCAGGATTATTCGAAAAAAAGGCATCCATTTAAATTTTCAATTAAATGTAAGAAAATAATTTTCAGCTTTTTGTTTTAAACTACAAAGGCAAAAAAAACGGTATTATTGTTACAAGAACAAGGCTTACTTATTTACAGTCATAATTAAACATCTATTGTTCAGTTTGAGACAATACTGTCTAACTAACTGGTACACTGGTAACAAAAAGTGATTCCGTCTCCTTAAACTGGTTTTGATTTTGATCCATTTGAGTTTAAAAAGTTAAAGTTTGTTTTCTGAAAGTGTAAATTAAGTTGCCAGGGTTTTGTGCGGGAACACATTTTCACTGTATTCGCTCAAAAAACGGGTATTAGAAAGTTTTACAAATGATTTTCCGTAATAAACTTTGGTTGTTTATAACATATTTAAAATTTTACAAAATCATAAAATATCATTTAATATACAAAGTTATTGCGATGCAAATACCAGTGTTGCTATAGACAGCTCACTTTTCATTAACTAAGATAATGTTAGTTATGTATGAATGCAAAAACTCCATTAGACAAAGAAACTTTTAAACCATAATATTCTTCATTTAGGAGACAAAAATTTGATGATAGGTATTCTATATTCTGATGAAATTAAAACTAACAAGAATGACCAAAAGTAATATTTCCTAATTTGATTTCGATATCTTGATACTTTTTTGGGGTTCCCAAAGTGCGGCTCAGTAACTCTTTTGATTATTTACCTACTTTTTTTCCGGTCAGAAAAACCTATAATTCTGACTATATTATAATTAACCGTTTTTCTATATTGGAAGTTATCAAACTTTATATGGAATGTATCTTGTTATTAAATAGATTTTGTATATCAATAGTGTTTAACTTTTTTACTCTGTCCCTTACTCTGGTGATCTACTTTTATGTAAATCAAATTCTGAGGCCAAAATAACGCAACTCGTTATAGAAAATATGGTTTAATTTCCGTACACGATATTTCTGTTATTTTTAAAATTTTTATTTGGTCAAAAATAAAGAAAACAGTATCAAAAATTCTAATGTCAAAACTAGGGTTTTTTGAGCTTTTAAAAAAAATTGTATTCGTCGTGACGTCATAAAGTTTTTTTTTTAAATTAACAATTACATAAATAATATGGATCAGGTTTGTTGGTAAAATCTGAATAATTTGCGTGCTAAATTTTCATTTTTTCTTGACCAAATTCATTCAAAAAATTTGAATTATTTCCCAAATGTGATTTTCCTCTCAAGTTATAACTGTTTTTGTGGTCTTTCACGACTTTAAAATTTTTTTGACCTGCAAAATATTTTGATATTTACAATTTGTTGCCTTGACACAAAACTTTGGATATCCCTGGCTTATAAATCCATCAAATACCCAATTTATAATAACAAAATTTTTTTATTTAGTGGTAGTTCTAGTTTTTTGTTTTTGCTGCTTCTGTTTCTGGAAGCTACGACAATATATGTATATTGCAGTATAATATTGATCCTACAACATCTCCTCAATGTTGCGTTCAAATGCAAACAATCTGTACTTATTTACATCTATTTACACATAATTTATACACACACATATATTTTCGAATACACATATATTCGATTGTACTGATTGTACTATAGTATCCGCAATTTAATTTCATATTACATAATTCATAAACGTGTGTCTGTTGGTATTTAATTTCAATTCGATGATATATGTTATGTAATTGCTTCGGTCTATTTAACATCGCGTATAATTTAATACCAACATAAACTCGAAAATTTTCATAGAATGGCACTAATATACGCAAACGTCACTCACTGTGGCTCTCCGAATACATGTGTTATACAATAATCGTATTATTAAACTGGTGGTGAAATATTTCTAATAGTTTACGAAAGTTTAAGTGATAAAAACATAAGTTATTCGATGCAACTGAATTGTTCAGCAACTATACTTATAGTTCATTTATATATATATATATTCCCCTGCGCCCCCTTCCCCTCCTCATTGCATAAACAATTAATAATCTGTATGTACAAATATTTGTGGTTATGTTGTCATGTAAAAAAAGACCAGAAATTTTGATAAGAAATTTTAAGAAAAATTATCACCCTCTCCATAAATATTACTCGAGTTGAGAGTAAAAATTTTAGGTCGGCCCTATACAATCAAATTTCGCCATCAGGTCGTCTATTAATTGCTGAAATAAATGTTTCCAAATCTTCAACCAATCCATAGTGATTTTAATTACGTACGTCTGTTAGTGGGTAACGATTCAACGAAAACGGTAAGAATATTAAGAAATTTATTGAATTTCTACGAAAAAAAAAATTAGTGAAACCATTTGAAACCAATAAAATTGTATAGACCTTAAAGTTTTTTGTTACTTAGGAACCCTTAAAGATATTAACCTTTAATTATTATTCCGTCCAGACCAGAAACTTTTTCGATATTTCCATTATTTCTCGAACTATTTACGAAAAACAAAAATTTTTCTCATTTCCAACATTTTCCGGGTTGGTTCATGAATGAATTTTTTGACGGATGTTTTCTAATATCGAAACATACCTATACAAGCAAAATTTCATGCACTTGGGACCACTATTTTCCTTTCTCAAAAAATTTTGACCGGACTACAGGTAAAATATTGGTGGGTTGTACAATTATTCCAATTATTATCCTTTCTATTTAAAATACAATTATTTAATTAATTTTAATTTATAAAAATATTTTCAATATTTTTATAAATAACACTATTGACAAGCAATAACAATTAATACCTAAAGCTATGTGTACTTTAAACAAATAAATTAATTAATTTAAATCAACAAAAAATTTGTTTATCAAAAAGTAATATGATAATTCGATTAACAAAATATGTAAATTATCCAACAATTTTATTAACATTTTAATTTATGAATTACAATTCCAGAATTTTTTCGAATATTTTTTTTTCTTTTTTTGTCAATATCATTTAAATTTTATTACCATAATTTTGTGTTAGAACACTGTACAGTAGCGTCTACCCCCTCCCTCTCCCTCCAAAAAAAAATGATGATCATTTAAAAGTACAATTAACAGTTGAAATAATGTCAACTAAAATGTGACATTAAAAAAAAATTTGTATCATTCCACTAAATCTGTATCAAATATACAGATATATGTATATCAGTACAATAGGAGACAAAAGTATTGTGACATGAAGTTAACTTTAGCAGAAAGAATTGTATGAATATGCTTAATAAATATATTCTGTACATAGGATTTTGTTGTACGAGTAGCGGTTGTGGTGAGCGTGCGATGCCAGTAATAAAATGCGGAAAACAACTGTGCTAATAAGAAATTATTTTCAAACCGAATTCAGGAGATTAAATGCTATCAGCTGTGGAGTTTTTGCATATTTTTGATTATATTCAGTAAAAATAAATTTTCCAAGGAAGTAAATTTATAGAAGGAAATAAATCTACCATCTATCTCTATCCATGTTAAGCAAACGAGCCAGGATCGGATCTAAAGGGGGGGTAGTGGGAGCACGTGCTCCGAACGCTAAGTTTTGAGGACGCCAAAAGCAGGTATTTCAGGTTTTCTTTTCTTTTTGGTCGTCACTTGGTTTTTGGGAAGAAAAAAGTTTGAACTGCCCCGAGTGCCACTTCGACTAGGTCCGGCCCTGAAACAAGCAACATATTATTATTATGGATCACCAGCTCCCCAAAATTCCAAAATAGATTTTATAAACTAATTATTTTCTATAAACAAACTTTCAAACATATTTCATTGGCAATTTGACGAAATTCATTTTGTTCTAATAACTCCTTTCCCAGATGATACGCCCCACTACAAATGCTGTTTTCGTAGTCAATTATTCACTTGAGTTGCATTAAACTTTCGTCAGTATTTTAATTGCCATTACTGTACGTACTAATAACACCACTCGTTAACAAACAGTTAGCACTACTATATCTATACACTTTGTGTTTTGATGATTTTCAACTTGAAATAATAAAAAAAAAACGATCAAGAGCGAGACGGTCTCGCATGATTAGAGTTCCGTACAGTAATCGGATCAAAACTTAACATTATGCCCAAATTCCTTCGCTACATATTTTTGTTTGAAAAAACCTAGCTGTGACGGACGGACACGAGAGTGATGTTGTAAGGGTTCCGTTCTTCCTTTTATGGTACGGAATACTAAAAATCGAGTATATTAATACGTAGTATACACAAACAATTTCAGTTATCATCGCACTTTTTCATTCACAAATAAAACGCTATGATGTCTCGGCAAAATTTAATTAAAATGTATGTCATATGTTTAACATTAAATGTAGCTTTTTTTGTTATTATTTGGTTGGTAGTACTGTAGAGATACAACTTTGTGTTTTTGTACTTCGTACAATCGTTTTTTTTTTTTGTGTGTGTGTTTACAATGTTGCAAACATTGTAAAAATAAAGTAATACATAATAGTAATATTTAATGAAAATGTATATGTACAATGTTTTCAACATGAAATACTGATTTCATATAGTTGTAAAGTGTTTTAAAGTTTTCTTGTGGGATTTAGGTCCCTTTCAGTGCTGTAGTAACAGTAATTTAGGCGAGTATCTTTACCAAAGACATTTACTTTATATATCAGTTAGTTTCTAATGTTTAAAACAGTTGCGTGTCGCTCAGCGTGTAGAGTGTATCGAGGTATGAGTACAAGTGAGAGGTTCTAGGTTCGAATCTACGCGTCTCCTAAATTTTTTTTTCTTAATTAATTAATTTTTTTTCTTATTTCGGTAATATTGTACAATGTTCAATTAGAATAATATATGTACATGCTTTGAAAAATTTACATTAATGAATAGGTCTACTAAAGAAAACCGGATAAAGTTTTTAGCAAATTCGGGTTAGCGGTTTGTTTTTTGTGATAAAAAAACGGAATTAACTTCATTAACATAACATAGATTATATAGATTTTTGACCATGTCTTTATTATATAATGCCCTAAGAACCTTCTGTGATGTTAAAAACGCCAGTAAATTATTGTAAAATTAAAAAAAAAAAAAAAAAAACTAAACGGAAAAACGAAATAAGAAACTTTTTGTAAAATACTTTTTGTCTCGCGTATCTTGAGAACAAATGATGTTATCATTTGTTTGATAACGGCGGAGCCCCCACTCTTAGGTACAGAAGGCGAAGCCCACGGTATGGTGCAAGGGGCAAAGCCTCTATCGGGGGTCCAGAATTAAAAAAAAAGTTATTCATTTGCAATAGTCTTTAAGGGCATCCAGTGGGAAATTGACAGTGTGGGTAGACCTGTCCCCCCAAATTTTTTTTTAGATAAATTCAGGATAAACTTTATTCAAAAGCGACAATTGTGCGATTCGGTAAGAACTGAGAAATTGCACTCCTGGTCACTTTTTTTTTAAATGCTCTATAAGATTTTGTGAAATATTTTTTTATGTTCCTGAAAAATATCAATACATATAACCTCTTAACATATCGTCAGCTGTAAGTATGGGTTTGTTGCAAGTCCACTTTTTAAAAATTTTTTCTACATGGTTGTTTTAATTGTTTTTAGCGTCGAGGAAGCCAAAACTACAACTAGAAAAAAAATTTTAAAAAATGGCTAACGATATCCCTAGAATTATTATTGAAAACGATAATTTTCATGATAAACCTTGAGAGTTTCGCCAATTCGTCGTCCTTTTGTGGAAATATTGTATAATGATTGAAAACAGATTTTATTAGAAATTTCCACTTCATTGATTCAATTTCTTCGAAAGTCTTTATATATTTTAAATACTTGAACAGTTGTCAATCCTCTTTTGAGAATTATTGAATGAAACGCTCCCTTAAGTGTCGTAGATTGATTGAAAATTTCTTTTATATAATTTTTTTTCTATAATAAAATTAAATTTACTTATACCTATCGAAGGTACGCCGTACAGTTTAAGGTATTTGGTGCGAGATAGTCAGATACAAAAGTATTTCTCAACGAAAAATATTTCAAATAATTAATATTGGAAAGGTTTACTTTGTGAAAATCCATATTAAAAAAAAAAAAAAAAACATGGAATCGTTGCTTTGTCACTTTTTACAACAAAAATCGTATAAATACGAGTCGACATTCGGCCATTACGCCATCCTCAGGTGAAAAACGCAACTTTCACACAGGTGAAAAGTATTTCTATTATCAAAAATTAAATAATGTATTAATATTCTTCAGTTATTATATTCGTATATCACTTGTTTTTTTTTTTTGAATTTTCGCGCGCTTATGTTGTAGAAATATAAAAGCATCGTTGAAAAAGCGTTGTAGAAACGTTGCAAAATGATGTTTATAAATTATATTTCAAAAACAGCGTAGTGAATAATTTTTATTTCTTATTAAATATGATTTTTAGCTTTGTATTTTATAACATATTAAATTTTCATCAAATTCCTTTGACACGTTTTCATTTTATTAAAAAAAAAATAGAGTTTTCCCATAAGAGTCCGTATTAAAATTACAAAACTTTGAAACCATTTTTTTCAAAACTGGGGCAGTCTAAAAAAGTTTCGTTAAAATCCTTTGAAAAATCGTTTTTCCGACTAACTACTACCTTAAATTAGAATTTTTCAAGTACAAGTTGATGTAAAATTAAAATGGTCTTTATTGTAGGTAGATTCAAACTTATTGCCGTAGAGAGAGAAAATGAGGCATGCGTCGAAATTATTAAAGACGCATGGCGTCCGTTGACGTTAGTGTTTACGAAACCGTCATTCGGTACAGACAAAAGCGTCGCCGCCCGGTCCGAATCGAAAATTGTCGCGCGAATACGGAATTGAAAAGTTTGCTAAACTTGCCGGGACTACAATTAAAAATAATTTTATTAATAAATAAAAAAGTTATATTTCTACCTAATCAAAAAAAATTTTCTTGGAGAAATATTACAAAACGTTTTTGAAAAATTAATTCTTTTAATTATGTTCTAAGTGTCCAAATTTGATCAGTGAATATTTTTTTGACAAAAATTTGTAAAGTGGTTAAAAAAATTGTTTTTCTAGTTTGCTTTTAAATTTTAGTTTCCAGTGACTCAATAGTTAATACTGAATATATTCTCTCTGATTTGTCTTTTGGAATTTTTTTAAAACGTACTTCAGTTTTGCGAAGTGAAAAAAGTATTTTTTGGTTTCACAACAATAGTTAGTTCCTTTAAGCCCCCTATAACTCCTTTTCCATTCAAATTAACTTAAAAGTTTTGTAGTAAATATTCAAAACGATTCTCCAATACACTAATAATGAGGTATTTGGCTAATTTTCGGATCAATTACGTCATATTTTCTGATTAGTAATAGATATTTTGTAACCAAGACAACATTTTGGTTAATTTCTACCGATCAAAGTATCAAAAAAGGACTGTGACGTCACATCCCAATCCCATTAAAAGAGTGTTAAGTTTTTTGAAGATTATGGAAAAATATTCTTTTTAGATAAATATTATGTCATTTGTGTAGAATTGAAAACTGATATTAATAGGTAGTTGAAATAGATTAAATTCTTTTTTTTGAAGATTACGGAAAAATATTCTTTTTAGATAAATATTATGTCATTTGTGTAGAACTGAAAATTTATACTAATAGGTAGTTGAAATGGATTAAATTCTTTGCAGTTCACTTAAATGTTTACATTTTTTTTTTAGTCGAATTTTCTCCGAAAAATTAGACTTATACAGTCTATACGATAAGAGCTGCGAGAGGCGAGACCAGGGGCGCTATCCGTTTTCGGACCCGTAGAACACGATTATGTAAAAAAAAAAGATGTCTGATATATATATATATATATATATATATATTTTCCCGCAACCTTTTAATATGTGTAGGGCCCCCCTATGGAAGTTAAGAGATGAAATTTGGTAAGTGGGGCTTATTCCGATGCACAACAATACTATCAAAGTGGGGTCAAATTTTGGGCAAATTTTTTTTCGGACCCGACCTTTAAGGGGGTGGTGGGGGGCGGAAAAGCAATAAAACTTTTCCAAACCGGTTTTAAATAATGTTTCGGTCAATTATCTACAACATATCCAAAATTCAGCTTCCTAGGATGATATGGTGGGAGTAGAGGGGGGAAAAACGATTTTCGCTGGATCTAACAGGCCCCCAGCCCCCCAGAATTAACGTAGAGGGTTGAAATTTGGTGTGTTGATAAAGTTCGTACCTAGGTTGTGATTTTTGGAGGTTTTAATATTTTACCCCCACCCCCCTCATTTTTAAGCTACAATTTCATGCATTTTCGACGTTTTCGAAGTTTGTACCACTCGCACAGGTCACCCGAATAAACCTAGAGGGCTGAAATTTTGTATTCGGATTGAGTTAGTATCAAGGGGGTGCCTTTTGGGGGTCTCGACTTTTAACCCCTACCCCCACCATTTTTATACCCAAAAGAACATGATTTTTCTTGTTTTTTAACAGTTTCGTTCGGGTCAAAATCTCCCCAAATAAACCTAGAGGGCTGAAATTTGGTGTACAGGTTAAGCTAATAGCCAGACACTGTTTTTTGGAGGTTTCAACTTTTAACCCTTACCCCCACGATTTTTACGCCAATATTTCCTTAATTTTTTTGCTTGTTTTCTAACACGTCTAGAGACTCCATAAGGAAACCTAGAGGGCTGAAATTTTGTACGTGTATTCAGTTAGTATCCAGCTAGTACCTTGTAGGGAGTCCGCATCACTTTTCCCCCCACTTCTCCCATTTTTACATCGGAATTGAATTCTATTGTTAAATGTGTTTTAAAAGCATTATGTTTATTCTAAATACAAGTAGGCGAATAGTAATTTTAAAAAATTTAAAAAAAATGTGAATACAATTTTTTAACAAATGAAATACATATATAAAGTAATTTGAAAATGTTATTAAAGTCACTGTTTATTTATTTATTTAATTATTATTTAGGAATTTTGGATTTTTATTATTTATAAAATAGAAATTTTGGATTTTTTTGGAAAGAAAAAATATCTTCATAAAAGCCTTCCAGTTTACTATTTAAGTTCTTTTTTTTAATATTTAAAAATAAAACACAAAGGCAATTGGCGGATAAGCATGGATAGAAATGCCCTCGTACGAATTGTGTTGGCTTTTTCCCTGTTAACTTCTATCGGCACAAAATTGAAATTTACTGAGATTCAGCCCTTAAAAACTTAAAATCTTTTTTTAAAGCCCCGATCAACCGGACACTCATTATCAGTTTTGAAACCGACAAAATTACAAATCGCTTGTGGATTTTCAATTATATTTCGCTTGTAGACACTCAATACCGAAGAAATAATTTTTTATTTTTTATTTTTTTTTCGAAAGAAAAAATATCTTTAAAAAGGCCTTCCAGTTTACTATTTAAAGTCCTTTTTTAATATTTAAAACTAAAACATAAAGGCAATTAGCGGATAAACATGGGCAGGAATGCCCTCGTACGAATTGTGTTGGTTTTTTTTCTGCTACCTGTTTTCGGCACAAAATTGAAATTTACTGAGATACAGCCCTTAAATACTTAAAACCTTTTTTTAAAGCCTCGATCAGCCGAACACTCATCACCAGTTTTGAAACCAACAAAATGACAATTCGGTTGTAGACTTTCAATCACATTTCGCTTGTAGACATTCAATACCGAAGATGAAGGGGAAAATTCGACTACCGTGATGGGGCCCCGCTGCTCACGGCGTTTTTAAATAATGTTTTCATCGAGAAATGTCAATATGCCGAGTACAAATGCTACTTCTGGTACACGATAGAGTTCAGAAAAATACTTTGATACATATCGGAAGTTATCAGTGATGCGTTCAGTTATAAAATTGTAATAGAGAGAGATTATTAGGTCAACATTTTAAATACAATTAAACCTTTTTTTATGTGGTCCTGTGTGTGCTGTTTTTTTTTTTTTTAAAAAAAACTGGTCATTAAGATGCATAACGTGAACCAAAAATCAAGAGAACGTAAGAAACTTAAACGTTAACTATAATAACCTTCTTTGATAAAAATACTTTTTAATGGTTTTTAAGAGCATTTAATCAGTAAATTGCATAAGAATATAATATAAATTATTGCATCATTTAGTTTTTTTTTTAAAATATATTTTTGATAATTTTCATAATATTATAAAAATAAAAAAAAAATGTTACCACGTGTAAATTAATGCTTTATCTTGTTTAGAAAAGCAAATTCTAAGGAAATCGTGAGGTTTTGAGCGTTTTGAGTTATGTATTTTCGTTTGTTTTTTTTTTTTCAATCTGGACCGAACTAAACTTTTCATAGCTGTTTATGATATTTTCGAATATATTTTTTTGTGCGGTCCGTATCCATCGCATAAAAAAAGGTTTACCTGTACATATGTCAAATTTAATTTCCTTTAACGTTATTTGAAAGCAAAAAAATCTTAATATTGAAATGTAACAGATCCATTTCAAAATTGAAAAAATAAAATATCAAAGTTGATTTCAGAAAATAGATTATGTAGTTAAGTTCTAAAAGTATTAGAGTGTCGTATCAGGTTTTTTGTTGGTCTCTTCATAAGTTTTTTATTATAATTAAAACACAGTAAGTTTTAACAGTAGTCATAAATAATTTTTTACGCTGCAAATGACACTATGTAATTATGATAATACAATAAGAAAAGTAGTGATGTAGTTCAAACCAAATAAAAATGATCTGACGTCATCAAATAAATGCAACAAGTGAAGCAAAATTAGACGTAACGATATTCTTCTGACTACTAAAGTAACGGCGGGAGCATTTTTTTCTCCTTTCAAAATGAAAATTTTTACGCGCACTTTACGTTTTAGAACTTCGGGGAACAAGTTCGGTTTCGTGCCTATCTGTCTGTCTGTCAGTTATTATTTTTTTACGGCTTCATTTGAGATTTTAAAAAAATTTAAGGCAAGAAGAAATTGGATAAAAGTCGATTACTAATACGAGGAAGCTGTGTGCCACTCGCCATTGACATTGGTGTTTTTATATCAAAATAATTATAGTAACTTAAGGTTGTACGTTTAATTTTGTTTCATTTGTTAATGACATCCGACCATTTTTAGCTGATTTGATCTCTACCTGATTTATTTGCAGTTTTTTTCTTTATGAAGATTATAAGAGAATAGTCGAAATGAAGTAATTTCTTATATACTGTTTAATTAACTAACTCGAAGGATCGAGGTATGAATCGAGAAGAGATAAAACCGACTAATGTCTTTTTTAGGGGTTCCGAAGAAATCTCATTGTTTTCGTATATATATTTCGGGCTATGAACCCGAAACTTTCGTTAATTTCTTGATGTAGGTACTTTCTTGTGGTTGAAAACGGAGATGAAAATTTTTGTTTTAAACACCCTCCCCCCGCTCTAGTAACTTTTTTACCATGGATCCAAGTAAAATTAAAAGAAACATATTTTTATTTCCCGCAAGAAGGTCGTGAAAAAACCACTAAGGAACCCTCATTCAGTGCATGTCCACCACGCACTTGGTGAAATTTTTTTTGTAATAAACGTGAAAATGATTTATTAGATTACCTCTTATAATGTTCTGTGTAGGATTTTGTAGACAAAAAAAATTGAATCGAGAAAATCTCGCCCCCCCCGTCCGAGCAAAGATACTTGAGCACACACTTTTAATTATTTTGAATAAAATTAAAACATACACAAATGGAAAATTAGCAAAAATTTAATTAGCACATTTTCTTTTAGATTTTCTGGTCACGGAAATTCTGAATTAAAATTAAATTTATGTCTAAAGCGCGTAGTTTTTCCAAGAAAAGCAGACCAGGAAAGTAACATTATGCATACATTTCATAAATTTTTCATATCACATATATACCTGGGCACTCCGTTGTAATGTATTTTCATTTAAAAAATAAATATTTCTGTAGTGAAGAGATAAAGGAGTAGAAAGAAAAACATTAGCCTGTGATCTAAATTTTATTAAGTAAAATAAAAAAAAAATTTTAATTAAAGAGGAATTACCTACAGCAGAATTATACATTTTCGTACATGACTGGTCAAAGAAATGACGGACAACTGTTTTTTTTTTACAACGATGTAAATACACAGATATATAAATTTTGAATGTTGGTGTATTTTATATAAATTTTCATTTTTATTTAAAAAAGAAAAAAAACTTTTACATTAGAACATTTTCTGATGCATTTTCGCAAAAACTGACGTAAAGAATTAAAGAAAAAAAAATCGTATATAAAAATATTTTTTGAAGCAATAATTGAGGTTAGACATCTCAATTAATATGCAATAATTGTTTCCCCAAATTTTTAGAGGTATTTTTTCGTATCGTAAAGTGGTTCGTTTATGAAATATCGAGTTTCAATGTTTTACCCAATATTCGGTAAATTTTCAAGTATGAATCCAAACATCCTTAAAAAAAAATTTACACATACTGTTGAGGATTTTCAGTAGGAAGTATTTATATCTAACAACTTATGCCCTCTCCCTCCATAGTAACAGTTGTAAAAGACACTAGCTACTGATTACGAAACCCTAATTTAATACGTGCCCGACACGCACTTGTATTTTTTTCCCCTAAATTTCATATATTCATTACTCTCTTAAGAAGATTTAATATATTGACAATATATTATAAAAACTTGAAAAATAAAATTTACCTCTCCTATGAGTAATCTTATTTACCTAATACACGGAAATAACAGGATAACTATATCCCTGGGGAGATTCAGCGTGTAACGGGAGTTTATGATCATAAAAGTTTTATATCTGTTATGTTTATTTCAAAGCTATGGGATAAAAGGTGTAATATAATTAAATATAATACATTTGGAATGGCCTTTTTTAGCCTAGTTAAATTAAATTATGAGTTTTTTTTTTTTAAGAAAATCCGCATATAAGCTAATGAATTTATTATATTAAAAATATGTAGGTATATTTCTACAGGAATCGCCTGCTATAATGATATATTTTGGATTATAATCTAAACTTGTTTCACTATTATGTTCGAATTTGTCTGGACGTTACTGTATTCGATGATGTAACAGGAAACTTTCGAAAAATATTCAAAAAGATCTTATTCTGGGCACAGTAGACATGTCTGACCTGTGAGTTCGCTATATTATTTTCCAGCTCTAGGGACCAAAAATAGTATATTGTGCAATAAATGCGGGAAATTGTCGATTGCCCACGAAAGGGAAATTGAGTGCACGAACGTAGTGAGTGCGCTTAACTGCGCTTGAGTGGGCAATCGACAATCCCGCACGAGTTGCACATACTATTTTTTATTACGAATTTCACATACTTTTTTCTATTATTATCACTATTTTTGACATTTTTATTACTTTTTAAAATAATATTTTTAAGTGTTCGTCTTTTTTTTCTGAATTAAATATTGTTTAAAATTACTTTGTTGGTGGTTTCTATAGAAATAATTATGAAATATTTATTAAATGAAAAATCAAGAGGCGGCTTTGCGTGTTTTGATTCAATTTTGCGTGTGGAAAGTTACTTTGCGCACGCAAAAAAGTATGTGGGAAGAGTAAAGTGGGCAAACAGCTATTTTACGTACAGAAATGTGTGCGCCAAGTTAGTACTTCTCCCGCATGAGTAATAAAAACAAATTTTTGTCACAGTCCCGGGTTGGAATCTCACTACAACAGCCATTGTAATTGTAGGAGCTGAAAATTTGCTAAAAGCAATTAAAGAATATAGCAGGTATTATGTTGCCAAGCTGTTCTTTGCTATTTTGTTGGCTATGATTAACTGTTTATGTAGAAAAACATAGAAAACTTTTCTCGTAGTAAAAGTTTTTCCTTCTTTAAACCTCGAATCCTTTACAATTAGTTGTGAATACTATAAAAACATGCAACTGGTTAAAAAAAAGATTGTATACAACAAAAAGACAGTTTTAAAGTAACATTAGTTTCTATATTTGCTTGAATATTGAAAGTTTGAAACTGGAAAATAATAAATTATATTATTTTTGAAATAAAAAATACACTTCGGTTGCAGTAGCACTCCGGTAGTATCCTGCATAACATGGCGAATTTTTCAGTGCTTATTTTTAATAAAACAACTTTTTTTTTTTTATTTAAAAGATCATCAATCTACAGTAATGGCAAGCACAAAAAAATTTTTTTTCGATTGAAATTTTGACTGCGCGGTACTTTTTTCACAACCCATTCACATATCTTTTGAATTGTTCTCGACAACCAGTTTACCTAGAACAATGTCTTGAAAAAATTTTAGAAATCTTTTAAATTTCAACTCGTTTTATAAATTTTATTAAAGATCAGATTTAAAAAAAAATTTCTGTCATAGTTTCACCATGATTCCCGCGCTGTAACATCACATTTTCCATAATGGAAATTCGCTCGCTCCGAAAAGGAACCGAGTAAGGCAAACGTAATTCATAAAATGCGAAATATTACAGGGGAAAACATGCAAGCAAAGCAGACCGTAGATACTTATTTCAGCGTACTTGGGGTGTCAAATCTCTCTCTCTCTCTCTCTCTCTCTATATATATATATATATATATATATATATATATATATATATATATATATATATATATATATATATATATATATATTACATTTTACGTAGCTTGTGTTTAGGTATCGCATCTTCAAATGCAGTATCACCGCAAACTATTGGAAATAACAAACAAAATCAAATATTGAAACTTTCCAATTGTTACCGCTGTAAATATTTTGTTGATTTACACCCTTTACACCATATATGTACTGGTTTTGTTGTTCAACTACCCCACACACAGTACAACGCAAAATCAAAATATTTTGATTTTACTTCAACCGTTTATGCAACCATCAAAATAGTTGACCAACTGCCCCCCACATACGATTTAACATGTTGTACAACTCAACCAAGTTGTACAACATCTTGAACCGTGTATGGGCCGCATAACAGTAGGGGGAGAGTTCATGCGTGGGTTGTGTAAATTTATAATTCCCTTTGTCAAGACGGCGCGGCGAGGAATACGTATAAGGAAAGTTCCTGGAACCTAACCTAATTATTTAATCATCTTATATATTGCTATATAATAGTAAAATGTAATTTACGGGCAAACGTTTGATTAATAAGGAATTATGTGAGTGCGTCATAGAAAATTTAATCATAAATATAATATACTCGGTTCGAGTTGAACTTATAGAATACCTATAAATTCTCTAAATCACAAAGTGTTAAAGATTATGTATTAAAATATCTAAGGGGAAATTCTCCAAAAAAACATCGAAAATCGACCTTCTTTTATTAGTTTTTTATATAGTTAAATAAATATTTTATTAGAAAAACTAAATATACAACATTGTTTCTACATGTCTTAAGATTCCAATTTTTTTTTTTTTTTTTTTTTTTTAAATTCAAAAATGAGCTGAGTATAAATGGCTTTGAAGTCGACACTGCGAAGCTTTTCCACCTTGATGGTTCCTCGCGTTCTGAAGTCTCCAGTGGACCAAAATCAAAAAAATTAAGAATTTTCGGAAAATAAACATATATACAGTTCTGGCACTGCCTAAGATCTAAGAATAAAAATAAAAAACCAGCGAAAAATCGCATTTTGAAAATAAATTTTCAAAAATATCCCTTTTTCTCGACTATAGGTAAATAGCTGCCATTTTGAAAATATATTACGGAACCAAAAGATCCTAGTTCCTGCCAAAATGACAGTATCGAGGAATAATATGCACTTTGATTTATGTCGATACCTCAAATAATACTTTTTGAGATACATGAAGAACCGTGTCGAAAAACGTACTTCCAAGGAAAAAGCATTTAAAGTTTTTTTTTTTTTTTTAATTAAATTATAGTAAAGTGCTTACACTAAAATGCCCATAATTTTTTGATTTTTCACTTTTTTAAAATAAAATTTTAGGAGAATATTTCTAACACCTTAAGAAACATAACTAGGAAGAAAAAAAGTCGATTTCTTTTTTTTTTAAGGTGTATCTTACCTTAAAAAAAATCTTAAAATTAGTTACATAATACGACCGACGTATTAATTAATTGAATCTTGTTGATGGTCCTGTGACGCAACGGGCAAAAGAGCTTATATATTTAATGATTACACAGATGTTGCTGATTCGAATCGTAAATGTTCCAACAGCAATTTAATTTAGAAATACAAAAAATTATACAAACACGTTAAAAAAAAATTATATCCCTATTCTTTTGTACAGTGGTGTACATAAATCCGTGTATCAGGAACATTATGTTGCAAATTAATTATGTTATTAATAATGTATAGAACAAAAGATCCAATTTAGTATTGATAAATAAAATTGGTGATTATAATATAGGCTGAACGGAGGATATTGTCCAATATTCTATAGGTATTGTTCAGCACATATGCACCTAAATATATTTAATTCCAGCGGATTCTAATTATATAGTTACATATAGTAAAGTTATTACCTAATTAGATTTAAATCCAATAACTAATTAATAATATTCGGATATGAACAAAAATTTATATGAAAGTAACGTTTGATTATGTCAATATATCTATTGACTCTATTAAAAATATTGAAATTAATTTAGGTAATATATTAAAAGTATTGCCATAATAATTTTTGATAAGAGGTGGTTCCGGCCAAATTATTTCAGTGACGGATTTTAATAAAAGTTTGGTGTACATATGTTTTTAAATTTTACATTACTTAAAAAAACTGATTTTATTAAGATTTTTTTTAGTGTTCAAAATCTACAATATATTTGTTCTGGAACACTCTGTAAACATTCATAAATCATCTTGAAATGTATATTTTATCTATACGCAGGGTATATAAACTTTTACCTATTGTATTGTGTTGCATACTCCTAATACCCAACCAGTAGAGCTGGGGTTTTGCTTGTACATTATTTTGTTACAAGTAGGATTAGTGCAAATTAAATAATATTTAATCCTTATTATTCTAGGTGGGCTAGTATTATTATAGTATACACTAATTAAACCAGTTTTGTTTTGTTCCCACTTAAATCTAAGTGTTTTATTAAATTTTTTTTATACGAGTTAATTTTTTCTGTTTTTCCTTTTTAGACTTTTTTATTAACTGAAATTATACTCAAATTAGTTAGTTGAAATTATACTCAAATCAAAGAAATTATGATCTGTTTCACTTAAATTTAAATATAATTCATCACTTACGAATTTAAGGAATTCCCGTTTTTTTAGCTTTATCTCTTTCATTGTTGCAAATGCGTAAATTTTAAATTTGCAGTTTGTTTTTAGAAAAGAATAGAAAAGATTGGATTTGTTTCGATTATTTAATTTTTCAACGATGACTCATGCTCAGTTGCATTTGAAACGAGGTATAGTATCGTATGTGTTCCAGAAACAATCACTATTCCCTTACTATTTCATGATCAATCACTATGACTTTACTAACATGTTCCATATAAATTATCACTGTGACTTAATAAATATTTCGGGCGGATAGTTTGGTTCAAATTAGTATTAGGAGAACAGAAGAGGTTTAAGAATAAATTAAACCAAGCATTGTTTATAGGACGATACTCAGGAAATGCGTGGAAATAAGCGAGCTATTTTTTAACTTGAGACTCGAATCGAAAGAGTTCTTATTAACTCAACCTTTTCCATTTAATATATTTTCCATCATCTTCAAAACAACGGATTACATATATATTATTTGAAATGTTATAAAAATGAATTAAAAAAAGGTCTGAGTTGAATCGAAAAGAAATTGGTTATTTTCGTAATTTGAAATTAAATACCATACTAAGTTGTTCTGTCATACAGAAAATAAAATACTATTTTTTTTCCGTATGTTTTTGTATATTTTACATTTTCTTTATTATTTTCTTTCAATTTAAACCTTTCACAACCAGCCCGTTTATATAAATATTTGTACGAAATAGCTTTTTTTTCAATGTTATTTATGTGTAGGTAATATTGTAAGTTTTATAACTTCAGCCATACAAAAGAAAGATAAATATAAAAAAAAAATTACAAAAAGATATATTCGGTTTTTTTTTTAGGAATATTATGTCTATGATAGGAAATAAATATTTCTTAGATGTTTTGATTAAAGATTAAAGGGTGAAGAACAGTTTTAAGAACACCAAAGAAAAGTTTATTTCAAAAATTATAACAATTTCACGTAAAGACATTTCAAATATTAAAAAAAAAATATAAGGAAAAACATTCTTAGAACCCAAAAGTTTTACTGAGATAATAAAAAAACATGTTTAATATTTTAACTTCTCACAAAGTTTTCTAGATACCTTTCAACTAAACCGTGTTATTTTGTATTTATTCTTTTGAAATAACTACTGCACACATATCATTAGATTTGAATTCGTTATTCAAAAAAGAATTATTCTATTTCTAGTATTTAAATAACATTTCCTTACAATTCAAATATAAACATGAAACTACCATGATATTTTCTCAACAAAATTTAGTTTAACTTGAGGGGATATTCTATGCTAGAGAGCGATAATTTCGACTTTTTTTTTTAAAGCTTAATAAAAAATTAATATTTAATATTTTAATAAAAACATAAAAAATTAAAAATTTAAAGACCATGTGGCCATGAAAAAAAAAGTGATGTGTGTTTGTTGAAACGGTTTTGGGGTTTGTGTTCATTATGACAGAAACGACAGTGGAAAAATAAATATAAAAAAAAAATATAAAAAATTTAATAATGATGGCTATTTAAAAAAAAAGCTTTTTTAGTTTTTTCAGTTTTTAATTTCTTTTTTTTTTTAAATTAAAAACTAAAATTTTACAATGTACTGAAGGCACATGTTAAATTTGAATTCAACTGAGTAAAACTAGTTTTGAAGTAAAATCTAACATCTGATCCTACCATACTAAGATTATGCTAAAACTCAAAATTTAAAAATTTTTTTTTAGGGATGTATTTTTTAAACATCTATATTACGAAATGATTCAGAAAAACTATTAAACTCGAATTTAATACGGTATGCAAATTTAACGAATAATATAAGTTAATATACAAAATTTCGTTACTATGGTTTTAAAGCCAATTAAGTTTATATACCAATAAAAATTTTTGTTTCATTTTTGCTTCCGAGACTACTAAAGTAGCGGAAATATTGTGATCACTTTTGAAAAATGAAAAATTTTTTCCCTCCAAAATAAAATTTTTTACGCACATTTTACATTTTAGAACTTCTTGAACAATTTTGGTTTGGCGTCTATCTGTCCGTCTGTGTGTCGCCAGTTTGCACCAAGTGGCATAACTTCGGAACTATTCGATTGTTTTTAATGAAATTTTCAGAAATTATGCAGTTTGGTTCCTAGATATTCGGAGTAACGGTAGCTACGCCGCTACCATGTCATTCCATTAATATACAAAATTGCACCAAGTGGCATAACTTCTGAACTATTCAATTCTTTTTTATGAAATTGTCAGAAATTATGCGGTCTGGTTCCTAGACGAACCCCTACAAATTTCATTGCATTCGGAGTAATAGTATCCATGGCGCTACCATGAAATCCCATTAAACGTCAATATCTTATTTACTGCTAGTCCCAATTCGGTCAGTTTTTTTATGAATATACTTATATTATATTATACAAAGATATATTGGGCATTAAATTACCAAGGTGCTTTTCCGAGTACGAGGAAGTTGTGTGCCAAACCTCATTGGCAGCGTATTTTTTTATTTTATTTTTTTGATAGGTCTGTAAACAAAAAGCTGAAAATATATTAAATCACAATTGTATTTTTAAATCTGTTTCTTAACTCCCCTGAAATAAAATATTCATTACATGTATGTATGTTAATTTTTATCATTAGAGCTTTTAAAATTCAATTAAACTTTTTGTATAACTTTAAAATTGATAGAGTAAAATGTTACAGTTTTATAATAAAAACGTCAACTTTGAGAATAATTACAGGGATCAAAGCCAATTCCACAATGAAGCGAATTTGTTAAAATAAACGTTAGGGATTTTGTAATTAAGTGAACGTTCATCAGCAGCCTTGTTCAAAAAATTTGATAGTAAAATATTGTAGTATAAATAAAACTAAAACAGTATCAAACTTTCTAATACACAGCGAAAGTAGTAAAAAGCTTGAATAAACTTTGATATTACCCTTTGATATGTATATAATAAATATGTTGAACAAAACTTTAGAGATATGTACATATTTTTGCGAACATAATCTTACTTTATCGTGCTTTGGTCACGTTTACTTGAAAATGTGTCAAATATGAAATTTCATATACAAATAGAAATAAAGTTATATCTAGAATCAACACGGCAGGTTTATCTCAAGAATCTATAGTATAACAGAAATAGTAAACCATTTTATATCGGTATATGCATGACAATTCAATTAAGGAGAGATTCGCTAAAAAGAAAGAAATCGATTTTTTTCTTCATAATTATGTTCCTTAAGGTGTCAGAAACATTTTCCTAAAATTTTATTTAAAAAAAAAAAATCAAAAATCAAAAAGTTATGGGCATTTTAGTGCACGCACTTAAACTTTAAATGCTGTTTTCTCGAAAGTACCTACCTTTTTTGAGGTGGTTCCTCGTGTATCTCAAAAAGTATTTGAGCTACCGACATAAATCAAAGTGCATATTATTCCTCGATACCGTTATTTTGGCAGGATCTAGCATCTTTTGGTTCCGTGATACATTTTCAAAATGGCGGCTGTTTATAGTCGAGAAAGAGCGGTGATTTTTGAAAATTTATTTGCAAAATGCTTTTTTTCGCTGGTATTTTATTTTTTTTTTTTTTAGATCCTAATTAGTGCCATAACTGTCTGTGTATATTTTCAGAAAATTCTTGATTTTTTGAGTTTGGGTCACTGGGGATTTCAGAACGCCAGGAATCATTAAGGTAGAAAAATCTCGCAGTGTCGACGTCAAAGCCATTTATACTCAGCTTATTTTCGAATTTTTTTTTTTTAAATTTTTTTGTAATTTCAAAAATGTTTTTTTGGCGAATCTCCGCTTAAAAAATTTTTGGTGACCATGACATGCTATTAATATCTGAAAAAAATCGGTCAGGAGCGAGTCGATCTCGCACAATTAGGGTTCCGTACAGTAAACAATCAACAGACTAAATTAAACTAAAATATACATGACTTGTTCCACATAAATCTATTGTTAAGGACGATTTTTAACACAAATAGATATAGAATTAGAACTAAACCAAACTAGATATATTTCTAATTATAAATTAACAAATATCCTATCATTCTATAGCGTCTAACTGAATGAAATGAATGACTAAAATCTCTCTGTTTCAGCTGATTGATAACACTAAACACCAAAACAAATATTACCCAACAGATCTCAATCACATTTCAAACAATCCGGCCGTTTCGGCAATCATACCAAATAAATTTTCACTGAATTAAATATTTAATGTGCTAATTTAAACTATTTCAAATATTTATTACTTTAACAAAAGTTATACTGTTCTCTACGCCGCGCAGCGTCCTTTGTCAAAAAGTAGGACACATGAGTTCCCCCTACTGACTAACAGGGTCGTGTAACAGGGCGTCAGCAGGCAATTCAGTAATGTGAATAGAGGAGTGTGCCCCACTACAATTCAATCCCGGACCACTTCACCCCGACCTCGTAAGTATACAAAGATCGAATGTAAACAAAACACTGTTGGAACGAAGAATAATTGAAAGTTTCCATTTGAATGGAATGCAATAATTTATGCTTCTATACTATACTTGTATAATACATATACAGGCTGGGCCATTTTAATCTGTGCATCTAAATATCTCGCCAGTGGTCCATCTATCAGAAAATAACCCTTACAAAAGTTGTTAAGTACGAAGGGGGACATTAAATGGTGACCTTAAATTTGACCTTGACCTTCATTCTCAAGGTCATTTTGAGGTCAAGTCGTATTTTTCAAATGGGATGACCTATTTGAATAATTTTTATTTTTTAGTTATGAATTTTATTAGTTATAAAAAATTAATTTTTCATAACTTTTTAGTGTCATTTTTTTCTGGATTTTGACCTTAGAATGACTTTCAAAGGTCATTAAAAGCGAACAGAAGCTCCTATTTTACGTCTCCAAAAGATGCCGACACTTTCAAGTTAGGCTTTTCCTTTAAAGTCTAATTTTTTATTGTTCTTTGGTGGCCTTTACACCTCTTAAGGCCAATAATAAAAAAATTCACGCTCTTTTAGAGTCCGAAATTAAAAATAGGCCTTTCCATTTAAAAAATACGACTTGACCTCAAAATGACCTTGAGAATGAAGGTCAAGGTTAAATTTAAGGTCACCATTTAATGTCCCCCTTCGTACCTAACAACTTTTGTAAAGGTCATTTTTTGATAGGTGGCACCTCTGGCGAGATATTTAGATGCATAGATTAAAATGGCCCTGCCTGTATATGCGCATAATTTAAATATTATAACTAGATTATTTAAATAATAATTAATAAATATTTTAAATAAATCATTTTTTACCAATGATCCATACATTATTATTTTTATTTTATTTATTATTATTTAGATAAATTTATTTATTTGAAATAAATAAATAATGGAATTTTTAAGCATTAATTAATAATTTTTTTTTTCTATTAACTCTATTTTCGATTGATTATTTGCATAAATAATTTAATAAATCAATTTATTAAAATATTATTTTTCGAAATGAAACGTGACTATTTTTGGATTTTAATCAAAACAAATAGTATTTTATTTAGTAAGTCAGTGAGGAGTGAAGATTCTTCCCAGTAATCACCTACATAACCGAAAGTGTTAGTACTTTCAAAGATAATCTATCTATCTAAGAAGTCGCAATTAAACTTGGTGACCGTATACCATCTTTTTAAAGCTTAAATTTTGTTCTGCAATCTTCTTTTTGAGTGATATTAGAGAGGAACCAGCCTTTTCAAACCCAGCGGCGTTTTAGAAAGTAAATTGTAAAGACTTTTAAAACTCTTTTCTGCCTATTATTATAATTATTATCAGGTACTGGGTTTTTTCGGACAGGTCAGGACCGTACTTATTGCAATAAAATTTTGCAACTAAATTACAAGAAATTGTACATATGTGAATGAATATAACTGGTCAAAAATTACATTTTTCACCATTTAGAATACTAACGGTATTTTTTATTTGATAAAAGTAAGAAAATTCAAAAAATTGAAAAAAAACTTTTGTAAAATTTATTGAAAAGTTTTTGAATATTTAGACGGTCCACTATAATACCTAACACGTACGTATTTGCTAAGAATTTTTATTCCTAAAAAACAAATTTTTATTAAGCAACTATACTTATATCTCTCAAAATTGAGAACAATAAAAAAAGATGAATTTATTTTATTTAAATGACATATCACATAAATCACATACATAATATAAACAAAAATACTTTTGATACTCAATTAAAATTAGAGTGGCACTTTTTAGTTGTGCAGGTAACAAATTAACAGTGTGTTGTATAACTTGTGTACGTTTGTTTCATCGAAATATTTGAATCATATTGAGTGCAATATGTATGCCTGCATATACTAAACACTATAGGTACTGTCTGATCCGAAAGAAGTCCGATACTTGATTATTATTCTTTTGAAATATCATTTTTAGACAGTTTGTACACCATTTAAGTTAATCAAATAATTATATCCCATCCCTTTTGAATCATCTCCTTTTTCGTTTATTACAATTTGAACCGGATACATCCTCATCAGTTTGATTGATGACAACTCAACCCCTTTTATGTTTTTCCGGAAATTTATTTAATTTAAACAGAAATATTGCGAATATGAAAAATAGAGGAATATATATGAAACTTTTCAAATTTTTGTTTTTAATTAAAATATATAAATAAAGGGATTTTCTTTTAAGTCATTCAATTTCGTTTTCCTTTCCTCATGACAAATATCACTCATTTTGTGTTTTCATTAATTTTTCTCTCTCAGTGGTGGCTTAACAAAAAAAAAAAAATATTCACGTTTCAAAAATTTTCCTGTACTCGATCAAAGCACACCGAGAAAATTGTATAGTATTATTTCGAAAGCTCTTCAGAAAAAATTCGCGGCTTAAGTTATTAAGAATTTTCCTTTGTTATCTATCATTTCACTAATAAGATTAAAGAAACGTCAAAAAAAATTTGGCAACGTTGAAACTAAAATTGAAACTCTTTTGTGTTTGTATCTCTTTTTGGTTTTGTCTTTTACAATGAAATCGTTATAAATTCGTCATTTATATCATCACATTAATAGTCAGTGTCGGATCTTACGCAATTTTTTAACTCATGTAAAAAGTAAAAGTTTTAGATAATTATATTTTCAATAAATTAAAGGTGAATTGTAACTACGAAATCCTGACTTAATGCGTGCCAAACACGCACTTGTTGAATTTTTTTATCAATGGGTCTGTCTAATTAACAACAACATGATAATGGTTGACGAATCGCTATAAAGAATGCTCGCGTTTTCCCCCTTTTTCGAGCAAACGTCCAACGCAGTATTAATTAAATTCCGGGAATTGTTGATGAGAATTTTCTTGCGTTGGTTTCGCGTTTTAGCGTTTTCATTAAGGAAAAATATTTTCCAATTAAAAAAAAAGAAAATCTTAATTAACTTCGCAAGTAATGAGATAATTGTTATATATAAGTTAATTTTTCTTTATTGAATTACTGTTATTAAAAATAATATAGATACACTTTAGCGAATTTTCATTATGAAAATTCAGCTATTACAGTCGGTGTCATAGTGAGAGTTGAAACTAGGACTGACAATTTTCGAATGAGATTTTGTGAAAACGTTGGAAGTCCTAAACCATTAGTTTTTCTACCACTGGTGTCAGAAACTAAATAAGTAAATCCTGAAAAATTGTCTGTGTTATGCAGGATGCTATGACCAGGATATTTTTAAACTCTTTAAAGTTAATAAGCATGTTGTTAGCAGACGCAGAGGTGGGACAAAAGACGTAGGAGGTTTTAAGATTAACATTTTCCATAGTTTTTACGGTCCTGAAGCAGCAACACAGCTTCGGAATCTTAATAGTTTTATGATACTTGTCCGTGACTTTTAATTCCACAGTAACGTGGCATTTTCTTATGGGGGGTTTTTTCGTTGTTGGAACAATATTCGAATACAAACTGAATATATGCCTTTTGATAAATTTTATAAAATAGTAAATTTTTTCACATTTAAGGGCGATGACTCCAATAAAAAATTGTCATAGTCTAAAAATCAGAAAAGATTTCTAAAAAAATTATTAACTTAGAGCTACGTTATTTTTTACGATTTTCCTGTACAACTATACAACTGAAAATGCAAAATTTCTCACAAGGGAGCAATTCAAAAATATTTCAATCCTATTTTTATATCTTCAGGAATTTTTTTTATGATATTTGATATACGGAAACATCATTTTTGTACATTTTCTTTGTCAGTTGAGGCAATAATAATAAAAGTGAAAACACTATTTCTATGTAACTGGGTAGAAAAACTTTTCCGGAGTCAACCAAAACTTATTTATAAAAGTATAAACAAATACAAATTCTGCGAAATCATATAAATAATTTTCCTTAATATTTATTTTTATTTTCAAAGAAAAGACATATCTGCCCTTCCGTGTGCGATAACACACCCATAACTTACATAACATTTTTAATAAAATGAATATAATGTTTACATAGAAATTTTCCAAGAAAAGTTTCTCCTTTACGATGTGAAAAATAGACATTTCTAATGTGTACGCTCTTTAATAAAACTTTACATAAATAACGTTGTTTTAAAATCTTTTAAGAAATGTTATTTAATAATAACATTAAAAAATATGATAATATATTTTATTTATTATTTTTGTGCTGAAAATAACTAAATTACCAACAATATAGAAATAAACAAAAAAAAAAAAAAAATTAAAATTATATTCTTAGTGACAGTATTCGGTGTGAAAATGAAAACCGTAGAATTTAGTACCTCAGAAAAGAAACTTTTTCATATTATGTAAATACTTACTTATTACTGCTAGTGTGTTTTTTTGGTTAAAATAAATATTATAAAATTTTATAAAAGATTTAAATTTTAATCTTGCGTTACAATACACAAGTTTTATTATTATGTGAATTAAGATAATGGAAAATGTTGTTTGTATAATGATTATATTATCTTGAATTTTCATGAGGAAAAAAGTTTTTCATTCTTGTAATAATAATATATTTTCATTTGGATAAAATATAAAATATAAAATACATTGGTACAAAAGGAAAAATTAGTTGTTGTTCTAAGGACTTGTGTAATATATCTTCTTTTAATCTTGTCTAGTTCTTCATATTTGCTTTTTTTTTATCTACGTAAATTTTAGACACGAAACTAAGTTAAAAGACGACAAAATTATATAGTAATGAAAATTGGAGCTTCGTTGAGACAAAAAAAGTTTATTATAGCAAATACGAGAACGAGGAAGCTGTGTACCACCCTTCGTTGAAAGTATATTTTTAATTATGTCATTATTATTTAAGGCAATATTTTTTTTTTAAAATGTATTTATAATGTAAATTTCATTACTTGAGTACAAGCCAGGATACTGAATGAATAATGTTTTAAATTAAGTACTTGTATAAAATTTTTAAAGTTTTCCTTCAGTAAATATTTTTATATGTAGAGATTAAGAATAAAAATAAAAATGTGTAGTACAGGGTCTTATAGAATATACCTTTGGGTGGGTGGATGGACCCCGAACACCAAAGTAATCCCATTTTGGTATGGACCCCCAATAAGACAGTATTGTTATCTTGCTTAACCAAAAATGGAAGAAAACTGTGTTTTTGAAATTTTTGGTCTTTGGTAATTTTTATCAATTTTGGAAATAAATAAACTTGTGTCAGTTGTGTCTTCTTTTATCTGTCAAATTGATACAAGAACCGGTCCACAGAAAAACCTGTCATTCTCATTTGATGTTTCTTTTCTTTTTTTAATAAAAACCTACTGCGGGTACTGTTAACTTGGGCGGAGGGGGGAGAAACTAACGCACGCTTTTATCCAAAACTGTGCCAATGCGTACAAGCATAACGTTTCTTTCAAAAAATCTTACGCTCTTAGAAAGAAAAAAACATTTTTTCTTTTATAAAATAAAATTTTGTTTAATGGCCATTCATATAAATGTATCCCGTATAATAATCATTTGTTGTGTTATAATAAATGAAGGCCGACCACTCATCACTTTCATATATGTAGGTATAGATGACGGACACATGAAAAGTTGAAACAGAGGCCGCTAATGTTTGGATGACAGATGATTTAATTTGTCATCTTGGCTACAGTTTTCTTCTTTGAGTTCAATATAGAAGTATAATTTTTGTTATTATTTGTTACATTTTTTTATTAATACTGTAAACTGTGAAACTAGGTTTGTTTATTTTATTTTCATGCCATTGCCTAAGCTCAGGCAATCGACATTGCGTTGCCAAGCGTCCACTTCAACATATGTTGTCACTCTTACTTGCTCCTAAATTCAGGCAATCATCATTGCGTTGACAAGCGTCCCAATACCTATACCAAACAATCAACTCGATGGTTTGTCTGGTAATAGTCGGGTAAGTTGGACGGTTGGATGGTTGGATGGTTTGTCTGGTAAAAATCGGGAAAGGTATAGGCTACTTTTTACTACAAGAAAACATTTTATTCTTAAGAAAAAATTTACTTAAATGAAAACAATTGAGTTATGGTCGTTGAAGCTGCGCAAAAAAAGCATTTGACCATAAAGTCAAGCCATAAAAGACCATAAATAGAATTTTGTTAAAGATAAATAATAATAAATTTGTATTCTTACTTGTTTTTTAAACCGAATCCTTTGATAAGGGGGTACCACAGTAAATTTTCTTGAAATATTTTTTTCGTGTAGATCTAGAAACAACTTCTATTTTAGTTTGTTATTGAAATCAGAAATGTCTGACTCCCCGGGCAAGCACGCGTTAATGTAATAATTCTGTCTAGCTCGTAATTAAGAAATATGTTGAATTTTTTCCCCTATTCGTTTATATTCTACATCAGAAATACTTAATTTCATAATTCCGTTATAACAAAAAAAAAAAAGATGAGAACACACATTTAATGGCATCTCTAATGAAACCGTTGCCGTCTATTACGAAAAATTAACAATGCTTCACAATGTATCGTTCTTTTGATAGTCAATTAAGAAAAACTACGATATTTAATGGTGAAGATGACGCAACTATTAAATACAGAATGATTTTTTTCTTAAAAATGTAAGAGCTGGAAAATTTAAAATGCAAGAAAAATTCTTGCTACGAAAGCCAATATTAATAAAAATTAGGCAACATTAAAAAGGGTAAATATTTGAAAATAATTTATAGAAATACATTATTAATACCGCTTAAAATACCTACACTTAGCAACACAAATATGCGTAGGTATATATCCATTAAAATTCACAACAGTAAAAATTCTAATTTAAATATCATATATAACATATAAATAAACATTTTCGGATTTAATATTAAAATATTAAAGGTAAATTTTAAGTATAAAATAAATTATATTAAGAATTAAATGCGAATAAATTACGGTAATAAGAACATCAACGTTAACTGACGCATTCGTTTGAACGTGATTTAAATTAAAAATAGCTTTAAGAAATGTAATAAATTTGAAAAATTATATCGTGAAAGTATGTAAATTTTTTCCAAATATTTATTTATTCATTTAAATACATAGAATATACAAATGTTATTATTCGAATAACGTTTTACTTTCAAAAAAAATTTTTGTAGTTCAATCTCCGAATTGTTAGTCGTTCGACGATTTAATGGTACTCGATCAAAAACTTTAAAATTTCTAAATCTCGTTAAAATGTGTATAAATTCATTAAATGTAGAATTTTGCTTTTAAATGTTCAAAAAATGTTATTTTTCTGTTTGGTTAGCCGAAAAGTCAAGCCGATTTCTATTCACCTTGAAGAAATAGAAACTGTGAAGTATTAATAGTAGCTTATGATAAACTCAGATACAACCGTCTTCAGGCTATAAACTGTTTGAATACAATAATCACGATAATTTATCAGTTTTTCCCTAATCAATTCTGCGTTTTTTCATACACTCCGTTTTGTGGTATTACGTTTATAATTTTGATTCACTAAAATACACTTTTGTTTTTCATTATTAAGCACGATTCAATTAAAACAATTACGTTGTAAACTGCCCTAGTTTTAAGCATAGAAAGTAAACTTTTAGTTAGTTGCATGAAATTGGCCACATCATAGGACTTATCACTCTGTTCACACAATAAATCCTGTGTAAATATCCATTTAATTGGATGTGGTCATATCAAAGCCTGTATGTTTATTAACACACCCCGCCCTCTCTATGCTATATTTCTGATTAAACATTATGAATCGCTTTTGAATGAAAAAATTCGAAAATAAATCAACGCGAAATATAATTATAAGTCTAATATATCCAGTCGCAACAATACTTTGATCTTTTTTTTTCAATATCTGCTTGTTATAAATATTTACTCATCTTTTTTGTTCGAATAACACTCTATTTGGGTATCCAGTATGAAATATTACACTGATGTTTCGTTTTTTCGGGTCTTGGGAACTTACCTTGAAAGTAAACTGGTCTCATAATCATACCATTTCTGGAAATGGTATCTAATGTAACAATTCAGATTCCATCAGTGAAATCTATGAACCGAAACAAAGAACATGATAAAAACACTACGAAAATATAAGTTTGCAATATATAACAGGTATATCTAACAATACCGTCGGATTATTTTGATTATTATTTGTTACGTCATAATAATATTTTCAACAAAATTTATGATTTAGTAGGAAACATGGGACGTGTGACGGTAGGCCGATTTCCTAATTATACCCTCTCCACCTATCCCCCGCCCCATAAATTGTATAAAATTGTTATTTATGTGAAACAGTAACAAGAACAGTAACAATTATTATTATTATCGGAAACATTAGTACCAACAGTTAACAAATGTTACTACTATTTTCTATAATAAATATAATTCCAATACATATATTTAACAATATATATAAATAATATTAGAAATTTATATGCGCGCAGGAAGGAAGGCACTATTTATATTGTGCTGGGTTACGAGAAAATTTTCCAGTAAATTTTCCGGAACACTGATATCCCTTTTCAAATTTATTGTAATTAGCGAAATGGCTATAATCCGAATAATATGTGCGTAATATTTCGGATATTATAATTAAATATGTATTATGAAATATTATGTTAGAATGGGATATATTGTAGAGCGCCTGGTATTGGCGCATGAGTAACCAAAACTCTGCTCAAATTGGTCTGATTATCATACTTTTCCTTCCCTAAACCTACATGGACAAAAAAAGTAAAAATATGAAAAATTAGGGAAATAATTTTTTTGCAAGTGCTTTGATATCTTATCGATATCAAGAAGAAATAAATTTTCAAAATTAGAATTTTTAACGTACGAGTAAATGCAAAAGTGTGATCAGAGGTGGATCAGAGGTATATATTTAAGTAAGTTATGTCATTAAGAACCAACTTTAAGGTTTAAAAAAAATTGGAAATTGTTTTATGTTTTCGAATCATTCAAAAACTATTTTGTTTAATGTTGGACGTTTATTTATTGTAATAAATAGAAAAAAAAACTACAAAGATGTCATTTTATACTAATGCACCTACAATATATTTGTGTATGTATTAGTTATTATGTGTGCGTACTTGTCAACTACCAGAGTCAAATTCATTACTTTTAAAATTATTAGAATTAGAAGATTGAATAATAACCAAATATTAATACTGTTACGTTTATTACAAAATTTAACTTATTTTTCTACACATAAATTATATTTATTTATAGAGAAAAAAATAGACTTTGTAATCATTCGTTAGTAGTAATCGATTCACCTTAAAGACTGAAAACTAAAAATACATTAATTTTGGTTACTTGTACGCCAATACAAACCACTCTATTTAATTATTAAGTTTGAGGTTTTCCATACTTATGTTTAAATGAGAATTTAGTATTTTTCGATAATAACGTTGTAACGGGTGTATCAGACATAATATTTATTTAAAATATATTTTTGAATTAGTTAAACCGAATAATAATTAGTATGCGGTCAAATAAAATAACAGAAACTTTAAGGGGAAGAAAAAAAATAGAAAAATTTACTACTACCGCACCGAGGAGAAAAAAACAAAAGAAAAAAAAAAGATCATGACATATTTAATTTACAATTTCTCCTCTTTTCTTTGTTTTGACAAAAAAAAAAAATATAGGACGAGTTCGTCGGCAATCTACAACTTAAATCGATACCACTTCTAGGTTACGCCGTGAAAAAGGAAAACGCAAAAAAAGGAAAAAATAAATCAGTGCGTGTAAAGAAACTTTTCTTCGACTATAAATTAATGCTGTTGTGAAAATTAATTGAGTTTCCACATTAAATTCATTCGAACACTATTCATTTAAGCTCATTCAAAATGGGTAGTTTATCTGTATACGTTCGTTTATTCGGCTCCAGAGAGTATAATTTTCTACAAATAACATTTTCTTTTTTTTATTACGATGTGATTGTATCTTTTTAAAAAGGTATCTATATCGTCTCAGTGTACAGTAACGTCCCAATTTACACGATCCATTATTAAAGCCAAACCGTTAAGAATTGTAAATATCGATGACAATACTCGATTGCTAGTGTCAAGAGTTCTATAGGTCTTATAGTTTTCGAACTACACGACATAATTATATTTTTTTAAATGGGACTACATATTAATTTATCAATAAAACCGACTTAATGCGCTAATTAAAAATAAAAATACTCATATCTGTTTGAGTCTTCTTCAATTAATAAGAAATAACCCATTATTTCCACATTCTAAATTACTAAAGCTAATGGTAATTTAGATTTTAGAATATAGATGTCACACAGCAGTTTCTAGTTTTTGGTATTTTTGTAACATAAAATTAAATTATTTTGAAAGAGTAATAATCAAAGTAACTTAATTTAAAATTTCGGAGCATATTCATTAATTTATTGAAAATTATTTGAATTTTTTATTCACTCAAATAACAACATATATCAATACAATATCATATCTACATTCATGGAACATATTGGGGTCACGTAATAATTGTAGAGAGAGGTTATTTTGAATTGAAAATATTACTATTAAAAATATACTCAATTCTTTATTGTAATTTGCTATCATATCGTTTACAATCAATTTGAGCACGAATTTGACATATGTGATTCTTGTAATAGAAATTTTAGTGTTACTGATCGTTTTGAAGCATAAACTCGTTTTTAAAAAAAAAACTCTTGAATATATTGTCAACTGAGTATTATGGTTTGCACCAGGTCAACTTTTTAAACATTTTTTCTAGATAATTGTTTTGTTAGCTTTCGGCATTGAGGAATCCGAAACCACAATCAGAAATTTTTTTTTAAAAAAACTGACTTGGTACATATCAATACTCAACTGACGATACGTTTGTATCAACGTGAAGTACATACATTTAATCGGCATCTTCTTGTACGATATTCATACTAAATTTCACACTAAATGGGAGAAAGAAATCTGCATGGTGAAGATAAAAAGTAGAACATTTGTTACGAATATTAAATGTGTCCTTAACATGTTCGCCCTGGCTGTAATACTATTTTTATTAATAATAACATTTATTTTATGATTAATGATTCACGAAAAAATACATTTTTTTTCCAATAAAATTCTTCGTAAAAAAATAGTAATAAAATAAATTTTTATATCAGGACGGACGTGTAAATGATGCTCAAAAATTGGCAACACCTAGTATATATATTGAGGGAATTGAAACTAAAAATTTTTATATTGATACAGGTTTTTTTTTTATTGAACCATCAAATTTAAAGTTTAACCTGTTCACTGCTGTCAGACTTGGACCCGTGTATTTGTGGTGCCACGTTCAAGATTAGTGTAGAATCATGAATACACACGTCGCCTATGTTACCTACGCCACTGAATTTTACCTTTTTTTTCTCAAATTAAGCTGTATGAAAATGATTTGAGTTGGAGTGATTAGTTAAGTTAGGGAAATTTGAGTGTGAACTTTCCGATTTTAATGTCAAAATGATCAAATTCCTTTCAGAAATATGATTAATTCAATTTCTGATAGTTATACGTATTTAATTCTGATAAAAACGAAAAGATCGACTTCGAAAACTTCGAAGTGACTTCTAATTTCATCATTCTATCCTTTTATTTACGCATCCTAAGACATTGAAAATTTTTAATAAACTTGGTGACGTCATTGAGTTAAATTTTTTTTTTTCTAGTCAGTCTTTATGCAAGTGATTTGAACTAGGGTGGTTAAAATGACCGAATTCCTTTCAGAAATGTGGCTGATTCGTCAGAAATATTATATAGAACTTATATTTGTATAGTATAGATTCCAACTGTATCGTTCTAGCATTTTATTTACAATTTTTAAGACATTTTCTTAATTTCAAACTTAATAAAAGTGTTTTGAAATAAATAACTTATAGTAATTAATGTAATTTATATGTGAATTTTTCCGTTTTGCCATCAAAGCAAGGAAATTCAAGAAGAATACATGAATTGCGTAATAACATTTCACCATATAAAATACATTAGTTGAACCACTTCTGTTGTAAGTTGTTTATTATTGTAGAGTCGAACAGTTCTAATAAATTTTGCGTACAAGTACAGACGAGCTTATTAACACTGACAATATAATACCGATAATACATACCGTCCTCTAGTTGCCTCTTAAAGAAAATTTATTTCTCTGAAAGATATTCGAGAAAAACAAGATAGATGATACCAATAGTAAGCTATCTCACCAAAAATAATTTTAGTGGAGAACAAATTGGAACAAGCCGGTAGACAGTACACTATAGTAGCACCCGATACAAGTAACAGATATACGAACCAATCATTTCCAACGTACTGTTTTTTTATTTAATATAAATTGATTCCGATCAAAAATTTCTCGAATTTCTAGCTGGATTATTTTCTTGGAAAAAATTAACTCGTAAGTCACACAGAGTAACTTGTAGTTAAGAATATAGTATGTCAAACAAAATGACATCAAATCAATATTGTTGATTTCTTTTTAAAAGTTGTAGATACAGTACGAGTTCTCAATACCCGGGCAGAAGCATATAAAGACACAGGGCCGGCACGGGTAAATCGGGCAACTACCTGGGGCGCCAAAAATTTTGGGCGACAATTTCATAAATTTTTGAAATTTAACTAAAAAGTTCTTTAAAAAATTTAACTAAAAACCACTAACCGAAACGTATCCTAATCTAACCGAACCGAGAACTAGCCTAAACTAAACTAAACGAGGTGTAAAGTAACCTAATCGAACCTATCCTAAACGACACCTGACCTAACCTAGCTGAACCGAAATCTAACCTAAACTAACCGAAATGAATACTGACTTACCCTAACCGATCCGAACACCAGCCTAATCTAACCTAAACAAACGTAACATAACCTAACTGAACCTTATCGAAAACTAACCGAAATTATTATAAAGGAAACCTGACCTAAACTAACCTAACCGAAAACTAACCTAAACTTATCTAAACGAAATTTGCCCTAACTGAATCGAACCGAAAACAAACTTAAACTAATCTAAACAAAACCTAACCCAACTAACATAACCTAACCTAACTTAATTTCTGTGTATCTAATAAAAAAATTTGTTGCCTAGCATTTTAACAAAAAAAAGAACTGTCGACTAGCAAAAACGCGATTACGAAGTTGGAGTGTTTTTGAATCGACAGTTTTTGTAATTTTGAAAAAAATTAGACGGTCATATACTGTGTATATTATTATTAAATGGGTAATCATCAAATGTACCGATGTTCTGCATATTGGGAACTTGTACTGTACCAATAAAACGGAAGTGACGTACTAAAACATGAAGATAAACAATAATAAAATCACTTACCATTTGATACCATGCTGTTTTGACTGGTTGACGGTGAACTGTTTGGTTAAAACTAAAAATAATAAATGTCTAGTAAACACAGAGATATGTTTAACTCGAATAGTAGTATACAGGATGGAAATCAAATAAGTGTCGACGATTTAAAACAGGGTTGTAAACTCTTACGGATGAACAAGACTTTCTATTTTCACCGTTAATTTTTCGAATATTGTGACGAATTCGATGTCACGCTATCACCTAAGAGATCACAGAAAAATGAAAACTTTGTGAAAAACTATATTAACTGGGATCGTTTACTTCGTTTATATAATATGAATACCTACAATAGAATTAAAAGTTATTTAGAAATGAATAATACCTTTGTTCTTCGTCTACAAATAATGCAGATTGTAGTTTCATTAACTTGGCTTTTCCAACCGTACTTATTGTTTTCTCGTCTGCTGGTTTTCTTTACTCCCCATCGCCTACATAAGTATTATTCATTTCTGTTTTAACGCTATAAAATAGTTGTTTCGCAAATAAATAAAATAGGTAACTTTAATTGTATTTTACCTGAAGATGGCGTAAAAACCGGAAGTGTGCTCGTATTTATATTATATAATATGCCTTATAGTAAAAAGTGAGGAAGTAAACTATCTCATATTGAAAAGATTATTTATTTTATTTATTTATGAACACTTGGATGCTAGTATCAGAATACTAATAATACAACAACATCACTCCAATACTGATGTTAGTAATAGTACTAATTCCCAATATCTCAAATATCCCAATAGGATTACCTTTGAAAATATTCATAATTTCGTTTAACCCTAGAATCATACGTTCGTTTACGAGTAAAGTTAATCATACATCGGCGTCATTTTGACGAATGGACTTTTTACGGAGAGTTTTAGAGTTTATTTGCAAAAAAACATTTTTTTTACACAACAATACTACAAAAGAGAACAAAATATTAAAAAAATTGGATTTGGAAAAATTTCTTAATATAAATATTTATTAATTTTTTTAATATTTTTATCAAAGCATATTTTCATTATAAAAATTAAAAAATAGATAAATATATCAATTGTATCATAAAACATGTCTTTCAAATAATTAATTTATGAACTATTGTGAGTCAGTGGACATGTGTGACTTTACAGAATGTGAAGTTTCTCAGTCATAAATATTCCTATAGATATGTAGTCATTTCCCCATTAGGCACATTTGTAAATTTTCTAAAATTTGTTAGTAATTTTTCGAATAAGATCTCAAAAAATAATAAAAATTAAAATATTTTCCACAAAATAAATTGCTAATCTTTTATTAAGTCACTTGAAACGCATTCTTTAGTTTTCGATTCAATATATTAAAATTTCAGTATTATGTCGTCTCTATAAGTCAAACAGCTGTAATCATCTTTCACATTATCATAATCATTACATAATTTGATTATAACATGCATATCTTTAATAAACTTTAGAAAAATTAGGAAAACTTTTATATGTGGAGTACAAAATCTTTTAAAAAAAATAAAAACATAGGTTAATCATACATCGTCGTCCTTTTGACGCACCCTGTTTCAATATAAACAAAACTACAGCAAACAAAAACAACATTTATACATTTGCTGTGTTATAATAACAAATAAATTAGATAACAGAAGGTTCACAACAAACAGACAACGACAAGTTGTAGTATTGGAGCAGGTAGAGAGGTTCGTTCATCATTTTGACGAGTACGTATAAATCTAGGGTTAATTAAATTTCTGACATTTTTAAATATTATCCAATAAGAAAGGAAACAATGAAAGACGACAGAGAGTTAATGAATCGAAGTCATCAATAAAAACGTACCAAAAATAATAATGTGTGGGGCCACAAATAATGGCCCTAATTAAGATGATCAGAGATACGTTTATGAAGATAAATGGAATCAGTTGTGTAAGAAAACATTAGGGAGTTATCACCGTCAATAAAGAAAGAAACCACTTTATTGGTTGGTATGTTAGATATTCTTGTTCGCTCAAGGAATTTTTATTGGGTAAAATAAATAAACTGAATTGTAACATATTTGTTACAATTGACGCAAATCGATTTCAATTGAAAGTATTTTTATTTTTGAGACTATTTTTTTTTTTGTCGATTTTCAATTGATAAATATTAATTTATTTGAAAAGAAAATTTACTTTTATGGTTTCTACACATTTACGGAGTAATTATTTGGAATTGAGGCGCCACCTATTTTTGATTATAAAAACAAAACTAATAGCCCAATTTAAATACTGATACGGGACGATTGGAAAACTTTGGTTTTGTAGAGTGGGGAGCATCCATTGAAATTCATTTTTGGGCACAGGAGAAATTTAAAATGTTCTCCAATGGTTACCCAGTACTCACAAATGAGTTTTCGATGGGTTTTCCCCAGTGCACATATTTCATCAATATATAATTTTTTTCAGATGTAACAAAAATATCCCAATGTTTCCGGTATTGGTACCTACTAAGTTCGGAAATCATTAAAGTTGGAACCATTAGTTTTGTTTTATAGCCAAAAATAGATGGAGCTTCAACAAACACATAGGCCAATGAACACTATGATGAAAACATGACGCGTAAATCCAATTTTGTAGGCTACTTCATTGGAGCACCTGACGAGATGTTATACTGGGAACGTAATGGTGCTGTCTGTTATTCAATAAACAGGACCACATTTATTGCAAAACGTAATTCGGATACACACGTATTTGGAAATAAAGCCAGTACAATTTTTTTGTTAAATTTACAATTTTTGCAATATGATTTTTTTACAATAATTATTAACAAAGTAGCAGTTTCTCGTATCTTGAGGCTTCATTAATTCGTTGATACATTCAGTCTATATGGTCTATTTATATAATATGTTCATTGGTCAATGAATAAACACTATTTATAAATACATACACCAAACAAGATTTCCTGTGAATTACGACGGCATCGTTGCTCTCGGGATTCCCCCAATCGTGTTGTTTACGCTAAGGGATAGTTTATTCGTTTTGTTTGATTAGGAGAACATAATATTTCAGTTTAATTGTGCCTTTCCATTTTATGCACATATGCTTGAATAGTGTGAATATCTCTTTTGTGACCTATTTACTCAAAATTATTTTTATCTTAATGCAATTTTGTTTGTTTGAAACCCATTTCATGGAAAGTGGTTTTATTTTAGTGTTAGTAAACAAATTTATGTTTTAGTTTTATCGGAAAATGGAAAACGAAAAATGTAATATTTTTGGTGTTGGAAAGTTTATGGATTCTATAGATTTCGTATGCATAGGTTCCTTGGAATTTGTTGGTAGAAATTTTTTATTTTTTTTTGGGGGGGGGGGGAATTTATGAAATTTAAAGCCTTTTTACGGGCTATCTAAAAATATTTTCGCGATTACATACTGGAAATTTTTTTCACTGAACTGCGACAATTTGAGTCATATAGCTATGATTCCATTTTATTTTTGAAACTTTCGTATCCTTCAGTTACCAGATTCTAGGTTAAAATAATTCGTTTACTTCAAAAATTAATTTTTCTTTCAACAAATGCATCTCCCAATCATTTTTAAATTTCACATACACATATATTTAAACATATTTTAGACTTTTAGCCCCACTTTTCATTGGAATACAACAAAAATTTTCCATTTTCCATTAGAAAATCTGTTCAGTTTAGTGTTTCAACTCGATTTCTTCATTTTTTTTCGGAGCAAACCGTATTTTAAACCCTATTTTTTATTAGTTTTACAGAAAAATCGAAAATTATATTAATCCCAAATACGCTGCCAATAGGGTGGGCACACAGCTTCCTCGTAGTCGTAAAAGGCTTTAAAACAGTATTCTACCAAATATACATATTATATACCGTGAAATTATATTTTCGCCTTGAAGTTTATAAAAAACTGTTGTAACTCAAAAGACTTAAAGGCTAAATTATAAAATAATAGCAAAAATATTTTAGAAACTAACCCCCAATATACCCTAAAAATTTGAGCGAGATAGGACTAGCAGTAAATAAGATATTGACATTTAATGGGACTTTATGGTAGCGGCGTAGCTACCGTTACTCCGATTTCGATTAAATTCATAGGGGACCATATAGGAACCAAACTACATAATTTCTGAAAATTTCATAAAAAAGAATTGAGTAGTTCCGAAGTTACGCCACTTGGTGCAAAATTGGAGACACACAGACGGACAGACAGACGGACAGCCCAAACCAAAATTGTTCAGGAAGCTCTAAAACGTAAAATGTGCGTAAAAAATTTGATTTTGGAGAGAAAAAATTTTTTATTTTTCAAAAGTGATCACAATGCTTCCGCTACTTTAGTAGTCTCGGAAGCAAAATACTGTTATCATTTAGTTTAAAAAAAATATATATATATTTTTACCGTGGAAAAAAGCAAAATATTTATGATTTTTTTTCTTTTATCAGTTTTTCTAACTTTCGAAAAACTTTAATATTACATAAATTGCGTAAATAAATTATGTAAAAACATACAACGAAAAATAAATTTGGTAAAAAGGTATACCTACTCTCGTTATCGATAAAATTTTTCAGTTGTTACGGAAGTCGAAATGGTTTCGACTTAATTTACATAAACAAAAGATAACAAAACAGTGCAAGGAAATGGTTTTAATATACAAAGAAAATGGTGTATCTTACTTGCGAAAACACCACAAGTGACATATTTTCTCATTTAGAATTTCAATTTATTTACATGTATATGTATAGTACAGACCCGTATTTCATTTCTGCAGTATTGTTTTACAAAGTAAATCGACACAGACTTAGAGGAGCCTATCTACCTCGGATCAAATATCTCAGGTACCTGTATTGCGTGTGCATTAGTGCTGGGACACAATCACTCTTGTATGTGTGCTCTAACATACATGATTCCACTCATAAAGCGAGTGACTCATCTGCAGTACACTAACACACTGTGCTCGATGTGTTATATGATACAACATAGCACACTAGCAGCATAGTGTACTGCACAGAGTGAATGACTCTCCTGGATGGTTTACTGTGTGCGACACACCCCACGGTTCTGTTTATAAATTACAGAACAGTCGAAAGGGAGCAGTTGGGGTTCAGTAACTGATAATAGATTGATATATGACCATCTATGAGGAATAGCCAAAAAAAATCCCGACGAAAAAGAGCGTTCTGTTTAAAGGTTACAAAAAAATCAAAATTTATTTTACGATTTTAAGAGGTGACGAATGGTTTTGAGGAAAGTTGTACAAAAAAAGAAAATGTTGCCATTGAAATTTTCGAGATTTTGCTCTCAATCCTCCCCAGATGAGAAATTTCGTATTTCCAGTCAAGTGCTGGTGACTCTTTTAGCGAATTTCTAGAATGAAATTCAGCTATTACAGCCACTGTCATAACGCGACTTGAGCCCGGGACTGTGGCAGAAATTTGTTTTAAAGTCCTTAGAAACCGAAAATAATATTATGTGTGTCCGCACGATAACTTTCGAACGAAATGTCTTACTTTTACGAAATTTGGTGAAAATATTGGAAGTCCCAAACCGTTGGACGAGTTCGTAGACCAAACACATCCAATGCCCGGAACATGGTTTTGCGACAATTTTCATGAAAATAATTAGATTTTTGCCAAACTTTCCCCTTATTCAAAAATCTTTGCGATTTTTTTTACACCATTGTAACGGAGAGAAAAAATCACACAAAACAGGTCTTTAAACTATTATTCTATGTCAATTAGTTTCCGAGGAAAATTAATTTTTGTAAACGGAAACTCGCTATATTATGTAGGATACTGCAACAGGGGTATTTTAAAGAGTCACACAGGCACATCGCTCACGTGAACGAATCGTTCCTTTCGAGCGATTCCACACCAGTGTCCGGCGCCCATCTTTATTTACAATCATAATAAACTAAAGTATCTTAATACGTTCGTTCAAGTATATATGGGTCAGTGTGCTTTAATGGGATTGTTTATATGTTGTTTGTACAAATTCTGTAATATCTTTGATGTTTACTTGGTTTTAGATGATACATTGAGAAAATGTTCAATTAGAACAATCTAGTATTCTAGGATAACAAGAATCTTGAGTCCTCGAAATCGCTTCCTTTTGTACTGTATAATTTAGTGTAATTTTCCTCCTAAAAAAAAATCCCTACAATTTTTAATCATGTCATAAAAAAGTGTCTATTAATAAAGTGTAATTAAAAAAACAAAACAATAATGTGAAAAACTGTTAACTTGTGACGTAACAAACTCGTGTGACGAACTCGAAAATTCGCGTTCGAAAATATCCGATCATCAATGGTTAACACGCTGCCACCATGCTGTGCTACGTAAGTGTTTAATTATTTTTTTTTTTTTTTACTAATTTTATCTCATCATTTTTTTTAATTTTTCGAAATTAATTTTTGAACATGTTGAAATGAGTGTTTTTTTTTATCTCTGTAATTACTTTAGGGCATTATTAAATAAAATTACGAGGTGTGACATTGCGTCAAACTGTGAATAATTAAAAATATTTTTGTTACCGGAAGCAATTTTTTTTTTTCGGGGGGGGGGGGGTGGTTATTAAAAATAACAATTTTGACGTATATTTTTGCTCTATAACGAATCCTTATTTGCTACCAGCGAGTGTACTTCAAAATTCTCAAATAAATTAATATCAACCTGCTTTAAATATGACAGAAATAGGGGAGAAATGGATCGATAGTTACAAAAAAGAAAATTTAGTGTTTAATAACACTTGATATACTCACATTTAAGGGGAGATTCGCTAAAAAAAAGTAAATCGATTTTTTTTCTCCATCATTATGTTCCTTAAGGTGTTAGAAATATTCACCTAAAATTTTATTTTAAAAAAATGAAAAATCAAAAAGTTATGAACATTTTAGTGCACGAATTTTATTATAATTCAATGTAAAAAAAAGAAAAAAAAAAAACTTTAAATGCTGTTTTCTCAAAAATACGTTTTTCGACATTGTTCCCCGTGTATCTCAAAAAATATTTGAAATATCGATATAAATCAAAGTGCATATTATTCCGCGATACCGTCATTTTGGTATGAAGTTGGATATTTTTTGGTTTCGTAATCCGTAATATATTTTCAATATGACGGCTGTTTATAGTCGCGAAAAAGCGGTGATTTTTGAAAATTTATTTTCAAAATGCGAATTCTCGCTGGTTTTTTCTTAGATCCTAGTTAGTGCCATAACTGTATATGTATATTTTCAGAAAATTCTTGATTTTGGTTCACTGGGGGCAACTTCAGAACACGACGAACCATCAAGGTGGAAAAATCTCGCAGTGACGACTTCAAAGCCATTTATATTCAACTCATTTTTGAATTTAAAAAAAAAAATTTTTTTTTTGAAATCTTAAGACATGTAAAAACAATGTTGTATATTTAGTTTTTTAATAAAATATTTATTTGTAAAAAAAAATATAATAGTGAAAATGGTCGATTTTCGATGTTTTTTTGGAGAATTTTCCCTTGATTGAAAATTTAAGTGTTTTTTCCAATTTTAACCTATCTCTTTGTGATGTCATAACTGACCCATCTCTCCCCTATTTCGTTCTATGTATTTGATGGTAGTAATTTTATAGATTAATATATACTAACAATTATACCATCAACTTTACAAACGAGGCATTGTTCAATATTGATTGCTATTGTAAAATTTACTGAACCATATTATAAGTCGTCAGTATATCAAACGTATTATGTTCCTGTATAATATTTGCATACCATATTTATAATTTCCTGTCTGGCGCTATTAAATTTATAATTTCCTTTCAATATTCAATTCATTTTAAATTTAAATAGACACAGGAGCCTTTATAAATATGTTCAAAATTTAATACATATAGATATATAATATATATATATAATATATTATAACAGTTCATCAGCTTAGACAGTTTTATTGCATTGAAGTGAAGTCAATTGCAGCAGCTATCTCAAGCGTCTAATATTTTCGTAATTTAATCGTAAAGACTGAAAAATGCTTAATATCCATTTTTTTCTTTTCTTAAATTATAAAATAAATTTTCTCAAATAATTTCAATTGATTTTTTTTTCAACTTTGAACAGAGATTAATTCAAATTGTATCGTTGTTTATCATCAAATTATCATAAAAATTAGGTACTTGGGACCAGGGCCGGACCTACAATTGTTATGAATGGTGGGGGGGGAAACTTTACTGTTGGTGCCCGACAAATTCAACATTTTGGCGTACAAGTGACAAGCAAAAGAAAAACACTTAAATTTAACATTTTGACGCCTCCGAACTTGCGCTTTTGGCGCCCCTAAAACTTGCAGGGGGCACGTGCCCCCGCTACCTCCCCCTAGATCCGGCTCTGCTTAGGACTACTAGGAAAATACCGTACCATTCACGTCTATAAAAGGAATTGGGTCATTTTGACAGCAAAAATGGAAAGAAAGTTATTCTAATTCAATCAGTCACCCTAATTTTGGATCACTTCAACATGTTCTGCATCGCGGAAAACGGAATTTTTGTAATTTAGTGACGTCATTAAGTTTACTAAAATTTTCCAGCGCCGTAAAAAACCGTTAATGAAAAACAAACTGATGAAACTGGACGTTGGAGAAAATTTTTTAAAAATTTCTACTGTTAAAAAACATTATTAAACCTGTTAAAAAAAATGTGACCCCCTTTAGAGCTGGTTCCGCTCCTGCAAACAACCCACACATTCCCTAAAACCTTAAGACCTTTTGCATATTATAATCATTATAAATTAATCAAAATTAGTATGTTAGAGAAGCATTTACTTGACTGTATATAAAATTAAATTGATCTAATAATATGAACGCAGAATTACATTAATTTACGTAAAATTTTAAACAGGATTTTGACTGAGTAAACAAAGGAATCATTTCTATGGAAAATGTGTTAAAACATATTTCGCTCCCAACGTGGAAATAAATTTCAACTATTCATCATGATGTTGCCATTATATTCTATAGGCCATTAACTGGCTGGCTGCTAACTAATTCTACCGCCACTGTGTCTACATTAAAATTTAATGTAATGAATATTTTGTAAATATCGTTAGATATTCAACACTGTTATCTGTTACCTGTGTGGGGCCCTGCTATTGTAAAATTTATAAATAGTAGTAAAATGTTATATTTACATCATCAGAAATTATGTATGAAGAAAGTTTTGGTAAGTAAAATGAAAAGTTAAAAATAATTTCGCCAATAAATATTCTTTTATACTCTTTTTCTAGGATTTTGTAGTGTTCTAACAACGAAATCCTTATGAATTTGTGATTTTCTGTCATCATAGAGATGGTCTAGCTGCACTTGATCACTTTGTAATAGTCAGTGTAAACTAATATAGAAAATAAAAATGGCTTAAAAGATAATCATATTATTCGACAAATTAAATGCGATTTTCAATATTAAATAATACATTCCAATTTCTTTATAAGTCCGCTTACGGGCTTGTAGGAGAAGAATTCCTGGTTCCTTGACCGCCGGAACTCACACTTCCCCTACTTTCCAAGCGTGTGAGTGAGTACTTATTTATAAAGTTTAAACGATACTGTCAACACATATTTTCTTTAAATTTTTTTTTAAAATCTTTTGTAGAAATTGTAAATAATATTGTGAGTCAAACAAAGTTTGTAATATAATCCGCGCAATGAACGAACAAAACTTGTTTTGGTCAACTACACATGTATTATGTAAACACGGACCTATAATAAAAATTATTTTAGTGAATAAAAAGATTCTGACAGGATGATTTATGAGTTACACTAATCGTACGCTTTACCCTAGGTCATTATCATTACATCAATATCACAGAGTAGCGGTCTTATAACGAAAAACTTGAATGAATTTTTGTCGGTCATGGAGGGGGAATTTTTACAATAGAAATATAAATCGGCGGACTCATAACGAGCGGACTTATAACGAAAGTCTACTGTACTTACTTGTCGAATTTTTTTTCAAAGCTTTATTAAAAAATATTTTGAAAAACAAATATTTGATAGAAGTACAAACATTTAGCTATATACCTAATTCCATTAAAGATATTTTTACATGTTGATCGTTTCAAGTTTCTATGGGTTCTTGGAATTTGTTTATTAAATTACTTGTTTACTTGAAAGAAAATTATTAATTTTTTCTCCTTTTTTGCTTACTTTGTTATTGAAAATTCTTAATTTTTCTTACCTTATAGAATTGTTTTTAGCAGAATTCGAAGGAAAATAAGAGAAATTAAAAAATTGTCAGACATTGAAGGTCATTTTAAATCGAATAATCTGCTTGTTTTTTTTCTAAAATTATGTTTTTGTCTTTTATTGGTTTTAAAATTAGAATTTAATTGATTTTTTTGAAACAATTTTCTCCAACTCGGTACCGAATTTGAATTTTTTTGGATTAACCCTTTAATTTGATCAAAAATGAAAAGAAAAAGTACCAATATAAACATAAAACCTTTGGAACTTAAAATAAGATTTTTCTAAATTAAAAATATTTGAACTTAATGACGTCATAGATACCCATTCTTTCAATGCGAAAGTAAAAGAAGCCACATAATCGCACATCTAAACCAAATTTTTAATTTCTTTTTGTGCTTAAATGCCATTTTAAGTAAATTTAAAATCTTTGCATAACCTGACTACATCATTTTTTTGCAGAAATGTTCAGAAAAAAGTAATTAAAGTAACATACCGTAGCATACCAGACCTATCTGTACTTATTTATATCTAATTTCCAAATCAAAACCCAGTTATATTTGACTCTCAATAGTATAGAAAATGGTTTTGTACTGTAGCTTAATTAATTCATTCATACGAAACATGAAATTAGCTAAACAAAACCATATCAAATCATTCAAAACCGCAAACATATGCTAAACAAACAAATTCCACTCCACGCTCGTATTGCTCGACCATACCAACCAACTCACTCCCCCCCCCCCCCGCCCCTGTCCGCGCTGAGCTGGCGTATTTATATTATTTATGCATAATTAAAACACTGAGATCGTATGTTACAAGTTTATTTACGATATTTAACACGGCGAGGAGGTTATGTTTAGAGGTGGAAAGAATAATTGGACCTCCGTAACATTATCTATTAACACTTTCAGTCCCATGGCTTCGGCATCCAAAACCAAACAAAACATGCACAGAGACCGACCGCGATCAATAGGGTAAGTGCGGGAGAGATGCCGCAGTAGTCATAATTCGTCCATTGATTGATAGATAGCGCTATTGATGGATTATATGTTTAAAATTAGTTACTTATTTAACCTGTATATGGCAACATTTATGATTAGTCCATCAGTTTAGTAATTATCCAACTTTTTATTATTGAAAAGTAAGTTTTTTAACATAATATTTTATCAAGCATTTAATTCATTAGAATTTAAGAATGTATATTTCATTGTTTTAATGAAAATGAGTTTTGTTATTAATTTAGGTATATTTTATAAGTACTGTATAAAATTTTAGGTTAGAATGCCGCACTATGCTTGCTATAGCAACATGCGGCATCTATCCCAACAAAAAGGAGAGATGCCGCATTTAAAGTTGGTATAGATGCCGCATCATATTACATATTAAAAACATAGACTTATACCTTAATTATGCTTTTTTTTTGGACTGTAAATTATGCCACGTAAATATAAAAGATCCAGTATTCGATCAGGAAGAGCTCTCATATTAGTGAGGATACCGAAAATAATGACGATTGCCTGTGTATTGAATGTTTTGAAAAGTACTCAGAAACAAAAAAAAAGTTGACTGGTTAAAATGTAAATGGTTACATATGGCATTCATCATATATGGAGATATGTGTAAAATGCAAAATTTTTAATATAAACTATGCAACGTCTCTCCTTTTTTAATGCGGCATCTCTCCCATGGGTGTGGGAGAGACGCCGCTTTGCAGGCTCTACAAAAATGTTAATTATAAGTCCTTCACGACTCAAAATTTAAAATTATAGAAAAAGAACAATGTTTTCATTTATTGTGTACCAAATTTCAAATCAATTTAATGCATACTTTAAGAATTTTCAAAATGTGCGGCATCTCTCCCGCATTCACCCTATTTAGAGTAATAAACAAAACACTTAAAAATATTTATAAAAAGATTTTATATTATTCTAATAAAAATAATTTATTACTACCGGACACTTTTCACTTTTTGTATATATATATATATATATATATATATATATATATATATATATATATATATATATATATATATATAAATATACATAATATGTTTTATCATCAAAATATCTACATAGGCTTCATCTTTTATTTACAATAATATTTTTATCCACATATGTATGTATGTGTGTATTCTATGCTTGAACACATATGTGTATTTTATCAAAATAATAATAACTATGTACTCATCTTTTGACCTGCATAAGTTGCATAACACATACATGTTGAATGATTTAGTGTTCTGTGGAATGATTTTATGTACTTGTTTACATAAAATTTGTTTAAAACTATTGTCGGCTTCTGGGGAAGTTTACTGTTACTCATAGTGTTAATAAATTCATTTGGTGAACGACTAAAGGTAAAGTTATTCGTGTATACTGTACCGGGGTAGGCATACAACTCCCAATAGACTTGTCGGTACACAACAAATCGGTACAACCTGAATTAATAATATTTGGCGACAAATGTATGGTTTTGTACCATTAATGCACGGTTATATATTTGTTTAACTATATATGCATTTAAATTAGAATTTTCTAAAACTGCTTGCTGAATTCCGATTTTTTTAAAGACGTTCGAGCGCGTCCCTAAGACACTACAGAATAATGTTATGTAGCTACCACAAAACACTATACCTGTATGTTATGCATACAGAGCTTGTACTTGTTCATGTGTCATATCGTGTCGTGTATATGGGTGATTGCTATACGTATTACCTATATACTGATCTATGACATCAATGCATACACAGTTGTTGATTGAAATTTAGTAGTCTGATTTGACCTTGTATGTATATTATGTACGTTTACACATCAAAATCTACCCGAATATTAATTTCAATAATTAACATTTCATTTTAACGTTCATCAACACGATTTTTTTTTGTGCAATTATATAAATTGCATATTTCAAAGAATATTTTCAAACATTTTTTATTATGGTATCTACTCTAATATACTTACTATAATTTTTAAAATGAAAAAATGCTGTTTAGAATATTTTTTCCTAATGGCTCTATGTTAAAAATTTCGTTTTTAATCGTCAATTATTTTAAGAAATGATCTACGAAGGCCTTAAAATCTTTGAGGGAAGATAACTATGTAATTGAACTTGTCACTTCTCTAAAATTAAAATTTTTATCTACTATTAGGTTTGACGCACGAACGTCCTTAAAGGATTTTTCTTTAGTGGAAATACTCATTAGTAGTAAACATAATGCGTACATTTAAGGAGGCCAACTTGTATCGACTTGAGAAGGGGACGCTTTTGAGTTTATTTATCAGTTCGAGAGAATTTTTAATACTCACTGTGTGTAGAACTGAACTAAGTTTCCTTTTTAAATAAGATGTCTAAATCTCAAGTTAAAATATTTTACCAAAATTTTACAATCGCTTAAAAGTCATAAAGAAAAGGATGAAATGAAAAAAATTCACTCAAAAAGGTCACTAGATTCATTGAATCAGTCATAGTTCTAAATAGAATTTCATCATTTCGCCGGTAAAGACGATCGTTAATTTACCGGTTCTGCTAACAACAAATGATAGTGTTTATGGACGAAAAAAATTTCCAATTTCCATTGATGCTGGTAAACTTTTGCTGTATTTATTAATCTAAATATTCTGACAAAATTTGCTGACATTCAAGTGAATAGGTCAATCATAGTTTCAGCATAAAAAGCAATTTCATGAGTTTTTGTCTTTCATAATAGCAAATTTCTACTAAAATGCACTTAAAAGCAACTTCCATTTTAGTTGAATTTTTCCAACAGTTTAGAGTTTACAACATGTTTTTATAAAATATAATATATTGGAAAATGCATTGAATAATGTTATAAAATTTTAAATATTATTAAAATTTAATAAGTTAATAAAATTCTAAAATACAAACTCTACCTGTAGTGTCACTTTTTCAATATTTACAAGCAAAACCGATACAAAAGCTCCCAGTTAATTAATTTATAAATTTATTTAATAAATTGTAAGCATGTAATATTAGTTTACACACAGAACCGAAGCTTCCTAATCCTCCTCCTATGAAAATTGCTTTTTAAAAAATATATTTAATTTATATTTAATATATATTTCGTTCTAAACAAAATTACAGAAAAAAAAGTTTAATTGCAATTAAAAAGTTAGGTATGTGTATCATTTAATTGGATCTCATTTTAAAATATGATGGAGTTAAAACTACTTTTATTGAAAATGTTATTTCATTCATTATCTGTTTCCTGTTCCTGCTAGTAATTCCTGGTGCATATAGCCTCGTTAATTATAAATAAGGTATGCACACTCGTCATGTTTGACTAATTACGAAAAAAAAAAAAAATTAACCTACCAATACATGAGGGCACGCCAGAAATAAGTTTTTTCATTCAATCAATTTGTAACTGTAGTGATTTTTAATTACATTTTAATTGTTTTCGAGAGAGTGCTCTCATGTCAATGTGACGACGGAAAAAATTCATGGAAATGTAAACGAAAAAACCATGGGTAAATTTTTTTTTTTTGTCAAATAGCTATTCAAATATACGATTGCATATAATTATGTAAAAAAAAAATTTAGTCAAGTGTATATTGCAGGCGCATTACACTAGGGTTTCTCAGTGGATAAAATTTAAAAAAAAACCCTATCTTAGTGCGAAAATCACTATTTTTGTGATAAATCATAAAATAAGTACTTAAATCTCCTGTATATTATCCTAAATGCTGTGAAAAACACTGAAGAACCCTAATTTAACGCGTGTCCAACGCACACTTGGTGACTTTTTTTTATTTGATCATTAATTAATCACACAATTTTACTACCATTTTCCTTTGAATTTCGTGAAATTTTAACAATAAATTCGAAAAGTAATTCTTAAAATTTTAAATAACCTTGTTAGGTCCTAGATTTTTTAAACTTAATTTTTTTCAAATTTATTAACTACTTGAATATTAACTAGTTTATTCAATAATAGTCAAAATAAATTTAAAAAAAAAAAAATGAATAAGTTAGTACGGAACGAATTTGACCAGGACTCGAACCCTGTACCTCTAGTTTACTAGACAACAGCACTGCTGCTAAGCCATTTTGAACGGTTTAATCGTTATTATATTTTACGTATTTAGTATATTTACCGAATCCTTTATAATAAATTATTCTTATCAACCAGAAATATGATCTAAACTAAAATTTCATTTATTAATTAATTTCTTGGAAATAAAAATTATGTACGTATACTTTTACTTAAATCAATCTCGTTCAGACAAAATGTAATTATGTAACGCAAAACCGTTTAGTAAAATTAATTCAGTCGAACCGAGTAAATAAATAAGTTACGAGAATTTTCCGCAAATTAGAAAAATTATTAACATGAATATTTATAAGACGATAAGAAAGTAATATTATAACATGGTATTATATTGTTCTAAAATATAAAATATTGTAGGTACCTCGCGTATATAATTAATAAATATTCAAACAAGTTGTTGTAAAATATTGTATGCTTATGTTAGCCAGGACCGGATTATGTTAAAATTCAAAATTTCGTGCTCTTTTATAACGAATCATCAATTTAAAACTTTTTTTTTTTGATAGTGTCTTATAAAAACATTAGTTTATGCATTCTTCATGCTAACAATATGCAATGTTCAAATGAAGCCGTAGTGAAAAGTAGCCTATGTCTTTTTCCACCCTTTTCTTTTTTTAAATTTTTTTGAATAATTAATAAAATTGTTTTTAAGAAATATTCTTTTTGTTATAAATTTAAATACTGTTATTGATAAAAATGTGAAAAAAGCCTAAATTTGCTTTTTCATTTTGTTAAAAATTACAAAAGTTTGAGATCAAAAAAATGATTCTTTAATTTTTTCAAAAATTCAATCGAATAAATCAAAAAATAAAACGGCTTGATGGATTAAATTGAAACTCTGTAGCGTCTTTGTGGGTATATTGAATTGCAAAAAGGCACACTTAACAGGTTTGTTCGATATTTTTAATTTAGCGTTTGATTTCCCAAAAGCCATTAAAAGGTTCTTTTTTTCTTGATTTTTTAAATGCATGTAGAGTATACAAATAAAATTTTTTTTCAAAAAAACAGTGACTAATTCTTCTAGAGAATTTATTCAAGTTCTTAAAACCCATCTTCAATTTTCTGTGCGATCATTAATTGCTGAGATATCGATGGTTAAAGACGAAATTATTTTTTTCCATTCAATGTCCGATATCTCAGCGAGAAGTGGCCGTATAAAGGTCTAATGAAAAACAAATTAAAGCTGAATGAATAAGTTATCCGGTCTATATGGTGCTTAAGTCGGAAAAATTTTTTCCAAGTTCGTGGACCAAAAAAAAGAAAACGAAAAAATTTGGAAATTTTTTTTTTTCAGGGTATTTATTAGGATTGAGTGATACACGGTACTTTGAAAATTTTTTCGTTGCAACATCTCAAAACTAGAAACCTTCAGCTTTAAATTGCTTTGTTTACGACTCCCATACGACCATTTTTATAACGAAGATACAGCCATTCAAAAAATCCCTAAAAATTTAGAATATTTTTTTGATCCTTTAATTTTTCCCGTTAGTGTAGTGTAGTGTGTTAATAAACATGAATATAGTATAAATTAAAAATCACAAAGTGATTGAAAAAATTATCCGGATCGGCCGGGAATCGAACCCCGGATCTCCTGGTAACTAGCCAGGCGTGTTCACCATTACAGCAACGATCCTATGCTTCGACAGCCGCTCGATACAGAAATTATTCAATCATCTATGTGTATTGGTACTCTCTCTAACGCGAGAAAACAGTTACAATTTTTCAATTTCAAATATTATCAAATATTCATATATGAATATAGTAATTTATATTTTTATAATTTAGTTAAAAACTGTACACTACGTGACAAAATTATATAATCCACACCATACATATTACAATATTGATATTAATTTTATGACGTTCGAGTAATTAGTATGTTGTAAACATCACCAAGTGCATCCACCGATAAGGGAGGAGGAGGTAAGGGAGGAGGAGGTAAGGGAGGAGGAGGAATAACTTCCACCTGCTGGATGTTTATCAACGTAGCGTAACAACGTCATCAAAGTCGCGGGTGCGCGTCTACGCTTACACTCGCGTTGCATGAAAATGGAAAATATGATTAATTGCAAGTTTTTCCCTCGACAACGACACTGATGATGACAACGAGCAGATGCTAACGTCCCACCAGGAGTTGCTATGTTTTGTAGTATGAATCCTAACCTGTCGAATGATCCTTATTTATAACGTCGCGATATATACACAGGATAACTATGATAATCGTTAGGTTTCCCGTTTGATCTTTTCTCTCTGTTTAATGTTTTCAGGCATATCAGTATAAAAAAGTGATACAAATATTGTTCACGTTTCTATTAACCGAACAAAGATGTAAAGGGGAGAGGCAGGCAAAATGGAAATAGATGGCAAGATGGAATTTCGAAATTATTCTATCTTATTATTTGATAATTGTAAATCTTTTTGTTCGTAATGAAAATTCACACAAAAATACCCCGATGTCTCTAAAATGGTGTAAATATACATGTGGCGGTTTTTGTTCAATTGCGTGATATAATAAAAAAAAAATATCAATTTGAAATAAGTTTTAGTCTTTTTTCAATAGTTGTACAAAAAATAGTATTTTATTAATATCAAAAATTTTTGTTGGGCTAAAATAATCAGTTTTTTTTTTAAAATAAGTCTTGCTCTTAATAATTTCAAAATACTCAAACACTTTTGTTTTTTAAATTAAAACTTGAGGGTTAAGCGTTTCGGGCAAAATAGAAACCATCAGTTGCACCAAAGATGGAAATGTTTCCACCAATATACACTAACGGAAATAATTAAAGGATAAAAAAAAATTCCAAATTTTTAGCGATTTTTCGAATGGCTGTATCTTCGTGAAAAATGGTCGTATCGGAGTCCTAAGCAAAGCAATTTAAAGCTGAAAGTTTCTAGTTTAGAGATCTTGCGATAAAAAAATTTTCAAAGCAACGTGTGTGGCGCAATCCTAATACTTACACTGAAAAAAAATTTTCCAAATTTTTTTGGTTTTTTTTTTTTTTTTTTGGTCCACGGACTTGAAAAAAATATTTCCGACTTAACTACCATATGGACCGAATAACTTGTTCATTCAGCTTTAATTTGATTTTCTATAGACTTTTATACGACCATTTCTTGCTGAGATATCGGACTTTGAATGGAAAAGGATCATTTCGTCTTTGACCATCGATATCTTAGCAACCAATGATTACACGGAAAAATTGAACGGGTGTTTTAAAAACTCGAATAAATTCTCTACAAGGATTAGCAATTTTTTTTTTCAGAAAAAATTTTTTTTGCATACTTTACATGAATTTGAAAAATCAAGAAAAAAAGAGCTTTTGGTGGCTGTTTGGAAAATCAAACCCTGAATTAACTTCGAGAAAACCACTAATGTTAAGAATGCCTTTTACAGTTAAATATACCCACAAAAATCCCATCGAGTTTCAGTTTAATCCATGCAGCCGTTTTTTTGTTTCATTCGATTGAATTTTTGAAAAAATTAAAGGATCATTTTTTTGATCTTAAACTTTTATAATCTTGAACCAAATGAAAAAAAAATTTTCTCAGCTTTTTTCACATTTTTATCAATAACAGTATTTAAATTTATAAAAAAAGAAAATTTCTTAGAAAATTTTCAAAAAAATTTTTTTTTTAAATTTTTCAAAAAAATTTTTTCGAAAAATTCTTAAAAAAAATTTTTTTTTGAAAATTTTCTAAAAAAAAAATTCTTTTTTTTTATAAATTTAAATACTGTTATTGATAAATTTATATAAATTTATATTTATATTTATACTGTTATTGAATTTTTTTTTTATTTAATATACAAAATGTGAAAATATGAACCAAAATTCTAACAAGACGCAATTACATTTTCTGAAAAATTCACCAGGGTTATAGTAGCAAAAAAAAAACTTTTTAAGAAAAATTGCGTTGCACTAATAAGCAAATTTTTACAACCTACAAATTTGAAAAAGTTTTAAAATATTTTATTAAAAATTACAATTTACTTTTTTTTTTAAAACAAAATAATTTTTACATTCAATCTTCCCTAAAGTTTTTTAATCAACGAAAATTTATTTCCTTCTCGTCCCACCCTCGTAACTTTACACGGCTCCATCCCGAAGACAAATAACAAATGTCCAAATACCTATTTATAGCAGTACCATCATTTTTAAACCAGCAGATGAAATGAATCTTGAAAATTCTACTTTGTCTATTATTTAACCTTCTCGTATTGTAAATTTTATATTTCCTTAACATTATTTTATAACAATAGCAGCGCGTAGATTGTATTTTTTTTTTAAAAAAAAAAAAAGAAAAACATGGCCGCCCATTTTTTATGGCCACAGGAAATCATTATGTTTTCCTGCAACGTTGTTTGTTGTACAAGTTATATTTTGCTTTTTTTGTATAAAACCATTGAATATATGAAATCCGTGTTAAGCAACTACAAATGTACTATTTAAATTTGTTCATATATATATATATATATATATATATTATATATATATATATATATATATATATATATCTATATATATATATATATATATATATATATATATATATATATATATATGGTTTTTGTAGAGTGTTATATTATATTCACACGGGCTTTATATTCGTGTGAAAATGGATATAAGTAGATATATACTGCGTTTATTAAAAATAAAATTCGTTACATGCATGTCAGGCACGCATTAGTTCAGGGTTCCTCAGTGGCTAAAATTTTTTACAGCTTTCAAGTACAAGTATTGCAATTAAGGACGTTCGTGCGTCAAACCTAATAGTAGGTAAAAATTTTAATTTTAGAGAATTGACAAGTTCAATTACATAGTTATCCCCCCTCAAAGATTTTAAGGCCTTCATAGATCATTTCTTAAAGTAATTGACGATTAAAAATCAAATTTTTAGCACAGAGCTATTAGGAAAAAATATTCTAAACAGTATTTTTTGATTTTAAAAATTATAGTATGTATAATATTATAAGAGTAGATATAAAAATAAAAAATGTTTAAAAATATTCTTTGAAATATGCAATTTATATAATTGCACAAAAAACATCGTGTTGACGAACGTTAAAATGAAATATTAATTATTGAAATTAATATTCGGGTACATTTTGATGTGTACACGACATACAAGGTCAAATCAGACTACTAAATTTCAATCAACAACTGTGTATGCATTGATGTCATAGATCAGTATATAGGTGGTACGTATAGCAATCATCCATATACACGACACGATATGACACATGAACAAGCACAAGCTCTGTATGCATAACATACAGGTATAGTGTTTTGTGGTAGCTACATAACATTATTCTGTAGTGTTTTGTGAACGCGCACGAACGTCTTTAAATGCATATTAAGTGTGATTTTAATTGTTTAAATTTTAAAATTTATTTTGATTTACTTTGGTTTCCATAAATAGATTTGTTGAACTTTAGTATAGCCATTTTTATTTCTGCACAAAACTATTTATTTAATTAACCGGTTCCCTATACTTATATAATTTGATGTTTTTTTTTTCAACTTCCTGTACATCCTGTTCGTGTAAATATAACGTTTGAATAGTCCTTGTAATAGATCCTTTTGTATGTAGCAGGATAACTTTAACAATAGCACAACATTTACAATTTTTATTTTTTCATCTTCTTCAGAATAGTTGTACATTATTCCTATACCTTCCAATTCCCACTTTTGAGCCGACGCATTACCTCCACATTATTTATCGATAGGAAGTAACCAAGGAAAGATTTGATTGTTTCGTAAGATGGATTTTGACAAAGTAAATGTTTTAAATATTGGTTGTTTATTTTATAACAGTTACAGCTTAAATAAATTTTACATTAACCGAAGTATTAAGGGGAGATTCGCCAAAAAAAAAAAAAAACATCAAAAATCGGCCATTTTTATTATTTTGTTTTATAGAAATAAATATTTTATTGAGAAACTAAATATACAACATGTTTCTACATATCTTGAGATTAAAAAAAAAATTTAAAAAAAAGTTCGAAAATCAGCTGAATATAAATGGCTTTGAAGTCGACACTGCGAAATTTTTCCACCTTAATGGTTCCTCGCGTTCTGATATCTCCAGTCAACCAAAATCAAAAAATCAAGAATTTTCTGAAAATATACATATTATATACAGTTATGGCACTAACTAGGATCTATGAGAAAAAAATAAAAAACCAGCAAAAAATTGCATTTTGAAAATAAATTTTCAAAAATCACCCCTTTTTTCGACTATAAACATTCGCTATTTTGAAAATATATTACGGAACCAAAAAATCCTAGTTCCTGCCAAAATAACATTATTGAGGAATAATATGGACTTTAATTTGTGTCGATATCTCAAATACTTTTTGAGATACACAAGGAGCCATGTCGAAAAACGTACTTTCGAGCAAATAGCATTTAGTTTATTTTTTTTTTTTAAATTGAATTATAGTAAAGTGCGTGCATTAAAATGCCCTTAACTTTTTGATTTTTCATTTTTTTTAAAATAAAATTTTAGGAGAATATTTCTAACACCTTAAGAAACATAATTAGGAAAAAAAAATCGATTTTTTTTTTAGCGAAGTTCCCCTTAGCCAGAGTTATTGCGGTTGTGATATTTTAAGATATCTGCAGATCTCCGAATGCGGACGCGGATGCGGTGCGGTTTTTAAATAATAATCGTAGACATTTTTTTGTCTTTTTCGCAAGTATATCTTTTCACAAATATTACATCAGTATCATTGACATAAGTTCCCAGTATTAACGAAAACGTTGATCACCTTGGAGTAGATTTAAAATCATTTAGTGTTATCTATTTTCTATATATACGATGAATGACTATATCATTCCAGTGACATTTTATCATCTACAAAAAAAAACCAAATATCTTTTTCGAAACTTCTACTCCAAAACTTATTCGAATTTATCCTGCTAATCAATATTACACCACCTAAAACGTAACCTAATTTTCCAAGTACAACAGATTGACTCCCCTCTGCGTACTGTATACACAAATATTGTATTTTTTATCTGCTACATAATATAAATCGTAATGTTTACGTTTTTTTATCATCATTTTATCTTTTGTATGATATTTATATGATACGTTGGGACGTGTATCATAGTAATGATAATAATGCGATATTTGACTTTTACATAAATAATACCTACACGGGAGGAGGACGGTAGTAGGTGAGCGGCTGGAGGGTGGGGGTAACACAAACAGACAAGAACAATATAATATATCATACGTGGTTGATGGTAATATGACTATTTTTTGACATAATGTTCTAACATCATAAATATAAATTACTATCAGGTTAAATATACATATCGTATCATGTAGGCGATGAAACATACTTCATTCTATTCATTGAATGAATGTTTTTGTTAAGTCGAGTTATTTGTATAGGTGCAGGGAAAAAAATTTTTGTTTGTTTGTTTGTTATTAACAAACAAACGATTTGATTTTTGCACATGGGTACTACTCGGGAATGTATGACCTGGTGGGGTATAGTATTTCCAACAGATTATTAGGATTGTCGGTGACGTCAGAAGTATTGCGTACGTTATGATAATAATCAGACCAATTCTTGACATTTTGAGGCCTAAGAAACACAATAAACCACAAATTCAGAAGGAAATTTTTCCGACTGGGACTTTTTTTCTGTTTCGTTTGTACGTATGTGCGTCCATTTTGGTTAGTGATTCTGAAGTTATCATCATTTTTAAGTTTTTGGAACAATCGAAAAATTTTAATATTGTTCGATTTCTTCGGGCTTTGTATATGAAAATAAACCTAGAGCGCTGAAATTTTGTGTACGGGTTAAGTTAATAGCCAGCCACTCCTTTTTGGAGATTTCAACTTTTAACCCTTACCCCCACGATTTTTATGCCAATATTTCCGTGATTTTCTTGCTTTTATTCTAACACGCCTAGAGACTCTCTGAGTAAACGTAGAGGACTCAAATTTTGTACATGTATTGAGTTAGTATCCAGTTAGTGCCTTTTAGGGATTTCACATTTTTTTTTCCTCCCACTTCTCCCATTTTTACATCGGAATTCAATGGTATTGTTAAATGTGTTTAAAATGCTTTATATTTATACTATAAGACAAATAGGCGAATAGTAAATTTAAAAATTTAACAAAAATAAACGTACTTTTATAACAAATGCAGTACATACATTTTAAGTAATTTAAAAATGTTATTAAAGTTAATGTTTATTTATAAAGTAGGAATTTTGGATTTTTTTGGAAAGAAAAAATATCTTCATAAAGGCTTTCCAGTTTACTATTTAAGGTCCTTTTTTAATATTTCAAAATAAAACACAAAGGCAATTGGCGGATAAGCATAGGTAGGAATACCCTCGTATGAATTGTGTTGGCTTTTTCCCTGCTAACTGCTATCGGCACCAAATTGAAATTTACTGAGATTCAGCTCTTAAAAACTTAAAATCTTTTCTTAAAGCCCCGATCAGCCGGACACTCAACATCAGTTTTGAAACCACCAAAATGACAAATCGCTTGTAGACTTTCAATCACATTTTGCTTGTAGACAGACATTCAATACCGATGAAGATGAAGGGAAAAATTCAACTTCCGTGATGGGGCTCCGCTGCTTGTTTTCGCTGAAAGAAAATCGTTTTTAGGCTCGTATATTCCGTTTCAAAAATATTTGCTCGCATTCCACAAAAAAAGCTTTTAAGTGAACATTTTTATAATTTCAGAAAACTAAAAATCAAATTAAAAATTGAAAATTAGAAATTTAGTTAACAGAAAAATTAAAAAATACCCACGCAGTTTCTCACAGAAATTTTGATTTTCCGTAAAAGTACTGACAGCTTTGATTTTCACATTTATACAAAAATAAAACCAGCACTCCCACCATAATTACATTTATACTGTGTTTGAATTCCTTTTTTTTGTTTATATTTTTGATGAATTTAATCGTCAACTACTAAAATATTCCTAATTACGCCCCTGTGTACTTTCATACGAATTACAAATATTATGTAATACAACAGACTATAGATATATAAAATCACGTCTGATATAGTGTAAAATATTATCACGTCGAATCGAATATGTAGATTTTGCTATAAAAAAATGTTTATGATTTGCATATCAATATTAAAAAAATTTTTTTTATCGTATCCATATTCAGTATATTCATTTCAAATTGGACATTTTAATTTAATCTATAGTGGCTTTACTTTGGTAAATACGTTTGAGTGAAATCAGATGAATATACTATGCAAAAGAAATATAAAAAAAAAAATTGTAGAGAAATAAAATTTTTTTTTAACACGATACAAGAATTTTTATGTGTGAATTGCGAGCGCCTATAATAAAAAAATTTTTTTAAATAAGAATTTAATAAAAGCACACAACATCCCGCATATCCCTTTTCAAAAACGTACAACACATCTGCCGTGTAAAAAATGGAAATGTAAAGAAATAACATTTCATTTCAACTCATATCTTTGTGGTACCTATACAATCATGTAGATTTTCGTGGAAAAATGTTTTTTCCAACCGTTTTGTTGCTGGGAAAACTAGTAAACAAAAAATGAAAAATAAAATGGAATAAAATTTTTTTTTAACGAATTTCTAGAATAGAATTCAGCTATTACAGCCACTGTCATAAGCGGACCTGAACCCGGGACTTTTGAGGTCCCTAGAAACCGAAAATATATATATATATATATATATATATATATATATATATATATATATATATATATATATATATACCATGTGTTTTTTAAGAGTTACCATTTCTATTATAACCAAATTTTTATGATAGAAATGGTACTAGAAAAGGTTCTTTTCTTGGATGTAATGAAAATTTAACCAAGAAAAACACTATCGGTTGAAGTAGCCTCAAATACATATGCATATGTTTACCGCCTAACTGATAAAGAAAAATTAAAAAATTAAACTTTGGTAAAAAAAATTTTTTTGCTCATTTATGTTGTTAATTAATGCATTAGATCAGTTTTATCGAAAAATTAATATGTAGTCCCATTTAAAAATCTATAAGTTTGTATCATAGCTCGAAAACCATAAGAGCTATAAAGCTCCTAACTATAGCAATCGGTTGCCCCCGTCGCCATTTACAACTCTTATTTGAACAATTTTTTGATTAAATCAACGGTTTGGCTGTAATAAAAATGGCAACTCTCGAAATACTCACACAGTATATGTGTCCGCACGATAACTCTCGAACGAAATGTCCTAATTTTACGAAATTTGGTAAAAATATCAGAAGTCCCAAACCGTTGAGCGAGTTCGTTAACCAAGCACGTCCGATGCCCAAAACACGACTTTTTTGGCAATTTTCGTGAAAAAAATTAGTTTTTTGCCAAAATTTTCCTTTATTCAAAAATTTTTGCCACATTTTTTTACACTATTGAAACGAGGAGAAAAAATCACACAAAAAAGGTCTTTAAACTATTATTCTATGTCAACTAATTTCCGAGAAAAACTAATTTTTTAAAAGGAAATTCGCTATGTTATGAAGGATGCTGCGACAGGAGTATTTTTTATAATATACAAGGCCAAATATTTAGGCTTGCACGGAATGACGTGTTCGGTACCGAATATTTGTCGAATATTCGGTTGCAAGTCGAGTATATTCGTTTACTAGTCTTTTTTTGGAAATATCATTTTTATGCATTTATATTAGTATTTTTAAAAACAAATTTAAAGAAATAAGGAAATAAGGAAATGAAGATGACAAAACACGAACGGAAACGGAAAGATTAAAATCGTGAATTATTTAGCATCAAATAGGTAAACTTTAAGCTGTACAGATTATACATATATTTTTTTGTTTTGTCTTTATTGTTGGTAATATTGATTTGCCCCAACTGGCATTTTTCGTTTAGTATTTTGTGCTGTGTTTAAAACAGTATTCTAGTCTAGAAATTCGAAAAAATCAATTTTTTTTATTTTTTCATATGTTCAAAGTTCAGATCTTTAAGGATTTACGGAAATTCAAAATATTTTCGGAGTTATGGTTATATTTTCCCTGTATACGGTGTATCTTTTCAGTGTTAAATTCAATTTTTTTTTTATAAATTACTCGACACTACTTTATCTCAAGTTCTAATGCACCGATTCACTTGAAATTTGGTACAGACCTTCTTAATACTATTAAAATTGGCCCAACGTAGGGGTTTTTGGAATTTTTTTTTTTTTTTACTATTTTGAAAAAATTTCCAAAGTTGAAAAAAGGAGGCGAAAAAATGATCTTTTTTTAAAATGCACGCCATTTTGTGAAAAAATTTATTTTTTCAAATCGGCTACGTCCGGCTAATACTACATCCTTGTTTATTGACAATTAACTAAAATTTTATGTTACAGATCACCTGGATCTGGGTTGGAATCACGTCATCCAGGAGACACCTTTTTTTTGAGTCCCCACTTTGTCGGCCTGTACCGATTTCAATTTATGAATTTTTTTTTTAATTTTTATACATTTTTATACTTTTCAAAAAATAGATACTAAGAATGTTTACTTACCGTTGTTTTTTATTACGTCCGTAAATTCACCTCAAAAACGAGCCTCTAGACTATAGAATACCCCCGTAAATTATCAGCCTCTATCAAAAACTAAAATGTATTAAATAATTCTACTCTTGGAATTGATAACATTGTTGTGCAAGTTAAGTTTTCTCATCAGTCAGTAAAATTATCTTAATTAATGTTTAGTAAAATACTTTTTAAAAGTGTTTCTTTTTCAAAGAATAAAGCAGATTTTATTTTAATCTATTTTTTTGTCATTTTTTTTTAAATAATAAACTTTAAAAAAGTTTATTTATAAAAGATTAATTAATTCAAGTTTTGTTTAACAAATTAAAAAAAAAACGCCGTGAGCAGCGGGGCCCCATCACGGTAGTCGAATTTTCCCCTTCATCTTCGGTATTGAATGTCTACAAGCGAAATGTGATTGAAAGTCTACAACCGAATTGTCATTTTGTTGGTTTCAAAACTGGTGATGAGTGTTCGGCTGATCGAGGCTCTAGAAAAAGGTTTTAAGTATTTAAGGGCTGTATCTCAGTAAATTTCAATTTTGTGCCGAAAACAGGTAGCAGAAAAAAAGCCAACACAATTCGTACGAGGACATTCCTGCCCATGTTTATCCGCTAATTGCCTTTATGTTTTAGTTTTAAAAATTAAAAAAGGACCTTAAATAGTAAACTGGAAGGCCTTTATAAAGATATTTTTTCTTTCCAAAAAAATCCAAAATTTCTATTTTATAAATACTAAAAATCCAAAATTCCTAATTTATAAATAAACAGTGACTTTAATAACATTTTTAAATTACTTAATATGTATGTATTTCATTTGTCATAAAAGTAAGTTCACTTTTTTTTAAATTTTTTAAAATTACTATTCGCCTACTTGTATTTAGAATAAACATAATGCTTTTAAAACACATTTAACAATAGCATTCAATTCCGATGTAAAAATGGGAGAAGTGGGGGTAAAAGTGATGCGGACTCCCTACAAGGTACTAGCTGGATACTAACTGAATACACGTACAAAATTTCAGCCCTCTAGGTTTCCTTATGGAGTCTCTAGACGTGTTAGAAAACAAGCAAAAAAATTAAGGAAATATTGGCGTAAAAATCGTGGGGGTAAGGGTTAAAAGTTGAAACCTCCAAAAAACAGTGTCTGGCTATTAGCTTAACCTGTACACCAAATTTCAGCCCTCTAGGTTTATTTGGGGAGATTTTGACCCGAACGAAACTGTTAAAAAACAAGAAAAATCATGTTCTTTTGGGTATAAAAATGGTGGGGGTAGGGATTAAAAGTCGAGACCCCCAAAAGGCACCCCCTTGATACTAACTCAATCCGAATACAAAATTTCAGCCCTCAAGGTTTATTCGGGTGACCTGTGCGAGTGGTACAAACTTCGAAAACGTCGAAAATGTATGAAATTGTAGCTTAAAAATGAGGGGGGTGGGGGTAAAATATTAAGACCTCCAAAAAGCACAACCTAGGTACGAACTTTATCAACACACCAAATTTCAACCCTCTACGTTAATTCTGGGGGGCTGGGGGCCTGTTAGATCCAGCGAAAATCGTTTTGCCCCCCTCTACTCCCACCATATCATCCTAGGAAGCTGAATTTTGGATATGTTGTAGATAATTGACCGAAACATTATTTAAAACCGGTTTGGAAAAGTTTTATTGCTTTTCCGCCCCCCACCACCCCCTTAAAGGTCGGGTCAGAAAAAAAATTTGCCCAAAATTTGACCCCACTTTGATAGTATGAGGTGCCTCGAAAATGAGCCCCATTTACCAAATTTCATCTCTTAACTTCCATAGGGGGGCCCTACACAAATTAAAAGGTGGCGGGAAATATATATATATATATATATATATATATATATATATATATATATATATATATATATATATATATATATATATATATATATATATATATATATCAGACATTTTTTTTTTCTACATATTCGTGTTCTACGGGTCCGAAAACGGATAGCGCCCCTACTCTCGCCTCTCGCAGCTCTTATCGTATAGACTGTATAAGTCTAATTTTTCGGAGAAAATTCGACTAAAAAGTATCTGTAAAAATTATCTCATTTTAATATTTTTTTTTTGACAAAGTTCCTTTTAATAAAACGAAAAATTACTTTTTTTTTCATAAAGAATTAAAAAATTGCTACGTCGAATTTAATTAGGCACCTGACTTAAAAATAAATTTTCTTTCAAAATATCCTATTTTCCTTGATACATATTTTTAAAAGTATTTTTTAATATTTTCGAATATTATATTGTCGATGAAATATTATCTTAAAGGGGTACACAATATTACTTTTATTAAAAAATGTCAAATCTTATATGAATGTCATAAAACTGTAAAGTTATTGAAATTTTTAGTCGTAAAATTTAAACTATAACGTTTTTCTAATGATTTTTCTTTTTTATATGTACCACATCAATATTTGTATTTTTTTTTTTTTTTTTTTTTTTTTGATGCTATCGTTAAATGAATTTTAATATCATGTCATTTACGTTGAGACGATTCATGATGTTGAAAATGAAACTACTGCAACGCTAGGAAATATGAAATTTTATATTTTTTATGTGTAATATTAAAATTTTTTATTAAACATAATCGCTCGAGGGTATTTTCGTGATAAATCAGAATTTATACGTATACTTTTTTTTAAGTTCCCTGGCTTCCTGAAAATATACTAAGTTCAACTGTTATTATTTATTTTATTAACAGTCTTCTGTTTTAAGGAGTTCTGCTCAAATTTTCACTATTTAAAAGAGGAAAAAAAGTAAAATGGAACTTGGTCTTCCTAATCGATATGAAAATTTAATATAATTTGTTTTATTTTAAAATTTTTAACACTTTTTTTGTAATAGTTTAAGAGTAGAAATGCCTTTAGAACTGAAAAAAAAAACTTTTTTTTCACAAATTATTATTAGTAAAGTCAAAAATATATTAGTACGGTGCAGTTATTCAAAAAAACGGCCTAACCTCAACATCTAAAGTAACAGTTTCACTCCAACTGCAAATTGTTCTATACAGTCCACATATTGTTTGGCAAAAAGTTACACCATTTTGAGCGTCGGGTTTTGGGGGAGGCGGGTAGAAGTAGGCAAATTTACGGTTTTTTTTTTAAAAATATTTCCGAAACTATGGGGTTTAGCCAAAAAAGTGTCATGTACAAAAATAATCTATATTCAATTGTGAACAAAAATGGTCCTGTGCATAATTTTGCTAAAGTGAACAGTTCTAGAGTTACGGAGGGTGTAAAAGTAGCAATTTTTAGTATTTTTAGCCACTGCTGCACCTATCACCAGGTGAAAGAAGACTGACGATCACCTGAGACCAATTACAACAGCAAGTCCTGCAGCTCGCGAGGAATCACTTTCCCTCGTAGTGTGCGCTTGCAAAGACGAATGCGTCGGTAACTGCGAATGCAGCAAGAGTGATCTAAACTGCTCAAAGCATATACGGTAATTGCTCAGGGCTAGGATGTGATAACAGGAATACGACCATCATGGACGAAGATTTAGAAGAGGGGGGTGCTATGTTTGAAGAGGACTAATCGCAATTTCCTTTTACAAGACACAATCCTGTATAAGAAAAATTAGTTTCCTTAGTGATAATGTGTCATATTTTTTCCAAAAAATTTAAAAATACTAAAAATTGCTACTTTTACACCGTCCATAACTCTGGAACTTTTCACTTCAGCAAGATTATCCATAGGACTATTTTTGTTCGCAATTTAATGTAGATTATTTTTGTATAGGCAGTTTTTGCGTTAAACTGCATAGTTTTCGAAATATTTAAAAAAAAAAAACTAACGAAAACCGTTAATTTGTCTACTTCTACCCTCCACTCCCCAAAACCCAACGCTCAAAATGGTGTAACTTTTTACCAAACAATATGTGGACTGTATAGAACAATTTGTAGTTGGAGTGAAACTGTTACTTTGAATGTTGAGATTTGGGTCTAATTGTACCGTACTAAGAGAGATATTCGAAATCTTCGTATGATCCTAATTTACCCAAAAAAATTACTGGATAATGATTCGGTAATATTTCTCGAACCAGATATAAAATTTGAAATATAAAATCAGAAATGAAATTTTCTTGTTGCCTTTTTTTCTGTGTTTTATTTCAACATAAATACATTAAAATTTTGTAGATACTGGTGCGTCTATCTCCTTTGTTGCTCGAATGAAAATATTATATTTCTCTAACTCCACTCTAATGGCTGGTATTCAAAATATATGTATTGTATGGCAACGTTCAACTAAAAATATATTAAATTTATCTTTAATCTACGAAAGAGTTTTCTTCGAATGCTACATTTTCATTTGCAAGAACAAAAATGTAATCTGAAAACTATGCATACATATATAAGCATATTTTTGTTAGTTTTATTACAAGAAAAAAAAAAAAAAAGAAAAATGGAAATGAGTTGAGCAAAGAAAACTTTTTAGTTGATGGTAAAAATTTTTCTGTGGAAAAAAATTATTTCTTTTTTTGATTGACATATTATGTATATATTATGCGAGTTGTCAAAAATATTCCGTTGTAACCGCTTTTAATAAAAGAATTAAACCTTGAACTCAAGTATTTTAATAACGCATGTCGAGAATATGTCTGCTATATCGTCCTTGCAGATATTACAAAATATTCAATATAAAAACAGACAAGTGAAATCGAATAGTACAAGAGGTATTGGAATACTTGAGAATGTAATATCTATTGCCTATATTCGGGAGTAAGAACGTTTTTTTAATGGCCCGGGCGTCCTACATTTTTGTTTTTGGAAAAACGGACTGCATAATAGTACCCAAGTGATTTAGTATATTCAAAACAAATTAAAATTTATTTTCTTTTGAAAATATTTACAATACATAATTAACAGACGAGAAAATATTAACATTAACATCTTTTCACAATATGTTAATTTTGGAAAATTTACATTTTAAATGTCTTGTCTGTGCGTACATATATATTATGTACCTATTTTAGCATGTTCTCTTTAAATATAACTTAATAATAACAATTTGTAAATATAATTTCAAACAGAAATTTATTTTATCATTGAGAATACAAATTTTGAATATACCTACCTTGAACAATGTTAAAATTAATGAAAAGACATCCTACGTCACATACGTGTGAAGGTTCCCCCTTTTTATTGTACTTTTATACACATGTCGTCTACATGGTATGTGTTGACATTTTCTTAAAGAGTGGCGTTAAGTTTCGGGAATATATTATGTATAAGAAATTGGTATGTTAAAACAAGTGTACCTACACACCTTTGTATAATCGTTTGCAAAAAATCAGGCACACCTTTTTATTTGTTGTCTAGATGTTTATCCAGGGCATTACATGAATTAAGGGGCTTAAGGGGAGATTTATTAAAAAACTAAATATACAACATTGTTTCTACGTCAGGACATTAAAAAAATTTTTTTCTAAAATTCAAAAATGGGCTATGTATAAATGGCTTTGAAGTCAACATGGTGAGATTTTTCCACCTTGATAGTTCTCGCGTTCTGAAATCCCTAGTGAACCAAAATCAAAAAGTCAAGAATTTTCTAAAAATATACACATACAGTTATAGTAGTACTAACTAGGATCAAAGAAAAAAATAAAAAGCCAGCGGGAAGTCGCATTTTGAAAGTAAACTTTCAAAAGTAACCGCTTTTTCTCGACTGTAAACCGCCGCCATTTTGAAAATATATTACGGAACTAAAAGATCCTAGTTCCTGCCAAAAAAATGGTATTGGGGAATAATGTGTACTTTGATTTATGTCGATATCTCGAATACTTTTTGAGATACATGAGGAACCATGTCAAAAAATGTACTTTCGAGAAAATTGCATTTAAAGTTTTTTTTTTTTTTTTTTTTTTTTTAAATTGAGTTATAGTAAAGTGCATTCGTTAAAATGTCCATAACTTATTGATTTTTCATGTTTTTTAAATAAAATTTTAGGGGAATATTTCTAACACTAAAAAACATAATTATGAAGAAAATAATCGATTTCTTTTTTTTTAGCGAATCAAAAAAATTATTATACAAACTTTGAACATTTTGTAAGGCACCACCAAAACAAATTTCGCCTATTTTTTACCTCAAACAAAAATTTGTTAGTCATTTATATGGTGTTTGGGAATGTTAGGGAATGTCTCTTCGCATAATTGATACTTTTATCATGTCGGAAATTTTTTCTATTTCAGTTTATATTGTTGAATTCAGTGAAGCCTGAAATTGATTTTTGATTAATTACAATAAGAAAAACCATTTCAGTCTCGAGAAAATATCTTATTGGAATAACGAAAGTGTGTCATTATTTTTGTAACCGATTATACCATGTAGTATCAGGTAACACTAACAACGTGATAAATGACTTTATACGCATCAGATATTTCAAAACTTAACCGCACATATGCAAATATGCGTGCGTGCGTGCGTGTGCGTGAGTGCGTGTCTAAGCCTGCGGTATGGCGGTTTTCACAACACCGCTTTATAAATTATCAAGTGATAAAATATATACTTGCTAAAACATTCAAAAATTTATTGTAACTAACAAGATAAATTTTATATTTTGCGTTACTTGAGAAATTCGTTCGTTGAGAAGTTATACTTGGGATGACTTTTCACCAACTCCCATATATATGTAGACATTATCATCAATTTTAAATGGGTCGTTGTATATAATATGTAGGTAGATAAAGAAGTTTTCTCTCCAAAAAGTCTCCGACAAAGTGAAGATAAAGAGAATATATTTTAAGAAAATACGTAGTCACAGATTAAGTCTATTTAGATTTGATCGATTTAATCTAAGAACGATTTATTTAAGAAAAAAAAAAGAAAAAGAATTTTGATATTGTAAATTTGTATATTTCGACAGGAATAATTGTAAGGAAAGTCTAAATGTTTCTCTAATGCTTAACAAAGTGTTGTAATTTATCCGAATTTCATAGTGGTCGAGAATTTCATATTACACAATCAAATGTTATTCCAACTATTAAGGGTGGAAATGATTCCAGGCTACAAAAATTGTATTAAAAGTTAAAGAATAGCCTTTAGACATTTCTCTAATACTTAATAAAGTGTTGATATTAATCTGAATTACATGGTAGTCCAAGTGGTCGGAAAACGACATTTCATATTACACAATCAAATGGTATTCCAACTAATGACGAAACTGATTTCAAACTACAAGAATTGTATTTAAAATTAAAGAATTACTTTTAAACATTTCTTTAAAGCTTAAGAAAATGTCGGTATTTGTCTAAATTACAAGGCAGACCAAGTAATCGGAAAACGACATTTCATATTACACGACCCAATGTTATTCCAACTAATGACGGAACTGTTTCCTGTAAGACATTCTAATGAATACTGTTTGCACACGACACCATATCAGCAGTGACCAGCCTGGTTATGTGACCTTCATGTATGATTGTGCTGATACCTTCTGCAACCTGCCTGGCTATGTGACAGCGTTGATACCTTCTCTTTCTTTCTTTCTACTATTAGCTTCTTTTATTCTTTTCTACTTTTCTTCTATTTTAAGACAGCATGGTAATTTTTGTAAGAAAAACAATTAAAAAATATTTTTTTGTCGGGAATGCTGTTTTACAAATTTTACGGAGCTAATATTACGGAAAGAACATTCTATCGTTTAAATTTTCTATGATTAATTATAATTTTTATATTTTTACCGTACAAAATTGAATATGTTCGCCTTTTACACGTCGATTGTAGTGCTGAGCACAGTAATTTTTCTATGAATTTTCTCTCCGTGTAATAACGGTGGAAATGATTCTAGGCTACAAGAATTCTATTGAAAATTAACGAATTGGCTTTAAAAATTTCTCTAATACTGAAGAAAAAGTTGATATTTATCTGAATGACATGGTCAAGCAAATGGCCGGAAAACCACTTTTCATATTAACACTATGAGGCCCGAGCACTTTCACAGTAAACTTCCCCGGAAGCCGACAATATTTTTCAACAAATTTTATGTAAACAAGTACATAAAATGATTCCACAAAACACTAAATAATTCAACATGTATGTGTTAGACAGGTCCAAATATGAGTACATAGTTATTATTATTTTGATAAAATACACATATGCATACAAACATACAATACACACATACATACATATGTGGATATAAATATTATTGGTAAAGAAAAGATGCAGCCTAGATATTTTGATAATAAAACATGCTATGTAATTTATATGTACAAAAATGAAAAGTGTCCGGTACATAGTAATAAATTATTTTTATTAGAATAACATAAAATCTTTTTTATAAATATTTTTAAGTATTTTGTTTATTATTCTAACATAAATATTGCTCGCGCTCGGCCTCTGAGGATGTTTTGTTTGGTTTCGGATGCCGAAGCCATGGGACTGAAAGTGTTAAATATAAATTATATAATTTAGAAAACTGATAATCATCATATGCCGTCCTATATATGATCGGTCTACACCTCTACACAAAATTATCCGAAATTTTATCAGGTCGTGACTGAAAAAAGGCTGAGAAACGGTAAATAAAAAATTTGGTCATCGCGCATCTTATTCTTAGAGGCACTATTATAAATATCAAATTGTATTCTTAAATTCTTCGTATTTTAAAACTTATTTTATATGCCGTATACGCTATTATATAAGTTTAATTGTATTTCAAGAGTTTTGTATTTTCTTTGTGAAAGTAAAATTATTTTCATTGAATGCGAAAATTTAATCTTTTGTGTGCATTATATTCTCCCGCGTTTGACATGTAATCAATTAAATAAATTTGATACTTTTCCTAAAATTTCCCAATTTCTTTTCACTTCTGTGTCAATCTTTTCAGTCGACGAATTATTGAAATTGATTTCCGAAATAATGAAAATACAATCTTCTACTTTCGACAATAATGACGATAACGACAAGTTATGCATGTACAAATTGGCAAGGCGTTTTGTGAAAATGTTAACAAAATATAAAAAATTAAAAATCTTTGTTAATTTTAATTTACATAAAGTTTAAACAATAAGTTTTTTAAATAATTAATATTGGAAAGGTTTACTTTAATGTGAAAATCCATATAAAAACACAACTGTGTTTTTCACCTGAGGATGGCGTAATGACCGAAAGTCGACTCGTGTTTATACGATTTTTGTTGTGAAAAGTGACGAAAGCAACGATCCCATGTTTTTTAATAAGTTTTTCCTTATAATAATTTTTCCTGAGTAATAATAATAAGAAAATTTTACCGTTACAACTTTAATGTTAATAAAAGTCTTAAACAAGAATATTTTTAGTTGAATTTTTCGTAATTTTATACATATTTCCAACTCTTTGACGAGAATATACCACTAACCAACTTTATTTTACTTGTTTAAAACTTTATTACCTTGCCGTTTTCTTCTAGAAATATTTTCGTAGAATATTAACATAGTGTATGTTATTGTGTTTTAGAGGAAAATTATGTTCAAAAATATTTGTTTAAATTTTAATTGTACAAATTCAAACATGACTGAAGAATAACTGAATGAAATATTTGAGGTTTACACAAAAATAATTAATGTACATTTTTTAAAAGTAGGTACTTATAACATTGTTAAATATTTAAAAGTCACATGCTGTCTGGTTTCCACGACATATATTGCATCATTTTGGTGGTAATTGACAGGGTCGAAAGGAAAAATGGTAGGTACCGGGGATAAACTACATTTTTAAAAAATTTTCGCCCCCCAAAAATAAGTGACGAGCAAAGAAAAAAGCTCTCTTTTACTTTTTTTCTCGGGCTGTATGCCAACAATTACGGGCCCCAGGGCTGCAACACTCCTACAGTTATTATGAGGGGGGGGCAAACTTTGCTGTTGGCGCCCTCTCCGAGGAAAACGACAAATTTAACATTTTCGCAGACCAATATTTTAACTTTTACCCTGCATACAAAAAGCAAGTGACTAGCAAAAAAAAAACTCAAATTCAACATTGTGGCGCTCCTAGAACTTTGCAGAGGCGCGGGTGGGAAGCAAGTGCCCCCGCTGCCGCCTAGATCCGGGCCTGACTATGTGGCCCTGACCAAACTATTCCTTTATCTTAATTTTAAAAAAAGCAACTTTTAAGGAAATCGTGAGGTTTTTGCGCACTTTCAGTTACTTCCAGTACCTATTTTCTGTGAAACTTTTTTTATGCGGTCCTAATTCATTGCATAAAAAAAGTTTTTTGCACAATCTGGAGCGAAAAAAATTCGTTTGTGCGATTTTTTTAGGTGATTCCTCTATCCAATGCACAAAGTTTTGAAATTTCTCTCAAGAAAATTATTTCCCCGATAGAATTACTGTTCTTTTGAAACTGTTCTTTTGTTGGAACTGTTCCGTAAATGAACAGTTCATCTGTTCATCTGTTCACCTGTGGTTCACTTGTTCTGTGCTTCATTCATATATCTGTTCAGTTTGTAAAACTGTTCAGTGATATGTTGTTATATATGTATACACATACATACGTATTATCTGTTCTGTAAATAGTTGATCACGATGTGACTTTAATATTATAGATGTCTCCACTACAATAAATAAACTTTGTTGGAAGATTTTTATTTTAAATTTTAACGGATATAACGAACGAAATAGCATTGTTTGATTTAAATTTTGAATTTAAACAATATATTATAATATAATGGTTACTGTCAGATAGACATTCAGCTATTCAGCATAAAATTCAACATTTCTATGGAAGAGTAACTACTAAGTAAACTATAAAGCTGGTTCATTGTTGGCCTTATTTTGAAAAATTCGCTTCCTCGCCTTCACTTCAGTGAAAAATTTAAATATTATCTATCTACCATCTTCACATAGACTAAACAAGTACTATTTATTGTCTTGGCAAACACAAACATGTATACAATGAGTTGTAGTGTCTCTTAGATATACGGTTTTTAAATCCTATTTAGGTCAATTTGCGACAAAAGAAAGAAAATTCATTGTTAATGATTTTTTCTTTCTTTAGTTTTTCCACCATCACTAACAACCATCACGTCATTGTCGACCGGCTAGAGGAAAATTACTTTTGTTCTTATACAGCGTATTTTTTGCACTTACATAAACACTTTAAGCTGGTTTTATATATGTAGGTACGAGATTCGCGGTGTTGAACAGAAAAACTATGTCAATGACTTTTTACTGGGAACACGTTCTAGCTGAGTTGTTAATCAGATAAATGACGAACGTTTTTCTCATTGGTTAAATAACTTTGTGCACTTAAATATGTCACATATCAAGAAGAAATTTCGAGGTGAAAAAACTCCCTCATCAGGCCTTATTAAGGTACCATCACAGTGCACATTCTGAATATTTCCGCTCTCAATAGTTCCGCTTCCCCAGTTTGAGACTCGAGCATTACCCCCACTTTACCACCTATTATAAATTTTATAATATTTATTTCATAAGATCTAAGAATCAAAAAGTTACCTAAATGAAATAAACATAGTAAGACAACTTAAGTTTGTAACATCATTATTCGACTAACTAGTCAGCACTACTTATATTGTGCCACTGTATCGCTGATATGTATCAATTAGTGTATTCAGGTATCTTCTTTATGTAAACAGTTAGAGATACATCTATGTTACCCAGTATAAGAAAGAAAAATTGATTTGTTTATACAAAACAAAAATTATGATTTTATGAAAAAACATTTAGAGAAACGAGCGTAGTCTTGCAATATTTTATGAGGAGTTAATCAGTAAAAGAAAAATGTTACACAGTAGTTAATACTTTTTAATTAGATTTTAAATAATAAAATGCAATAAAATTAATTAGTTAACTGCGTATTATCATTTTTTGAAAAAAGTGTCTTTAAAAAGGGACGAAATTTGCTGCCCAAAAAAATCAAATCGATTTTATCAATCTGTAAGGTAACTAGCTATGTAATTATGGGAGCTTTTTTTTGAAATTTGAAAAAATGGCAGCGGTTTGAATAAAAAGTACAAAATTTTGTACAGTTTTCCGTGTAAAAGAATAGGAAGATTTCAAAAAAAGAAAAGCTCCCATAGGAACATAGCGACTTACCTACAGATTGATAATCTATTTTCTTTTTTTTTTTTTTTCAAATAAAAACTGTGGCCGCAATCGTGGGCACCAAATTTCGCCCTTTTTTGAAGACACTTTTTTCAAAAAATTGTAATAATTATAAAAAATACAAACAGGAAAATACAGAAATTAATTAAAAAGTATTTGAAGGATAAAAAGTTAATAAGATTCATTACCAATGAGGGTGGCACATAGCTTCCTCGTATTCGTAAGAGATTTTTATTTCGGGGAAACATCAGATTCCCATGGGAAAATTATAAATAATTTTAAACACCACGATAATTTATAAGTTTCATATTATGTTTAATGTATTTTTTTTTTTTGATCTTACTATAAAAGTCACTAAAATTTGTATTTTTTTTTGTTGTTATTGCAGGCACTACTTCAGGCACATGACGTGGTGGCACACGAGGTCTACGGCGAGGATGCCATGCGAGTCACACCACCTCCAATGCTGCCGTATCTCAATGGCGGTGACGATTTGGACGGGCCCAATGGCGAAATTGAGATGGAGAATGTCACCCGGGTGCGCCTTGTTCAATTTCAAAAAAATACAGATGAACCAATGGTAAGAATGAATTGTTGTCTTGAAACCGCAAATCAAGTGCGATGTGATTTAATATTATTCTCCTCTTTGTCTTGTAATAGGGCATAACGTTAAAAATGAACGAGGATGGCAAATGTATAGTGGCGCGAATAATGCATGGTGGGATGATTCATCGACAAGCGACCTTACATGTCGGTGATGAAATCCGGGAAATTAACGGTATCTCAGTGGCGAACCAATCAGTCAGTGCACTTCAAAAATTACTGGTGAGTACTATTTTTTTGTTTATAGTACCGCCACTGTTCAAAATAAAATTATATACATTGTTTGTGGCACAGATAGAGCCAAATTTACAGTTCTTCCACCCAGAGGTTCAACAAAATTTTGCAACTCGTTTCCCCACACATTTAAACGATATCTCCAAAGCAAGTTAGAATCTTATAAACTTAAAGTAGTGCCTCTTTTTTGAGCTTAGATTTTATTTCCGGCTAGTGATTTCCCCTCACGTAACGCCAACTTCAAATTGTGAAATGGAACCATAATATTTCTTTTCGTGAATACTGAATATCCTATTCGCCTAATACCTCCTCTACCCTCTCAGACAAAGTTCCTCACCTAAGTACTCGTTAAAGTTAGTCGAATGCCGGGTAGCGTCACCATAAACCCATAAAAACTTTGCACTAAAATGGGCGAAGTAGGCTGAATAGTGTAGTTACCCGTTTCGTGGTCACACTTCGGATCGACATGGCGTGGAAGTTGATCCAGACGAAGCGAGAAAGCACGAAGCTACACTCTCGTACTCTCGGCCATCTTCAGACAACTTCGCTTGACATTTTAACTTTTCTGCAAAGCCCGTCACTGTTAATTATCATGCGGTAATAGATTCCAGTATTATGATGCCCTAATACTGAATATTATTGTGTAATTACTGTTTTGTGTACTGTTTAATCACTCACCACTGTAATCATATTCATAGCCGATGCACATAAATCAATTAGTTATGGAACAAAGATTTAAATGGATAGAAATTTTGTTTCGATTCCCACGGTGCCCACAAGCGACATGGTTTGTTCCGGGTTTAGCTCCCCAACCAACAACCCCAGTACAAATTCAGTGCCCAATTAATAAAGATTATTATGCAAACATAAATTATTATAGTTGTCCAACTGTAACAATGTATCAATAACGATAATCGCATAAAATTTAATACATAGGTGATTGTTTATATAAAATACAGGATGTGCCCAATTTCATTTCTTTGCATCCTAAATTTAAAGTTAATATAGTTTCAAATTTTGGGACTTACGAAATAAATAAGTATACGGAAACTACACGGAGAGAATTCCTATAAAAATTACTGTGCTCATACTACAATCGACGTGTAACAGGCGAACATATTCAATTTTACCGTACAAAAATTGGATATGTTCGCCTGTTACACGTCGATTGTAGTATGAGCAGAGTAATTTTTATAGGAATTCTCTGTGTACGAAAAAATTAAGAAGAAAACTAATAGTATCTCGCTACGCTTTGTTTTGACAATTAAGGAGTGATTCGTCAAAAATACATCAAAAATCGACCTTTTTTAAAATCCCCAGTGAACCAAAATAAAAAAAAAATCAAGAATTTTCTGAAATTATACATATATACAGTTATGGCACTAACTAGGATCTAAGGAAAAAAAAATAATAAAAAAACCAGCGAGAAATCGCATTTTAAAATAAATTTTCAAAAATCACCGCTTTTTCTCGACTATAAACAGGCGCCATTTTGAAAATATATTTTACAGAACCAAAAGATCCTAGTTCCTGTCAAAATGACGGTATCGAGGAATAATATACTGGAAGAATAATATCGAGGAAAAATAATTATACTTTCAAACTATTTAAATAGTTTAGCAAGAGTCTTGCTTTTTTCTTGCTTTTGTCTTGGTCTTGCTCACTTGAGTCTTGGTATTAGTCTTGCAGTCATACTTATAGTCTTGGTCTTGGTCTTGGTATACATAGTCTTGGTTTTGGTCTTGGTCTTGCAATAAATGCAAGATCAAGACAAGACTGCAAGACCAAGACTAATTTTGCTCATCACTAATCTCAAATACTTTTTGAGATATATGAGGAACCATGTCAAAAAACGTACGTACTTTCGAGAAAAAAGCATTTAAAGTTTTTTTATTTAAATTGAATTATGCGCCTGCACTAAAATGTCCACAACTTTTTGATTGTTCAATTTTTTTAAATAAAATTTTAGGAGAGTATTTCTAACACCTTAAGGAATTTAATTTTGAAGAAAAAAAATCGATTTATTTTTTTTTTTAGCGAATCTCCTATTAACAAGTTAAAACAATTGCCGATATAAGTTAAGCACTAGAAAATATAATCATAGATTTTAATTTTCGTATCCAAAATGTATTTAGTTTATTAATTCAATTTACTTGAACAGAACCAAAAGTTATATTTCAATATCAAGTGGAAGTAAAGTACTTGTAAAAAAACTTAAAACTAAAACAAATTTTACGAATAATGGTAAAAAATTAAACTCTTGTTTATAAAATGTGTACAATGTACATACTATTTTCGTAAATATTAACCTGTAACTGTTGTTACAATATTCATATTCTGCTAATGTATAATAAAATCAACAAGGGATTATCTATATTATACCAATTGCAACCCAGTGGAGCTACCTAGTGACTGGTTGGTATATCTGGTATTTTTTCTATCTGTACATTATGTAACGTTTAACATTCAATATTTGTAACAACGAACGCAACACAACATTCAACCAACTCGTTACGAGATAAAATGTAAACTGTAGAGGTACACATTATGCATACATTTATATTAGTTGTAAGGCATGTAAATATATTACAGTGCATCGTCAAAAATGTGTAATTACACTTTTGGTAGGTTTTTGTGGAAAAACTCAAAGGTTTGGTGCGGTATCTGACTTAGATTTTTAAGTAAATCATTCTTTTACTGTTGCATATTAAAAAGTTTCTACACTATGAACACATGAAAATTACAGTTTTTGGAGTTTTAAAAAAATTTAGTATACATGATGACGTCATCAAGTTCAATTGTTTCTTTTTTTAAATTAATAGCTACTGTGACGTATTTTCCGGCAGTTAGTTTTCTGTTGGAGAAATCCAAGTTTTCAATTTGTAGATTAAAATGGGAGATCCATCACAAATCTCTTGCCCAGATCGAATGGTCCATCGATACCGCCTGTTAAAAGCACCGAGCCTTTATTTAAAATTTTTTTTACGCTGAGACACAAAATTTTTAAAACCCTTAGAAACCAAATTAATAACGTTCGGTGGTGCTTTCGAATACGGAACCCTAGTCAGGGCCGGATTAACCCTAAGTCCGCCCCTAGGCATCTTGAAAAATATCGCCCCTACCTTTTATTTTAGAAAAAGGAAATCTTAAAAAAAACGTCAATCACAAATTTTTCTGCCCTGTTTTAAAGATTTGTCGCCCCTTTTCCTACCTTTTTTACAAACTTTCTCTTAAAAAAATAAGTGACGAGCAAAAGAAAAAAAAAAACGTTAATTACACATTTTTCCGCCCTATTTTAAAAATTCACCGCCCTAGGCTAAGCTGGCCCTGACCCTAGCAGTAATAAAAATACTTGATTTCACAATAATCAGCTCGTGTACAAAAGGTACCAGTAATTTACAGAAAATATATCAACACAAATAACATTTATCCTTGAATTTTTAACTCATCTATGATTCCAGTTTTTTGATAGAGTACTGTACATAGGAATTACCTTTGTTTATTCAAAATAATGTTTGAACAATACTCTGTACCGTATTGTAAACAATTACATATGTAAATATCTATACTACACTAATAGTTCGTTTTAGTTTACTTTGTATATAAGCTTAAGAATATTCTGGAAGGTTTGTATACCTTTAATCACAAACATAGTATATATTTACAAATATCGTACATAAATGTGAGAGTCGGTTTATGACACACTTCTAATCAGCGAGAAAGCTCATTAGTACCGGTGATAATTACGGTAACTTAAAACTTATAACAACCCTAAAGGGAAAAATTAAAATAAAAACCGGTTACTTTATTACATTTGGATCTCAACACCAGTCCAAATGTTGTCCTATTATAGGCAGAATTATTTGGAGTCTGACTTGTGCCTCTAGTCCATAGAGTAATTACATTCATAATTTTTTAGTTTCCTTGTCTCTTTAGGTCCTAAAACGTCAAGATCTAATAAAAACTGCATATACTCCCCGTAAACTTTAGCGAAACTGTAGTTTATATGGACGAGAAAATAAAATTGCAGCAAAATAATTCGTACAAGTTCAAAAAATGTGGCACCCCACTGACGGTTTCTATAAGTTTAAAACATTTTCTAAATTTATTCAAACTATCACTGTATGATGAATTCTCTAATATGCCAATATATGCGTTCACATGTTTCCATACAAATACGTAGATTCTAAGTTTATATTGTAATGCTCTTCATCGTACGGGTTATATCGTCTATATACAGTTGAATATGTGTTCCTGCAGGAACTTTTATATTGTATACACATGCCCAGAGATGTTAAATAAATAAACAATAACCAGAAACAAGCCATTAATTTCAATAAGCGTTGGTGTAATTACCATTCACTCGCTTCGTATAGTCGTAGATGAAATTATTTTGTATTATATTTTCATAATTATGATAAATAGTTTTGATTGAACTGCAAATTTACAAAAAAAAAATACTAAGAAATCTTTATTCTACAACCGTACAGACCGTAACACGATCGCAACTTGACCGGATTTTGGCGCGGGACAAAATTCGATCAGATTTTAAAATTGAACATTCACACCTAGAGATGGGCGACGGGGAAATTTCCATTTGGGTATCTATTTGGGTATTTTCCCGGTAAAATTCCCGAAACCTGAGTAAAAACGATTACTTAGCTGTACTTCTTTGCAAATGTGTTTTTTTTTTTGTGTTGTAAGACCATTTATTTATTTCAAATGATAAAGGTACAAAATATACAAATTAACATTAAAAATAAACAAGTATCAATACAAAATTAAATTTTAAGTCAGTCATTACTCATTAATTAATCAGTCTTATGCAAATTATTAAATTAACAACATTACAGATGTTATCATTAAGAAATGAAGAAACTAAAAATCAACAATATAATTTTAAAACAGTTGTTTAAATTATTATTATCATAAAACCACTTCAGTACATATTGAATGTTTATTTATCTCTAAAAATACATGCATACATATTATGTAGGACCAACTTAAGTTAGCAATTAATTTAAATTTATAACTCAATGTATTCAAATTTCAGAGAAATATCTACGTTTAAAAAAAAATCAAAATTCCACGAAGTTCAAATATTGACAAGTGAGAATCGAGCTAAAATTTCGACATTTCGAAAATTGTAGTACTTAAAACATAATCCAAAGGCTGCGTATTTTATTTTACTATTAAACCGATTTTTTCTTAAACTTACAATTAAAGTTTAAATTTTCGAAGTGGAGTTAAAATAGTTAAGGATCAGATATGATTAACCTGATTAACCTTGATAGTACGTTTTTGACGCAAGCGCAGTTCAAAAAATACACCTTTTTTATAATTTTTAACAATACAAACACAAAAATCGAATCAAACAGTTTTTAAGTTAATAAGCATTTCCAAATTTTCAAACTAATTAATTAACTAATTTTTTTCTTTTTTTTTAGCGGGAAGCTCGAGGGTCCGTAACGTTTAAAATTGTGCCATCATATCGAAGTGCGCCACCGCCGTGTGAGGTAAGTTTTCATTAAATTTTCCATTTTCATTTCCATTTTTCACCTTTTATCGCTTTATTTTCTTTTTTTTTCAATTTTATTTATTTATTTATTTATTTATTTTTTTCATTAAAGTTTTTGTGCAAAAATCACTAATATTATTTGAGACACTCGACGGAGCTAATAAATTTTAATATATAAACGTATTTTGTTAAATAGAGCGTTCTGATAACTACTCAGTGTTTCAGTCAATTAGCGCCCTACGTTAATTATATGTTGATTACAACTTGAAACCAACTAAGTAACAGGGCTTTACATAAGTATGATATAGTTTCAAAATGTTTGAATGCTAACAAGAGAGCTGAATAATTCCTTGTACATACCTGACTTTCGTGATGTATAATAAACGTTTAACCCTTTGAATGCCACGGAAACACCTAACTATCATGATTTTAAATTTGAATGAAATGAATACGAAATTAATTTCATTAAGGACGGGGTAAGGTATTAAAATAATTTTTTTTTTTTGCTTTTTTTTTCATTTTTTTAACTGAATGCATAATATCTCAAAATTTCAAGTTGATTGGAGCAAAATTAACGAAGTTATAAGCATTTTTGTTATTACCTGGCAGATGTTTCGCTCTCTCTCTCTCAGTTATAAAAATTTCAATGCAAGTACAAACGTGTTTATACATATTTTGTCAGTGTAGGGTACAAAATTTAGTTTAACAATAAGTATTCTATATCAGTTTTATACAAGAATTTTTAGTGTTCAAAACTTTAAAGCGTTTTCCCCACAGCTCACGTTTTCAAAGTCTATGCCCCTCATAACTTCAAAAGTACAGCACCGATCCTTTTGAAATTTTGAACACTATTTCTGTACATAATTTACGAAGTAACGCTGGAGAGTTTTTACGCAAGAGAGAGAGAGAGAGAGAGAGAATTAGCCGATTTTTTTCGCAAAAAATCATGTTTTTCCTTTCTATGTTCCAAAAAAGTGAAAAATTTAAATTTCGAAAAACCTTCCCGGCGTTACTTGAAGAAAACTATTATCTAACGAATGAACTTTAATTTTTTTTATTTCGGATCATTCAGCGCCAAGTTATGAGGGGCATCGCAATTCTACTTTTTTCCGAGACACATCCGAATAATTGCTGCCATTACTGTATTTTTTAATATTTCTTCGTGAAAATTTTATATAATATTCTTCAAATGTCATACTTTAATGTACCACTAGTTTTAATTAAGAGATTTTAACTGTGTCGTTACAAAAAAATAACAAAAACATGCCTTTTTTTATACGAATTAACCTTACCCCCTCCTTAAATTTAACTGTAAATGAACTAATAACTCATGCACACTAAAGTGTAAATTTAAGTAGAAAGTACAAAATAGCTTTTGAGTAAAGCGCAAATTTACATCTGAAACGGAAATACATAATTAATATTAACGCGTCAAGCATTTATAAATTATGTTGCACATTGCTTCAAACATCACTCGAAAATTATTTTATACTCTTTAGTCCATTTTTAAATAAAAGCTCGATTTGAAAACATTTTTCGTACTTAAATTTATTTTTTTTTATATTTTCACAAAATATTTATTCCCCCGACAAGTGCCAGTATGCTTGATCCCAACCGCACTCAAAGGGTTAATTCATGTGATGTGTAAAGCACGTACAGTGTTTATTCAAGAAATTGTTCTTCTAGACTTACATTGATGTAGATATTACACATACATATACAATATACATATGTATTTCATTAAAATTAATTAAAGTCTCATATGAACATAAACTCCTTAGAAGTTACCGTACAAGTTTAAAATAAGAAGACGTTTTTGAAGAAGTTTATGATGGTCATAACCGGAGACCATGATGAATAATGTCTATTTCAAAAATCAACTACCATAATAATACACGTCAAACTTTACATTGCAGTAAAATCAGGGATGTATTAAGTAAAATTGTTATAAAAACAATCTTTTGTGTCAATATTCTTGCAGTATCGAGAAAAAGAAAACTTTATGTTCAAAAACAAAAACTTTTATGTATTCCATAAATTTATCTCTCATCTTTTCATATTTTGTCATAGAATTTATTATCAGAAAAACATCACAAGGAAAATATAGACAAGTTGCTCATATGCATATATTAATAAATGAAAAACCGAATAACGAGAAAAATATATTATGACAAAGTGAAAATTTTTTTTGATTAATATATTTTCTGTGAATATGTAACAAAAGGAATATTCGCTGTGTACTTATATTTAAATATGACTACACCTAAATTTGATATTTCCGTTTTTCTAATTCGCTTATATACTTATTAATTGCTGCGGCTTTCATAAAAAATGTCTCCTAAAATAGAAGCCTAAATGCTGTTGAAATTTTGCATAAAAAAAATTTTGTTTGAAACGTGTGCGAGCAATTTGGCTGAATAATTGCAATCGTATCCAGAAAATTATACATAAATAAATTGGAACACAGATAATAAAATTAAAGTCATAAATATCAGTATAATCGTTCAAAATTAAATCGGAATCATATTTGATTGCTTCAAAATAATAAATTTCGATCCTTTATTCGCTTGCTGCAAAACTGTAACGCATCGTTCCGGAATGTGTTCCGTGTTCATTCCGTGCCTGACAAAATTTAGAAACAAAATAGAGACAAATCTTTATAGGACCGAAATAGTTCAATCAAATTTTTTGAAATGTTTTATTTTTTTGATTCAGTCTTACTGAAAATCACATTTATTTTTTATTTATATAAATTATTTATTCTACTTTAAATTCATTTATTTAAACTGTAAAATTTATTGTTATTAACGAAAACTGACTACTTTTAAAAATTTTTTACGATACTTATACTATTTTATCACACGTTCTATGCAATATATGCAAATTACTCTACACTACTGTACCTTCAATTGCATTATTCATGATCTAGGCAACATATGCAAACAATCTTACACTATCGTACTGTGGATTGCATTATTGAATTGTTTTATTAAAATTATAAAAGTAGTCAGATTAGATTAATTAACGTAAAAGCCCCTATACCGGAACGTGATCATATGTCCAAACACTTTTGACATTTATATATTAATGAAGTTATTTCTAAAAGAAACCTCTGATAACAAAAATTATTATTAATAGAATCATAATTTTTCAATTTAAATTCACCTCGAATTTAATGCTTCCTTACTTAATTAAAGAAATACATACATATGCATATTAAACAATTTTTGTTGAATACAATATTTTGATCCTTTATTTACGTCTGATACTTAAACCATTTTGTTTCCTACTTTAACGTCTAGATGTCACTCTATGTGTCATATTACTCATATTACACATCCGTTTTTTATATTAGTTCCCAACTCTTAGTGTCATTAATATTTCTTTGTTTGGATATAGATGTCGACATTTTGTAAAAGAAAAACATTAATAAATAAAAATTTTTTGGTTGTATTAAGAACTAAAAATGGGTGTTTAATTTATTTGTTAATTTTTATAAGCCAGTTTCATTACACACCTAAAAATAGTGTTCCGGTATCGGGGCTTTTACGTTATTTATTCTTTTAATTATTAGTGTTTTTATTTTTGTATTTTTTTCTTTTTGTTGCGCCTTATTTGTGTTTAATTCATCACACCAGATATTAGTTGCTTCTCTACTTCTTTCTAAAGCTTTGATTTTTTATTTATTTAATTAATTTATTTTTATTTTATAAATCGAAAGATTATTTTATTTTTCTATTCTGTACTGTATTTGTATTTAATTAATTTTTCTCAAATAAACTATTGATGAATTATAATATATTTTTTTTTTTTTAATGAGAATGAAAAAGTCTGCCTCGTACCTTTTTTTTACAAATTTTATTAGGATGTATTTATTAATGAGTATGTTCTTATGTTTTCTCTTTTGCTGTCAAGTTGTTCAGGATAAAACCACTGCCAGTATTAGTAAGTACTTTCATCTACACTACTGTCTGGTGTGATCGTAAATCGACATTTATAATTCATAGATTTAATTTATTATAGTTTTTTTCTTGGTTTTTTTTTTTTAATTTTTATTTTTGAAAAAATTTGGTCATTAGCATGCATTTAGCTGATCAAATAGCTAATAATTTTATACTCTTTTTCAATCATTTTTCAGCATGATACTTTTTTTTTTGAATTTTCAAAATTAAAAAATCGTAATTTTTCAGGATTTCCCGAAATTGTAAAATCGATATTTTAAGGGATTATGTGCAGTTATTTTTAGTGTTTTAGGAATTTTATCTGTAATATTTTCGTTTGGTTTTCTTTTTTAATATTTTTTATAACAAAAAAATTCTGCTAATTCATCATAAGGCAAGTGCATATAACCCCTTAAGTGAACTAATTATGAACATTTTTACAGTTTCTTAACTTCTTTTTTTTAATTATTGAAGCCAAAATTTCTGATTACATATATCGATTTCTGATTCGATATCGATCTATATTTTATTTTCAGATATTCGTGCGAGCCCAGTTCGACTATGACCCGTTAGACGACGAATTGATTCCATGCGCTCAAGCGGGCATTGCTTTCAAGACTGGTGATATCTTACAGGTAAAAGATCTCTAGTTTGATTTATTTATTTACTTAATGACATTACCGAGTTTTGAAAAATTATATTTTTTTCTTTTGATGTCGGTCAACCTTTACTACCTGAGTATAAACTTTTTTTTTAAAAAAGAAGGAAGAAAATTTATTCAAACTGTGTGTGTTGCCATCTATCGATCAAAAAAAAAAATACAAAAGAACAAAGAATTCCTTTTTGTATAGCCTGGCTATAAGATTGATAGATTTACCTTACAGTAATTTCAAATACTTTTTTATACAGCTGAGTTTTCCAATCAGGAGCGTAATTATTGGAATTGTAAATTTTCCAAAAATTTATTTAAATTGGCAATAAAACAGTTGCATTGAAATTTTTTATACAAAATCTGGAAGAAGCATCTATATTTGCAACAAAAATAGGGCAACCATCGAAAAATTACGAAAAAATTTGAATTTTCTTCCGTTTAGGTAGAAGTCTTGGGGCCCTTGGTTTGGATTCTTAGAGTTTAATTTTAGTAAAAATGAAAAGAGCAGCTTCAGAAATCTATTATTCGCTCCCAGTTTTCTCATTCTATCATTTTATTTTTTCTCAAATTACGGGTTAGGTTATGGAAGTGACTTGAATAAGGACGATTGGCTGAATCAGAATAATTTTGATATAAACTTTTCATTTTTGTGATTAACAAATGTGAGGCTGATTTGGACACTTTTGTTTGTAGTGCCCTTATACGGGGGTGAATCCAGCCCCCAAATTAGAGTGGATTTTTTGAAAAATGTACTTTGAACTAACATTAACAAAATTGTATTGAAATTTTTTAATAGAACTAAAGTAATAATTAAAAATAAAAACCAGGATAAAATTCGAAGTAGTCTACATTTGAGACGAGCATGCACTTACCCCCTCCTCCCGCCATAATCTATCCGCGCTTGTCACCAATTAATGAGGGAGTATGTCGTCAGTATTTTTCTCAAAGGAAAAAAAATATGACATCAATACCACTTTTTATGTAGTACAATATATGTTGAATAACTTTAGGAAAACTTTTTTTTACATGGAAATAATTTATTATTCAAAGATGGAAATGTTGAAAATTGTCGTAGTGCACTTTTGTGTTTGAGTCCTTCAGGTAGACGTTACCTCCACCCATTAAAGAAATAATGAGCAACTTTGCTTGTTCGTTTGTTTTATATTTCGTAATTTACTAACCTATGTCAATAAAAACTTTTTTTTACCTCTCAACTATGTCGAAGTTTATTTCGTGACACTTAAGTTTTATTTTGTTGTTTTTGTTACAAATTGTTTATTAGGATAAATTGTAGATGTAGCCAGGATTTCGTGACAATGAGTTAAAAGAGAAAATCAGCTACAGCTAACAAAAAAGTTATGAATAACCGAAAAGTTATTTTTATATTTGATTTAAATAATTTTTATCTAATTATGGATATTCCCAGTGATTTTGATTGTGTAAATTTTTCATTTTTTTTTTAAATCAGAATTTTTAAATTTGGTCTAGAAATATATTTTATCTTTTATAAATAATTTGGTTCGGGAATAGAATACTCTAGAACTTTTTCTTCAAATTCCGTTCTATGATTTTCCTATACCGATGGACAATCTGAATTTTTTATTGTCTAAATTAGAAGTTTAGTTGGTGAATTGTGGGTATAATTTTGTTTCAGATTATTAGTAAAGATGACCATCATTGGTGGCAAGCACGAAAGGACAATGCGGCGGGATCAGCCGGTCTCATTCCATCGCCGGAACTTCAGGAATGGAGGACGGCGTGCATGGCGATGGAAAAATCGAAACAGGAACAAGGTAATTCGACTAACAATGTTATCGAAAAAAAAAACCTTACATTGTCGAACAAAGTTACGTACTGTTGCATACATATTCCCGCAATTTTGTATATACGTGTACATAAAAATACTCGTAAGCCCTCTACTGATAAGTGTATTTATTAAATTCCTGCGCCTTTTTTGAACGTACCAAATTTTTGTTTTTATTTTTAATATCCTTTAAAAAAATATTTCAAGTGTTTTTAATTTAATTTCTATTATATTTCTTTTTTCTGTAAACACTTGAGAGATTTTTTAAACAACTTTTTTTTATCATTGGCTATTTACTGTCCCGGATTTCTTAATTTTGCATGTTCGTAATTTTATTTTCTCGAAGAAATTTTGTTGTAAATATTAAGAATAGAATTACAACGAATCAAAATCAAAAAAATAATAATTAAAAAATTTTTTTTGTGATAGATGTTTTTTTTTTTTGTTTTATAAATTTTTAATTGGTGTTTTTTTTGTGTTTTTCTAATTCGTGTCTTTTTTTCTTTTCATAGAAAAATTGTTTCTTAGAGTCTCAAAACGAATCGAACGATTGATATGTCCTGTTTTTCTTTTTGATACTCTAAAAAATATTCGTGTTAGATGTTAGAAATTGAGTGTCTCAATCAACAAATTTTAAACACTTAAAATATGGCATATGAAAAATGAATGATAACAAATTAAATGTACTTGTTTTTTTTTTTTTTTTAACGATTGGATCTTTTTTGATAAATTAATTGAACGAACTAACTTCAGGATTATTTTTGGGTCGTCTGGGTGGCATTACATCACTTTGAAATGTCAGAAAAAAGGTTTTCAAAAATTTTTCAAATTTAAAAAACAAAATAACTGGGGGTATTTATCGCAGACGCTTTTTTCCGAATAGGTTCATAATCAGAACATAAAAAAATCTTTTTTCGTCATTTATATGAGTTTTATGTGTATACTAAGACGGTACACAAGATTATTAAAAAAAATATTGGTGTTTCGCTAAATTGTACTAATTTAAAAAAAAAATTGTAATTCGATGAAAAAATTAAATTTAATTTGTTTATAAAAAATTTATGTGTCAACCAATTTCAGAACTCTTATGTACCGCGCTAGATAATTTATCTAAGAAACTACAGGTGAAATTTAAAGTTAATCGGATGAAAATTGATGGATTTATTTTGCTCACGGTTCTGGAAAACGTAGTTTCGAGTAAAACGTGTTCCAAATCGTGTTTATCATTTTGTGTGCTTATATCTATCATTAACACCATCTGTGAGTCATTTATGGAAATATAATTGATCTGTAATGAAAAAAGAGTTTACCAGCCAAAATAAGAGACTCCAATTTCAGTTGCTCGAAATCGTTTCAGAAGACGAGTCCCTTGGAACTGAATTAATTACTAAATAAATACATCATTGATTTCGTTCGAACTTTGTATATTCTTATCACAAAGTCACGCGGGCGAAGCCGTGAGTAGAGGCTAATATAAAATATATAATACTATTATCGATAATCAAATCATCCTCCAAGTTTGTTCAATTAATTTATCATTTCAAAATTTAGAATTTCTTTTTTTTTAATTTCAAAAATATCAAAATTAAATATCCAATCATATTTCATCTTGAGCTTGCCCACCGTTGCATTCCCGCAGTTTGATAAAATATTGGATAAATTTATTTATACGACACGGATAGATACCTTTATAATTTAATTGAAATGAATTCATTTACTCGTGCCTCATACTGTTTGAACTCTAATAATGAAAAAATATCACACCTCGTTTTGCTCCAATACACTTACTCTCAGCAATTTATTCAATAAATTGCATCCAATATTTAATCAAACGCGGGGGTGACTTGTGTGTAATATTGTGTCATGTATTATTGAATGCTGTCTGCCGCGCCTGTCGAACGAGAAGGCGACACAGAGGGATGCGCCTCTCATGCTGATGGATGTGACGGCTCCACAGGTATGTGGATGGTTTGTCTTCTCCAAAAAAAAAACATTTGTCTCTTCAGTTTTTCTTTTTTTTTTTTACTCCCGCAATCTTTCAGCTTCTTTTTTTTTACGTTTTTCCTTTGTTTCTAGTCTGTCTGCATGGTAACAATAAATAATTGCTCGTTGGTACTTGTTTGTGGTAAAGAAAAAAAACCTGGTTTTTAAAAAGAGAAAATATAAAGAGAAAACACACACGGGTGTACATGTTATAGGGAAGGTAATTTAGTCACACTTCTTGTGTGATAACACCATAGAGATATGTTATAGAGTGTTAGTTCACTTGTGACAAAGGACGCGTGTTGTTTTGGTGATAAAGTTTAAAGCTTCCATTGACGTCCATACCATCAAACCAAAGAACTTGATCTATTGAAGATAACTGTATCAAATCATGGGGTCAATATCAAAAAATATGATTAACATAAATACACTTTTGATTCGTTGTATAAGCAACATCAAAATTGAAATAGAATCATATGCCTTACTCTTTTTACGTACATACGAATTTTATTATCTAATAAGAGTAAGGTATATGATTCTATTTCAGTCTTTTTTATTGTTGTTTACAACGAGTCAAAAGTGTCATAATATTAATGTTATTTATATTTTTAATAGCAGCATCGAAATTTTTAAATTCTGAACCAATTAAACTGAGCCACTAGAATGTTGGTGACCACTTTTAGCCTAATGGGTTCAAGTCAGAGGCGTAACTACAAATTTTACGCCTCCTTGTCCCCTTATTGCTTAAAAAGAAGCTTTCCTAATTTTCTAGTTAAAAATGTCGCGCCTATATTTTTCCCTCTTGCGCTGTTTCACCTGCCCGCCTCTGGTTCACGCAGTTTTGACAAAATTTGTTATTAATCCCTAAAAAAGATTTTGGCAATTTAAGACACAGAATGAATTTATTTCTGAAAAAAAAAAATGGTAATTTCGCATTCAAATTACTCAACTTTCGATAACTTAATTAGTAAGATTTTGGAAAAATTAAAATTTTTACCTCATGACGTCACTACGGACACTAAATTAGTTGGAGAAATGGTACTCTATCCATATATTATCTCTATAATTTGCATAATTTCTACATATTCTCATCTCTCTCATACATATTGTATGTATATTGTTACTATACGGAAAATCATTAAAACTTTCTGGATGTTTGAACAAAGCCTTCATTTTCAAAATGACGGGAAACGATTCAAAACGTGAAAAAATTAACATTTCACTAAGAATAGTAGATGAATATGCAAAAATACCTGCAATTAAAATCACTATTAATGCGTAAAAAAACTTTATATTCCATAAAATCAATTACTAAAACGATTCAATTTTAAGAAAAACAGGCAAGTAAACATAACCTATATTTTAGAAAATTGGCGTCGTAACGTATACGTTTTTTCGAAAATTACAATTGGTGCGAGTTCAATTGGCCAATAATGCAATCGCAGAAAAAAGAATAATACTGACGTATTTCAATTAAACAATCTAATTGGATGCGATATAAAAGAATTGAAAGACGTATTGTACTATGGATATAATTTAAATAATGAACGCTGCTTTTCGAGAAATAATACAATTGCTGCAAACAATAGATATAAAAAAAATTTATTTATTTCTTTATTTTATTTGAACAAAGACTCGTGACAATATTCCTGATTCTTATCTATCTTATTAAAAGATATTGATAAATTTTATGTAAATACATTTTAGCAGTGATATAAGTTGCAAAGCAATTTGTAAATGAATATCGTATAATATATTTATCGTTTATTAAATTTATATAGAGGGTGTGATTTTTTCCTTCCAAGCCATGCATGTTTAGGGTTTTTCATTCGTAACAGGCAGACATTGTCACACTCACGCAAGACATATGCATCATGTTGACAACAAACCCCCTCCCGTCAAGTGAAACTGTAAACATGAATGCTATGTGCATGTTTTATTTATTTATTTATTTTTTTTAAAATGGAGAATCAAAAATGCTTAACTGGAGGAATAAACGGAATTAAATGCGTATCTCTGCATGTTTTAGTATAATTTTATTTAAACATTTAAAGGAATTTAAAAATAAACATGCTATCCGGTCCAAAGATCGGTATCTTTGGACCGGATGTAGATCTGCACTTCTTAATTGATCCCTAATAGAAAAATTAAAACCATTACACTTCTTTATATTGTAGAAATTATTTTAGACCTACCTATATTTTATTTTTTCTAGAATATAATTCACTGAATAAAACTTTCTTCCTTTTTTTAACAAAATCTTTATTAGAAATTAGATTTATTTTAGTAGTAGTATCTACAATCTCTAATAATAACTGGCATGAAAACTTTTAGGCTTTATCAATCGAATTCTAAAAAAAAAATTAGTTGGTAGTTAACGTAGGAAATTTCTTTACAACCTCCGGGTTTTTGATTATTCTAATGTTTGAAAACGAATTTATCATTTTCCGGAAAAATTCTGTTTTTATTCCTTTCTGTCCTTTTTACTCTTCTTTTACCTGTACAAAAGCGTCCCATTTTCAACTATTTCCACAATTATTTTTTTCTTTTAAATTTAATCGTTTTGACATTATATAAAGCCATAAAATACTTTCCTATAGATTACCCAATTGCTCGAATGGTTTCCCCGCAAAAAATTTTTGGACACACAATCCCTACAAGGTCCAACACATATTTTTGTTTTACTTCTTTTACTAAGGAGGAAAGGAAAAAGGAAAAATTGCACAAAAATGGTCGATTTTTGCCCAATGGGTGAAAAGTAAAGCAGTGATTGTTTTGTAAAATTTTGGTACGTAGAAATCAAAAATAAATTAAAAAAGTTTAACTTTAAGAGAATGTTATTTTAAGTAGAATGTGTTATTTTTAACAGTTCAGTTGCATTGTATATAGAATTTTAGCTACAATTTCTTCAGAATGTCTCATTACTAAACTCAAAAGTTTTTGAGTTATTTTACCTTTTTACGAATTCTTATTTTTTTTTTTGTACAAAATTTATTTTTTTTTATGAGACACCTAATATTTTCCAACGTCATTTAAGTCAAATTTTTCTATATACTAAAAATCAGTATTTTGGATAAGTCTAGACAGTTACTTTCAATTTTCCCTTGGAATAAAACTTTTAAAATTGTTACTTTGAATTTTATGTATCTGAAACTACAAGGAGCCTCAGCTAGTATTTTACTTACCGCCCATTGGGAAAAAATCGGCCTTTCTTTAAGTAAACACTCTTTCGTTTAGGAGAATATGTATACTATAAGTTCACAGAATTTTTTTTTATTTTTGGTAAGTAAAACCCCAAATCATAGTAAACTAAATCAAAGTCACACACATTTATTTACACTAATAATAAATAAAAGTTATATTTTATTTTTTTCAAATGAAATTTCTTATAAATAATATTTTTATACTTAGGAAGTTTCACTTCGGTCGTATATCTGGCGACACAATTTTTTTATATAGTTTTCCAAATGAAGTTGAAGAAAAAACATCAAAATTTACAGAAATTTTTCTTTAAATAACCTCAAAGACTACAATTATATCTTTTTGTTTCAGTAAATTGCTCAATTTTCGGTCGAAAAAAGAAACAGTATAAAGATAAATATTTGGCTAAACACAATGCTGTCTTTGACCAATTAGAATTAGTTACGTATGAAGAAGTTGTCAAATTACCAAGTGAGTTCTTCAAAACACATTGTTGATACCTAGAATAAAAATAAAAAAATTCTAAACCATAATCTGTTTGTTTTTTTATCTGTAGCATTTCAAAGAAAGACGCTGGTACTGTTAGGCGCCCATGGAGTTGGACGACGTCATATCAAAAATACAATTATAGCAAAACATCCCGATAAATATGCCTATCCCATTCCACGTAAGTGATTGCGATTCCCGCCAAAAATACAATATGTATTTATGAATTTTTAAGGTAACTTTAATTTTTTTTTTATTTTAGATACATCACGGCCACCCCGAAAAGACGAAGAGAATGGCCGAAATTATTATTTTGTCTCACACGACGAAATGATGGCTGATATTGCGGCCAATGAATACTTAGAATACGGTAATTTTGCTATTTACTTAGTGAAGTTAAGAAAAATAAATTCCATATTAAATTGTGTACCTGTATTTTTTGATAAATCTCATACATTGTGGATACTTTCGTCCACTTAAGACATTTTGAGTCCGTGACTTTAGCGAAACTTGCTTAAGCCATTTTCCATATACAGTGTCTTTCATAAAGTTCGCATTAGAGACGTGTTTTTTATGACGCAATTAAATTTTTCTATTGATGACAGACCCAATATCTCCGGTAGACTTTTGATGATGACAATAAACGATTTCAAAAAAAATGGTATAATTTTTAGTTTATTAGAATCCATAAAATTATTTTGAATTTTTAAGGCTCCTTAAAGTCGTATTTTGGAAAAGTGGGTTTTTGGACTTTATTCGTACAGGTTATGGTATCTAACTATCGGAGTGTATTTAGCAGACCTAATTCTGATATGTATCAAAATTCCATAAGAAAGTGACAATAATTTTCAAATTATTAGAATTTTTCGTAATTCGCTATTTTGATATATTTCCGATTTCCCGCCAAATTGTAAGCGAGAGGTGAGATATATGTAGCTACCCCGTTAAAATATTTTTCAAAAAATCAATAGTAAAAACTTTTCCACATGGTGTGAACTTTATGAAGGACACTGTATATCTCATTTTACTTTATTATTATTATTTATTTTATTTTATTTTATTTTTGTGTTATTGACAGGTACACATGAAGAAGCAATGTACGGAACGAAATTAGAAACAATTAGACGAATTCATGCCGAAAGAAAAATTGCAATATTAGATGTAGAACCACAAGCACTTAAAATACTTCGAACCGCCGAATTTGCACCTTATGTTGTTTTTATATCAGCTCCAACCACACAAAACCAAGCCGACGTAAGTCAAACCAAAAAAATTTATTTTCTTCCAAAAAAACAAAAATGTTAAACCCACTTTTCTATTATTTTCAGTATGACGGCAGTCTGGAACGACTGACAAAAGAATCGGAAATGTTACGGCAAGCGTACGGGCACTTTTTCGATTTAACGATTGTTAATAACGATATGGAAGAAGCGATCGCAACATTGGAAGCGGCCATCGAACGAGTGCACACCACGCCTCAATGGATTCCAGTTTCATGGGTATACTGACATCGAAATATGCTACACGACTCCACACAGTCGTTACTAGAACAGCTTTAAAAAAAAAATTAAAAAATAAATTTCCACGTACCAAACATGGTGTTCAATCGTAGATTGTCACGGCAGACTGCCCACAGCTGGTTACGCACAACAGGCGAACAACAGTGTGGCCATTTTGGTTGTTCATATCACCAAATTTATGTTATTTTTTTATTTAAAGTTAAGTAGGGGATTTGGGGGGTTTCAAAGCCTATCATCATATTATGAGTCAAAAGCATTAGATCCTCCCTCTGCTGAGACGAGTTAACAGAACAGTTTAAGGCTGTTAGATTGAGTGGTACAATATTTTTTATCCATAAATGGTGAGACTAGAAATAAATTTTAAAATAAACCTAAAAATACATCACTACTAGTGCATTAGAAAAAAAAAATTATCAACACAAATACAAACATAACATCACACATTTTTGTGTTTGAAATAAATTGTAGTGAAAATTACGTAATATTTTTAACATAAATAAATTTTTGTTATTTTAATTTACATTAAAAAAATTTCCTGTTTTTTTTTTTCGACTTTAATTTTTTTTACCATTTTGACTCAATTTTTTGTGTGATATGAACAACCTGAAATAATTTAATAATTAATTTATACGTTTAATTACCGATTTATTTTTTTAATTTAAAATTAATTTATTTTAGTTTATTTCTTTTTTTTTAAATTACATCCAAAGACTACTTCATTGTAATCCATGTTTTTACATACATATGCCTGCTTCTGTCACAAAATAATATCACAAAGAAAATGGACTATCACCCAAGAAATTTCTAAGAATCCTCAACTATGACGAATACCATTTAAAATTCATATATTTAAAAATGAGAAAATAAATAAAATAAAAGATAATCTTTCATCATATATAGTAAAAAATATTAAAATGTAGTAAAAAAAAGAATTCCGTTTATTTTTAGACCTAAAATTACAGTGTTATATATTATTTATTGAATAAAATAATATTTTTGTTAAATTTATTAGAAAATGAAAGACATAATATAAAATTAAAGACTTAAAAAATTGTAATTTTAAAAATAAAGATGAATTAAAATTGAAGGTTCTAATAAATTAATAAAATTGAAGAGTAGAAATTTTTTTCGTAAATCAAAATAATAATTAAAAATATGTCGTTAATTTCTATTTATTGGACGAAAAATATTGTTGAATTAATCTAGTCTAATTATATTAAATTTTATTAAAATATACTTCGCAACTATACCAATATTTAAGACATATTTTTATTTATTATTTTAATATTTTTAATACATTATTCACCGCTTAAAATTTCGGACAAACTTTTGTTTCACTATACATGTTTGACGCATGTCTGTTAAATTGTGACAAAAAATAAATTGACACCAAAAATATTTTAAAAGCGGTACGTAATGTGTTAATTTTATAATTAAACATTTGTTAAAATTTAAAAACAAAATTTTGATATTATTGTTTGGTCTGTCAAAACCTAACCCTAAAATTATTGCATAAAAAGTACATTTTTTTAAATATACATAATTAAAAGGAATTTAGTTAGAAAAAAATTGGCAGTGATGTAAATTATCTCGTAAGTGCAATTTTTTTGTTATAAGCAATCATAAAATAGTCAATAAAAATAAGAAATTTTCATTTTATTTTAGATCAATTTTTCAAAATACAAAAAAGATTTCATTTATGAGTTCAATTTAATCACTGTTTGTCTCAAATCAATCAACTATCTCTTAAAATAAATAAAACTTAAAAAATGTAATTTTGAATTTTTTTTGAATTTTTGTAAAATTACATTATTAATAGAATTTATTTCCCGCTGTCGAAGCATCTAGATTTTCCCAGTACTTTAAATCATTTTTAATTGAAACTTAATTACATTTACAAATAAACATTTTGATAATTTTATTTTTTATAATTTTAGATAGTGAATTTTTTCCATTGCTATAACCTCAAATAATTTTTAAGATTTTAGTTCTTTATAATAAATTAATGTTTAATGGATTTAATGTTATTTGTTACTAAAAGAACTATTAATTAAATTAATTTTAAAAGTTTTTATATCTATTTTTTTTACTTTTTTTATTTAATGTTTTTATTGATTTTATGCATTTAATATGGCGTGATTGAAAGTATCTGAAGTGGGATTATTGCGTGATAATACGATTATCTAATTTTTAATAAAAAAAAAGAAAAAAACAGTTAATTATTAAAAATCAACTGATGTAAATTTTAAAAAAGGTAATTGAACATTATATTTGTAATTCAAATGATGGAATTCTTAACTGTGAGTTATTAAATAAAATTTGATTCAGTTTATTTATGAAAATTAAAAAGGGTATTCCTATAACATACTTAATTTATATATTGAATATTATAAACAAATGCATAAATTATATAAATAAAAACAAAAGATATTGATTTGTAGAAAAGATTCTTATGTAGGAACAGTATTTCGCAAATAAAATGTGTTAATCATACTGGTTTCTCGTATTTTATTTTAATTTTGTCTATTTTCTTGGTTTTTAAGTCTGTGTGTTTGCTTATAATCAATAAACCGGTTTTTTTATGTATCTTTCACGAATAATTACCTTAATCTGAACAAAATTTTGTTACGTTTGCTACGAAATAATGATGAAAATTCGGTGAAACCAATAAAACTAGATAAATTTTAGAACAAAAAAAAAACCGTTGAAGTTTGTGATAAATTGGTTTGGATTGAAGGTCAATAAATTAAAAACCAGTTGTTTTTTTGACTTAACTACTTTTTTTGAGAATCACTGATTTCAAATTTGGGTTAGATATTCATTTAATTCAATTGAAATAATTTTATAAATACTTTAAATTTTGAAAAATTTAACTCGAAGTTGCACACATTCTGTTATTTTTCGAGTTATCGATTTACATCAGAAAAAAATCAGAATAAATTTTCACATTTTCTTTCCCAAACGCATGGTGAGTATAGAATTAGAACTTTCAGAATTCGACAGCATTAACCGGTAAGTCTCTACTTTCTTTCTTTATTTCCCTCCATGTAGTCCCCTACTAAGTTCTTTTTGAAAGAGCTAAAAAAGTAAATTACTACTATCGTTTTAGCTTTCTATAGTTCTGATTGAATCTATATTATAAACGGAATCTTTAAACTGAATTATATTTTTGTATGCACATTTTTAAAAATTCTGAAGATGTCAATTGCATATGTTAGCAAATCCAAACGTTTATTTAAGTGTTATTTAATTGTTAAAAATGTAACTAATTGGACAGAAGTCTTTTTTCTAGTGATTCTTATGCTTAATTTTGATAAATATGAAAAGAATGGCTCCGGAAACCTTAATTTACTTTGAGTTTCATCTTTCTCTTCTTTTTTAGGCTTTTTTGGGCACTAAAAATTTGTTTTTGTACTTAGTGACGTCATCAAATTAAAAAAAATTATTTTTCCGATATCAAACTTTATGGAAGTGATTTTAATTCGTGTTTTTGATTGAATTAGAACAATTTGGGTGTGAACTTTCATTTCTGCTATCAAAATGATGAAATTCCTTCCAAAAATATTTTTTATCCTTAGAATTTAGCTCCTCATGTTATAACCTACTTAGCTCTTCTATAAATACTTTTCTCAAAGGTTCACCCGCAATTCCATATATATTTTCTGAAATGGAATTTAACAAAAAGAATTAATGTCCAGTAAAATACGTGACGGAAATTTTTGGAGAAGGATACATTTTTTTAAGGATAAATTATAGAGGATCAAATTGAAAAAAATAATAATTTTAAAAATTAAATTTTAATACATAATTTTTTTTTTATTATAATACATCATCCACAGTTTTTATTTTTATTTTTTTTTTATACATAGAAAGGCTTTTCCAAAAATTATGTCAACTAAAAATTGAAAATTTTGACAATGATAATAATTATAAATTGAGACATTTCATCATAAATCCTATAACAATGACTATATTTTTTTTTTTATATTTTGATGTATTTTTTGTTTTGTTTTGCAATTTACTTTTGATTGATGTACATGTAAACGGATACTTAACTAGAAAAAAAGGTCCGGCTGGACTCTCTAAAATTGAAACTGAAAATATCCTGAGAAATAAGTTTTGTTGTGTGTGTTCATTATCAGTATTTTATTTTTATTGTTTTATGAGTAAAAATATTATGCGTTTAATGTGTTTTTCGTTAAGTAAATAACAATTTAAAAATAATAGAGGATTCTCGTTTTAAAAATCGTTTTGAAACGATTCATAATTCATTGATTTAGAATTTTTGTGTGTGTAAATTTTCTTAAATATTAGTAATTTTTGATATTAGTAATTTTAAAATTGATTGTTTTGTAAATCGCTGAAATTTATTAAGTTTAAATTAAGTTTTTGATTTTTTAAGGAAATTGGAGCATTAAGAATGCTTCTGGAATGCTAAGCTAATTGAGAAGTCTCCAAAAACACCGAAAACCAACATTTAATAGAATAAACTAATTTGACAAATTTTAACGCTCTAGGAAGATTTCACAATTAACCATTTTTAATTTGCAGTAATAACTGATCGACTCTGTTGGAATTTAATTTTTTTCAAATCGTAATGCTTCAACTACCTTAACGTATAAAAATTTTATTTTTTAGTTTAGAAAAAAGTAACTTATTTTTGTAGGAATGGATAAGATAGAAATTGAGCAAATTTTCTTCTATTTATAAAACAGACTTACAGACTAATATTTTGCACTTCAGTATTACGAAATTTTAATGAATTTTAAAAGAAAGAAAATAATTTGAGCAAATAATTCAATATTTGTTTAATTTTTAATTGTTGAGAAATCAATTTTGAGCAAATCGTAAATCTTCATCAATTTAAATGAAAATTTATTGCTTCTTTGGAAAATTATATTTTTAATAATTTTAATTTTGATTGTCATATTACATACAGACACTGAAGTGCAAAACACGAAAAAAAATTTCCCATTTTAATTGAGAATTACAAAAAATATTGTATGCAACATAGGTATAACATAGGTATTTTTTCATTTGAGAAAAATAACAAGAATTGAATGACACAGTTTTGACTTTTTAATGAGGATGAGTGATGAGTTTGTAATAATTATGTTGTTTTTAGATCGATATGTATTGATTTTTCCTACAATATACTAATTTTTTGTTTTTCGTTGTAATTTACTGTAATTTTGTTAATTTAACCATTTAACTACAATTTAATATTATAATTCTGGAGAAATATACAATTTTCTGAAATTTATGTATTCCCAAAACTATATATTCAAAAAATTAGTTTCTAATCTTTTTTATTTTGTACAAGATTATAAAAATCTTTTTACATCGCCTTTTAATTTCTCTATCAAAAAGGAACTTTCTGCAGTATAGTATGAAATTGTATTATTATATTAGATAAAATTTAACAATCTTGAATGATGTTATGAAAATGTTATGATTAATAATATTGAATTTTATTGCACAAAAAAATGATATGACTTTTTTTTTTAAATTTTATTCAAATTGCGTTCGTTGGCAGTGCTTAGTTTTTAATAGAGTTCGGATAAAAAGACCTACAGGTCTTTTAATCCAAACTTGACTTATTGATACTGATTAATTTATTAAAAAGATAACAATTTTGTATAAAAAGTTTGCAAATGGATCAATGAATTATGAATTTTTTTACGAAACAAAACTCAGATGTAGAAAATTTGTTAATACTACAGTAAAAATTAATTATTAACAAACAATATAATAACATTCTATATAAATTTTATAAACATATTATCGTGCTGGGCTGTTTTCTCATTTTAATTTCAACAACACTCTTATTCAAATTAGCAAGCTCTCTGTTTGGCACATCAAACACTGACGTTTTACCTGCTAAACATATGTTCAAATGTTTCATAACCTCAAAATATTTCTTGTCGTGTATCGGTAATTTTTTAGAAACTATTCTATTTATGTGATTTTTTTAACAATCTAAAAATTTTTAACTCCTACTGTACAGGGTAGAGTATTTTTTATTTAATTATTATTTTTAGTGCCGAAGTTTGAAATAGTTTGTCGAATTATTCCGATAGAGTTCAGTACTTTTGCGGACAGTTCTTCACTATAAAAATCTGAGTATAAAATTGTTAAGAAATTATAAAAAAGTGGTAAAGTTGGCACATACTTTATAAATTACTCTGTTTAATTATTTTTATTTATACCTAAGTATATACAATTATAAAAAATGAACACAAATTCATGTGTGTAGACAAAAAATTGCAGTTTTTCCCCGCAACTTTCGTTTAAAATGAAACAAGAACATATGCTTAAAGAGTGGAGTGTCTTCATTATGGTAGAATTGAAAGATCTAAATTGAAAACATGACATTCTTCTGCTTAAAAAAAATATAATTAAAAGCAGTAAATAGTGTTTTACATTTTTTATCTGTTTTATTCTTTTCGATTTAGACATTTCATTCGTCATTATATTTTTTTAATAATTATGTTGAATTACAGTCGCAGCTAAAAGTCAAGGCACTGGCCATAAAAATAATTGGGGAAATATTCTTTTTTACTTAATACGATTATTTTAAAATTTTTTTTTTATATTTTATACATTAATTTGAAATGTATCTCGAGTGAGCTTGCCAATACTGGTACCACGACTTCCTTTACGCATGCCCATACTCGCTCCACATATCAAACTTTTGTCACATTCGGCTTCACTTAAGTCCCGGGGATGTACATCAGAAAAACGTGATGGTGGATTTATATGATCGTTGAAACTTGGTGTATGTGATATACTGAAATATTAAAAATGGTCTACTTTTTATTTATTTACTAAAAAGGAAAAAACATTTAGTCGTTGAAAATAATTATTAGTTAATCAACTTGTAAAGTGGTAAGTTTTAGGTGTGGTAAATTATGGAAGCGTTTACAAAATATTTAGCTTTGAAAATAATATATGTACACTATACCGCTGACCACTAAATTAAAATTTCTATTAAATTCTTACACGAGTGGCTTAGATGTTTGGGTCACTAATTTTGGTGAATTTTTTCAGTTTTGTATGAAGTCACTAGTATAAAATCAAAATAAAGTTTTGTAAGAAATATCTTTCAAAAATAAAGGAGAAAATCACATTTAAAAATTATTCCCTGGTGGGTGTTTGCGTAACTATCGTGTAACAGCTGTGTAATAAATACATCGAGCGAACAGTATTTTAAAAGTAGAATGTTGATATGTTTTCGTACTAAAAAACGAAATTTCAGTACCTAGTGTAAACTATCAACACTTTTATTCACGCAAATACCACAATTTTTAATTTGTAGACAAATATGGCGATTAAACATGATTGGATTTAAAAAATTTTTTATATTTATTGTCATTATAATTATTATTTTAAATATTGTTAAAATATTTAAAAAAAAAAAAATATTTCAAATTATGACAAAAGTCACACACAGATTAAGAAATATCCATTGATTAGCACTGACTCTTTATAACATAAAGAGTAGATTATAAAATTTGTATAAAAATATTACGATCAATGTGTTAAATCTATGACTATAGATTCCGTAACTACCAATTATAATTTTCAAATAAGATTTCCTCGCTTATTTTATATTACAGTGACATCTTACAAATCTGAAAAAATTCCGTAAAATTGGTGACACACACTGATTAGCTACTCTAATCTAGCTAAAGGTGTACAAAAAGAAAGATCATGCATATCTAAAAATTCTATTGATTTAATGATTATAATATGAAGCAATATTCTAAAAAATTCTGAAGCGAAAAATCGTTTGCCTCTATTTGAAAGCGTATTTCAAACGTTTTTCGATATATATATTTACCGGTAAAAAAATCTGTAAATTGATAAAATTGGATTGTCTTCATTTTTTAAACGATGTAAAAATTCAACTATATCATTTAACATAATCGTAGCGTATTAATTCGTGATAACCCTGTTTCAATTTGTTGCTGTTGATTCATACGTGTTTGTGTCAGGTACTTTTTTGTGTATGGTGGTGGTGGTGTTGGTGGTGTTGATGTTGTGAGTGATGAATGTGTTTGATGTTGGCCATTATTATATGGGTTTGGTAGTGACTGTTGTATCCGCATCCTATACAAGTATTGTCTTAAACAAAATTATCACAAATTAAAAGAAATAATCTTAAACGATGACAAAATTACAAGGGTGCCGATGTTTTGACAACGGAACCGTAAAAAATGTTAATAAAAATGTAGGGTTAGACAGTTAGAAAGTTGTATTATAAGATGGAATCGTATTTCGATGGGTTTTTCCGATGCGATCTCGTATTTAACGACTTCAAGTAGATCCAGTGGTGGTTAATCTGTCTACTACAGGGTGAATGTTGGTCGATCTGCATTTATTTATAAATTTGAAATAGAAAAATCATATCTGGGAAATAGGTCACATTTTCTGAACGAATTTTGTTATTTTGACAGGAAAAATTAAAATTTCAAGCTCAATTTACTTAAATTTTGCTAACAAATCTAGCTAGCCAGTAATTTACAAGAGAAAAAAATTTCATTTAATGACGTCAAATCCTACTTTTGATAATATAGATACGAAATTTGAAGCCCTTCATAGGTTTTCAATATTTTTTTTTCCATTTTTGACAAAATGATCTGATCGAATTTAGTTAATTTAACAGTAAAAATGAAAATTTCAAACTCCAACTTTCCAAACTGCACTAACAAATCTAATTAATCACATTTTAATAGTTATCGATCTAAAAATTAAGAAAATTGAAGTTGGTGACGTCAGCATGTATACGAAATTTTTTTTAAAAAACTCCGAAAATCGTAATTTTAATAGTAGAAATATTAAATTTAAAGCTACTCGTAGACTTATGATAAATAATAAAAGAGAAGTCATAATTAGTTATACTTTCAAAATATTCATGCATAAAACGATACAGTAAACACGTGTTTTAGGGAAAACAACTAAAAATTAATAAACGAAACTAATTTCTGATATACGAGGTTGCATCAGAGGACTTCTTTTAACAATATTGACTCTTGGCGGTACAATAAACCCTCAGATACGTTTATTATTTATTTTTTGCTCGCATCACTTGAAACTTTTAGAAGAGATCTTACTAATACGTGTACCTATTTAGAGTTTTGTGCATTTACGTGTGTTCACTACAAATCTAATGTCGTGTTTTCAATTTATTTTTTGTGACATAAAGTTTGTTATTAGAAACTAGTATTTCATTAGTTGTCAGAATTTTGAAAGTCAATAATACATAGTTTCAGTAAACACTGAAAATCGTTAGGATAATTTACATACATTCTTTTTCGGACAACTAATTTTCATTCGAGACATACGCATGCGAATATCAGTTTTAGCATCACATTTCCGTTACCGCTTATCTCTCTCTACTTTTTGTTTCACTTTCAACAGCTTGTTTTTTTTATAAAAATTACTTTTTACATAATTTTGTTTTATACCATGTCCACTTTAATTAAGTGATTTGATTTTTGTCAGTTAAACTAACCTAAAAGTGGTTTCGTCGTTATGGCTTGAATACCCACTACTACTTCTAACATGTCGTTTACTTAACGGGGCAGCTTTTGACTTTGACTTGCGTGAGGGGTACGGTTTACGGCCGACCGATGCGGGTGAAGTTTCTGACGATGAACTTGATCCCTCTGTTGGTGCGTTCGAAGCATCTGAAACAAACAAATCAATTTTCAAATATTTGACATACAAACAAAAATGGCTCTGATTCTTGAAATATTACGACTTGAAGTTGGGACTCTTATTTTTTCGATATTAGTAAATGTCTGTTCATAAGAGCTTTTGTTTTAGAGCGGCTTGAATTGATGCAAGAGTGATTAGCGCATCTTGCCCTTCAGAATTTTTTTAACCAAAATTATATTTGCTTATTAATTAAAAGAGTAAAATTTTTGAATTTTGAATTTTTTTATTCTTTGGTACAGTACTAACAACTATTTAAAGTCTCTTCACTTTTTGGTGTAAAATTGGTATTTTCGAAGTTAGAAATTTTTTTAAGTTTAAGAAATCACAATTTTGCTTGAGTTTAAGTCATAAAGCCAATAAAGCCAATTTGTAGGGTATTTTATTGAAGCATGTTGCAGAATGTGATTAAGTCTCGATTTATCTCTGTGGAGACCACGAGGCATTCTGCATTTGGAGGCTCCAGGACACTTCTCATCTGGAGATCCCTTTGTATTTTTGTGGAAGCCCCTGCTAAGATGGTAAGAAAATAAATTGCCAAACTATTTTCTAATTGTGGAGGTTCCAATTCTGTGTAGGTGCCGGAGCACATGCCTCAAATGTCCTTATGTAAATCCGACTCTGGTACCTTATATAAAAAAAATTCCATGGGAATAATTTTGACCACTTATGCGTCAATAACAAACCACTCTATTTTAATAATTATTCCTTTCAAGAGGCATTTGCAGAAAATTTGTTGATAATTCAGTTATTTTTTCACTTTTACTCACCGGTGCTATAAGTAGGAGCATACCTACCTCGGGCGATGCGGTGCCTGAAGGAGACGAGCTCCTGGCTGGCCGCCGCGCCGCCCCCTGAATGTGAGGCCTCAGCTTCCGAATCGCTCCCCAGTGTATCATATTCTGAAATAGGTAGGTGCAGAGTTAAAATCTTCTTCACCTCAGAGTCAGTGCTCCCCAAGTTGTCCGACTCTGAAATTTGTCAAAAATGAATGTTATGTCGAGAGGGTTTGTTTTGTTTTCACGAACGATTTCGTTTTTGCACTGTTTGTTACTAAGAATAAGATTTCAGAAATCATGGCGAATGAGATTTTTCTGGCGTATCTTACTCTTAGATATGTTAAAAATAAAATTGGAAAGAAATTTAGAATAAATGGATGTTGAAAAAACAATTTGGTAGTGTAGAGTGCATGAGAGAATATTTTTAAAGAGAGTAATTAGTTCGAAATTGTGATTGAAAGTAAAGAAATTATGAGATTTCATTCGAGTACTTGGTTGATAAAATGAAACAATTTGGACAGCTTCACATGACAACAAAATTTTTGCTAGAATTTCCCAGCAAAAGTATCATCAACTTAGTACCCACGTTTATTGCATGAATGATGATGAAAATTTCAGATAATGATATTTATTTACAAAAACAACTAAGACTACTTAAGTTCTATATAAAATAAGGAATCATCTCACCGGAATATTAATGTAACTTGGAGAAGTTCGTATAGGAACAACAAAATTAAATTAATAAGAAAATGTTACTCAACTGTGAAAAATATTAAAAAATACACAAAAAGCAAACATTCCTGTGATATTACCTTGACTTTCCGAGTGGGGATCTCGAAGTCTTCCACCTTTTCTCCGAACTTTTGTGTATTCAGGCTCTTTATTCTATATCCGAAAATAAACCAGAGTTTAGGATTTTGATTTAATTGAGACAAAACGCTTTTTAGACTTACATGTCCCATTTTAAATTTTTCTGAAGGTGGCGGTTTCACGTCGTGGTAGACGAAAGAGCCTCGCACGGAATGATATGGTCCACTGTAGACATTTCCACTATATGAACTTTCGCTATATGCTGGTTTCGATAATTGAAACGTGGCATAGGGACAAATATCCTCGATGTAATCTAGAAAATTTTCAAAAAGGGTCACATTCAAGACTCAAAACCAGTTTGGATTTAACGAAAACCCACCAGAATCAGTCTTATAAGTTGCAGAATCATTTGCCATAGGCTGTTGTCCTCGGCTAACGCGAACAGCCAAATACTGTTGATCGCGATTTTGCTTATTTTGCATTTGAGCCATCGATGGTGACTCACCCATTGGTCGATTTGCTTGTTCTGAATTTTGTTGCATATCTGAAAGCACTTTTTTATTTTGGCCAGCTTTAAAACTTGGAAAAAATTCCTCGAATTAATGTTATACATACTTCTTTGTCGAATTAATAGAACTACACCAATTAGACCTAACAAAACCAGAATGGAAATTGAAATTGGCGCTATCACTTTCACATTAGCGTAGAAGGGTTTTTCGCTGGAATGTGACACGGGAGATTGGATGTCGGGTAACACCCCCTGCAATGTTAGCGTTGTAAAATTGTACAGTGCAACGGTGGAGCCTGCGTTATTGTGCGCAGTGACACGTAACTGGTATTCTGTGGCTGGTTGGAGCCCCTTTACGCTATAGACACGCTCCGTTGGCTTTACATTATTCGACGAGAGAATCCACTGGGACGAATCCATTTCTCGATACTCAATAATAAAGTACGATATTCCACAACCACCATCGCCCCACGAGTCCAGCCAAATTGTCACGGTTGTGGCATTCATTGTTAACATTTGTGATTGTTTTGGTTTTACTGGCACTAAAATGAAAATTTTTTGCTCTTAAAAACGGATTCAGAAGTAACAATTTGTGGTGAAAAATTACCAGTTCCTTTAGTGTAAGCATTGACAATGTCACACGGTAGACCAGTTCCAATTTTATTGTATGCGGTTATGTACAGTTGGTAACGGGTCCCGCACCACAAATTTCGTAACATATGCGAATCAGTTCTGGCATCCATTTGCAATTCTTCCCAATCCCCATGATCTCGTTTATAATTTATAACATAACCTAAAACGCAAAAATATAACAAAATATTTGCCTCGAATAATCAAGTCGAATAAATACGTACCCAATATTGGGCTCCCGCCATGTTTTTGATCTTTCCAGTGTAAGTGTAAACTATCAGCGTACGAATCGACGACAGTTAAAATGGGGGGATCCGGGGGAACTCGTACTCGAATCGTATACATAATTTCATCTTTGCCGTACTGATTTTCCACCGAACACGTGTAATTTCCCTGATCCGATTTTTGGGTATCCCGAATGATTAACGTGCCATCATTTAATATTTCTTTGCGTCCATTTGTCTCCAAGGGTTTATCCTGTTGCCGCCATGTTGACTGTGGTGTAGGGATGCCCACACGTCGACACGGTAATTCGATATCCTCTTTCCATGCGGTTATAATTTCCCGGCTAAAGGATACAATTCGGGCTGGCACCGTTGACGAGGGGGGAACGGAAACGATGCGTGAACTTTTTCCTTCACCAACTCTAGTCGACGCGGTGACCCAAAATTGATATGTAGCACTTTCTTGCAGTCTTGCGGTTTCATGGAATTCTGTTGTGGGACTGAGTATTCTTTTATGCGTACCTTCCTTAAAAATAATATCTTTTTTAATAAAAAATTGGCAAACACGGAAACGGATATACTTTACAAATTTATAATTGCCATTACTTTTACCTCACGGCCCTCTTCGATCACGCTCATATAAAATGTGTACCCAACCAGTTGACCATTGGAGTTTTTGGGTGGTAACCAAGATACCAATATTTTATTTGGAGCACTCATAACAGCCTTAATGTCCGCCGGGGGAGAAGGTACTGAAAATGATTGAAATATGCGACCCTGGATCTAAAAATTGTTTTTTCGTGAACAGACTTACCATCTTCATCAGTGTGACAAAATACAGGAGGCGATCGAACTCCGTCCCCGCTACTTGTGTATGCGGCCACGGTAATACTGTAATTTGTATATTTACGTAGTCCAGGGATTGTTGTGCGCAACTGAGTTATCACTTTGGTTTCTTCATCATCTTTTTCTGTAAAATTGAAGAAAAATTGAAATATTTATTGACGAAAGTACATCTTCGGTAGTTTCGAAAAGGCAGTTCCTTACCATACCACTCTTCAACGGGATGATGAGAAACTTTATACCCTTGAATTATTCCATTACGACCTTCCGGCAACGGTGGTTCCCATGACACGTGAATACTTTGCGAACTTAAAACTGAACACTGTACATTTTCTGGCGGCAGACTTGGAGCTGAAATTTCAATTAGCTAAGAACCTTTCGTGAACCTGTTTCATTCAAACTTACCATCTTCCATCGTTCTGGCTGTTACTGGATCGGATGAAGGTCCTGACCCACGACTGTTATACGCTTGTACCACAATTGAATAGGTTGAATATTTTTCTAACCCTTGTAATGTTGTTTCACCCCCTAAATGTGGTCGGATTTCGACAGTCTTAAAATTAGAATTTTGGGTACTGGTTGGCAGTGATGGGGAAGCAGTTGTACTCTCTGAGGTAATTTGTTGATACCACACATAATAACCCAATAAATTGCCATTCCATTGATCTCTAGGTGGAGGTTCCCAGGTGACAACCAATTCAGTTGAGCTTTTCGCTTCTGCACGAATATCTTGTGGGGCTCCACTAGGAACTTCTTCTAGTGTATTAACTTGAATTACTTCGCTCGGTTCACTAGGACCTAAGCGATTTTCTGCGATTATTCTCATTTGATATGCACTAAAAGGTTTCAGATTTGTCACGGTTGCTGTTGTTTGTGTACCAGGAACCGTAACTTTTGCGGGATTGGAAGACCATGCGTCTATAACCATCACAATTTGCGATAAGAAATTAATTTCCTTATAATTCTGTTAGCAATGTTACCTGATCCAAGTTTGTACTGAACCGTATAACTTGTAATTGGACTGTTTCCTGCGTAAGGGGGAGTCCAGGAGAGTTGTATGGAACGTGACTGCTGATCATTGATACGTATATTTTTAGGATATTCAGGAACTTCTTGGACAATCAACTGGATATCCATTTCATCTTGTCCATATGCGTTGCTTGCATAACACGTAAAATTTCCAGTATCTTGTCGGTAAGTGTGCGTTATTCCCAGTTCTGATACCATTCCGTCATCAAGTAGCTGTTGTCGAATATTATATCTGCAGTTGGTGCCAAAAAATCAAAACTTGGATTTATTTAAACAAAAAATCCAAATACTACCTTTGATCCATAGTATCCGCTATATGCTGACCAGCCATTTTCCACATAATATCGATCGGAAGATCTCCAAGAGCTGTACACTGCATATGCGCTTGTTCGCCTTTGATCACTTGCATTTGTTTGAACTTTTGCGGAAATCTTGCAGGTGCTGAAAAAAATTTACATTAACGTAAGTAAAATGAAAACATTTTTCAAAAAGCGTGTGCCTCTACTAACCATTGACTTTCAAAAAAATCACTTTACTGACGCCTGAACCAATTTGATTTTTGGCTTCACATAAATAGTGTCCTTCACTATCTTTGGTAACGTGAGCAAAGGTCAAGGAACCATTTGGATGTTGATGCACGTTTGGCTCAAATAAAAAATCCTTATATTCCCCAGGACGTTCACCTATGGCTTTTCGCCAGGTGATTGTTGGTGTAGGATAACCATCTGCTTGACAATGTAGCGTGACATCTTGACCAGCGGCCACGTTGGAATCCACTGGTTCAACTGTCCATCTGGGTGGAACTACAAAAATCACAAAGATACGCGTATTTATATCGGTTTTCGGATCGTAAATAAATTACGGCTTACCATTCACTGTTAAAGGAACCGTAAATCGTTCGGATCCAGCCACGTTGCTTGCAATGCACGTATAATTCCCGCTATGCTCCGAGGTAACTTTTTCAATGATAAGCGAAGCTGAATATTCGTCTAGTCGTCTTGTGATGGTCCCTTGAAATTCATTGGTATTTGGACCATAGCCACTGTTAGTAGTCTGAATTGGACGCCCGTTGCGTTCCCATCGGAATGTAATCGGTAAATCACCTTCCATAATTTGGCACGATAAGGCAGCTCGCATTCCTTCGCGTAACAAATTGGTCATTGCGTTCATTGGAAGAATTTTGGGTGGAACTAAGAAAAAAAAAATAAGGAAACCTATGAATCTTCCTGTCATTAAATGTTGGTTGAATATTTTTACTCACCCAGTATTTGCACTTCGACATCCCTTCGGGCGGAATTTTTCTGTCGATTTTGCGCTTGGCACGTATATGTTCCAGCATCCTCATTACTCTGCGTCTGTTCAATGACCAACGTCCCGTTCTGATAGACGCGTTGCCGTCTATTTAATGGTAAAATTTGACCCTCACGTTCCCACGTAATTGATTCGATCGGATATCCGGCGGCTGGACATTTAATTACTAAATCTGTCCCGGCCACACCGGTTATTTTTGGCATTTCGCGAATGTATGGAAGACCATAAATATTAATTCTAGCGCTGTGCGACACCTTGCCGACGGCATTGTGTGCGGTACACGTATATTCACCCCCGTCCTCCTCCTTGACCGATGTGATGTTTACATGACTAATCACATCATCATGTATGGTAACATATTGTCCAACAACAAATCTATAAATGGAAAAAGTTTGTAGTTCATAGGTGAGTGGGTTGGTTACACAGCCAGTTCATGATATATGTGCAATTTAAATTAAAACACATTCGATTGTAAATTGTAAACACACACATTTTTAAATAAGACCCCACCAAGTGCGTGTTAAACACACATTAAATTAGGGCTTCTCAGTAACTAGATTTTTTTCTCAGATTTTGGGATAAAATACGGGACATCGAGAAATCGTCAACAGAGTGACCGAGCGTGCTTAGACATTGGGATTTTGGTTTTGGTAGGTCAACGCATCTCAAGGAATCTCGTGGTTGGGTATGCTTGTAAAGATTCTCTACAGTTTCCCTTCACAATTCCAAATGAATTATCAGCACAATTCCGGAAGAAAACGGCTGCGAACACATACCTGTCAAATCCTAGTTCTCTCACTACTCGGCCTATCTTTCACCCACATCATGATGTGTCTCAATAAAGTATAAAAATAATGATGTGGGTGGCGGCTGTTACAGACAAAGGTGTCTGACGGACGGACGGGCAGATATAACGAAGTTACAACGATTCTGACTTAGTCTTTTCTTTGGAACCCTAGAAAACTTGCTGAAGAAACTATAATAATTAAAATAACTTCACAAACCTTTGATTTTCTGGAATTGGAAACCCATCCAACGTCCACGTAAACATTGGCGGCGGATTTCCCGTAGCCACACATTTCAAAGACACCATAGGACCCGGTTGCAATGTTTGTTCCGAAAACCAATATATTAATTCTGGACTTGCATCTACAAAACAAAAATAATCCAATAAAATATTATTATGTAATTTCAACAATTGTGCATTCCTCAATACCCCACCTCCAAGATCCAATTCGGCTATGGCTTGAGCTTGATCCCATTCGTTGCTCACGAAACACTGATACATTCCATGATCCTCTTTTTGCACGTGTTTGATACGTAAACGTTCCGGGTTCGATGCCACCTCGATACGTTCGTCGCGAGCAATTGGCTTCGCGTTGTGAAGCCACGAAACACGACTCTGTGGGTATCCGCTAATAATACACTGAAAGGACGCCTCTTTTCCCACATCGACTATCTGCACTTGTGGTTGTACATGCGCCGATAAAGGGGCTAAAATTGAAAAAAGGGTGTTTAGGGGGTTGAATTGGCTACTTTGAGCGGATATGCTTACCAGTGACGGTAAGTGTGACCTGCACAGTTTCCTCACCAGCCGAATTATTTACCCAGCACATATATTTACCTCGATCCTCTAGGCGTACTTTACCAATTTTTAATAGACCCGCTGAGACTAACGTAATTCGATCGCTTAACGCAATTGGCACCAATTGGTCATGATCGTCACGAAACCATCTAAAAATCATAAATAAAAGACGTTAAAATCAAGGAATAGAAAAGAAAAATTCCGAAAATATTTATTTGTATGGTCAAAATAAGAAAAAATAAAGAATTTTATAAATATGTTTGCGTTGAATGCAAACTGAAGGGATCTTAATATTAAAATAAATGTTGGGCGAACGTAAAAGCATTTCTAATAAAAGAGAATTCGTAATAAATGAATTCCTTTACTCTAAATAAAAGAATTCCAGAGGGATTTTCAATGGAAAAATATTTATATTTGTGTAATTATTTTTCATTATAATAAATTTTTTTCTCTTTTCTGTTGTTATTTAGGTTATGTTAGGTTATACACCAAAAAAGTTTTATTTACATGACAAGAAAAGAAACCTTCAGACATTAAAACAACAGACATGATTATTTACAGACAAAATCAAGATTGAATAAGATTTTTTAAATAAAATGTTACCAAAATTCATATTTTTAATTAGCAGATAAGTATATCTTTTAATTACAGATGACGAATCGGTTGAAAATTTAATTAAAATTAGTCTGTACGTGCGTTACAATATTTTAAAATATCTGACAATGATTATAGTTTAATCTAAAAATAAATTCTGTTTCTGTGAATAATGTTGATTGTTGAAAATTACTGAAATTTTAACGCGACATTGCGTACCTATTAAATCCTATAAGAAAATTATAATCTTTATCACTTTTATCGTGAAAAAAAAAAGTTAGGAAAGATTTTAACAGCGAAAAAATTGCTAGGAAATTCTTCATTGGTCATTTCCAAAATGAACTAAAAGTTTCTATTGATAGTTTTACCGCATTAGACTTGAATTTTATTTTTTATTTAGAGTTTTGTTAACCCAAAATATTATCACTTCTTGTGATAATAAGTGAATGAAAAACTGTTTTGTGTGAAAATTACAAAAGTTTACAACACAAATGCTTAAATTTTGTTGTATTAAAATTTAATTATAGGAAAAAAGTTAGGGTAATATTTAAGAGCTAATTTGCTTTATAATTTATATCTCCTTTTTTTTTGCTAAGATTGGCATAATTTATAAAAATATAACTACAATAATGTATTTTTTCTATTATTTGAATGAACTCTGAACGTGAGTGACTCGTTAAATTTTCTTGATCTGTTAGGAGGTGAGCTTCTTCGTCACCTATTGTGCATAATATATCATTATGTAAATGATACTTTAAAAACAGACGTCAGAAAAAACAGTTCTTAAAAGAAGAAAAGTGTCACGTTGTGGAGAAAAAATATAATAAAAAACGTTGCTAAAAGGAAAGAAAGAAGAGAGAACCATTAAAATAATTTTTTTTTTTTTTTGGTAAATGGAAAAAAAGCAGGGTATCACATTTTATTACGAAAGAACAGTTCAGATTTTAGCTTGACAAAAATAACAGTGTCTCTGGAAGTGAGATATTCAATGACCAGCTGTTGGAAGAAGACTCAGAATTTTGCTCCCTAGCTAGATTTTTAGGGAAAAACTAACTTTTGAGGTCGGGGTGCGTCAGACAAAATCATACTGTATGGCGAAAAAATTGTAGTTACGTCTCAATGATTCAAAAATATTAATTTTATCAAATAAAAGGAATAAATTAAGTTATTAAGTATATAAGATCTTGTGACTCTTGAAAAGATATTTCTAAACAAGGAAGGTACCCCAGGTGTACCTCACCGATTTCGTCCATTTTGTGATATGTTAGAGTACTTAAAAAAATATTAGATACGTATTCTTTTTGAGTGCTAACTCATCGATTTAAGGGGTGAAAATCGCCCTTAAAGTTTTTCTTAAATATCACGTAAACTATTTGGAATTTTGAAATAAAACCAACGCCAAAATGTTTCTTATAAAAAGGCGCTTGTAGGCACTAGTTTACAAGATATTTAAAAAAAAAATTGTTTTTGGAAGTGGACTTTAAGGGCGATTTTCATCCCTTAAATCGACGAGTTAGCACTTAAAAAAGAATACATATGTAATATTTTTTTGTAAGTACACTAAGATATCACAAAATGGAAGAAATCGGTGAGGTACATCTGGGGTATCTTCCTTGTAAGATATAAGTTTGTGTTATTGTTATAAACTCCAGTTAATTTTATGATTAGTTCAGTAGTGAATGGTCTTTCATCAATTCGAAACAAATGAATTTAAGAGAAATGTCGGGTATATAATACTTTGACGCAGGGCTTAATTTATAAAATTATAGGTGTCAAAACAATTTTTTAATTTTTCACAAAAATTTCCCCAAAAAATAAAGTGGTGCGCAAGAAAAAAAGGTCGTTTTAATAATAACCCTGACGAGCAAAAAAAAAAAAAAAAATTCTAGGACATGCCGGTCTGTTCCGGCAAAAAATAAAAATCCCTGAGAGAACACTGTTCTGTTGCGTTCCAGCTGAAATTAAGCCCTGCTTGGACATATAAATGTCCTCCAAAATAACCTTATGGGCAATTCTATGAAATGATGGAATTTTAGTAAAAATTAAGAAATGAAAATAATTAAACAATATTATGCCTACTTGATACTCAAAAGACTAAGTAACTAATTACAACCTTTTTTTTTATTTATTTTTATCTGTAATTTTTTTGTTCTGAAAATTTAGCTTAAAAATTTTTTACTTTAAAAAAAATACCGTAACTTGTGATTTTTTTCAAGTGATTATTAAAATACAGCTAAATTTACTTTTTTCTTTCTGTTGAAATAATTATTATACTCGTCTTGAGTATTATTTTGATTTTTTTTCAAGCTACGAATTCGAGTAATGGAGGCTATCAAAATCGACAGCAGTTTTTTTAGTGACTAAAAATAAACTTTTATCTTTGTTATCTATCATATTTTCCAAAAAATCAAACTAATAAACTACTTACTATTTATTAAAACTTGTTTTAAAGTGACTGTAATGTAAGTGACCGACTAAAAGTTACATTTTTATCAAAAATATATAATATTTCATGAAATTTATTATTAAAATAATTTATTGAAACATTATTTGTTTAAATTTATTTAAATGAAGCTGTTTGTTATCAAAACAGAGCAGAAACTTTTCGTTGTATAAAAGATGAAAAATTGTATTCCTTTTGGAGTAATGTAAGTGACCACCTACTTTATCTTCTATAAAAAAAATTTTATGCATGTTTTGTTGTTTAATTTCCTTTGTTTAAAAGTTCAAATCGTATTCGATTTAATTTGAGTAAATTTTAGTCAATTTACTCGTTAAATACGAAAATATCAAAAGATTTTAATCCCAATTTCAAATCAATTGTAATGTAAGTGACCATGGAATTCCCCGTATACCTAATCATTTTATATTTTTAACCTACGCACACCAAACGCAACCTTATTTTTGTCAAGGTGTGTATACACATACATATAGTTCAATTGCTCTGCATGTAGTGATACATAAGTTATACATACATGTATATTCACCATTACCTGTACGTTGGCACTGGATAGCCTTGGGCCACGCACGGCAGTGTCACGTCGTCGCCGAGTGTAACGTGTCGCACGGCGTGTTTTTCAACGGTGACACGTGGCTGTACGCTGCCCTTCGGCTCTGTGATGATGACGCGGCCCGGGTATGCGCTGGTGTGTATCTCGCCGGTGAGACGATTAATTGTACGACACGCGTAACTCTTGTACCCGTCACTGGGCCCGGCATTGTTGATATGTAAATCACCGTTGGATAGGACCACGTATTTGCCGCCTGCAAATAAATAAATAAAATATATAAATAAATAAAGCGTGGTCGTAATTATTTTCAGTTTTGGATGTAGTAGTTACAATGTACACTGTAGGGGGTTTCCCCCACAGAGCTCAATGATGTGATGCGCATCATTGCCACATATTTATAAATCGAATAAAATATTTATATAAACATTTTTTTAAAAAAGAATTCTATTTTTGCATAGATTTGACACAATAGGTGGTAATTTGTTCATTAAAAACTAATCAATAAAATTATTTTTGCGTTATTACCAGCAGGGCTGGGAAAAATAGTTCATAGAAACCATTTAAAATAGAAAATGGAAAATGAGTTCCAAAAATGCATTTAAAAAACAAAATGGAAAATAGTTTTGCTGAACATATTTAAAATAAAAAATGGAAAATAGCTATTTAAAATGGATTATAAAATGCAAAATGCTTTTTGAACTTTAAATTTATTCTATAAATTTTTTTATCATTATTTATATTGACATTTTGGATAATTATTTATATTAAAAAAAAAAGTTAAGAAAATGTCAAACGTACTGAAATTAAATAAGGGCTGTCTTTTGAGAAAATTTTATAAAGTTTACATGATGTGAAAATGAAATTTAACTCTTGAAATATTGTTACTTAAAATTATTGTAAAATTTAATTCAACCTTGACTTGACATATTCAAGTCTGGACTACGCTACAACTACGACTTCAAAACTATGAAAATCATCTACTCGAAATACCAAAACATTTTTTATCGACTTTCTTAAAGAGAACAGCACACAAGTTGAGTCAGAAAAGTTTGACTTGAGAGAACTAGTAACAAATTTAACCCAAGTAACACTACAACTCGAGTTATAAAAAATTTGAGTCAACTGAATTAACTTACATTTAATTTACAATTTGCTAGATTGCGTTCAGTTCGAGTTCTATGATTAATATGAGTCATAAGTGTTATAAATATACACAAAAATTTGAGTATCTATGCATGCATTTTCATTTTAAATGTAAAATGGATTGAAATTTTCATTTTAAATACAAAATGGAAAATGGTTTTACTGAACTTATTTAAAATAGAAAATGCAAAATACCATTTTGTATTTTAAATACATATTTAAAATGAAATAATTTTAAGTCGTTCCCAGCCCTGATTACCAGCAAAAAAGCTGATAACGCAGCTGTAGAACTTTCCCGACTAATTTTTATTTTTTTGAAATCTACTGAGGGAAAGGGATTAGGGTCAGTAATTGGTAAAAATCCCAATGAAATAGACTATTCCGTTCAGTGGTTGCAAAAAATCCAAAATTTATAAATTTTTGAAGGGTAGATCGGTACATTTCTAAGGAAATTTGTTGCTTCCGGTCCTCTCCATAGAGAGGCAAATTTATATTTCAAGTCACCTCAAGCCACTGTGACGCCATCTTGAAAAAGTTGATTATCAATTGAAAGTATACTATACAAATTGCTTCTTGTTAAAAAATTTCAAAAATTTCCTATTTGTGGCAAAGAAAATAAAGGTGTCTAAAAATTGTAAAAAATACAAAAAATTTTTTAGGTCACGTGATATGAAAACAACATTTACTCTTAAAATAATTGGAACTTTTTACAATAGCTTTTGCTTAAGTTTTATCAATTTTTACAAACAAAATTCGAAGAAAATCGACAAAAATAAAGATTTTCTGATTTTCCCAAAAATTTTAAAATTGTAATCTCTCCAGAATTGCGCTTCTTTTAATATCCCATATGCAGAATTATTTTAAATCTGCTTTCATTTCTCTATTCCCAGTAAATCTAGAAATATTCATTAATTTATAATCCAATATCTATCCTGGATTTATTAACAAAATCAACTATAGTTTTATGTCAGTTTTTGAATCATTATCTAAAACAAATACCACCCACATCATTATTATTGATACTTTTTTATCGGGAGTGATAAAGGGACTACGATTTAGAGGGTATGCGTCTGTAGTAGAGCATAAATCCTTAAATCTTGGGATTTCGATTAATTTTTAGAGACATTAAGCCGATATTCTTTTAGCGAATCATGTGCAAATATCGACAGTGCCTTATCTCACTGAAACATTTGACCAGGGTTACAAATAATCTCTCATATTAAATCATTTTGATAATCATGTCTATTAAATTAGATCGTTAATAATTATTATATGTTTAAAAAAAATTTTTTTGTTTAGAAAAGATAAGAAAACGGGGAGAAAAACAAGGGTTGTTTATATTTTATATTTATTTACTCTATTCCTTTTATACCCATGTTATATATTTTCCATACTATATTCTCCAGTACCAACATATCTGTGTTTACACATATTAGTAGGGAAAACATTTTCAGAGAATTGTTACCCATAGCCATTTATGTTAACAACTCTATTTCTCGTGTACATTTGGTGTTGTTAAGCATTCCATTTTCTTGGTGCGTGGCATACAATATGTAGATAAAGTTTGTTAGAGTTATAACTACCAATAAAAAAAAAATATTTGCCTAAATAATAATAATATACATCAAACCGTCGATATCTCTATATAATATGCTACTTGACTTCAATAATGAGACATAAGACTACACAGAATTTATATTTAGACTAAATTTTACTGTAATCATAAACGCAATCTGTTAAATTTGGAATAATATAATGCAACATAACCTATACGTGCGTCAAATTTAAAATAACGAACTCACATGGAGCAAATTTAAAATGGTACGCATGCGCAATTTTTTTAAATAACTTTTTAATTAATTATGCTTTATCAGGCGACCCTACGAACATTTTACCGTTATATTTAGACACTACAAACGATAATATTTCTATGGTTACAAAAAAAATTACATTTACGATTGCTTCCGGCTAACTTCAGTATAAAATTTTGATTGTTAATTACAAATAAACTAAAGGGCTACAAACGAAAATAGATATACTGCAAACACCTACAAACGGCCTACAATCGATTGAAGTTATTAAATTTTGACTACAAAAAAACTTCCGGTCAGCGTCATGATGCTAAAAGAATCGTGTGAATATGTTAACTTCCCATAAAAGTCCGTGTTAAAATTACAAAACTTTGAAGCCGTTTTTCTCAAAATTGGGGTAGTCAGTTTTTTTTTGGTACAGGCTCGTATTATTGGTATTGAATTAAATAAATGTCTAGAGAAGTTGCGTTAAAATCCTTTGAGAAATCGTTTTTTCAGCCAACTACTCTGTAAATATCATCAATTCATATGTAAAACTGTTATTAAAAATGAGGGTTTTTATGAAAAGATTTCAATTACGTAAACAAGAGTCAGAAACTTTCTTCAAAAATACTACAATAATCTTTACAACTAATATTTTTCATAATTATTATGGTTACTATTTCCAAATAGAGCTTTATTGAAACAATTTTCATACAAGTGTCATATTATATACATATTTTCATACAAAATTTACGTTATATTTACACAAATTGAAGTTGACATTTTCAAGAGAGATGTTTTCGTTAAAATGATGACATAGAATTTTACTCGTAGATATAATATATTTGTCGACATTTGAATTCATAATGCTTTTAATATAATACACAGTACTACACACGTATGAAGGGTGACGGGGAGAAACGATCAAAGTCCACTTTTTGAAGATTTTGGTGTCATCTTCCACAGTTCAGTGTTTCCCAAATTTTTCTTATCGTGGAACACTTTTTAAGGTATAAAATTTGTACGGAACATTAGAGCTCAAATATAACACGCAAAAGGAAATACTTGGTGACTGTTTCGCGGGACACAGTTTGGGAAACACTGCTCTAACTAGACCATTATATATATAGACAGTTGAAGTTACATGTTTTTTGTTTATTAAAAAATAAAATTTATCAAGTAGACTTACTGTTTATGGCACTAGTGTGCTTTTTGATTTTCATTATGCAACTAGTGCCATAAAGTACTATGTTTCACATTTCCAACAGTTTAATAAAACAGGCGTAAATTGATTCTGTCGTACCTAAAAGTATACTTGACTACAAAATAAGAAGTATTGATTCTATTTAATACATATTTATCATTTAACCATAGAAAATAAATCCTATTGATTTTGATTGTTTTTATCCGGTACCCATCATATCCAAAAGGTACAGATATACGTAAAATTCTTTGAACTGTTGTGAAAGACGCATATACTTAATAAAAAGATAATATTATAATACGTAGTGGTATAAAAGAAGATTTTCTTTTGAATTTAAAATTAAATTATATTGGTATATTTATTTAATATTTTTCAACATTCTGGTAAAAAGGGAGATTATCATATTTTTATGAAGAGCGTTTGAAGTAGATTTTATTGTAAATATAAAATTTTATTTTAGAAAAAATATTGTTATTTTATGTGTGTGTTTATTCACAAGATATTTTATTTCCTTTTTCATTTATTTACAAGATACGCAAAGATAGTGTATAGATGCTATAAGTTTATTTTTTTCTGAAAACTGAAATTAGTTTTAAGAACTCTGAAATTGGAATAGAAATTTTTTTTGTGTCGTAATTTCCCAGAAACTTGGTTATACAGCAAGTTTTGTTCCAAAATTTGTCTAACACCATAAAATCGGACATTGTAATTTTTGAATCGAGTTCTTCTCACAAAATCCAAATTTAGTGATTATGATAATAGCCAACAATATAGCAGTGTCAAAATTTCTAATTTCTTAATCTAATCCAGGAATTTCCAAACTGCAGGCCAAATACTGCCTGCGAACTCTAAAAAACCGTAGCGAAAGCCTATGAGTAGCTTCAAATTTTATGCGTCTAGCATCAAAATTACAGTTTTTGGAACTTTTTTAAAAAAAAATTAGGTATGCGTAATGACGTCATCAAGTTTAAGTCAAAATTTTCATTATTACTGAAAAATGGCGAAGTTGGTTTTGGAAATGTGTCACTTTCTCGGAATAAAGCTTTGAAATTGGAGTAGAATTATTTTTTTCTTTGTGCCGTAATTTTTCTGAAACTTCGCATAAAATGAGCTTTTTTCCAAAATTTGTCTAACACTGTAAAATTCTCACAAACCCAAATTTAGTAATTATGATAATAGCCAACAATATGGCAGTGCAAAAATGTCTAATTTCTTAATCTAATCCAGGAATTCCCAAACTGCGAGCCAAATACCGCTTGGGAACTCTAAAAAGACAGTTGCGAAAACCTATGAGTAGCTTCAAACTTTATGTTTCTAGTATCAAAATTACAATTTTTGGAGTTTTTTAATAGACAACAATATAGCAGTGTCAAAATTTCTAATTTCTCAATCTAATCCAGGAATTTCCAAACTGCAGGCCAAATACTGCTTGCGAACTCTAAAAAATCGTAGCGAAATCCCATGAGTAGCTTCAAATTTTATGTTTCTAGCATCAAAATTACAGTTTTTGGAGTTTTTTAAAAAAAATTCGCATGCCTGATGACGTCATCAAGTTTAAGTCAAAATTTTCATTATTACTGAAAAAATTACTGAAGTTTTTTTTAGGGAATGTGTCATTTTCTGATAAAGATATTTAAAATTTCTTTTGGTCCGCCAAATATTTTGATACAACACTTTAACCCGCCGATGGAGAACAGTCACGCTTTCATTTTCAATTCAACAAAGAAATGGTACAGTACTTTTTGATCACCCTGTACGCACACACACATACACACCCCTAATCAACAATGACTTAGTGGGTCTCATTATTAACACGGAAGCTATTAAGATAATGTATACTATTTGCTTGTGCTATAACAATACAAGGTAATTTTACAATATTATGTTGTACAATTCAACTCCAAACTGTGTGTACACCAACCACTGCATGCATGGTCGCATATATGGCGGCTCAAAGGTGTGGGAGGGCGGGTGTAACACTGCGGTACGGTGCTAGAGTAATGAACAAGCTCATATATATATAAGCACATGCACACACGTCCAACGGAAATTCAAGTGGGTACCTCTACGTTGCCACATTACTAATTGCAATTTGAAAATTTAATTGGATGGGTTTGGACGGGTGGATATCTCATTCTTACATATGAGGGGGGAGTATGTGGAAATGGAATAAGAATTGTTATATCTCATGTCGAACGATAGTAATGGCTTTTAAATGCTAATCAGAACTATTTGTTGTTTTTTTTCAAGTTCGAAGTGATTGGTGGTTTGGATAATATAATGAATGTTTCGCACAAGATTAATTACAGATAATTCCCGGAAAGATTTATGTTGATTAGAGATTCAGTTTTAATGAAACGAATGCGAAATTGAGAGAGAGTTTAAGTACGGTTTCATATATACTCGTGAGGATTTATTACTATATGATAGTTCTATTGAGATATGTAGGTATACAGACGTGTGAATTAATATTGCGGGCATCAGTATTAGAGTGATGACAATATGTTGATATCAACTGATTTGATATTAGCAACTTGATAAAAATTTTCGAAACTCATAATAAGTTATTTTGATGACGATTTTTTCCCTGAAGATGGTATCGAAACCGGTTAAAGTGTTCTGATTGATTTGATTTTATAAAAAAATTTTTATTTAAATCGCCAATTTGAGTCAAATATTATTACAAAACATTTAACCTTGGCGAAAACTGGGATTTAATTTATAATTGAAGACTATTTTAAGGTACCATCACAGCGTAGAATTTTTAGAAAAAATCTTTTTTTTGTCTTATGCATGTTTTCCCAAAATTTCAAATTGAAATTCGAATTATTACGGTCACTACGACCACGGATCAATGGATTCAGTCTAAAGACACTTTTTTCAAAAAATTATAATGATTATAAAAAATAAATAAAAATGAATAAAAAAATATTTTTTTATTGTTAAGGGGAGGTTTACTCGAGAGTCCTTAAAAATTATTTTTCTAGAATTTTTTTCTCAAGAACGGAAGTAAATATCAATTTCAAGCGCCGGTAATAAACCACCGAAATCAAAAAACAAAAAAGATTTATAAAATATATGAAGACTACCAGCACCTCTACCTATAATATCTATAAATTGCTGAAAGAAAAAAAAATGGCGGATTTTTGAACTTTTGATTACGATTTTTGTCTTATTTTCGCTCTTTAAAGTAAATTTAAAAATAAAAAAAAAAAATTGAAAGTGTATCGAACTTAGGTAGAGGTGCCGAAGAATTGAATTATTTTTAAAATAAAAAATTTTAAAAATGGATCCATCCAATAGCTTTTGAGTTATCGTGTCCACCAGTTTCAAAAATGTAGTTCCAAGATATTATAAAATATATATAAAGAAACGTATTTTCAAAATTTTATATTTAATACTCATTATTGCGTGAACTACGGTTTTTTATAGGAAGCTGGATTCGGTTAATATGCAAGAATCTTGTTTTTAAATTATTTTCAGTAAAGTCACTTTGGGAACATATTCTACACATAATTTGCTATCAATTTCTACAAAAAAATCGATTTTTTTTTATCAAATCTCAAGTAAACCTTCCCTTAAATTACGTTCAGCAAAATCACTTTGGGAACATATTCTACACATAACTAGCTACCAATTTCTGCAAAAAAATAAAAAAAATAGATTTTTTTAACGGCTCTCAAGTAAACCTCCCCTTAAGACATTTCCCAATTTTTCATATTTGAGTAAACTATTTTTAAACCATCCTCTATCGAAATTGTGTTTATTTTTTTGTGTCTCTTGATACGAAATACACATTTTTGTGAGTGATATTTTTAACCAGATGATACTAACATTTGGTGGTGTTGTTATCTCATATTTGCATACCAGCAACAAATATCATATTTTTATGTATTATACCAAAATATCTACACAACATATAAAAATATCCAAATATCGACCATTTGATTCCCGCAATTTGACCCATGTAAATTTTTATCATCATATCCGTATAGAACCGAAATTGATTTTTATTCATATTGTTATGGGAATCGTCAATATAAATAAAATCGAAAATTGATTTATATTAAAATGAAATTGTCCCATTCAAAGGATAATTTTTTCCCACTTCTGTTGAAGAATTTATTTTTAAGATAGCTATTTTAACCAATAAAATCATCGTATTAAACATTAGTCACTGGTGTTGCAATTGTTCAAAACAATAAATCGACTATGTATGTACCTACCAAGTTTCATTTTTATGTATGTTGCTTAGTAACAATGAAAAGTAAATAAAGTAGTTATTTACATTTTATTTTGATCATTTTCATAGACATATACAGGAATTTTATTTAAGGGGGGAGGATCCTCCGCAGAACTTTTAAATTTTTCATTTTTTGTTTTGCTTTAAAAGTTCATTTGAACCTTAAGGAATATATTTCTAACTAGCTGTTACCCGCGGCTTCGCTCGCGTGGCTTTTGAAATTATAGCATCTAGTTAAAACATATAAAGTGTATTTTCATCACGTCGCTATTACGCGTCGAGTAGATATTATTACTTTTTTCTTTGGAATTTTCCCACAGAAATACAATATTTTCCTCGGGCAAAAAATAAACTATAACATTCCTTTAACAACATTCCAAGTTCAAATGAAATCAATGATTTTTTTTTATACTGTTTTAAATGTATATTTTCCCATGGGAATATGACTTTTCACGGGAGTTAGATACTTTCCCGGGATAGAAAGTAGTCTGTGTCCTTTTTCATCGTCTCTGTAAACAATATGCAAAATTTGAAATCAATCATGCTTTTTTTTAATAGTTAGTTGTTATTTCATTGTTTCATTTTAAATACATTTTCCCTCGGGAATGAGATATTTTATCGGGATAAAAAATAACCTATGTTTATCGCTGTATATCGTCAAATTTGTCTATCCTCATTTTTTGTTTCATTTAAAATATATTTTTCCACAGGAATGAAATGTCCCACGGGAAATTTCCCGGGGTATAAAGTAATTAGTGTCCTTTGTCATCCCTTCTGTTAGCAATATACAAAGTTTGAAATCATTTATTCGTTTTTTAATAGTCAGCTGTTGTAATTTAATGCATTTTCCCTCGGGAATGAAATATTTTCCCGAAATAAAAAGTAGCCTATAACAGTCTCTGGCCCGCAAGCAACGTCTGTGTAAAGTTTCAAGTTGAATGGTCAAGCTGCTGAGGCGTGAAAACCAGTCAAACAAACAAACAAACAAACAAACAAACTCACTTTCGCATTTATAATATTAGTAAGGATGTTTTAATCCCAACAGAACGATTATCTTAGATAACGATAAACTGCTTTTAACTCTACTTTTCAAGAACGGAAACTTTTTAATAGCGTTTTTTCCAAAACAGGTTTTTTTCCGCGCCGTGGAACATAACTTAAAATGTTATTAAGGTGTTAACTTAAAATTTTGTACAGAAATTCTTTAAGATATTGGCCTTTGCATATACCTAAAATTTTGAATAAATTATTACTATAAATATTGTTTATAACAATTTGTTTATAAAAAAAAAGTGAATTTTTTTCTTTTTGATTTTAAATTGTGAAAAAAAATTTTCTCATCAGAAATAAGTATATGCAAAGCGTAATGACTTAATAAAATTTTTTTGTCCGATTGAATTCAGTTGATTACAAGAGGCTGGGCATTCCACGGCGGAAATTAAAAAAGTCAACTTGGAACAGTTGTAGCACCGCCATTTTTTTCTTTTTTTTGCATAAAAATTTATGCTTGAATACACCATAACATGTACTATACTATGTAACTTCATTTGATACAATAAATGTATCTAGTTTCTTAAAAAAAAAATATTAAAAATCCTGTGTTCTGGAGCACCCCCCCTTAATGAAATTAGAAATAGATTAAAAATAAATTGTTTTTAGATAAAATTTAACGAAACAAAAAATTACACTGTCGAAAGACGACGATTTAAATTATTTTTTTAAAAACTTTCCATCCAACTTCAAGTTTAGTCACTATTGCGACCCAAAAGAATGATTATTCACTATAGTTTATAAAAGATATAGTTTAAATTTACCCGTAAGTCTCGATTCACTCCATTTTCCGGTATATTCCTTTATTTTAATTTAATTTCGATTAAAAAGCGAAAAAGATGTAGAAAAAGTATAGTAGTCCATTAACTCGGATAAACTACGACATTCGCTTTGTGTCGCAATTTCCTCTTCCTGGGTAATAGCCATCATTACACGCTCATTAAATAATATACTATTTCCCAGGGTAACGTTTGGATTAAATTATAATTGTAAATATTATGCCTTTATTAAAAAATTATTCGAAAAATTGTAAAAATACCACAGGGAATTATTTGAATAATTTCAGTATATAATTTCATTGTAAATGAATTCAGCGAGAAGAGAGATAGTGATAGAGAGAGGCCAGTGAATAGGTTTATACATAATTATGAGTGAATAAAATTAATTGAACAAAATTTCAAAAGGTAGGTGGGGGGTACTTAATAATAATTTTAAAACAGAAGAATGTTTTATATGAAAAGGAATTTTATTAACAAGAGAATTAAAAGTTGAAAACATTAATTATTTATTTGTTTAAATAAAAAAGTTTTTTTTTATTTTTTAATTTATTTTCTTTTTTTCAGTAAATAAAAAAAAAAACAAAATGTTGCAAAAGAATTGAATACAGTAATTCAATTAATTAGTGCTTACAACAATATTGTTTTTTTTTTTTTTATGTCTGTATTTTGTTTTTCTAGAAACAAAAGAAAATTTGTTTTATTTCTAGAAAAAAAGAAAAAACAAATTTAATTTATATGTCTGATCACCTACGCTAGTACTGGGATGCTATTCGTCGGAAAATTAGTTAGAAAATGTCTCTGAAAATGTAATAATAAAATTCTAAATAGTGTGATTTTAACAGAAAACAGGTAAAATAAGAGGTCAGTGAAAAATTTTAGATCCAATTTTTTATTTTTATGGGCACTATAAGAATTTTTTTTCATAACGAACACCTTTGAAAGAATTGTAAATAACATTTTCAACTGAAGTAAATAAAATGATACTTTAATATTTGTTGTAGTATCAAAATTTTGGTTTTAAAAAACAGGGGAAGGTAGAACTAGACCAAAAAATAAGGAAAAAAAGCTAGAAATCCTTTGAGGAATCCTCAAGTGATACCTCATACGATATAAAATATTAATAAAAATTTTCTGGGACTACACTGAATTTTTTCCTTAATATTGTTCATTAAACCTAACATTCTGCCAGATTTCAAAGACTTACGTTCTGAGGTATGAAACTCTTAAGAAAATATTTTCTTGGAAAATCAAATATAGTATATAATATAAAAAAGAAATGAAATTCAAGTAGAAAAGCCACAGACAATATTTTTAGTATTTTCGTATTTTCATTTTTATTTTGCTCGAAAAAAAGGAAAATTTTTGCAAAGTAAAGAGAAAATCATACTATTATTTTCATTGAAAATACACGTATGTATATACCTTAGGTACACATATTGTATCTCTAAGCCAGTGAAGTTTACAATAAAATAAAAAAAGTATCGTATATAAGATTAGATTTATATTTATTTGAAGTCGTAAACGCAGAAATTTCCCTTTACCACGTATAACATGATTTATGAAATGGTGAATAAAAAAAAAAAAAAACGGCATTATAATACAACAGTGGCAAAAATAAACTGCGAAAAATTTGCACTTAAGTTACAGCTTTCAGTAAAAACTACTATTTTTCTTTTCCATTCCCCCGCCCCTTTACCAATTTTAGGTAAACAGACCCATCACTGAATCCCCGGTACCGGATTTAGATACATTTATAAAAAATTTTCTTAATCAAGCAAAGTAGAAATGTTTATTTTATAATTTTGAGACACTATTTCGCCTCTTTGCTAGCTTTGATGGGCTCATAATTGGGAGTAAAATATCACTTTTAGTCCTATTAAGGGACTAAAAGTATTTTTACTCTCGTTTCCTAAACTAATCGGCAAGCGGAAATTTGCGAAATGCCACTTAATTAGCGTTGCTAGGTAATGAACTACTTAAGATACTGTTGCCCTCCGTTTCTTCGGGGTGAGATAGTTCATATAACTTCTCTACCTACATCTGCATTTATCTTTGTCTATCATATTAATAAAAAAAATCAACAAGATTGATTTTCAAAAAATACGCATTTCACTTATTTCGCTATTGCCAGTAAGATTGGAATAGAAAACTACATTATTTCTTTTTAAAAGAAATTTATCATAAATACAATGAGTCATAAAAGAAATCGCGGGTAACCCAGAAATCGTTCAGTCAGTTTAGCCCAAAAGGAATGTTTGATATTAATCCAAGATGTAAAAATAGTCAAAAATATTATTGAAAATAAGCAAACAAATTTTTATTTTATTTATTTAAGGTACGAATATTTTATAGAAAAATTTTCTTATAAACAATATTCAATGATAATAATCAGCAATAACAAATATGTTAAAGCCGACTTGAAGCAATAAAAGTCGAGATAATTTTTACTTCAGTTTGAAGCCGACTTTTACACTAACGGGGGCTTTAAATTTGATTGTAAAACAGTACCAAAAATAAAATCAGTTTTAAAGTTGCCTTTAAATGTGAATGTAAAACCGGCCGTAAATCTCTAAATTCAAACAATTCGTCCCAACAAATCACAATCAATTTGTCCGACACAATACCCTTTCTTATACCGCTATAAAAATTTATATTTTCGATATTTTCTTATAAACTACCAGAACATTTTCTCTCTCTTTTTTTTTCTTATTCTTCGTTTTTCTTGTTCACAATATAAAACAACTCTTTAAATAAATGGAGCTCTATAAGGAGCTATAGATATGTACGTATATATGTATGTAATATAAAAAATATAAATCTTCGTCTTACCAATATCAGTGTTTGGATAAATATTAACAGCGCCATCTTGTATCCACGACGTAACCATAACATACTCGGAGACGTAACTGGGTACTTGACAACGTAACACTGCCGTGTTGCCGCTAATTACGTATTCGTCGTAAACTTCCACCTCGTACTTTTGTTTAACAACTGAAATACAAGAAAACAAAAAAGAATCAAATTATGATGGCATTTCAAAAATTTAAGAATATTTCCGTTTAAAATTTGTGTTAAATATTCAATAATTTTCCCGGTTAGTTATCGTTAAATAGCTATAAAAAGTATAGTTCGATCCAGAGTGTACAAAATCACTCAAAACGCTCAAAACTTGGAAATTTCCCTGAGAAGTTGCTTCTATAGACAAAATAAAGCATTAATTTTCACGTAGAAACATTTTATTTCATTTTTATTATGAAAATTTTGAAAAATACATCTTTAACAAAATTAAATGATGCAATAACTTATGTTCGTATGCAATGTATTGATTAAATGCTTAAAAGCCGTTAAAAAGTATTTTTATCAAATCAAGTTAGTATAGTAATTGTTTAAGTTTCTTACTGTCTCGTGATTTTGATTCACATTATGCATTTTAATGGCCATTTTTTTACAAACCGCATAAAAAAATCGCACAAAAAGGACCGTATAAAAATGATTTCAGCTGTATATTGTTTTATTTTAGATTTTGTAAATAGTTAATTTTCAACAACGATTCAAACGAGTGAAAACGCGCCATAACTGCGAAACAACGTCACAATTTGTAAACAAACATATTGATTCTGATGATTTTCATCTCTGAAGTAAACGTATATTTTATTTTCAGTACTTTGATGTGTTATGAGTATAATCAAAGGCTTGAGGTGACAAATATTGACATTTACGTTTGTTTATTTTCGAATTGTGACGTCAATGCAATGAGATATTTTTACTAATTGACAATTCATCTCGTTAAATTACTAGGCAAAATTTTTTTTATTATATACTAGCTGTACCCGCGACGTCGCACGCGGGACGCATTGCTATAAGCTCAATGAGAAGTAAGTATATAAGTGTAATAATTATATAGAACTTGCATTTAATAATGATTTTTGGGAATGAGACATTTTCCTCGAGTAAAAAGTATCTTAAATGTTGACCCAAGTAATAAGTTATCACCACATCAAATTTCATCAGAAACCGTTCAATAGTTTTTGGGTGAAAGTGTGCACTTGCTCAAAATGATTTTTCTATTTTTTCGTAGAAATTCTTCCGGGGTAAGATTACGTTACATGTTGACGCAGGTAATAGGTTATCACCACACCAAGCGAAATGCATGCAGATGCTCAAAACGGTTTGTGTATTTTCCCGAGGGAAGGAAACATTTTCCCGAAATAAAAAGTAACCTAAGTGTTGACGTAGGTAATAAGCTATCACCACACCAAATTTCATCAAAATCCGTTCAATAGTTTTTGCGTAATGTGTTCGCATGCTCATAATTGTTTTTCTATTTTCCCGAAGAAAAAAGTATCCTACTTGTTGACCCAGGTAATAAGTTATCATCACACCAAATTTAATTAAAATCCGTCCAGTAGTTCTTAAAAATCGCTGTTTTGATATCTACATCGATAACTATATTTACAGTATCAATTCAATTTTCAAAAAATATTCCACGTGCAGAAATGGTCTCGTTACAGTTTAATTATATCTATAGACAAACAAAAATTTATTCGAAGAAGTACCTACAAACTTCTCGTCTAATATAATAATAATATGTAACAATAATATTGCCTGAGGATTCACACTCTCAAAACAAAAATTAATGAAAATTTGAACTTATAACAAAGATTAAACTAAAATATCAAGAAAACAAACTTGTTAATGTATAAATAATCGACAAACACGTGTGGATAATTATGTCTAGATCGGAGTTCGCAATAAAAGCGTCTCTCTCTAATTGAAAATGTCGATAAATTCTTAACCTTTTTCGGAAAATAAATAAAATACAATTGAAAAATTCTACGTATCAAGTATTTTATTGAAAAATCAAAATAAAATATTCGAGGAAATTTGAAAAATTTGAGACATGAATATGCTATTTGCATAAATATAAAACCCATAGGTACATGCGCAGACACTTTTGAAAGAATACCTTTTATTTTCGACTTTTATTCGAAATTGGCTTCGCTTGTTGTTTGACTATGACAATGATAGAATCAGAATTTTTATTTTATTCTTTTTTTTGGGGCGAGGGGTAGGGGCAAGGAGGGGGGGGGTAGTTGAACTATTAGTATTCAATAACAATACAATTCTTTCACACAACGAAACGAAGCCAGCCAACTTTCTATGTATGTGTATATTGTAATGTGAATGTAACATTGAATAATAAATTTTCAAATATTGAAAAATGATTCTCTAAAATGGATATAATATAATAGGTATAGAAAAGTAACATTATAGTGGACAGTGTGGCTTAGCAAAACATTTCGGATCAGTATTTAGCGTGCTACTTTTCATCAGTTCTCAACTCGTTGCATAGAAGCTGAATTTGAAATGTTTTGATGAGCCAGACACACATGGTACATGTGAGGGGTACAGTACCGCTACAAAATATGTCATCATGTCATAGAAGAGTTGTTATTGATAATAATCTTAAATTTTGAAATTTTTTCCACCAGTCAGAGGTTTAAAAGAACTTTTTTACTCGAAAACAGAAATGTCACGAAAGTTTTTCCGTGTCTTAAAAGAAAATACGTTGCCAATAGCAACTAACCGCCAAAATACTTTAAAAATTTGAACGAAATGGGACTAGCAGTAAATAAGATAATGACATTTAATGGGATTTCATGGTAGCGCCGTGGATACTATTACTCCGAATGCAATGAAATTTGTAGGGGACCATCTAGGAACCAGACTGTATAACTTCTGACAATTTCATAAAAAAGAATTGAATAGTTCAGAAGTTATGCCACTTGGTGTAATTTAGTATATTAATGGAATGACATGGTAGCGGCGTAGCTACCGTTACTCCGATTTCGATTAAATTCATAGGGGACTATCTAGCAATCAAACTGCATAATTTCTGAAAATTTCAATAAAAACAATCGAATAGTTCAGAAGGTATGCCACTTGGTGCAAACTGACGACACACAGACGAACAGACACCACACCAAAATTGTTTAGGAAGCGCTAGAACGTAAAATGTGCGTAAAAAATTTTTTATTTTTCAAAAGTGATCACAATACTTCCGCTACTTTAGTAGTCTCAGGATGCAAAACGGAACCCTTCAAATATGACTCTCGTGTCGGTTTATGACAAGCAAATTTGGATAAAATTCATTTTTCTCAAAGCTTGCTGCAAGACCTTACCAGAAACAGTGCGAAAAAAGAAGTCGTACGAAAGCTCCGTTGTCAGTTTGTTTTTTCTCGCTTTCATACCTCAACAGTCGAAAAAGACAATCGGAAAGTCGAAGAAGAATATAGGCTACCTTTTATCTTGGACGAAACCACGTGGATGAAGCCGCAAGTGAAAGCTCATTTTACATATCCTCAAACTTTTGAACATGTGCTGTGCGCACTGACGTATGGCTAGATAGATGTATGAATAGGGGGGGAGGGGGTGCTGGATAGACATGCTTGAATTTCGTTCACATAATGGGGAGGAGCAATTGTGTGTAGGAATTTATATACATGGTAAGTAAATGATTGATAACATTATAAAATTCGCAACAATTTCCTTAGAAGATTTTACAATTCACTACACGTGCCAACCAGAGCCATCTATCTATAAAAATATTATACTATGTATGTATATGCTCACTATGTGAGATGAGAAACATGTTATAAAATTGACACCAGTGACTAGTGAATTGGCTTCTTCATGCCTTCTATATATTATGTGACATAAGTCTTGTGTGTATATTAAAAAAATAATGGTTTTCACTTATGAAAATTGAAAATTTTTGTATAATCTAATATTGTAGTCCGGTTAAAAATTGACATTGTACTAAATTCCACAAGGATACTGTAATTTTTTCACTTTTACCACGAAGAAAAAAGTTGTAGTAAAAACATTTGTCGAAAAGTTTTCATTGGCCAGCTTTGAGTTTTTTACCACTCAGACTTGTTGCCTAAAAGCAATTTAACCCAAAGAACTGTCAACTAGCAAAAATACTAATTAGATAGTTTTGAAAATTATGAAAAATTTGTAAAAGCATTTTGAGGAATATTTTCTTGTCAAAAAGCTTTCCCTCGAAAATCAATGGTTCGGCAGTTTTGAGGAAATAAACAATGAATTGTCTACTCGTACAACACTTTTTCAATCCTAGAAATCCTTTTTGTAGTAAGGGCCAGACACTTTTCCGAAAACAAATACTTCAAATACACTGTTGAATTTGTACTTCAATAAATCTTTCCTTTGACAGCCGACACAACGCCCTTGAAAATTTTTTCCCATTTCCAAATTTCCCCCCGCTGCAATCAACCCCCAGAATTAAAATACATAGACAGCCCAACACATTCTGTCTCTGTGCTCAAATTTTTACATTCAGTTAAAAATTTAAAATTTACAGTTTAAACGGTTAACAAAAGTTGAAGGAAAAACAAACCATTTTCCAATTATATTAATCCGGAAATGTGAGCTAATCAATTTTCCCAAGACAAGGAAATTGAAAAGAAAAATATTTCGAGAAACGTTTGACATAATATAAAAATATAAGAAAAACATTTGATTTTATAAATATAAAAATTTTTCGCGCTTTTGTCACGCTGATGCTGGTGTGTCGACGACAGAAACAAGAGAAAATTTTAACTTAGTTTTCTTTGTTGAATGTTTTTCTTTTGAACGTTAGCGAGAATGAACTTAGTGCGGTATAGGTAGCGGGTACTTATTTAATGTTTCCCTAGAAAATTCTTTTGTGTGTGTGTTATATAAATCATAAAAAGTACAAGATTTAAACATTAAACGGGATAACATTTTTATTTGGTTAGTCTTGTTTCTCTTGCTTCGCTGACTCCGTTTACTTCGTTCACGGTTATAAATTATAATGGTAACCTCTATAGGTACGTAAGATTGTTAAATTTTTATTAAAAAAATGGAGATTTAAATGTTTTTGTTCGGTTATTTTTATAGTAAATTTAGTAACCTTTTATTTATTTTCATTTTAATATTTCGTCAAAACTGAAAACGTTAATTAAAAGAGTTTTTCCCTAGAAAAAAATATTACTTTGAATCATTAAGAGCGATTTATCTCTTCAATAATAAATTTTATACATCAAAAGTAGTAAGGTTTCAGCCCAAAAGATTTAGGAAAATGAAATAGTACATTTCGTTCAAAGAGTATACACTTTTAATTCGTTAGTAGAATCATATGCCTTACTCTTTTTAGACAATAAAATTCGCATATACGTAAAAAAGTAAGGCATATAATTCAATTTTTGATGTTGCTTACAACGAGTCAAAAGTGAATTTTCAGCTGAAATTTTGTACATAAACATTTTGTGTATTGAATAACCACAGTCCCATAAGAATCTACCATTTGTTCAGAATTTCCAAACCATTTCCATGTAAATCATCCTACCCATGACTATGCGAATTTCTGCAACGTCAAAGTACGAAAATGTATCAAATTGTTATATAATTGCACAAAATTAACTTTGTTCCACGCTTCGCTTTTGGTTGAGCCGGCTCTGCTAACTATGGTAAGCAATGATAGCTATATATTCGTCAAAACTGACCAACTTTTAATTATTATCAAGATACTATCAATAATCTATTGATCAGTTCTTTTATTCAAGTGATAGCTGGGCATCACAGCTGCTATTACTCTTACATCATTATTATTTAGCTCACTAATTGGTTTATATCTACAGAGTTACGTCTTGATTACATCATCAGTCTTCATTTGTGATTCACGTGTGACGTCAAACTGACGATGTTAGTTCTCTACATGATGGAATTATAGAGATTAAACTCTGTCAGTATTGGTTATTCGTGTATTGATACTACAATCCATGAGATTTGGTTTAGATATATCATTTAATCATAAAAACTACATTTATGTCGTGGATACAGAAAACATTTGAGGCAAATTCGATTAACTTATATGGTACAAAAAGATAAGAAAAGACCTAATAATATTAAATTTGCAACTTGCAGTACAACCCTGTTTAAATATTCTATTTATCTACATATATTTATTATAACTAGTATGTATTTTGTATTATACTTAAATTTTTAATGAATACCGTATATAATATAAGCATACATTTATTTTAATTATATTTACAATTTTATAATTTCAACAGTGTAGGTTAGACAAGACAAGGTAAAAAAAAATAAATAAACAAAAAAGACCAAAAATAATTAAAAATTCCTCCATCTCTGTCGCTAGAGTCTACATGTCATTATGTAAACAGAGATTACAGGGAGTGCTCGTACTTACGGTATGTTTAAATTCCTAAATTGAGTGCGGTTGTTACCAGTGGCGGTGCAAAGGATGAGCGAAGTGGGCGACTAGCTATAGGCTCGCGCCGTTGGGGGCCTCGCAGTGGGGCCACACATGTGTAAGAAAAGTTTTTTTTTTTGCTCGTCATTTAATTTTTAGGGACAGTTTTTTGATAAATCAGAGGAAAAGGGGTTAAGTAAAAGCAAATTTTTAGGAAGACAGGGAAACATTTTAGGGGCCTCGCAAAAATGTTAAAAAGATTTTGTTTTCTTTGATCGTTGTCGAATTTTTTGGAAGAAATTTCGAAAAAAAATCAAAGAATAGGGCCTTGCAAAAATTACCTTGCCTACCACTTATCATAAATATACCATCTAATGTTATAAATATGAAAGTGAGTTTGTTTGTTTTGCTTCTACGCCTAAACAACTTAACCAACTGACTTGAAATTTTGTATAGAAATAGCTGAGACAATGGAGAAGGATATAGGCTATTTTTCACCATGGAAAAATATCTACTTTCCATGGGAAAATGTATTTATTAAAACACTATTTGTCTTGCTTTCATATAGTGACAGTCAAGGAAGCCTATCACGGGAAAGTATCTGATTTCCAAGGAAAAAATGTTCCTAAAACAGAAAAAGGAAACTACATCATTTGACTATTAAAAAAAAGAAAAAAATGTAAGATTGACTTTAAATTTTAATATTTTTAACAGAAAAAACGAAAAAGGACATAGGCTTCTTTTTACCTCAAAAAACCACTTGATTTTCGTGCGAAATTTGAATAAAAAAATTTGATGTCATAATTTCAAATTCCATAGGCACAAATGACGTAATATTTAGGATTATAAATCGACGCGACGTCGTTTGAGAACCGTCTGTACTTCATTAAGAAAAAAGAAAAGAAAAAAAATGCTGTAATAAAAGATAAGTCATGTTCTCTGTCGTATTTGTTCTCCTTGTCTTCCGTTCCCGGAGAAATAGTGATGCTAATAGATAGATGCCTTCAGGTTACGGTTAATTAGCTTTAGTTGCACACTCCTACAGGACGGATCAATATGGTGGAAAGTTAAGAATGGTGTTCTACACGGGTATCTACTGTCTACATATACCCCTCCCCAGTTTACTAATTATTATCTTCTTTTCACGAAAATTTCTTTTTCTACAATTTTAATTACATCTAATGAACAGAGAGGTCTGTCTCTCTTCAGTCGGTAATTAATATAATATGAAAATTATGATGAAAGTTGAAAAAGAAAAATGTATAATATTTCATTGGTTGGTACTTAATATTTTTAACTACGGTTAGTGAATAGACATATTTGAAGCAAAACATAAAGGAATATTTTTTGAATAAATTCTTATCCACTGAATTGCATATAGTAAGTAGTTTCATAGTAGCATATAGTAAAATGTTTCATCATTGCTGTATATTAATTCAAAATAAACGAAATAAAAGAAAATTCTACGGTTTTTCATGTTTAGTATTCAAAGAAAATTTGCATAAAGTTCATTTTCTTCTATTTTGAAGAACATATTATAATAAACTTGTAGCAAGAATTGAAATAAAGAAGATTGGATAACTATGGAATCGAACGGAATTTGTTTTACAAATAATATTGAACCACTCGAGTTTAGATAAGAAACCATATTTATTGCGTCTATTTCGATTTTTATTTTAGCACTACTACAGTACTCCTAAAATTGTGATAGATTATTTTTTGGGGTCCTGAAGAAAAGTTTTTGAGTAGAGATTTCAGTCAACCTGCAGTAAAAATATTTTACTTGATTTCTTATGATTGAAAGCTGAAGAGAAAGGTGAATGAAATTGTGAGTGTACCTTAATCGCTTTTTCATTTTTAAGGGGGGAGTTTACACCAGAAACGGCTAATAAACTAATTTTTTTCGAATCTCGTTTTTTGTTTTTATTTCGTTCTGTGGTTCTTTACAAACACGGTGATATATAAAACATGGCCAAAAGTTTTTTTTTTTCAAGTAGAAAAATATTTATTTGTGAGTCGCTGCACAGCCAAGTTGCTGCTCCTTTGCAGATAGCGCTCTCTCCCCTCGCGATTTGATCAGTTATATTTAGTTTTGGTGTGTACACGAGTTATAGTATGCACTAAGATAATGTTCTTTTATTTGTATGCCTTTGTAGACGTTTTAACAAACAGTGAGTAAATCGCTTCTTTTGTGATTATTTTTGTTTTTTACAGTTTCCCGAAAGTTGTGTTTTTCCCGACAAGGAAAATCATATCTCAAGTTCTTGAAAAGATAGAGACTTAATTTTTTTTTATTTTGTTCATAAACATATTGCGCATAAAGTGGAGTATGCTTTTTCCATTTGCACAACTGTAACTATTTTTAAACATTTTTTTTTTTTTTATAAAAACTTGGGTTTTATAATTTTTAGAACTTTGAGATTACAATTTTATAGTTAATATTTAAAATTACCTGAAACCCATACTCAGCTTTATGGGCAGGCCCTTTAGGAATAAAATAATGAAAAAATATTTAAAAAATATTCATTACTTTTTGAGATATGGCGTTCCTTGTAAACGCTTAAAAACTTGTGAAGAAGGGCCCCTTTCCCCTACAGGGAAGAGTAATGAATGTTTCAAAAACAAAATTTTCTATTTGAAACCATCCCTAATTTGAAAAAAATTTCAACAAGCAAAATAATCATAAATAAAAGAGTTGCTTTTTTATTTGAGCTCCTCCCTTAAGCGCTATTTGCAAAATATTTAACTTCATACTATAACATCACATAATTGGTCCTCAAATAGCACAGTAAAAAGGGTAACGAACCCTACTTTAATGCGTGTTCCACACGCACTTAAATTTCTAATCAACATTGTAAATCACTTTAAAACGAATTGAAACATAAAAATAGAAATAACATTTAATTAAATTAAAAATTTATGTCACTAAACGTCCAAACGATTTCCTCGTCGTTCCGGAATAACTTTATTTACAAAATTCCTCCCCGTATATATACTTTCTTTCTAATTATTTAAACTCGATTTAAGTTGTTGGTCGTGTACCTACAATTATACACACTTAGGTACAATGTCGTAATATACAGCCGTATAAATAAACGAGATAATAAAATCGTAGAAAGTGGTAATTCCATTAAACAGAAGGTGAGTGTAATTTTGTACATTCGTTCGTTGATGATAATGAACGGTACCAGCAAAGGATGCAAAGAAATCGTAAATGTTTTTTTTTCGCACGGTCCAGGTCTAAACGACAACAACAACTATTGTTTTGATATGGTTTAGTGTTGTTTAAATACTTCTCTATTTGTTTTTTGCTTTTTCATATACAGAGTGATTATTTTGAGTGTAATTGTGAGTATAAATGACACCAGAAACACAACTTTTGGGGTTTTTATTCGAAACTTGCTGTAGGGTGTCGTTCGAGTTCATGAACTATACATATGATTGATATAGAAGCGTAATTAAAAATTTTGTGCTCTGGAGCGAATTTGACTGAAACGTTCCAGCCTCTAAGGACTATGCAACCTAAAAAATCGCCTGCGCCTTGGAGCAACTACTCCACTTACTCCATTGTAATTACGCCTCTGGACTGTTATCATTTATAAATTATAAATAATGGCTCAAAAGAAAGCCAATGAAAAAGACCATTTCGTTCAAAAATTATAAGGAATCAAAAATTTTTAACTACTTTTTAAAGGACAAAGTTGTTAAGTAGGTATGAATTAAAATTTTTAAAAATTAGATTTTTCAAAACATTGCCTCCAGGTCGCTCTTGCAGATGGAAAAGTTTGTATTGCAACTCACCCCCACTCAAATCTACCCTATTTCGAAAAAACGCAAAAACACATATCCCCTAATTTTTGGTGCTCTGTCTATTTATGATGGCAAAAATTTGATACATTGAACCATTCAGAGTGTACAAGAAAATTTATCCACATTTTCACCTCTCCAGCCCCTCTTATGAACCCGGGCCTAGTTTAACCTATACAAGTGAATAGGTCTTTCAAAGAGTAACATTTCGTCAGTTTAAAGTTTTCCTCTATCTCTTATAGTTTTCGGGATATCTTAAGAAAAACAATTTCAACCTCCAACTTTAGGGGCTGGTTTCACCCCGTAAACGTGGACGATGGCCAATAAAAAAAAATACTGGTCCCTTATTTTTGCCTATTCTACACACCAGCGAAGTTTCATCAAAATCCCGAGTTTCACACTGGGTGCATCTCCTTGTCAGTGTAACGTCCATGGCAGACAAAAGTCTTTGAAAAAAAAAAGAAATACGAAAAATTTTTAAGTTTTTCAAATCATGTGAGTTATAAAAATAATTGCAAGAAACTGAGATAATCCAAAACTTTTCGATTTTTCAAAATGTTATAAGTGGCACGACCTACAAACAGAATCACGGGAAAAATGTGACCGGCATGCATCAGCATCTGGAAAATACCCGCTCAGTTTTTTGATCGTTTGGATTTCCTCTTAGGCCCAATAACGCAAAAATTCTAAGCGTTAGCCAAAAATATAAACATGACTAAATATTAAATTCTGCACCAAATTCGTCCGTTTAGAAGAAGCCACTTACTAATTTTCTTTAGACAATATTTCTAATTGATCATCCTGTGTATATACAAACAATCGTATTTTCAATCTATTTTCATTGAATTACGAAGAAAACTTTCTATTTTCGTTTGAGTTTTCTGACCTCAGTTTTTCTCTGTTTGTTTACCGACTGTCACCTCCACCATCAGCCATCATTTCATTTTGTTTAGTGTTTTTCTTTGCTAAACTTAGTGGAAATTTTATGAAAACTTTTTCAATTTATTTCAATTGTGTTTTGTATATTTTTTTTATTTATATTTTTTTGTTGATATTTAAATTTCATAAAATATTTTATGATGCAAATACATCATGACAAAATCAGGCAGTCTATTGATAAAAAAAAAAAAACTTCAAATTTTTAAAAGGGTGATAAAACTTTTATTTATATTTTTTTCCAGATAAATTGTATTTGTAGGATCGAATTTTAAAAATTTTTATTTAGTAAAAGATATTCTTTTAAAAGCTTTTATTTAACTTGCTATGTTAGTATGTTGGTTTAGATCAAATCTTGGAATCAAAACTTAGACAGGTTCTAATTGAGCTAGAGGTTTCAAATTTTGCACACGTGTCTAACCTTGATGACAATGCAATATTGTATAATTCGTTTTTCCCTAAATTGTCCCAAACCAAAATTGTTGCTTTTTACTCCTATGCAACTTTTTGACATTTCGAATTGTCAAATATTGTCCATTGATTTTACATTGCAATTTTTTGTTTCCATAGTTATGTCTGATTAGGGTAAATTAACCAATTAAAATATAGGTAAAAAAATTACTTCTTTATTTTTTTTTAAATTAATTGTAATTAGACTAAAGAGTAGAAAATAAAATAAAGTAAAAAAAATGTTTTTTAAGAAAAAGCTTTTATTTAAAAATGGGCTAAAAAAAATGAAATAACTACTGAGTGAAGTTTGAAGCAATATGCAACATAATTTATAAAAGCTTGAGGCGTTTAATTAAGTTTGGAAAGTACTGAAAAGTAAAATAGCTACACTTATATCCAAAACAGAAATAATTAATGATAACGCCTCAAGCTTTTATAAATTATGTTGCATATTGCTTCAAACTTCACTCAGTAGTTATTTCATTTTTTTTAGCCCATTTTTAAATAAAAGCTTTTTCTTAAAAAACATTTTTTTACTTTATTTTTTTAAATAATACATTATATTACATAAAAAAAAATATAGTACTACAGTTTGATTATTAAAAAAAAAAATAGGGTCAAGGAAATACAAAGAAATAGGTCAAGTGTAAGTCATACTCTTCGACAAATAGAATTCTGTACCAATAATATTGTGTTGTATACTTTACGACAAATATTTCCGTTTTCGCGTCCGAAATTGTAATTTGGGTAATTACAGAAAAACATTTACGCAGTGAGTTGGATGCGAAATTCGAATTCTCGGCCTACTATTCCAAAGTATCAATAAAGGTTAGTATAACATTTTTATTAGCTAAGTAAGTATTGTTGCAAGAGGGAAATTCTTCGAATAAATTTGTGGTTCGTCTAACAAAAATTTTATTGCCTAACAATTTAAGGAGTACATGACATATTGTAGATAATAAAAATTTATTTAGAATAAAAGAACATAAAACTTTAACGGTAATATTATTATTTCATATTTTGTTACTATGGTTTCGAAATCAGTTGAATTTACGCAAAGATACTTTCATTTCATTCTTGTCGTATTTATCTACAACGAAATGACTAGAAAAATATTTTGTATACCATTTTTTTCGCTGCAAAATTTTGGTTGTTATTTTTTTTCATGGTAGAAGTAAAAAGACCTAAAACTCCTACAATAACAAAAGATTACAATAAAGTACACTAGCGGAAAAAATTAAAGGATCAAAAAAAAATTTTTAGCGATTTTTCGAATGGCTGTATCTTCGTGAAAAATGGTCGTATCGGAGTTGTAAGCAAAGCAATTTAAAGCTGGAAGTTTCTAGTTTTGAGATCTTGCGATAAAAAAATTTTCCAAGCAACCTGTCTCGCTCAATCCTAATAAATACACTGAAAAAAATATTTTCGAAATTTTTTTTGGTTTCTTTTTTTGGTCCATGGACTTGAAAAAAAATTTTCTGACTTAACCACCAGATGTACCGGATAACTTGTTCATTCAGCTTTAATTTGCTTTTTTTAGAGCTTTATATGACCACTTCTCGCTGAGATATCGAACTTTGAATGGAAAAGTATCGTTTCGTCTTTGACCATCGATATTTCAGCAATCACACAGACAATTGAAGGTGTGTTTTAAAAATTCGAATAAATTCTCTACAAGGATTAGCCATTGTTTTGTCAGAAAAAAATTTTTTTGCATACTCTATATGAATCTGAAAAATCAAGAAGGAAATAGCTTTTGGTGGCTTTTTGGAAAATCAAGCGCTGAATTAAAAATTTCGAGAAAATCATTAATGTTAAGCGTGCCTTTTACAGATCAATATACCCACAAAAACCCCACCGAGTTTCAATTTAATCCATTCAGCCGTTTTTCTGTTTCATTCGATTGAATTTTTGAAAAATCATAATCTTCATAATCTTCAACAAAATAAAAAAAAAAAATTCTCAGTCTTTTTCACATTTTTGTCAACAACAGTATTTAAATTTGCAAAAAAAAGAAAACTTCTTAGAGAATTTTCAAAAAAAAAATTTTTTCTAAAATTTTTCAAGAAAATTTTTGAATTGATACCAGCTTTAAATTGCTTTGCTTACGACTCCGATACGACCATTTTTCACAAAGGTATAGCCATTCGAAAAATCGCTAAAAATTTGGAATTTTTTTTTTTTTGATCGTTTAATTTTTTACGTTAGTGTATTTATGAGTTAAATTGTCACCAAAATTTCTTACGATAATTTGAATTGGTACAGTCCATTTTTAAATGCTAAAAAAGTAAATTAAATATGAATCATAAGATTTTGTCCCAGTTTTTTTTGAAATTTAGTATATGCATTTAACAATAATTAATGCTTTTTTGAAAATGAATGTATTTTTTTTTCAATCAAATAAATTGAAATGAAAATCAAAAGAGCATTCGTCTAAAAAATTTTTTTTTCAAATCTTCCAAAATATTCTGTCATTTAATTTAAAAAACATATACATCATAGGTAAAAAAATGCTTTTATTAAAATTAAAAAAAAAAGAAATACCTGCTCGAACATGCACGTCCCGACTTCGTACCGATCCAATTGAACTACGCAAACGACATCGATACAATGCGGCGTGCACATCGTGCCGATAACGTTCACCAGGAAACGGTGGAAATACCAGCGAGCCGTTCGAGTACAATAGACGTAGTTCGGGAACTTGATGTACCGGCGAACCATCCGACAGTATCCATTCCACCTAGAAAATGTAAAATTATACGAATTAATTCTAGTCTAATCTAGAAATTCTAGTCTAGAAAGGGTATTCTAGTCTAGAAATTCGAAAAAATCGATTTTTTTCATATTTTCAAAGTTCAGACCTTTAAGAATAAGCCTCTAAAAGGATTTACGGAAACTCGAATTATATCCGGAGTTATGGTTAGTTTTTCCCTGTATAGGTACTGTGTATCTTTTCAGAGTTAAATTCAAATTTTTAATATAAATTACTCGAAACTACTTTTTTTGATACGGTTGACATGATATCTCAGGTTCCAATGCACCGATTTACTTGAAATTTGGTACGGACCTTTTTAATACTATCAAAATTGGTCCGACGTAGGGGTTTTTATAACTTTTTTATTTTTATTTTTAAAGTTGAAAAAAGGAGGCGAAAAAATGATTTCTCTTTTTAAATGGACCGCCTTTTTGTGAAAAAATTTATTTTTTCTACTCCTTCTATTAAAAGTAACATTTTGTGCACGGCTAACTATAATTATGTAAAAATTAACAATTGCCCACACTGTGCGGAAATACAGTGAGAAATTATTTCCCACGCCTTAATATAATAAAAAAGTAGGCTGTTCCGTTAGTTTAATATATAATATATAGAAATAATACTAAAAATATACATATATGTACGTTGATTATTTATTATTGTTTCCATAGTTTCAAAGTATGCTTTGGCAAAAATTTGAACATCTTAGCAATGACATTATAAATTTAAATAATTTTTACTACTTAGTTAAATTTTATTTTAATTATTTATGTTAAATTTTACGAAAAAAAATGTGGTCGTAAAAAAAGTATAGTGTAAAATACGTGATAAAAGCTTATTTCTCACTCATATGAATTGTTGCACTCGTCCTGCGGGTTCGCGCAACAAACTCATATTCCTGAGAAATAATTGTACAATATTCTCATTTTCAAATAGGCTACGTCCCACTAATTCTACATCCTTGTTTATTAAATAATTAATACAAATTTTATGGTTCAGATCATCAGGAGGGTTGGAATCACGTTAACCAGAAGCCACCTTTTTTCTGAGTCCCCACTTTGCTGACCTGTATCGATTTCAATTTTGAATTTTTTTTTTAATTTTTTATGCAACTTTATACTTTTCAAATACCAATAAAAGAAACTATTAAAAACATGGATACTAAAAATGTTTACTGTTTTTTTTTTTTTGTTACGCCCGTAAAATCACCTCAAAATCGAGCCTCTAGACTAGAATACGCCCTTAACATTTAATTTCAGTCCACCTGAATAATACCAGTTTTTAACTTAGTGACGTCAAGTTTATTAAAATTTTTCAGTACCTTAAACACTGTTTATGAAATGACAGAAAGAGAATTATTGGATTAATTTCAAAGTTGCAATGTCAAAAGAGCATTACAAAACCTTTAAAAAAATATGACCCTCTGCTAATTTGAGGGCTGCAGACGTTCCTGGTGGTTCCTGTGACTAAATATAGCTTATATTTTGTAGTTAACCTTAAGCACATAGTAAACGGGTCAATTAGACGTAGGTATATTGCAATTTTACACTTGAGTGACTGTAGAACGTTTCTTGAATATTTATGAGGTGATTGTATAATATACGTCATGAACTAGTATGCATAATAATAATATTTAAATATTTACCAAAATAGGATAACATATTATATAGGTAAATATATATAAAGTAGCTGTTTCAACCTTCCAAATATAAACAGAAAGATATTTTGCTTAGGGAATATCTAGTCTTCGTTGTTACAAAAAGTAAATGTTACTTACGTAAATATTAATTGAGGATATGTGGATTTAGTTTGCGTTAAGGTAGTTACCGTGTGACACGCTAATAGAAAAAATTGCAAACCAAACTTACTTTATGTCATTATTGTATGTATTAATGGATAGATGTTGATGCATACTATTTTTCATACGAACGTGTACGCATACATTCAAACGTAGTCTGTGCATACACACTTATACTATCAAAGTTTTTTATAATAAATGCTTTGATATCATTGTTATTTACCCAACAAACATATTAAGTGGTATGCATATGCGTTAGGAGCGCTTTATTTTTTCACCAGTACAAGACAGACAGTTGCTCTCGCGGACTTTTTTTTTATAGAGAATTCGATTCTCTACAAAAAAGGTCTTAACACTTTTTAATGTATCTATCACCGTTTTCGCTTCGGTTCAGTTGCTTGAAATTGGTGTACTTATTAAAATACTATAATTTCGCTGATGATATCTTCAATTCAAAACGATCAACAAATAATTCAATTTTTGCTTTACATTCAGAACTTATTAATCTTTCTTTCCCTAGTTTTTTATTGAATTCTGTCGAGTCATTATATTGTTAAATACAAAATAAGGGTACATAGTCAGAATTTTGAGATCTAATACATGGAGTAGATACAAACTTTAATCCTAATTATCTTAACTCAGAAGCGATCAATCTTTCCCAAATTACAAGGACAATCAGATAGAGTATTCTTCTTTATACAATTAAAATTTAAAACTATTCTGTCGAAAAGTTGAATGTCGCGGTAACTACCTTAAACAAAAATACTTTTTTTTTTATATAATTCTATATTTTTATTTCAAAATATCTCTAAATGAAAGAATCTTGATCAAATTTTGCTAAAATTTTATTCAAATTTTCATAAAATATAAATGTGAGGTTAAAGTGGCAGCCACGAGTGCCCCAAAGAATCCCTAAATTAAATGGTTGGATATATTCTAACCAAATTTTTTTTTTTTTGAAATGCTATTAAATATTGAAAAAAATAATTATGAGATTAAAATTGTCCCGCAGTGCCTTAAAAGCGCTCAAATTTCGCCCAAATACTATATGTAGAGAACCTGGTACATACGGTAGGTTAAAATCATCGTGGTTGTGTCGTTTTCCGACCACTTAGCCATTTAATGCGGGTGAAATTGTGAAGCACATACTACAGAATATTAAATAATTTCTTTTAATTTTACTCTGAAATTTTTACACGAAATTTTTAAAATATTTAAAAATGAGAATGGCAAATTAGTCAAGTAGATACCCTAGCATCTAGCGAAACCCTGTTAGAAGCCTGAATGTGTAACTTAATTTGTTTAATCTCACATGTTCTTTTGAACAATTTATTATAACGTATATTCTAATATAATAAGTGAGCTATAATATTCTCTGTATAGATTAAACTCTTTAACGTTAATAAAAGTTTCATAGCACCATAAAAATAGCTTAATCTTTAGAAAATATATACATTACACTCCATGTCAGTCCATATATTTTTTATTGGCCAAAAACTTTTTACAGTGTATGTTCTCATACGTACATATATATCTAATTAGACTTTTATTATTAAATTATAACTACTTTTAATATTATCCTGTAGAAAAGAATCAACTTAGTTAAGAAGTAAAAAAATAAAAAAATAAAAACAGTAAATGTATCTCCGATATTTTAAAATCAATAAGGTTTTAATAAACGAAATAATTATTTGAAATTATTAACATATTTCTGGACAGGAAATATTTAAAACTCTTTAAATTTTTGATTAATTAAAATTGTCTCCAGTTAGGGAAATTCCAAACGTTTTTGAAATATATTTCTGTGCACAAATTTTTCATTTTTAAACGTCAAACTGGCGAGTAGTTCCCCCCCCCCCCTCCTTCTCTTGTAAATATATTCAACCGTAGATCCAAAATTATTATTTCGCCCAAGTTGTGTTGGTAACTTTCGAAGATGTAAACTATCAAATTTTCGCTAGTCAAGTAAAAGAAAATGAAGTGAGAATGTGCCCCTTCAACAGGGCCGTAACTAGGTCTTCAGGGGCCTCGGGACAGAAAGTAAATTCGGGGCACTAAGCCGCTCCGGGCAAAAATAACAAATTTCGCCAAAACAAAAAGCGGCTGCCTTTTTTTTTTGCTCGTCAGTTCTTTGCCACCCTAATTTTACAGAAATACCGCCCCCCGGCAAAAATAAAAAGCGACGACCTTTTTTTTGCTCATTTGCTTGTCAGTCATTTTTGCTCATATTTTACAGAAATGCCGCCCTTAAAATTTAAATTTGCAAAGAAATTTACAAATGCGGAATTTCTTGTTTTCTCTTGGGGGCCCCCTTTGGCTGGAGTCAATACCCCAGTCTAGTTACGGCCTGCCCTTCAAGCTCCTACCCCAGTAGTAGATTAACTTGGACGGCAAAATACGTTTTGGTATTAAAAAACACTCCTTAGAAACGCTAGCTACTAAAGAACTCTAAATTAATCTGTATCTGATACTCCTAAATGCTCCTGACGAAATCCGAAGATATTCCTGGAACATTATTTTTTTTTTTGAAAATATTCTAGAAGTTTCAGGTCACGTCATTCAAGAAAGTTTTGTTACTATTTGACACTTGTCGACTTATTCTACTCAATTTATGATATTTAAACAAGATTATAATTTTATAAAGTCTGTAACTCGTCGAGATAATTATTTTCTTCTTAGAGCTGATTTTAAAAGAAAGGTTTTATTTTTTTTATTTTTAATATAAGTATGAAAGCCGGCTACTGTGTAATTATTTTATTTTCTATAGTGTCTTCATATACTAAAAGAAAAAAATACAAAAAAAAATAAGTAAGGATATTCGTTATAAAGTGTACATTATGTATTAAGAGCTAAAATGCATACAGAGTATAAGTTTCTGTAGATATGAACTTTTATTAGACAAGCATATAAAATTTGCTTTATATGATACAGGACACTCCTAATAAAATTTCCAGCAAGAGATTCTCGTAATTTATGCGAATTATACAGAAATACTAAAAGGGTACAGTGCTTCTACGAATTCTCGGTCCTTTTTAAGGTACCATCACAGTGTGATCGGCCGAAAAATAGTCAATTTTCGCCAGTTTTTTTTTCGGATGGATCGGATGGCCGAATGGAGATGAATTTTTTTTTTTATGATTAATATCACCATTTACCAATATAAAAATATTTTTTTTATTTATTTTTATTTTATTTTATATGTTCCTATTGATTCCGTGTTCTTGGAAACCGTTTTGTTCGAGACCACAAAAGATAGGCATTTTCTATTACAAATGTGAAAATAAAAAAAAAATATGAAAAAAATTTCAAAGAAATAACTCAACGAAATTTGAATTACATACTTACATTTACATTTGTATGTAATGCGTATTTATTTCAATTCAAATAGAATGGAATTGAGCATTCGTTAGCTCTAAAGTCGGTCTATCATAAAAATTTATTGAAAACGTAGATCGTAAATTATCGTAAACTGGTGTATTGTAGATCAAAAATAACGAAGTTTTTGAAGGCTTAAACGAAGCAAGTTGTGGGTATTCCGAACATATTGCGACTGTCAAAACTTACTTTTCGTTATCGAAAATTATCGTTGTCGAAACTAATGATATTTTCAAAGTTTAAATATGTAAATTTCTACGGATTCGTTATCATTTCTATTATATGAAATTATCAAAAATTGTAGTAGTTTTTAATTCCAGCATTTTTTCTTCTATAATGACAGATTCAATTTACACGATTTTTATTCGTGTAAATCAAATCCACATGGAACGGATATATTCGCATACATTGAGGACCGATGTAACTTTATATCAAATATATAATATAAACATTTTATTCTTTTTTAGAAGAATTACTCTTAAAAATCGTGTTGTTTGAATCCGTGTAATTCGGAGGAAGGGTACGCGTGTTCTTCGAGTACCGTGTTCTTTTAGATTTACCTGTATGTAAATTATTTCGAAATACTTATTGATTTACCTAATTGTTTTTTTTTTTTTTTTTTTACGTTAGTATAGTTGGAAGAAATACTGGAAAATTTAGAAAAAAATTATAGGCGACGCTTCACATTGTTCAACTCTGGTATCTTACCGTTTAAAAGATTCCCAGTCTGGAAATTTGATTCGAAACAGCCTGTATAGTGATGACATTAATTGATACATAGAAAATACTATAGACATGCTTCATTAGCTTGAACGCATTTCACATAAAACGAAAAAAAATTTACGTAATAAACATAATGTATTACTTTTACAACATTTGCTTTTTATAAAAAAAAAATATTTATTTCTAATAATAAATTACTAATTACACGCTGCGCAAATAATACCTCCATAATATATTATCTACTAGCCGTACCCGCGACGTCGTTCGCGCAAAGCATTGTTATAAACTCAATGAGAATTATGCAAGTGTAATAATTATACAGAACTTGCAAAGAATAATAATTTTTGTGTAATGCAGGCACATGCTCAAAATGGTTTTTCTATTTTCCCGTGGGAATGAGGGATTTTCTTAGAGTAAAGAGTATCTTAAATGTTGCCTTAGGTAATAAGTTATCACCGCACCAAATTTTATTAAAATCCGTCCAATAGTTTTGCCTAAAGTGTGTACATGATCAAAATGGTTTTTACATTTTCCCGTGGAAATGAGAAATTTTCCCGGAATAAAAAGTCTTTTAGATGTTGACCCAGGTAATAAGTTATCATCACCATCCAAATTTCATTAATATCCGTCCAATAGTCTTTGCGTGATGCGTGAACATACAGACAGACAAAAATTCTAAAAATCGCTGTTTTGATATCTACATCGATAACTATTTACAGTACCAGTACAATTTTCCAAAAATATTCCATGTACAAAAATGGTCTCGTTACAATTTTATATGTATAGATATTCAAAATGTATGAGTACATCATATATTATTGCCTATTACCTCATAATATAAAGCCCATGAGGATATTATAATATTAGTTTAATGCGCTTAAATTAGTATATTATGTTACGAATGTCAAACGGAATATTTTCCGTTTGACATTCGTAACATAATATACTAATTCTAGGAGAACAGATTGTACCTCGGGCGGTGGACTACCATGGGCGGTACAATCCACATGTCCCCCGGAACTATTTGAGAACTCGACACGATGCAGTGGCTCATGCAGAAACAGTGGTCCCTGGAGATCTAATCCACCACCAATACGCCATAGACCTGAAACCAAAACAAAAAAATTATTATCAGACTACGAAACTCTAAAAATATATATGGACAAATATCTGTGAGGTACCATCACAGTGTGATTGAACGAAAAATAGTCAATTTTCACAATTTTTTTTTCGACGGAAAGGATGGGGTAATGGGGATGATTTTTTTTTTACGATTAATATCACTATTTAACAGTACAAAAATATTTTTTTTATTTCTTTTATTTATTTTTTTATAATTATTATAATTTTTTGAAAAAAGTGTCTTTGAAAATGAGCGAAATTTGGCGCCCACGATTGCGGCCGCAGTTTTTATCCGAAAAAAAAAAAATCAAATAGATTACAATCTGTAGGTAAGCCGCTACGTTCCTATGGGAGCTTTTTTTTCTAAAATTTGCAAAAATGGCGGCGGTCTGAATAAAAAATTCAAATTTTTTTCCAGTTTTCCGTGTGAAAAAATAGGAAGGTTTCAAGAAAAAAAAGCTTCCATAGGAAAATAACGGTTTAGATAAAAATTGTGACCGTAATCGTGGACACCAAATTTCAGCAGCTTTTTAAAGACACTTTTTTCAAAAAATTATAATAATTATAAATAATAAATAAAAATAAATAAAAAAAATATTTTTGTATTGTTAAATAGTGGTATTAATCGTAAAAAAAATTCATCCGCATTCCCCCATCCTATACGTCCGAAAAAAAATTGCAAAAATTGACTATTTTTTGGCGAATCACACTGTGATGGTACTTTAATATATTATACAGTCTTGCCAACATAATAAACCCAATAAACATTGTTGTAATCTTGTAATTAAAATACCTGATATGAATATAAATGTGTGTATTTTCTTATTTTTTTTTTTTGCATAAAATAGATTGGTACGAAAATTAAGAAAAGCTCAGGTAATAATTTTTAATGGTCGATACTTCCACAAGGGAGCTTTAAGACACGCTTTGTAATAGTTCATTAATTATTTAAATGTTGCTGCAAATTGCCGGGCTAAGTAATATAATTTTTTTTTAAATTTTTATAAAATTTAATTTACAAAATGTATATCAATTTCGTTTAAGTATTCGCAGAGAATATATAATTTTTTTCTTTAAATTAAATTTGTGTTCTACTACAAGTGACTTTGGTAAAGTGAGAGTATGACTCGCGTACCAAAAGCTCCGTACAGTTTCGAAAATGAATAAAAAGTTGACTTACTATTCAGTACTTGTTCTAGCTGTATATAAATAAAGATTTCAAACAAATCGGCAATAGTTTAATAGCTCAGTAGGGGAAAGTAACCTAAGGTGAGTAAGGTAAGATTGAAGGTCCAAGAAAGAAGTTAGTTTTTATATTTTTGTATTATGGTTAGGAAGCACTAGAATATTTCACAAGAAAATCAGTTGTTAGAGGTAAATTAATGGATTCGAGAACTCAATGACCGTGAGAGAAATACATGATTTTTAAAGGGGTATTTTAGTCTAGGAATTCGAAAAAATCGATCATTATTTTTTTCATATTTTCAAAGTTCAGACCTTTAAGAACAAGCCTCTGAAAGGATTTACGAAAATTCGAATTATTTTTGAAGTTATGTTGATCTCTTCCCTGTGTACTGTGTATCTTTTCAGTGCTAAATTCAAATTTTTAATAGGTATAAATTACTCGAAACTACTTTTTACAAGATATTTCAAGTTCTAATACACCGATTTACTTGAAATTTGGTATAGACTTTCTTAATACAATCAAAATTGGTCCGATATAAGGGTTTTTGGGAGTTTTTTTTTTACTATTTTTAGAAAATTTCCAAAGTTGAAAAAGGAGGGGAAAAACGATTTTTTTTTTAAATGGCGATGTGAAAAAAATTTATTTTTTCAAAACGGCTACGTCCAGCTAATTCTACGTCCTTGTTTGTTAAGAATTAACTAAAATTTTATGTTTCACATCACCAGGATGGTTGGAATCACGTCAATCAGGAGACACCTTTATTTTGAGTCCCCACTTTGCCGGCCTATACCAATTTCAATTTTGAATTTTCTTTTTTTAATTTTTATACATTTTTATACTTTCTAAATATCAATAAAAAAAAAACTTGGAAAAATGGATACTGAAAATGTTTACGGTTTTTTTTTTTATTACGCCTATAAAATCATCTCAAAATCGAGCCTCTAAACTCGAATACCCCCGTACTAAAGTTAAAAAAATTGTTCGATCTTTTATCATTCATCACCCCGATATAATTGTTTCCAATTTTCAACAGTGATTGACTTCTGCAAACATTTTAAACAAACAAAACATAATTTGCCTGAAAATTCGATAAAATTTATTTACTTTTTATCAGCCCGTAATAATTTGTTTGTATTTATTTTCGCATTTACACACTCTTATAATCTTGCACAATAATATTTGTGTCTTTGAGTTGCGTCAAAAAAATTATATATCATCCTCAATTGCAATACACTTTCAATACTGGTAAAATTAAAAGTACAAACCCCACAAATCTTCACCGTCTTTTTGTGGAATTCAAATTCACACCGTAAAACGGCAATATTTTAACTGATTTCCCGCACGCATATGATTGTCAGAGATACAAATACGCGTGTCAATGATAATTTTAAAAAAACATCAAACAGATAAAATGGTTTATTACTGTGTATTATTTTATCGAAAACAAAAAATAAGCTTTGGTAGAACTTTTTTTTGTTTTGTTCACTTTTTTTTTTTGTTGCTATTTTGTTTTATACGTACTACACATACATATACAAGTGTGTATGTATGTGTGTATATATAATACGTTTATAGCTGTGATTGTTTTTTCCCATATGAAATCAAGAGATGATAATAAAATGTGTATAGTTTCATAAAACTTTTCCATATCAACTCAACTACAGCTGCATATAATGTTCTCTGTGCTCGGTTTCCCCCCACTCTATTAAAACTTTAACTTGTTTATCATTAAATTGATACATACACATATGTATACAATAATTTTTATGTGCGCGAGTGTAAAATTTTGTGTAATGTGAAAAATATTACGGTGGGTCCCAGGTGAATCGATATTGGAAAGTTTATTTAGATTTTATCGGGAGCGTAGCGAGAGATTTGTAGGACAAATTCGCTCCTGAACCTCGGTTCCGTGCCGTAAACGAGCCGTATACCTTTAATTCTTAGTGTTCTGTACTAAAATTAGAAAAATCGGAATATCCGACGTGAAAATTTGAAATTTAGCACAAAATCAAAAAGTGAATTTTGATGAGATTTGATTTTGGGGGATAAATTGGGTATGAAAAATTATTAGTGTGCATATAACTTGCACTGGCTTGTTTTTCTTTGGCTAGCAACCAAGAGATCCGGGTTCAAGTCCCAGCCGATTCAGTTTGATAATTTTTTTAAACACTATGTGAATTTTAATTAACAATTTGAATTGGTCATACATGCCAAAGTAAATCGAGTGTTCAAGTATCAGCTAATGCTGGACATTAAGTGAACATATGAATATTGGTGTAGGTATAAATACGAACAAAAGTCCGCCATACATTAATAATGTTTCACAGGCACTCGATAACATTTGAAATTAAAAATATAACTCCGTCTCCTATTAAAGAGAGGATGTGTTTGACTGATTATCAGATTGGAGGGGCACTCGAATTGGAGGGGCTAGCAACCAAGAGATCTGGGTTCGAGTCCCAACCGATCCAATTTGATAATTTTTCAAACACTATGTGAACTTTAATTTGCACTGGGTTGTTTACTAATAGACTTCCAAACTCTTAAAATCGTGATGCAATAAAAAATTTGTATTCTGTTTAGGGCTAACGTAAATATTGCAAATCCATGAGAGGTTTCTTATTTCCTCGTAGAAACTAAACAGAAGATCGAAATTCGAAAATTTCGATTAAGTCTTTTCGGGATATTTTGAAATTAATATAAAATTATGAAATACAAAAGCAAATCGAAGAAAATCTATCAACTTTAAATTTGTTTCTACATGATTGCGTTTCACATTCTATATAGTACCATAGATCCAACCCTGTAAGTAATGGTTAAATCTGTATCACACTGTACCACTTTAACACCATTACGGATGCTATACGTATAATATACTTGTATACAAAATAGAAAATAGAAATTTTCAGGTTACTGTTCAAATTATCAGGCATGAGTGGTTGCATTCATTGAGTACGACACTCACGTCAGCCGCGTTTACTCTTGCGCTCGCTCATATTATCGAGACTGTACGTACGTACATATACGTATACGTCATATACGTATTATATTTGTGTACATGTATAAACATCCACCTGTACAATACATTATTTTATATATAGGTGGTGCATCTTAAAATATTAAGTCTGATAATGGCATCAATTTCAACGGTCATATAAGTTGGTAAATTTTTTTCATCCATTTTCTACACTGATTATCCCTCAATTCTACAGCTTATTTTATCAAAAATAAAAAAAAAAACGACAGTAGAAATCTGATAATATAGGCATCTGATGATGTCATAGAGATCAATTTTTAATTTTCTCAAACAGAATACTTAAGGGGAGATTCGCCAAAAAAATATCAAAAATTGACTTATTTTATTATTTTTTTATATAAATAAATATTTTATTAAAAAACTAAATATATAACATTGTTTCTATATGTTTTGACATTACAAAAAAAATTTTTTTTTAAAAAGATCCAAAAATGAACTGCGTATAAGTGGCTTTGAAATTAACACTGCGAGACCTTTCCACCCAGTTCTGAACTCCCCAGTGAACCTAATTCAAAATATTAAGCATTTTCTGGAAATATACATATACAGTTATGGCACTAACTAGGATCTAACAAAAAAAAAAACCAGCCAGAAATCGCATTTTGAAAGTAAATTTTCAAAAATCACCGCTTTTTTCTCCACTCTAAACAGCCGCCATTTTGAAAATATATTACGGAACCAAAAAATCCTAGTTCCTGCCAAAACAAAGGTATCGAGGAATAATATGCACTTTGATTTATGTCGATAACTCAAATACTTTTTGAGATACATAAGGGATCATGTCGAAAAACTTACTTTCAAGAAAAAAGCATTTAAAGTTAAATTGAATTAGAGCAAAGTGCGTGCACTAAAATGCCAATAACTTTTTGATTTTTCATTTTTTAAAACAAAATTTTAGGAGAATATTTCTAACACTTTAAGGAACATAATTATGAAGAAAAAAAATCGATTTCGATTTTTTTAGCGAATCTTCCCTTAAAACAATAAATTCAATAGTAAGACAATATTGTGCAGTTCATTTCGGCTCGGTAAATATTAGAAATTTTAATAATTCATTCTGTAAACTTCCTAGACCAGAATGCGATTTTCTATCGATGGTAAATCACCATATTTTTATTGGTTTTCATTTGCTGGGGCTCAGTGCTCGTAACCCAGATAGTACCTATTGTGTAAACTCATTTTGAAAATAGACCACCCTGTACAATATACTATTATATTTACAATGTAAACGTAGAGAATACGATGACATCGTAGCCATGTTTGTAGTTTTCAGTTAGTTGTTTATAATATAAAATAGATATTACTACACATAGCATGGCAAAGCTAGATACGTACCTTCATGGCATTCACACACTAAAACTAAATGATCTTGATTGCGACAATAGTAACTGGCGATGGCAATATAGTGGTGGGGATGGGAGTGGGGGTAACTGTGTGTTAACTTTACTTCGTTTAATCAATGAACAACCGTATAACTACTAACCGGTGTAAGTGTATTCGATAACATTTTAAATATATTCGCTGGTCCTATCGTGTATGTATTGACAGTTGTAGACTTGTTTACAAAATACGTCGCCCTCTCGCTTCTTCCTACCCTGCCCCCAACACTCCCCTGCCCACCATCACTTGGTACATGATTTTGCTATTAGAATATCATCATCAGTTTGTTTTCTCGGCAATATTGCGCGCCTGTCGACCCAGTGATAGATAGATAGTGGAAGCTTCGAATGATTTAGTTGATTAAATTTATGAAAATAAAGTGAAAATTTACATAAATGAGTGTGTGTAGAAAGTCTATTGGGTAAATGGGAACTTGTATATGCAGCAACTTAGTTAATATGTTACAGTTTTAACAAAATATTTTCTATTGTTGGAGCTACTACTGTTTCGAAATATAAACTAAAGTAAAATGTAGTCAGAATTCAGAATATTCAAAACAAAAAATTATTTAGTAATAAGACCCGAGTAGGAATTGAAATAGTACAAGCCCTAACTCGATCTAAAACAAATCAGGTTCATCAAAAACATTTTCTGTTACGTAATTTGTACATATGCCCACTACCTAAACCTGTTAAGCCCGTTTTCCTTTCAAATGGCATTAAATTAGATTGGAATCATTTCCATCATTAATTGGAATAAATTGGAAAAAATTATACGAAACCCCTCAGAAAAAAGTCAATAATATCAAATGTTTGAAAATTAACGTTAAATTTTTCCAATTTGTTATATTATGCACTTGTATTAAATTTCTTAGTATATACAATTAAAATATCAGATTACAAATTAATTTATACCCACTAAATATTTGATTTAACTATTCCATATATACCTACATATATATTTGTATTGCTATACCAATTACGACAGTATATACACTACTATGTATATAATTGCATATATTACATTACAGAAAATAAATCTACAAACAACATACATTACGCATACCCAAAAATATAGAGGGGTGCCGGGTAGCAAGGGAAAGAAAATCGTTTTTCTCCGTTTCAAGCTTGAGGCAGGCATAATGTGTAATTTACTAATGTATAACAGGTTGGCTCGATCAATTGTACAATTTGGCTCCCATTTTAAAATATTTGACCTACGCACAGTATTAGTGTTCTGATATGCCGCGTTAGTATTAATTATATTGTAAGAATTAAAATAACAGAACTTGAATTAAACAGTTTCAAAATTTTTCTTTGAAAAAGTCGTAGTGTATGGAATACTGGTAGTTTTAAGATGGGAATCAAAGCACACTATTGAGTTGAGTCAACAGCAGTGTATTAATTCGGAATCTTTGTACAAAAAAAATGATATAATAATTACAAAAATTTGAAGTCGATTTTGGTTATATTAAGTCAAATCCACATTTAAACCTAAGTGTACCACAATTCCCGTTTTTCCCCTATGTACAATGTACATTATAAATATATGTTATGTTTTAAGAAAAGCAGGGATGCTCTAGTATAGTAGCTAGCATTTGGACTAAAACAAATATATATATATATATATATATATATATATATATATATATATATATATATATATATATATATATATATATATATATATATATATATATATTTAATTATTCAAAATGGTAAAGTTTTACCCATTTCTGCATTCATGACGTCAATTTGTCTAACGTCAGATGAATTTAATTATATAGTTTTTTATTTTTTAGTTTATTTTTTTGTACTTAATTATATTTCTTTACATTACTTACTGCAAACCAACGAATAAATGCGGTACGAATTTTAATTGACGGTTAATTTTTTATGATTTCTGTCATAAAAAATTCAATCCAGAGAGTTGCTGGTATTGTAAATTAGTATAAGTTCGTAGAAAATGTATTTGTCCAGTGGTTTTTACGAACCGGAAGGGTTTGAATTGTTTATTTTTCACAAGAATTCCGGCCCTAAAATACAAAAACGTCGAGTGTTTTGGTATTAAATTATTAATTCCTTCAAAATATCGATGAAAGTGTTCATCGACTGATCGATCCGGTACTTTCCAAAGCCACCTAGCAATCGACGCCACGTTAATTAATTATGTTAATGGGGTATTTGACAGTATCCAAGAAAAACAATAAAAACAAATTTTAATGAAAATTTGTAACAAAAAACAACAATTTATTATGTTAATTCATCCTAACTATTTTAAAAAAATTAATTAAAAAAGTAATTTTTCAGCTAAAAATGACGTCAGCAGAAACGGACTGTGACGTTACATTCTCTTATACTTCAACACTGTCGCTATTTAAATCCCGGTTAGCAAACATAACTATGGAAATTAATGTGAATTTAATTTAATTCTTTCAAAATCAACAATTTCATTTCCTAGTTATAAGAAAAATAAACAGTTTTTTTTCTTAGTTAAAGGACACCTGTTGTTATCTAGAGAATGTGACGTAATTAAAGCTAATTAATTTTTTCTAACGATTTTTGGCATTATTTTTAAAAATTAAAATTATATACCTTCATAATACATAGAGATCCGTAGTTTAAAATAGCTTCCCAAAATTAGTCAAATTCCCCATTGCTACCCTTATGTATACCTCAACACTTCATAATCACCATTAATTGGTAAGATAAATGAATAGAGCAATACTAATTAGTAATTCGACGCTATGATAAACTAATTTTAATTGATCAAACTACACAATATTGTAGATAAGCTATTCATTGAAGCGAAATCAATAATTGTCTGATACATTTGAATTTATGAAATTTATATACCCCAATAATAATCTAAAATTTCACCTAATAAATTCACATATGCAATAGAGCGTTAACAGTCATCTTTACATGTTTACACGTAGTAAAACAATTGTTTATTTTATTGATTTTCAATTGTTCACGGCAACAATTGAAGCACGTAACATATGAAGCTTCTAATAAACGGTTCATATTGTTCATAATAATATGCAGTTCATAATATATAAATATATGAATAATTTAAAAATAATCACCTGTAGTTATAGGAAATATATTATTGGATATTTAATTGGGTATTGATTTACGCTTGAACCGATTTTTGTGCAGAGGATCGGAACCGTATAAAAGAAAATAATATTCCGAAACTCTACTATAAAAAAAAATAACAAGTATAAAAAATATAGTTTGCAACATTTACTGTAATAGTATATTGTACAATAAGTGGGGAAAGAGGCTTATTTCTCACGAATATGACAATCCATATGAGTGAGAAATAAACTTTTCGCACGTATTTTATACTATACTTTTTCTACGAGCACATTTTTTTCGTAAAATTTAACATAAATAATTAAAATAAAATTTAAATAAGTAGTAAAAATTTTTTAAATTTATAATGTCAGTGGTAAGATGTTCAAATTTTTGCCAAAGCATACTTTGAAACTATGGAGACAATAATAAATAATCAACATAATATATATGTATATTTTTAGAATTACATATGACATTATATATTAAATCAGACATAGCCAACTTTTTTATTACATTAAGCCGTGCGAAATAATTTCCTACGCCTATTTCCACACAGTGTGGGCTATTGTTAATTTTTACATATAGTTAGCCGTGCGCAAAATGTTACTTTTAATAGTAGGAGTAGAAAAAAAATAATTTTTATCATCTAAATCAGCAACCAACCGTACCGGAAATTGATCTTTGAATTTACTTACTTTTTCGCACTTTTTATTCACACAAAAACAGGTTCAAGTGTACCTTATTGGTTTACACGTAGCAAAAGCAATTGTTTATTTTAATGATTTTCAATTATTCACGTAAACAATTGAAGAAGAGCTTTCAGTGAACAGTCCTTAGCGTCCGTTGAACAATTTTAATATAATCACCTATACATAGTACTCGTACTTTGAATGTTTAGTTATTGATACATTCTTACTGGTTCTCTTGGGTTGTACATAATTTGTTTGTGGGATTAATGTACGTATTCTAGGTAGGGGTTTATTTTAGAGAAGAATAATTCTAACGCCTTTGCGTAGATGGACGCGAAGAATAATATGCAAAAGAAGTTAAAATTGACGCGTTAATAAGAGGTAATATCATCTTTCAATCCACGCCTTTCTGGGAAAAATTATTAATCGAGAAAATCCTACGATATTTACCAAATTAGAAGGTTTATAGTTAGAACTTTTATTAATGGCTAGCATTTACCCACGGCTTCGCCCACGTGGTGTTTAAATACATATGGCGTATATTTGCATCGTGTTACTATCGAAAGTTTCTTGAGAATTCTTCCACTGGAATGGAAAAGGTAGCCTATAACCATCTCTGTCTCTCAAGCTACCTTTGTACAAATCATTCAAATAGAAAAGGTAGCCTATAACCTTCTCTGTTGTCCAAGCTAACTCTGTGCAAGTTTGTAAGTCGATTGGTTAAGCAGCTAAAATTACGATTTACATACCAGTATTATAAATTTGCTATATCTATTGCACATTTTACAGACAAAGTAATTATATATAACTATGAATTTTGAACTGATATGGTCACTACTCATTAGAATTTTAGCTACGAAACAATTACGTGTGTCTCAAAGTATATAGTTTACTTATTTATAATATGTTCTTATACTTGTAATGTGCTCATTGAAGTAATCCACCCATATAGCAGCAACCAATACAACAACATAATGTTCATTCCGACAATTTATTATTATTTTAGACTCGTACGTACGTCTACAACTGACTTTTCATACCCCTCCCTCCACCCTTTTGTCTGCATGGTCCCTCCTTTAAACTTTAATCCCCCGCCCCCATACCTCTGACTTTCCCGGACTGTAACATATCATCATCATGTAGTTGTGCTGAGTATTTTCATTTCTGCACCTACACCAGAAGTACAGAACACCCCCAATTATACAGCGTACGTCGTACATAACTTGTACAAGATCTGAATAATCATTATTCACGTGGCAGAGTCAACCGGCATGCAGCAAGGAGAATAGCAGAAATATTTATGTACACCAACGATCACATATTTATTAGTCTATTGGGACGTGAAAAAAGTTTGTGTTGTTATAAAAGTGTTTTCAAATAAATCTCTCTCGTGATTCGGTTCGTAAGTGGTACAGATAAATTACCAATTAGACATTTTCTTTTAAGTAAAAATACTTTTATGTTCAATATAAAAATTTAAAGTATTAGATATAAACTTTCCAGATAAAAAAAATGACGTCACAATTTGAATGATTTTTTAATACAAGTTCAAAATCTCGATATTTTCAAACTAAACCAGTCAAGGACTAGCTAGTCGAAATTCTGAAATTGATTGGGTCAGTGGGTCGCTTTTTCTGCAGTTTTGTAAAAGTAAAATGTAAAATGTAAAAACAATGATACGGGTGACGCCCGATATAGACGAGGAACCAGGAAAATTGACGATACATGCTGTTATTTTTTTTTAAAACAACGAAACTATGTGATACCCAATATTAATATATCTGGTCGTCAAAGTAATTTTGTTTTTCTAAAAAAAATCATTGAAACTAGTATGAAAATACAGCAAGAAGGAAGCTACTAAAAAATTCCATGGAAACTATTGAATTAGAATCTGGACACTTTCAAAATAAATGGTATGTTACAAAACTTACAAAACTTACAAAACTCAATTTTTCAATTCCGTTACGTACGTATTTCTGAGTCTGTCAGGAGAATGGAAAAATCTGAAGATTTTCTTGGAAGAGCGAAAATTTTACCCAAGTTTACTTAAGCTCTAATAGCACGATGAAGAAAATTCTTTAATAACAATAAAAAGACTATACATTTTGCATACTAAAAACATTCCTAAGGCTTAATTTAATATTTCTATTCGCTAAAAATTAGATAAAAGTAACTTCACTTTACCTTCATTATTATTACCAATCAATTTCTGTCATTCAGACTACTAAAATTGAGCAAATCTATGAATATGAAAATAAATCAAAATAAATTTTAAAATTTAAACAGTTGAAATTACTTATTTGTGTTAATTCAAAACCAATCCTCTGAGATAAATTATTAATTTCTGGTAGAGACAATTCTGGTTATCAACTCCGATGACAATTAATCTTGGATTGACGTTACTGACTTTGCACGCTCCTCTAGAACCGTAATTCGTTCACTAAAGGTCCATCGATAGAATTTACAATGTTTTTCAGTTTGGTCGTGTGGTATTGTAGGAGGCATCCAGTATTAAATAATAGTGTATCAATTTCTGACCGGGCTTGTACCTTACATGTAACATGTATACAGCAAGATGAGCTATAACTCGCTTTGTGCAACGAACACTGCTGCTTACTAACTGGCGTACGTACATCATAGAACATTATAACGCCATGCACAAGGTCTCAATTATTTCCTGCACTACGTTCAGTTTTTTTTTATATTTGTGTTTTGTTTTTGTTGTTGTTATTTCTTCTATTTTTCTAATTAGTCTGACATCATGCTTCGTTTTGTTTCACTGTAAATACATGTATAAAAACATACATACATACATACATACATACAATATATGGAAAAACAACCGAGAAACAACAAGTCTGTTAGTTTATGACGGGTGGGGGAATGTTTAGTGAGTGTTAATAAATATGTATAAATGAAAACATTTTTAACCCTTATCAGTATGAATTGTTATGTTTCCATTATTTTTGATGGGGTACAATAATAGTAGGGGTTGTAATACGTATACCTACCCCCCCCCCCCGCCGTCCTTTTATGTAATAATAATAATGTGTACTTAAAATAATTGTTTGCAAATAACTTTTTCGAGGTATTTAAACAAATGAGTGTTTCGGCATGTATGTTGGGATTACTTTGATAGTTGATTGTACCTCAAAAGGGGAAGGAAATTGGGAAGATTTGTTTAAATAATCATTAGAATAATTCGTTTTTTAATGGTTGACTTAAAGAAAGGGGTGATCTTTAAGCTGATGTTACGTTCAAAAAATAACTAGAAAAATATAGGTTTCTGACGTTATTCAGGAATTGTACGAAACACGAAAATTTTGTGCAAATTTTAAAGTGTCTCTTTGGCTTTCCAGGACCTTAGGGAGCCTCGAGTGCAGCTTAAGAATCCGCGAGGCTGAAGGCCGAAGATTCTTAGGCATTCATGCCCACAATAATAAACTTACGATCCGAGTAGGTACGAGTTCACACAAAAAAAATGCTGAATGAATTAAAAAAATTTATTAAAAATGTAATTTTAATAGGCGTCTATAAGTAACCATTTTCTCTAGAGAAATCTATTTACTAACTAATGGTAACCGATTACTTACGAGCCGAGGAAGGTAAGTAAACTTTTATGAACTGTTATTTTTTGTAACCATAGTAACCAGAAAACAGAATTATAAATGTTGTTTACTCGTCGAATTACCGACTATGTAAAACATCAACTTACAATTCAAGTGATTAAAAAAATACCTTTTTAAAATAATTTTTCACGGTGAAAATTTTATAAGGTTCCGAGTTTTAACAAAGGCTTGCGGATGTTGACTAGAAAACTCCGAAAAAGTACGACTAGTCTTTTCCTTTAGCGTTATTAAAAAGCAAAAAGCAAAAAAGGACTAAAAATATTTCAGAAAATACTAACAGTTAAAAATCAAAAAATATGTATGAGTCGTTGATATGGGTTCGTTACGTTTCTATATCAAAAATAAATTGTTTTAGTGGTGAAAGCGCTGTTCACGTCTGCTTCTATATCCTAAACTGTAGGGTGTACATAAAACTAGTGGTCAAAAATACATAATTTGGAACAGATGAAAATTTTTTCTAATGTCAATACTTAAATTTTTTCTTTTTTAGTTATAAAAATTTTTAAGACAAAAATAAATATATAAGTAGGTATCTTTATAATATTTCAAACAATTAGAAGAGAAGATATTGTTAGAGCGAGAACTTATCTATAATATTTCATGCTATATACCAATAACATTACATATATAAACATTTGAAGACATGAGTGGATAAAGGTGTTATGTAACATTTTTTTTCAAAAAGTCATTTTTTGTAAAGTTTTCGAATATTCTATATGCTAGAGTATCATAGACCTATTACAATTTGGTTTCATTAAGCCTAATATGTAAATAAAAACTTTCAAACGCTTCTAATGTAAAATTTAAAAAAAATGTTACATAACACCTTCATCCACTCATGTCTTCATTTATTTCTATATTATTACAGCTGAACACTTTTTTATGCGGTCCTTTTTTGTGCGATTTTTTTATGCGGCCCTTAAAAAAATGGCCATTAAAATGCATAATGTGAATCAAAATCACGAGACAGTAAGAAACTTAGACATTTACTATCAATAACTTTTCTTTGATAAAAATACTTTTAGCGGCTTTTAAGCACTTAATCAATACATTGCATAAGAACATCAGTTATTGCATCATTTAATTTTGTTACAGATGTATTTTTCAAAATTTTCATAATATTATAAAATTGAAATAAATTGTTTCTACGTGTAAATTAATGCTTTATCTTGTACAGAAGCAACTTCTAAGGAAATTTCTAAGTTTTGAGCGTTTTGAGTTATGTTATTTCGATGAAACTTTTTTATGCGGTCCCGACCAACCGCACAAAAAAAGTTTTTTGTACAATCTGGATCGAACTATACTTTTTATAGCTATTTTTTTTTATGCGGTCCCTATCCACCGCACAAAAATAGGATCAACTGTATATTATGTAGGTTAACAACATAAGTGGTCACAGACACAGATGCCTGTAGAGTGGTCCTATGTATCACCACTATTTCGCTGTTGAATAGTTTGTAATGTTGGTATTTGTTTTCCACCTAAACAAAATTCATAAATTCTACTACATTGGTTGCAACTAAGTATTTAGGTTAATTTTGGTGCTGTCAACACGTCAGGTGAATGTGACGCGAGTCTAAACATGCAGGTGGTGGCTGCAGCTATTTTAGCAACATCCATTTTTATTTTTCCCGTCTAGTCTAGTCTATATACTGCGAAGTTATAGACAGTGTGGTAATCAGACCAACTTGAGCATATATACGGTTTTTCATCGGATCTTGGTGTGTAGGGGGTTTAAGGAATCCAGTAAAACCAAAAATTTGGATAGAATTTTATCGGAATTTTTGTAGTACGTGTGGTGCCGTTTAAATTAATGAATAGCTCCCTAGATTTACTGGAGCAAGAGAAGTTAAATTAGGCTCAAAATTTTAATATATGGGGCATTGAAAAGAACAAGATCTGGACACATTTTGGTTTCAGTATGGTTTTGGATGTACCGCAATTTAAACTTTTTGGAAAAATCGAAAAATTTGGGTCTTTTTTGATTTACTTCGCATCTTGATTATTCTGTGTTTCATTTTCCAAACACCCTTTTATCTTCCTTATCAGGAAGGAACTTACAAAATTTTGAAACTTTACAGTAAACTAGGAATCGTAGCATATACTTTCAGTCTTCAAAATAGCGTTACTGTATGGATGGAAGTGACTTGAAATATAAACAATTTTCCCCCTGGAGAATCGCAGGTAAAATTTTGAATAATTTATATGAATGTCAATTTGTAAAAATTTTTTTTTTTTCGATAACTCTTCTTAAGAATGTACTCATCTTATGTAATTTTTTAATGGATAATTTTTTTCGAAAAATTTTTTTTAGTTATTATTCATAGGTACTTTTATATCAATTCCTTATCAGTAACTGACCCCAATCCCTTTCTCTCAGCGTGTTTCAAAAATAAAAAAGGGACGGTAAAATGCTTACAAGGCTAAAACTGCGTTGTCAGCCGTATTTCTTAAGAGTCACTGAATCCCGGATACCAAATTTTACTCAATATAGACTTTTTCGTTACAGGAAAATATGAAAATTTATTAAAATTTAAATATAAAATATTTATTTATTTGCGTATTGAATTTTCATAAGACAACAGCAATAATAAATAATTGTTGGAAATATTATTGAAATAAATTTGCCTTCGGAAATATTTAAATGTTTGGACATACGCGGAAGAACTGGAGGGAGGAAATACCAACAGTTAAGTTACTCATGAAAATTTAAAACGTGATTTGAAATTAAAATAACGGTTATATTGTAATCAGTCGCCTAAAATATTTACATAAATACAATGGGAATAATCTTGCTGATAATTTTGATTTATTTTATGTTATTAATTCAAAAACCTTTTATTTATATTTTTACAAGCTTCGGTTTAACTTGTTATATTCGTAAATAAATTTGTATATCTTTCCGTTTCCCATTAAGCTGAAATTTTTCATACGTAAGGGACTTACAATCCTAAAATTTCACAAACATTACAATGTTATGCGGATAGAGAATATTCCGCACTTTTAATTTAAGGGGAGATTCGCTTAAAAAAAAAAAGAAATTAATTTTTTTCTTCCTATTTATGTTTTTTAAGGTGTTAGAAATATTCTCACAAAATTTTATTTTAAAAAAATGAAAAATCAAAAAGTTATTTATGGGCATTTTAGTGCAGGCATTTTACTATAATTCAATTTAAAAAAAATAATGACTTTAAATGCTTTTTCTCGAAAGTACATTTTTCGACATGGTTCCTCGTGTATCTCAAAAAGTATTTGAGATATCGACATAAATTAAAGTGCATATTACTCCTCGATACCGCCATTTTGGCAGGAACTCGAGGAACTTTTGGTTCCGTAATATATTTTCAAAATGACGGCTATTTGTAGTCGAAAAAAGCTGTGATTTTTGAAAATTTGCTTTAAAAATGCGATTTTTCGCTGATTTTTCATATATTCAAAAAATTGTTGCTGTTTTGAATTTGGTTCACTGGGGATTTCAGAACGCGAGGAGCCATGAAGGTGAAAAAATCTGGCAGTGTCGACTTCAAAGCCTTCATACTCAGCTTTTTTTTTTTTTTTTTTTTTTTTTTTTTTTTTTTTTTTTTTTTTTTTTTTTGAATTAAAAAAAAAAAAAAAGTTATAATCTCGTGATAATTTGTAGAAACAATGTTGTACGAGTATATTTAGTTTTTTAATAAAATATTTATTTGTATAAAAAAAAAAATAATAAAAAAGGTCGATTTTTGATGTTGGAAATCTCCCCTTAAATTAATATTTGAGAATTTCAAATATTGATCAAAATTATTGAATTAAAGCTCTTTCTAATTGCCATTAATTTGACTAACTTTCTACACTAACTATATTCATGTACACACATACTTAATGATTTAAGTTTTACAATCAAGTTTTCACTGATGATAATAATCATTAAGAGATTTGAGTTTCATTTACTGTGACGTCGAATCGTCGAGGTAAATTTCGATACCTACATCATTTAAATGTCGAATAGTTGACTAGAGAGTATTGCAAATGATTTTCATTTATAGTAAATAACTAAACATTCATAAACTATTTAATATTAGTAGAATTTTCGAAGGTTCTCCTTAGTGAAACGTTATAGAAGGTATTAAATTATTGAAAATTAATTTAATTTAATTTCGCAAATGATACAGGATGTTTCGAATTTTCTATCAATGTCGAATATTTTTTTACGCAATTTCGAAAGGAAAATTCAGGATTCGGGACTATGAGAAAAATTTGTTTTGAGATCCCTATGAAAAAAATTTGTTTTGAGATCCTAATGTCCTCGAAAAGGACTTATTATTAAAGTTCGCCGATATTCTAAACCTACCTAATATGCAATATCGACTTGTCAAACGCATCGAATATGCGGAATAGACATTCCAAAATCTTCCTAATGTGCTAACTCGACATTCTAAATCCTCCTAATATGCAAAATTGACCATCCAAAATTTTCCTTATGTGCTAATCGATATTCCAAAACCTTCTAATGCGCTAAATTGACCCTCAAAAATCTTTCTCATGTACAAAATCGCGTCGAAATGAAAGTGTATGATGTGGAAATGATACAGGACCCTATGTTGATGTACCTACATAAGGAAGCGACCTTATTTAGAATGACATTACTTAGAACTTTGAAAGTAAAATTTGTGAATGAAAATGGTAATCGGAGCTGAAAATTGTCAGACCTTTTTGATATTTCACTTTTGCGTACAACATCGTACACAAGAGTTGATCCTTTAGTTCGGTGATTCTCAATCTTTTTGACTCACGACCCCTTTTTGTACTTAAAAATTTCAAAAGACCCCCAAATATGTAAAATAGGTAGGAATTATGTAGAAAATGGATATATTTTATGTTTCTGCCACCCCTTTGGGGGTCGCGACCACCACTTTGAGAATCACTGCATTAAATTACCGATAAATATTTCAATTTGGCTATATTAATTGGCGTTGCACAAATTATTCATACGTCAAAGTGTGGTTTTCTACTAAACAGTACGCATATTATGGCTGTGTAGCTGTATATGTGTGCGTATGTGTGCATACATGATTATATTCATGAATTATAAGCAGTTTATTATTTAACCGAATCAGCCAAGACTTTTCGACTTTTCTTTCTGAGATTATTTGAATATTTCCCCAAAACGAAACGGTGCTACGAAAACAATGCTTATAGTCGAATTTGATTGAAAAAGTATTCGTTTTATTAAAATATTTCTCTCGACAAAAAGAAAATCCCCTACTCACGCCCGGGCTTTGATAAATTGAAATGATAAAAAAAATATACGTCTTGCTTGATGCTTGGTTTCGCCTCGAACATGAAAAGAAAAATGTTCCCGTAAATAGAGTCTCATTCACCAGGTGTACAGTTACGACAGAAAAAATTCCCAGTGAAAAATGAAGGAAACATCCTCTACAGGTGTAAAAGGCCGCATGATTGACAAAAGACGCCGTGGTACGTAGCTACATGCTTGTGACGACGTCAGCTGAGCGACACCCGTTGCTGCATGGACGTGTGGATTTATGTGAAAAAAATTGACGGGATAAATATCAGACGGACAGACAAACGGGCAGGGAGAAAACCTGTGTCACACGCTAACGTGTGTATCATTTACAGAAAAAAGAAAAATGTTTTTTTCTTTTAAAAAAATGTATTTTTTAGAATTTCTATTATTCATGAAAGTAAAATTTTTTGATAATAATTTATAACCTGCGACAGTCGCAACATGTGGCATTTGGTAGATACTACGAATACAAGAAATCAGGAATCGGTATGGGGCCACTTTTAAAAGAAATATCTTTAGGCGGGTCGTACATCCCAAAAAGAAAAGAATTAGCAAAAACTTATCGGTGTTACTAATAGCAAGTTTACTATTAGAAAATAATAATTTTTTGCCAAAAAGAAAATACTTTATTTTATAACGTTTTGTTACCATTTGGTTACACTGATTTTAAACGGTTTTAAAATCGATTTCTTTATATTTGTAACGGCTGTTGCCTTTGTTACCATTCAGTTATAAAAATATTTAAAAGGTAATGTACGTACTTTCTCGGGTTTACCGTTTAACATTTTGTTACGATATGGTTACACTGTCAGATCTTAAACAATTTACTAGTCAGTGTGCTTTTTTAAAGTCTCTTAAGTCTTAGAAGCTTCTAAGGCTTAATTCGATTCTGCTCCACAAAGTATTGCAAGATTTGATTCAATATTGTAGAAACTCCAGTTTCAACCAAAGCTTTGACACCTTTTTCGTCGAAATTAGTTGCGCAGTTAAAAATCGATGTTGAAGCTTCAATCAGACACTATAATAATTGCAAAAAATCATGATTTTTCAAAATAAAATTTCATTTTTTTTTTTGGAAAATTGTTATTTTTATCTGATCGAAGAAGAAATATCTAGAACGTTATATTACATTTCCTATGGCTAAAGTTATAAATTCTAATATTATTCAAACAATATAATATTTCAAAAAATCAAATTTACAATATTGTACCGCAAAAAAATTTTTTTTTCACCGTTTAAAATATGAATTTCAACTCACTGTTATATTACAAAACCATCTGTTTAAACAATAACCCAACCGGTGGTGAGGACACTTATAGCAGCTGCCCTTGGCACCCGTGAGGGATATTTATCCCCCATTGGTGTCAAGGAGGCTAAGGGTTCCAGGGGTAGTTTATGCGCAATACAGTAATCTTCGGATTCCATTAGCCTCTGACTACCCAAGATCGGCACCCTTCCTTCTCGAGGTACCACCGTTTTCACAAAAGATGCCGGATCTAGAGGAGAAATCCTCGATCGTTTATTTATTAACCTTTTTTATTATTTCGTTTCGTTTTTATTGTTTTTTGTTTTCGTTATTTTTATTTCTTTTTGTTTCAGGTTTTCTTTTATCTTTGGTTTCCTTTTTGTTTTTGGTTTTGTTTTGTTTTCGTTCTTCTTTGTTGTCCCAACTTCAAGTCATCTTCGGGACCCACACTAGCTCGTGTGTGGCTTAGCGGTGTTGTTTGGAAAAGGGGATCCTGGTGACTGAGGGAAGCCGTACTTGCGAGTACGGTGGAACAACACTTCACTTCGGCCCTGGCTTCAAGCATAGACCGTGGCTGCGGTTATGCACTGGCCGCAGTAACTTCGAGCGCCCCGGGGTCGTGCGTGTCACTGGGGCAATGGGCTTCGTCCCTAGGGCCCCTCATTCCCGTATCCCTGGCGTGGGAGTCCCACGTCCCTTATGAGGCTCCGTGGAGGGTGGGGAGCGGGGTGGGGGATTTATTGTATTACTGTTTATGGGTAACGAAAATATTTCTCTTTCGGGCGAGTCCGGGCCCCTCAAACCGGACGCGAACCAAGCTCCGCCGTCGTCATCTGGCGTGAGCCAAAGTAGCGTGGCTGGTCCCGCTACCTCTGCACCCGTAGTCGCACCGCAAGTAGGTGGAGCGGCTACGCAGATCAAAAAGGGTAACCCTCCCTCTAAAAAAGGGAAAGGTCGTGGGCGTACCATGCAGTTGGACGCCCCAAGAATGGAAGCTGTAAATTTTGTGAAGTATCTTATAGTGAAACCAACGGAAGGCGATTTCAGTAAAATGAGTCCCTTCCAGTTGGCTAAGTTGGTGAAAGATAATATTGGCCATGTCAAGAATGCCAAACTGTCGGGCAAAGGGTTGCTCGTGGAGGCATTCTCAGCGACACAGTCCGAAAAGATAACAAGCTTGAAGAACCTAGGACAGTATGCAGTGGAGGTATCACCCCATGGGGTATTAAATTACTCCCGTGGTGTTATTATGCACCCTTCACTTGCATACTGTTCCCTTGAAGAGATAGTGTCGGAGATGTCTCCACAAGGGGTTATAGAAGCAAGGAGGCTTAAATTTAACAGGGGAGGCAAATATCCAGACTCGCCTCTCATATTATTAACTTTCAACAAGACCACGCTACCAAAGGAAGTGGTCTTGGGCCTCTTTGAAAAAATCGACGTTCGTCCGTATATCCCGGCACCAATGCGTTGTTACCGGTGCCAGAAATACGGACACGTTTCACAAAAATGTAGCGTCGAGCAGCAGATTTGCGTTTGCGGAAGGCCGTTACACGAGGGAAGACCGTGTGACGAGCCAATAAAGTGTGTTAACTGTGGGGGCAATCACTCAGCGAAATCGAGAAATTGCCCCATATTTAAGCAAGAGTCAGCCATCCAAGAGCTGAGAGCCCTGGAAAAACTTACATACCCAGAGGCAAGGCGAAAACTACTGGGCAACATGCCTCGCCGTTCCGCCTTGGATGGCTACGCACGCGCTGCTGCAGCCCCTGTCCCTACAGCGGTTGAGAAGTCGAAGGAAATTACTGAAATTAAAGAAGCGATGAAGCAAATGCAGATCACCATGCAACGTATGCAAGAAAGCTTCATGCGCTCAGCGGGTGTAGTTAGCCTTACACCCGCTCCAACCGCTGCGCCAGCCGGGGTCCCTGAGACCAAAAGGGTGATAAAAACCACCCCTCAGGGACCAGTCATAAGAACTGTGACGTCCTCTCCGAAAAAGAGTAAATCGCCGAAGAAGTCACCGCGAAAATCGCCACAAATAAGGCGTCACAGTGAGGGGGAAAAGGAGGTGGTCAAATCCCGGTCCCCTGAAAAGGGACCTACCACCTCAAATTCGGAGGCGGAATTCATTCCGCCCCAACCAATGACGGGCCCGCTACCACAGCGGCCGTCCAGACCGGGCACGCCAACACGCCCGGTCGCCCCCCTCCCGAGTCGCTCAACAACAACACCAGCGAGCGACTCGGATATGTCGATCGCGTCGGTACGCACGGGTGTCAAACGCCCGACGTCCGACGCATATACAAACACCTCGGCCACTGAGTCCGATAACTCGGACGCCGAGGTGCGAACGACTAAGAAAAAGAAAGGCTGGCCAAAAGGGAAACCTAGGAAGTAGCCACACTTCCTAGGGGCAACCCACAATAGTAACAAGAATGGCTATCATACAGTGGAACTGTAATGGTGTGAAGCACCATTACTGTGAATTGCAGATGATTCTGGCTGAGCACACGCCTATGTGCGTGTGCCTACAAGAAACACATTTGAAGCCGGCGGAACCATTTACCATTAAACATCATCAAGTCCGCCGGCACGACGTGCAGCCAGATATCAGGGCGAGGGGGGGTGTTGCCATCATAATCAGAGATGGCGTCCCTTTCAGGGACCACCCTTTAAATACCCCCCTACAAGCTATTGCAGTACAATTTTTAAAACCGCCCCAGTTCACAGTATGCTCGGTCTACCTACCAGACTTCGACTGGAATGTCGAATCCCTGACCGAGCTTACCTTACAGTTACCACGTCCATTTTTGTTACTAGGAGATTTTAATGCTCACAGCCCTATGTGGGGCTGTAGCACAAGAGACGCCCGTGGAAGACTCATCGAACGTTTTCTAGATGAGTCTGAAACGGTCTTGTTGAATTCCGGTGAAGGTACTTTTATAAATGCAAGAACCGGTGAGTTGTCGGCTATCGACTTGTCACTCTGTTCACCGGTCATGGCGCACCGTTATGAGTGGACGTTGGCGTCAGACTCATACGGTAGCGACCATATACCCATTATTTTGAATAGTACCACGCCGATGACTCCACAGTCGTCTTCGCCGAGATGGCGCCTCCGTCAAGCCGACTGGGACATGTACGTTGATTCATTCCGTACACCCGAGCTGACTGGAGACGTAGAAGATGATGTGGAGCAAATGTCCTCCAGTGTCATTGAAGCAGCATATAAGAGTATTCCAAAGTCTTCCAGCATTCCACCTAAACGTCGCTTACCATGGTGGAATGAAGTCGTGAGAGTAGCAGTTGCCGAGAAAAAGCGGGCGTACCATGAACTCAGACGTCGCCCCACGCAGGAAAATGTGATAGCCTACAAGCGTGCGCAAGCACGCTGTAAGCGCACTATAAAAGAACAGAAGAGGCTATCATGGGAGCAATATGTTTCGGCCATAAATACCTCCACCACCACCTCAGAGGTATGGAGAAGAGTGAGGGCCATTACAGGGAAATCCTCCCGTTCACCAATGCCCTCCCTTCTCATCGTCGACGGTCGGAACATCACTGAACGCGCGGAAATAGCTAATTGCTTAGCTAAGCACTTTGAGCGCGTTAGTGGCTCCCAGAATTATGACCCGGACTTCCTGCGGATCAAGATCCAACACGAGCAAAACGATCTTGATTTTTTCTCAGATGAATCCCTCCAGTATAACCAACCGTTTTCTATGCAAGAATTACTGGAGGCGCTTCGGGGATCTGGGGACACATCCCCTGGACCAGATGAGATCCCCTACGCCATGATCCGGAACCTGCCTTATCCTGGTAAGTGTAGGTTACTGGATCTGTATAACGAAATTTTTAGGCAAGGCGTTTACCCTCCGCAGTGGCGGGAAGCTACCATCATTCCGCTGCTAAAAGAGGGTAAAGATTCATCGCAACTATCTAGCTACCGACCAATATCCTTGACTTGCTGTTTCAGCAAGGTATTGGAAAAAATGGTGAACAACCGTCTCGTCTGGTGGCTGGAATCCCACAATCTCATTCCTAAACATCAATGTGGGTTCCGCCGATACCATTCGACTACGGACCATATTGTTCGCCTCGAGAATGCCATTCAAGACGCCTTTCTCCAACGAAAACACCTTGTGGCTGTGTTTTTCGATTTGGAAAAAGCTTATGATATGACCTGGAGGTATGGCATTCTCAAGAAGCTGCACGACTGGGGTTTAAGAGGTAACCTCCCTCAGTTCGTAAGAAGTTTTCTGACTGACCGTTCTTTTCGTGTCCGGGTAGGTGACACTGAGTCTGAGGCCCACTCCCAGGAGAATGGTGTTCCTCAAGGCTCCACCATAAGTGTCACCTTGTTTTCCATCGCAGTCAGTCATATTGCAGCTTCAGCCCCAATTCGTCGTTGCTTGTACGTTGATGACCTCACCATATTCTATGCAGCCGATTCCATCGAGGATATCCAACAACGGCTGCAACAAGGCATCAACGAAGTGGTGACTTCTGCAGAAGCTCTTGGTTTTCGCTTCTCTCCGCAAAAAACATCGGTGGTTCACTTCTGCAGAAAGCGCAACGCACATCCGGATCCTGTCCTCATTTTAAAAGGATCCAACCTTCAGTGCGTTGATAGGGTCAGGTTTCTAGGACTCATATTTGACAAACAACTTACGTGGCGCCCACACCTCCAAGCCTTAGCTGCGAGTTGTCGCAGGACAATAAACATGCTTAAGTGCTTGGCTGGTGCATCGTGGGGTGCGGGCCGGGAGTCGTTGCTTCGCCTGTATCAATCGCTAGTTCTGACTAGGATTGATTACGGCAGCATTGCTTACTCCTCCGCCCGGGCGTCTGCGCTCTTACTCCTAGATCCTGTTCACCATGCAGGCATACGACTGGCTACGGGAGCATTTCGAACGAGCCCTTCTATGAGCCTCTGCGTAGAGTCGGGCCTTCCTCCGCTACGACTGAGACGTGAGCGTCTCTTGCTCAATTACGCAGCGGGGGTATATGCAACACCTTCACATATAAACCACCCGACCCTATTCAGATACCGTTTACAGGGGCTCTATGGTCGACGTCCCACCGTAAGTCGACCAGTGGCCGTTCGAACGCAGGAATTATTAGAGAGTCTGCACTTACAGTTCGCCAAGGTACTTCCTAAACGTCCTATGGAAGTACCTCCTTGGCTGATCCCTAATGTAAGGTGTCGTTTCGACCTGACTGGTCTCAACAAAGAGGAGACCAGTTCATTCGAGTATCGATCCCGCTTCTACGAGATCATTAGCGAACTTGACTCTCTCTGCATATACACAGATGGTTCCAAAACAGCTACGGGCGTGGGAAGTGCCATCGTCATTCGTGACGATCCTCACGCTTGGACACTTCCTCCCCAGGCCACTGTGTATACTGCGGAATTATTTGCGATTTTGCAAGCCCTGCGATTCTGTCAAACATCTGAAGACAGCGCATTCCTCATTTGTTCCGACTCGTTGAGCGCGTTGCAAGCGATCTGCCACTCTCATACCATCGATCCACTGGTGCAGAACATCCGAACGTATCTCTACATGCTCCGCCAAAAGTCTGTCACCTTCTTTTGGATTCCCGGACATGTGGGGATACCTGGCAATGAACTCGCCGACCAGGCAGCACGTCATGCAGCCGAAGTCGGTAAGCCACAGGACATTGCCATTCGCCCAGAGGATCTGAGAGTGTGCATACGATCCGCGATCGATCAGAAATGGCAACGTGAGTGGAACAACCTCACGGCTAAGCTCAGACAGGTGAAACCTGAGGTCCGAAGAACTCCGGCACCTGTAAATCTGAGCCGGCGAGAGAGTGTGGCCCTGACGCGTTTACGCTTGGGCCACACGGCGTTAACACATCGTCATCTTCTCGCCGGTGAGGATCAGCCAAGGTGCGCCGCCTGCGGGACGGCGCTGACCGTGAGGCATATAGTTGAGGAATGTGTAACCTTTGAGCCATTGCGCCAGAGGTTGCAGCTCCCAAATAATGTAGCCAACGCTCTCAGTTATGATGCTGTCTCTGAAAGAAGGATGATTGAATTTCTCAGAAATTCGAACCTTCTTCAGAGACTGTAGGGGCTTTACATCTCTAAATTTTATTCTAAGCCGTCTCTATTTATCTCCCCCGACAGTGAATTTTATTTGTCAGCTTTGTTTTTAATCTATGTGTTTTCAAGATTTTTGTGTTGTCTTATTTATTAACAATACCCTGTTCCAGCTGGTCTGGCAGGGTACTTTTAGTCTTGTTTTTATGCCACTAAGGGCCTTTACACCCTTAGTGGTACTTTGTTATTTATACGTGTTACTTTGTTTTTGTTATTGTTTTTTAACGATATACCACCGAGGGCTCTTTACACCCGAGGTGGTACATCATTTGTTCCTTTTATCTGTGATATTTTGTTATGCCGCTGTAGGCCTGTTGTTATGGCTCTACAGCGGTATTGTTTTAACCCCTTATTGCTTCACTGGTCGGCCTGTGGCCTCCCAGTGATGCAATAAGTTTTATCTGTGATCTTCTACTGTGATAATGGTCTGTGATACTGTGTGTTTTCTAGTCGGTTCTCTCCACTCCGGGGACCTTTACACCTCGGAGGGAGTTCCAGCGATGGCTTCCAGGCCTTGGTGACCGGACGCTCTGTCTAGTACTTATCGTACCGTCACCAAGGACTGTCCGCTCTTTTTAAGCCCTGGGATGGCAGGGCCCATCGATGGATTTTATTATGTGTATGTTTTGTCCCTTGTCTATCGCATTTATGTGTTCCTGTCTGTTTTGTGTATGTTTTTATCTTTACCGTTTATGGCGGCGCATGCCCTCTGTTGGCGATGCCGCCGGGTGCTGCTGACCGCGCCATCCACCGGCAGCAGTACCCCAATTTTAACTAAAAAAAAAAAAAAAAAAAAAAAAAAAAAAAAAAAAAAAAAAAAAAAATAACCCAACGGTTTGTCCGTCTCTACAGTCGGTGTGTCTGTCTGCGTCTATGAATCCATGAATCCATAATCTTATTACGCTTGACTAGCACGAGCATACTAGTATTGTATATTGTTGTAACCACAAACGGTATACCGTCAATGGGGATAAATTGGTACGAATTCAAAATTCACATTGGTATTTTTTTCGTGTCCATATTAAAAATTTACGCCTACATGGTTAATTTGGCACAGTAAACAAAAATTTTTAATAATATTTCTGGTTTTTGAGAAAACAGTGGGGCAAAGTGGGGAGCAAACGTTTACCCAAAATTGTAACTTAAACATACATTTCTATAATATTTATACGTTCAAAAAAAGGAATAATATAAATAAATTGTATTTATACATGTATCAAATAACTGGATAATCTTAAAAATGTTTTGTTTTATGTTTCAATACATCCTTCATCAGTCTCTAAACACCTCACATTCATCCCCTTATACACCAAATAACGTTTCTATTAACCCATGTCTATTCACCCCTTCTCCGTTCTGTTAACCTTTAACTTAACCCTAGCTTCAATTCCTAATGATTCAGGATAATTAAAGGTTTTATAAAACAACAATTTAGGTATTTATAAGAACACCAAAATAAATCCTTTTTTGACAAAATTTTAAGAAACGAAAAAAAAAACGCTGTTTTCGTCCAACTTCAAGTTTAGTCACTAACTGTAAGTTGAAGAAAGATACAATATGTTTGCTTTTACATCTAGCATTTTTAAATAATGATATTAATAATAATGATAATGGGGTTTAACGTCTGTTTTTCAGACAACAATCTATGACAGACGCCACCCACATCATTATGTTCCTAACTTTATTTATTTCAATACATGTTACTAGTTTTTGCTTCATTATGATGTGGGTGGAAGATAGGATTTGATAGGTATGCGTCTGCAGCCATCCTCTTAAGGAACTATGCCGATATTCATCTATGGATTTGTGACGGGAAATTGCAGAAATCCTTGACGAGCATAACCGGCCGTGCAATTCAAACTCTGGACCCGTCAATCGACATGCCAGTACCTAAGCACACTCGGCCACTACGTTTATAAATAACTTTTTAATCCCAATTCATTCCAGTTTACGGTACAGCTCATTCAAATCATCCATAGATAATATATATATTGTACACAACACAAGACAAGCCCGAATTGAGCCTCCGCAATCTCTCCGCAGTCAACCATCAACCCTGCCTGCGCCTGCCTATTGTTCCATGTACCCGCTATGCCAACCCAATACAAACAGCCCAATACAAAATTCTATAGCTTATAATTTATTCAGCAGAGTTAATGGTAAATTATAATAATCAATATATTCAAATACAGCTTAAAGGAAATTATTGCCTCCGTCTTACCCTTTCGGCCCCCGCTCGCCCCCGAGTGCTGCATCAATATTTATTTACCTAACGGCGTGTTGATGTATTTTTTAATGGTTTTTCACATGGTGGTGAAAAATTGTGCGAAAATACTACATAAGATGGATATATAAATATTCATATCATAAACAAAATTTTATTATGTACGAAGGTTTGAAGAAAATTGAAAAGTCTTTGTGTAAAATAATGATAAGCGGTGGCAATTTTCTTTTTGACGATATTTTCCATCGGGGCGAACAAAGGGGGGAAGTGAGTTGGGGTGTTGCGAAAGTATGTATTGAATTATAAAACAATATATTTTAATAATGGTATTTACGGAATGAGTTGATAATTTTCATTTTCCATGTTTATTAAATTTCATCAAAAAATTTTGAACAGTTCACGTTGAGTTGAAAGAAAATATTTAACCCCCCCCCCTCCCCAAATATTCATGAAAGATAATGTCTTAAGTCGCATTAGTTGTTTTCGTGGGAGTAGCAACTTTATATCCATTTTGTTTTTATCCCTTAGGAGCTTAGGTTATAAAGAATATATACTATAAATTAGGGATGTTATGGATGTGAAATTTCGGATACGGATATTTCAAAACATTTTTTTCGGTTTCGGTTACGGATATACTTATAATAATATCGGATAATGTTTCGGATCCGATTACGGTTACGAAACATTTATTTTTTTTAGCAAATCGGGAAAAATTGCTCCGAAAAAAGTGAACGCCCAGCACGAATCAAAAAAAATCTATCAAAAAAAGCACATGCAGCAAGAATTTTCTTGGATTTAACTCAATTTTAACAGTTGTCTATTATTATCCGAAACAAATCCGAAACTTTTATTTTCGGATACGGTTTCGGTTACGAAGAATTAATTATTTCGCATATCCGGTAGTTTCGGTTACGGTTACGAATATCCATAACATCTCTACTATAAATGTGCTTAAAGATTGTACTTTTCGAACTGAATTGACCTTATTCGAACCTTTTTATTTAATTGATTTTGTGGGACAAATTTAAAAAGACATTTTTGTACACTAAATTACTCCTGTAGACGAATGGATTACGTGCGGTAAAACCTCTGCAAGATTCAATTTCGGATTACATCAAAGAATACCCACTTTCATATTGCTTCTCAACTTGGGCCTATGTATCTCCAATTATGTTCCGTTTTAAGCAAATTGGTAGCCCTTATTGAGTCCAGATCTGTCACTTTGTTCTCTCTGAGATTGCAAACGGTCTACGGGACTGGGAATCGCATTTTGGACCGTACTTTGGGAACTGCTGCTATAAACCGACATATTTCGATGTAAAAATCAAAGCCCTCCCCCCCAAAAAACATGGCGTGAATATGTCGCTTAGTTTCAGTAACTTAGTTAAGTACCTCAAGAGTGTAATATGAAAAGAGTATAAAATATATTCTTTTCAAAATATTAATTGAATATTTTTAATACTTTTCCGTCTTCTCTGTGTATTAATTAGCCATATATATTTTTCAAATAAATTGCCTGCTCCATTTTCCGTGCTTGAAATACTGTAACCTAATACCTAGATGTTTGTTTCATAATATATAATATTATACCGTACGAACACCTAACTTTACCATAATCTTCTATTGAAATTTGAATATAGTGAAGAGGAAATTAATTTAGTTATATTTAACTGTTTTAATGAAATAAAATGATAACATTTCTTAATCTGAACAGTAATGAATTATGATGTCAACAAACTCATAACTTTACCTACCCATGTTTTTTTTAAGTAATATCTCGCGTGTACTCTATCTCAACCTCGTATCTGAAAACTCCCAATTTTTGGACAAAAAAACATATTTTAAATCCGTGTTTTCATCACTATGAGCTTAAGATTTATACTAATTACACCCTTAGATGTTGGCTACCCATATATATATATATATATATATATATATATATATATATATATATATATATATATATAGATAGATAGATAGATAGATAAGTATATATGTAAATACAGTATTTAATATGCTTTTTGTGTGTCCTAAAACATGTAACTTTTGATATACGAGGTAGAGACAGCCAACGCGCGATCTAACAATGAAATGTAATAGATTTCAGATTTTAGGCAGTTGTACCAATTGCTAACTTTACCTAACCTTTAGTAACTATTACTTAAACAAATTACTCGGTAATATGTAGCAATAAATACTTATGGGATTATGTAATTTTTCGTATGATAAAATTCACCTACTTAAGTTTTATAAGTTTTGCACGTGAAAACAACAATGTATCACATAAACTGAAAAAAATTAATGATTTAAAGAAACGGCAGCTCCTAATGTTAGAAAAATTTATAAAACACTAGCAGTTTGTTTGAAATAATTTTATTAAGAAAAAAAAGTGTTGCAGATATTATAAGCCATGAAATTTTAATTTTTCAACACAAAATGTGATATAGTAAAGTTAGGAGTATTAACGGTGTTATAATATTAAAACAGTTAATTTGCATTTTATGTAGTAAAACAGTAGTAATAAAAATTTTATGCTCACTTATTTTATGAAAATTTTATACTACTTATCTTGCCAATTATCTTTTATTTTTAGAATATCGTTAATCCAACAGCCAATTATTGGAAGGTAATATAAAAAGTTCAATTTTAATTCCGATGGATTAATTTTAGACGGAAAATTTGAATATGGAAAAAGAACATCGGTTAGAATGTCAGATGAAAGTTTGTTGAAGCAAAAATTCGATAAATACACTAAAAGTTTCGCTCCAAAAAAATCTGAAAAAAATTTTATAACCGTTAAATTCATATTTCAAAACTACTTATTGTACGGAGCACTATTTGGTACAAGTATGACGTGCAATTGATTAATTTTCTAAAACATAAGTCCTATTGCAACCACTACTATCATATTTTTTATTGACTTAAGAGGAATTTGAAGTTATTCTTGAATATTTTGCTTCGTTAAAATTTTATGAAAAGCACACAGCCAGGCGAGGTTACTTAAAGAATTAGTGAGGTGCCTATTAATATAGAGGATGATCCTAGGAGTTACCTAACAAAACCCGAATTTTTAATTTCAATTCCGCTTCTGAGTTACGGCTCCTCAAACTCAATAAAAAAGTTTTTTAGAGATATTAAGCGAAAAGTAAAATTGTTTTATTTCTGTATAGAAACGAATAAACAAACAATATATTATATAAATGTGAAATACCACTCACTCACTCACTCACCTATCAAGAAATCTCCAAAACTACAATACCTACAAACTTAAAATTTGGCATGTAGGTACCTATTGGGTCGTAGGCGGTCGCTAAGAAAGGGTTTTGCAAATTTTTTTGTCTAGCCGCCGAAATTTACGAAAAACCATAAAATATTAATTTTCTATTGCTGTATACAGCAATCTGTGGCCAATTTATCAAAAAATCATAAAAATTTTAGATAGTTGCTATAAGCATTTGGTGAAAAATAAATTTGGAATTTCTGTAAGTATTAATAAGTATTTCTATAGATACCATATAATATTATTTTTACCTACGGCTACTATGAAATTACTTATTTACTGTACAAAATACTATTTTCAAAAAATTCAAATAAATGGTTTGATGAATTTTGATTAAATGTTACACAAACCCTTTTAAAATCTCGGAATAAATAAACGTCAGTTTAAAATTGATCCCCAGGAGTCTGAAGCAATAAAAATTACGCAAAATTAAATGACCAACGGTATCTAAGTACATAAAGGTGCGGAAATTAGCCATGCTATTGAAATATGAAGATTGTTACTTTAGAGTCGTTTGACGAGCGTAGCCAGGTATTATAAATAATTGATGTACAGAATTTCCGAATATCTAATTTAAAATTGATCTAATCATTTGACCAATAATTAAGATAATTTTACGTGGGTGAAACCACGGGTCACAGCTAGTATCCGATAATTGCACTATTATTATTCAAATGGAAAAAAGCTATCGCCAAAGCTTTCGAATACATTTTTACTACTTACACTGCGGCTTTAATTAATCCCCTTAATACTGTCAAATTAGTTATGCATACCACTGTATATATAAATATATAATACATAATTAATGTAGATTATGTATTATGTAAATAAATTTATTATTATTATAATTACTGCTACATGTTGGCATTAAATGGCGTCACTTGTCAAATGCCAGGCATAACATAAATAATTCCATACACATATATCATATAAATAATACATTTTGAACGAAATTGAACGCTATTTACTACACGTGTTTAACAAAGTCAATTACCAATTATATCAAGTTACTGGCATAGCACTATAGTGCGTGCTAATTGTTAGTGCTCGGCCCCTTTTGAATACAACGTTTGTATGAGACAGTATTTAATATAACATAGTGAATATATGAATAATTGTAAGAGAAAATGCGAGATATATTCGATTAAGTTTTTTTTGTCTGACCTATTTTTCCTATATTCAATATTTTCGCCTACAACTTGTATAAATATATGGTATCCGGAGATTTGCGAACACGGAGATTTGCGTACACTTTACACATGTTTGAAATGTCACCGGAAACACCTTTCAGCCCCGGATTTAATGCCTACATGTAAATCGATTTTATCAAAATTTTAAAAAAAGTGACAGCTAAAACATATATTTGATGACGTCACAAAGATAAATTATGTTTTTCGTTACTGTCCGGTGGAATTTTAATAATCTTCGGATAAATTTTTGATTCTTGCTTTAGAAATTGTTGAAATTCAGTGAGAACACCATTTTCAGGAACTTTAGGTACACATTTGTTATGGTAGGAACTCAATTAGTTGATCCAAAGTAGATCCAGTGCAAATAATTTGAGCCATTTCAACAATTCAAAAAAGTTATAGTTTTAAAATTACCTCAAAATTTTGTTTTTTTATGATAATATTTTTCCTCGTAAAGTTTTCTTCTGGTGTGTTAACTGTCATCGTATTAATTATTTATGAAATTGCAAATTTATAAATAAATAAGTAATTTTAATTTACAAAATATGAAAACAATACCTAATTTTGAAACATCAAATAGAATACAAAATTAATATTAGACTTTTTTGAATAATTTCCTTTTGTATCTTTGTCTGTGTGTTTTGAAGAATGAATAAGTAAAAAGGTAATTTTGTTATCATGTGCTGTAAATTTTCATTTCAAATACAAAGTAAGTACATAAAGACCATGAAGAAAATGTATATACTGTATCTGTAAAACATTAGGAGACTAGGATTAGTCAGAACAAGTTTTAAATACACGTAATTCATGTGGAGTTTCATTTGAAAGAGCTACTTTAAAGGATTCTAAAGAAAATGACCGTGTCTCCCCTCTGACCTACCAGGCTCCTAAAGGTAAAATTTTGATTTTAATAGAGTTCGTAGATATTGAATCATAGATTACCGGAAAACTATGGTTTTTTCGACAGTTTTCGATAGTTGCTAAAAAAAAATCACGTCATATACTATTTTTTTATCATTGTTACCAACATGTGACCCCCTTTCATTGGTACCGTACTGTACCTGACACGTGTTTCATCCCGATTTACCTGACGAAATTAATACTTTACAACAACAAATTTACGTTTATACCGTAAATAATACAATGACAATATAATACGACTAAACGAAACAGCAACAGCGAACCTTGGAACCTTGAACGGAACGAAAGACCTGGTGCCTGGTGAACCTGCACGCTGATGTTAAAGAGCTCGTGACGTCGTCATATCGTTAAACGTTGTTGTTGTCATCAACATCTCTCATCTCATTTTCTGTTAAAAACTCGAATGATGTAATTTTCGTTAAGATTGTGTGTCTTCTACGTTCACATTTTCTTTTTTAATCATTTTCTTCATCAGCTCCCCGTTCCGTAATTTCCGTATGTACATTTCCTGCTATTCTTTGCTAAATTACTTTTTATTCTGATTATTTTTCTTTACGTCCGTCCCTCGCTCCCTACAAAACTCACAGCTTGGCAAAAATGCTTACTTAGACTTCATCTATGGACCGCCCGGATACTCCAGTGTTGTAAATAAAATAATAGGAGAGCAGCATCAATGATTAAGTGAACTAATTTACAATTTACACAAGGGCTGTGTTCGTCCAGATGGGTGCGGTGCGGTGAGGGGGGATATAAATACAGGGTGTACTGACTATTGTTTACTTATTGTTTAATTGAGTGGATGAAATTTATTAAGCATTTTTACTATTTGTCATCCTGTTACAAAATTTCTATGAGTACTATTTTAAGTGACAGTGTTGCCACTTTATTTAATGTTTTTATTTTTTTATTTTTTTTATGTATGATAATCAAATATGACATTATTTTTAATTCTTGTAATATACAAAGGAGGTAAAGTTTAAATTTTATCATGATTTGTTTGCTAACGTCATCAAGATTATTAAAATTTTTCAGTGCCTTGAAAACTGGAAGCGAATTATAAATTTTCGAAGCCATTTTTTTTCATTTTTATCAAAATTAGGCATATGGAGTTACTAGAAAAAAGATTTCTGTTGAATCAGTCACATTTATAAATATAATTTTGTTATTTTGAAAATGAACTAAAAATTTCGCACCAAAATTACTCTCTTTTACTTAAAAATTTTAATTAAGAAATTTTTTTCTTTTTATTTAAAAATTGCAGTCAAAAAGGCATTACAAAACCTTGCAAAAATGTCCATTGATGCTGCTCTCCTAATATTATTTACAACACTGGAGTGCAAGCGCAGTCTTAGCAAGCATTTTTGTCAGGCTGTGGTTTTATACATATGTATAAAGAAAAAAAAAAACGAAAGTGTTCTCAAATCTCCGTGTGTTCGCAAGTCTCCGGATATCATATTGATATACAAGTTGTAAATGAAAATATTGAATATAAGAAAAAAAAAAGAAAAAAAAATTGAATACATCTAATATATTCTCTAACTAATGGTTTACATTGCTAACATATAGAATTATATTTATATATACAAATGTTTATCAACAATTTTATTAATTAGCTAAAATAAAACAAAAATAAGTTAAATAAATAAAGCAGAAAAGAAAACAATTTAACAATTTTATTTTTAATCAATTAAAAATTTCTTATGATTTTATTTAAGGACCCTCCACATTCTCACCGAGGTTGGACGAGGTTCCTCGCCGAGTTCCTCGCTAAGGTTGGCTGAGGCATATGAATAGCATTAAAACACCAACCGCAAGGCACAACGAAATGACTCGTTCAACCTCTGCGAGAATGTGAAGGGTTCTATACATTCTTATTTGCAAAAGAATAACAAAAATGTTCATGTTCTAGTCACAACAATCATCAAATTCGTTTATTTAAAAAATAATAAAATTTCAATATTAAATAAATCCATAATTGAAAACAAAAATTTATAAATTATCTAAATTTGTTAAAAAACAATAAATAAACGCATTATTAATTTTTGTTTTCATACACTTTTCATAAACAATTACAAAAATTTTCCAAATATTTATTTAATAAAATAGTTACAGAGATTCACATTAATTTCGAGTACGTAGACAGATGAGGGGGAACAGGGAGAGGGTAATAAATGAGTTATATAAATAAATAAACATGTATGGCTCGTAAACAACACATTGGGGCATAAAATATTTTCAATTAATTTAAACTGTTACTATTAATTTTTGAAAACGATTCATACAATATATATATATATATATATATATATATATATATATATATATATATATATATATATATATATTTCTTGGAAACCTACTGTATATCTTCTACGCACGCTTCCGTGCATATATAATACTATAAAATATTAGTTATATATATATATATATATATATATATATATATATATATATATATATATATATATATATAACTAATATTTTATAGTATTATATATGCACGGAAGCGTGCGTAGAAGATATACAGTAGGTTTCCAAGAAATTGCGATCTTGCAAAATTTTCGGAAAAAAACGTTTGAATATGATTTATATACCAAATAAATCTTATGTTGAGAATTTCTTACGGGTTTTGGCAATACATAAAGTAAAATATTCCATTTGGAGGAAATCAGATATTATAATTTTAATTTATTCGAAGCACTCTGTATAAATTTATAGATAAATATGAAAATTTTCAAATTATGCGAAGTCATACTTCAAATTGCATAACTAAACTGATGTCGAAATATTTTATTTTATTCCAATCTAGAAATAATATTTTGTTGAAAATTTTTGAGTAATAAAAATTCAAGAGGTAAAAGACGTAAATCAAAAAACAAAAATGTAGTTTACGATCAAACATGGTCCGTTTTTGAAAATTGTCACTTTTTAGCGAGGGTCTGTGCCATTCAATAATTTTTACTATTTTATTACTATTTTGAAAACTATAATTAACTTTATTATCAGTTAAAATATTACTATTGTATCTACAGAAAGATTGTCTTAAAGACTGAAGATAATAAAATATTACTTCGGATTAGTCAAGACAGATTTGTCTCTTCAGTAATTTTATTAGGTAATTTTAATATATCAAAGTCAGTAGTAAAGGTACAGAGATTCTGCACCAAAAGTCGTATTGTTCCAGTCAGGGCCGGGCAAACCGGGCAATTGCCCGAGGCGGCAAAAATTTAGAGCGGCACTTTCATCAATTTTTATACATAATTTAATTAACAAATTCTTTAATATATTTTTTAAGGAACATCATTTGTTTTTAGAATCACCTAAATAAACCAAAACGAAATCTATCCTAACTGAAAACTAACCGAAACTAACCTAAACGAAATCTAAACTAACCTCACCTAACCTAAACAAAATGTAACCGGATCTAATCTAATCGAAAACTAACTTTAACAAACATAAACGAAATCTAACCAAACCTAATCTAACCTAACTTAACCTCATTCAAAGAGTGTATTTCAAGCTGAAATTTTGCATAAAATAATTTTGAATATAACCTAACCTAACCCAACTAAATCGAACCTAACCTAACCTAATTTAACCAGCTCGTTCAAAGAGCGTATTTTCAGCTGAAATTTTACATCAAAGAATTTTATACGAGTATATATCGAAGGTATATTATGCCGATAACATTGTTAAACTACCACAGGCCCATAAGGATCTGTGCAATTTAAAGTTTCAAAGCCCGGCAAGTTAACTTTGCACCGGACCCCGCACATTAGGTTGTGTCGGCAAAAAATCAATTGGAATCCCAAGATTATAAGGTCAGGCGTCCTATTAGACATCACAGAGTGAATTTTTATTTTTATAAAATTTAAACCTTGTGTACCTAGTTAAATTACTTCTTAAATTTGCATAATTTTACGATCAATTTTTCAAAAATTCCATGGTTCACTTTTACAAAAATTGGCAACAGAAGTAAATATTGAATTTTTACCACTGTTGAACGATGGAATGTACTCAAAATTCTCAAAGAAAATCATTTACTCCACTCATATCGATACAGAAATTCACTATTTGGGAATAATTGTATCGTCTGTGAATTAACAAAAAAAAAAAAATACATCTTAAGGGGAGGTTTACTTGAAAGTCCTTAAAAATTATGTATTTTTCTAGAATTTTTTTCTCAATAACGGAAGTAAATATCAATTTCAAATTTTGTGCACATATTTACTAAGTATTAAACTACACAAAAAAAATTTTTCAAGGAAAAATATAAAAAAGTGTCCATTTTATAGATAGTGCAGTGTGACGATCCGAAAATCCAATGCCTTGTTGGTGGACATCCTAGCGCCGGTAGTAAACCACCGAAATCCAAAAACAAAAAAGATTTATAAAATATATGAAGAGTACCGGCACCTCTACCTATAATATCAATAAATTGCTGAAAGGGAAAAAAAATGGCGGATGTTTGGACTTTTGATTACGATTTTTGTCTTATTTTTCGCTCTTTAAAGTAAATTTATAAATAAAAAAAAATTGAAAGTATATCGAACTTAGGTAGAGGTGCCGAAGAAGTGAATTATCTTTAAAATAAAAAACTGAAAAAAAGGATCCATCGAATAGTTTTTGAGTTATCGTGTCCACCAGTTCCAAAAATGTAGTTCCGAGATATTATAAAATATATATAAAGAAACGTGTTTTCAAAATTTTATATTTAATACTCATTATTGCGTGAACTACGTTTTTTGAATTTTTTTTTTATAGAAAGCTGGATTCGGTTAATGTGCAAGAATCTTGTTTTTAAATTATTTTCAGTGAAATCACTTTAGGAACATATTCTACACATAATTTTCTATCAATTTCGGCAAAAAAAAATCGATTTTTTTTATCAAATCTCAAGTAAACCTTCCCTTAAATTACTTTCAGCAAAATCACTTTGGGAACATATTCAACACATAATTAGCTACCAATTTCTGCAAAAAAAAAAATTGATTTTTTTTAACGACTCTCGCGTAAACCTCCCCTTAATCAATATTGTTGCAATTATTCGACAATTGAATTAAACCGAGATGCGTCCACACTCTGATTTTATTTACATGTTTGTTTACTCTATTTGTCTCAAATTGACTATTAACTACATTAAATTCCGATTAAATCTTTTCGCTGGACACCACAGGCGGACGACAGAGGGGAGTAAACGAAGTGTTCGCTCTGGAAATGCGAATCTCGTTTCGTTTCGTTTCGTTTCGTTTTGTTGATAGAGAAAATAAAGTTTTGTATTAAATTTTATTAGCCAGTATAGAAATGTGCCCCCTGATGACCGTTATCCGTATAAATTCATTAAACAGCCAAAACAAACATTGAGCGGGAAGGCGAGATAGAATACAAGTTGTTGTTCGTGCTCGCATCAGAGACATATGAGATTTATATATTGTACCTATCTTATAAACTATCGTAAATAGAAAAGTGTAGATATTATTCCGTATAGACAAATGTAAAGTGGCGATTGGTTCAAAGCAGATAATTTTCCATTAATTTTTCTTTGTTTTTCACTCGTAAAATTCGCTTAAAATAGTGAAACTGGTATTTAAAAAAAAAAGTAAAATAAACTTTGGAAATTATTACTTAGGGTTGACCGGGATAATTGTGAATGGATTTTCATGAATTGAGATAAAAGCGTTGTTTTAAGTATTTTTTTATTTTATATATCACATTATGGTTGATTTATTTTTAATTCTACATTATTCAGGATGCACCACACAAATTTTGAGCAAATTCGTATGAAAAACAAAAATTTTATAAGCCATTCACATTTCCCCGGTGCGGTTTTGCAAATCTTATGAATTTCAGGGAATCACAAGTGAATGCCATCAGAAAAATTATTTTGAATGGATTACAAGAGAAGTGTGATACATCAGAGTAAAGCCCAATCAAATTCTTCACATTTACTCCACTTTCAAATGTTTCATTATACTTTAGCGGTCACAATTTCCCTTTGTTTAATGTAAGTTATCCATACCTTAAATTTGCGCCAAAAATCAAGGTTAAATAAAAATAACAAAAATTGTAGGAACAAATTTATTACAAACTTAAAATGTTATTTTGATGATATTTTGTCATTTTATCAAATCAAAAATCAAAAAATTACAAGATTTTCACACAAAAACAAGGAAAATGAGACTTTTTCAAGGGAATACATTTAGTTAACATGAATAAAAAAACAATAATCTATTAGGCCTAATACCTTTAAATGAAAAAAACAAAATGGTTTTTTATTAATCCTACTGTCCTTGGTCACTCACAGAGATATTGAAGACAAGCAATGATTTCGTAGATTGATACACAAAACATCTCGCTCTTTACACAAATTGATTACCAAAAATTGATTTTTTCAATCTTTGAAGATTTTCCTCCTAATTTGTACACAAAAATGGGTCCATTATAATTCAAAAACGAAATAGTTATCCAAACCCTAACTTTTTGTTTAAACCAAATAGAATATTTACTTTGTAAAACTTTCTAGGTACCACCAAATAATGTCGAAAAGTTTTTCCATTAGCAATAAATAAAATTTCGGTAAATATTTAACAACACTAGTGTAAATAAAATAAATTACGTAACTTTCCGACGCTACAAATTTTATTTTCACACGCGCTAACCAAATAACCGGCCCGGCAAAATTTATACAAATTTATAATAATATCGGAAATTAACCAATATATGCGATAAATTTTCACTTTTCAAACAATTATTTTGAATACGCATATTATGTATATTTTGTCCCACTTAAAAGGGTTTATTGTATCGACTTGTAATATGTATTAAGGCGCAACATCACTTTGAAATATTGTCACGAAAAAGAAGGTTTTATTGTATAGAATTTTTCCTTCTTTCAAACTGAAAAATTCAAAAATATTATGCGCAGCGGAGTGGCGTTTTTAAAGGTTTTTTTTTTTTTTTTAATTTGTTTCAAAAATCGAGTTCAAAACGATTTTTAAAATACTTTTCCAGTCATAATTCCTATTCAGTTTTATTCTAGAGATGATAAAATTTTTTCTAAAGTGGTGTAATAGAAATTAGTAGAGACAATTTAACTCATATGTATCAAAGTTCCATAAGAATATAGTTTTTTCACTTTTACCATGTAAAAAAAGTTAGGACAGATTTTTACAGCGAAAATAATTGTACAAAATATTTCATTGGTCATTTCACTGTAGGTATATACGATAAAACGAAACAAAAATTCGTATTTGGTAAATGTAACTAATTTCAGAACCATACTAACATTATGTAACAATGTATTAAATAACAATATGAATTATACTAACTTATTTTAATCGTTAAATTATCTTACCGTATTACACTTGAGTTTTATATTTTTTTCTGAATAAATTTGTGTTTCCTACAACTCAAATTTCTTGCCTAAAAGCAATTAGACAGTTCTTCCCGTTAAATTTTCGTTAGACAAACCCAAATTTATTCGAAAAAATATGCAAACCTCTCGTGTAAATTATCAGTGAATATTTTTAAGTTTTCATCGGGAATGTTGGCTTCAATTCTAACGTTCAAATTCCAAACAAAACTCTCATTAATCAAATCCACTCTTGACATAGAAAATTGTGTTCGCTGTAAGGGTACTTGAGGTACTTATACATGAGAAAACAAATTAATTCCTCGAATTATTTTAGCTAAGAGCTCCTAATATTATGCACATAATATTATGTGCTATATATACCTATCCTTGGAAATTTCAAAATAGATATTATCTGGGCAAATTGTTAACGAGTACCTAATTAAACCGATATAGTAAGCCCTAAGCAGGAATTAAATTGGGGCCTCATTTTGAAGTATTTCATACATACGAAGCAGTACGAAAGAGGGAAAGAGGTTGGGATGGGTATTGAATGTTCCAGTCAAATTCCACCACAAATTATCAGATTCAAATTTCAATTCTAAATTTTATTTTTCCGGTTGAATGAAGAGCCCTGAACATTTGCTGTTTCGCCTGTTAATTAATCCAACCCTGGTGGTAGTGTTCGAAAAAACTCTTACTAAATTGTAAGATTGAAGACACGAATATTTATTTAAAGTTTTCCTCCTTACCAATTTTTTCGGCAATAAATCAAGTTACGAACGAACGGCCTAATAAGATCAATTCTAGAAAAGTTTGACATCAAAAAACTTCACAATCACCTTCACTCCTAACGTAAAAAAGGAAAATACACGCAAAATATGTACAAACATCAATTATCATTACTTTTTTTAGTCCCCCCTTCTATCTTCTGTATATAATTTATCTTCTATTCTCTATACCAATTAATTTTCCTAATAATGTACTTTATGTCGATGTCATTCCTTCATCTTCTCATTTCCGATTGCTGCTTTTTTACTTCTGTTTTTGTTTTGAGCCGTTTTATTTTTTAAATTCATCGGAAATCCGGTTAGTTATAAGAATTGATTTTTCCAAGGACCATTTTGCCAATTTTCAAAATTCAAATTCTCAACATTTCAGTTCGAACAACCAATTAACCTAGACCAAAACACAACTGGAGCACAATTTTCGAATTTATTATGTTTTCGTCTTCTTCTTTATAATTTTTCAAACCAGTGTGGGCAATTGTTCGGATACCCGTACTGGTCGGACTTGACCCTTAAATTCGCCCGTTACATTCGATTGACAGTCGACCGTACGGTCAATTCAATACATGTATTTATGTGTACGTTACGTGTTCATACCAATCCGATCTAGTGGGTACGGTCACATTTTGTGTACGATCAACCATTCGGGCAATTCTGAAATAGACTATTTATTAAATGACCACATTGTATTACGGTCTGTCGAATCGATGTGTTCGGTTCTTTAAATCTTTTTATGCTACCCATAACTCAACCTACCTGAAGCAGTAATAAATACAAGTAGCTACTCAGAAACTACTTACCTTGTGATTTGTATATATGTAATAGTAAATAAGTATAAATAAATGTAACAATAAAACGCTCGTACGTTTACGAATGTAAACAAACTAAACGATGTCATTTTATTTTGTAATCCCATCCGGTCATGAATTTACAGTAAAACGTATCGTTCTGTGGTTTATTATTAATAATAATCATACATATATTGTTGCCATATAATTTTGGCTTGGACTATGCAAACAATATGTACCGTATGTTTCAGTTAAAAACCCTTTGCGGGATTTTTATGGATGGTCGATGTATACCTACTCACTTTACTGCGAAAATATATTTTTAAGAATATAGATTACCTACCGTGAGGGTCATTTTATGACGTTCAGTGATTGTAGAGTTATGTTTTGAACAGTATCCAATGTTTCTAAATGTTGCATTGTCATTGAAACACCCGGTAAAATGTACATATAATTAATTAGCACAGTATTTTAATAATTTTAACATTCTCACATTTTATGCTGTACAACAATTAACGTATAAATAACACAACGTAACTTTACAAAGAACAATTTTACCGGCAACCAAATACAAATAGATACAAAAACACATACATACAAAATATATCCTAAAATACATATAAATGTAGCGCTCTACAGAACGCTCTACAGAAATTACCCAATTTAATATATAACGCTGAGGTATACTACTGGAATGGTATAAGTGTATGTAATATAATATGTATGTATGTAGGTATGTATGAAGACAATTTTGTTTTTGAGATTTTAAAATTGAAGGGTACGAGGGGAAGAACTTGTTGACACCAATTTTTTTTTTTAATTTTCTAATAAAATTTAGAAAATAAAGTACAAGCATTCATCTGCACTAGAGGCCCTTTTCCGTCCATCCAAAAATTGCAATAAACAACCAAATTAAAAATGAGGGAGAGAAAGAAAAATTCATATGTATTGGTCGCACGGATATAAAAAAAAACATTAAGAATTTTTTAAATAAACAAATCACTATATATGTATACAGGGTGGAATTTTAATAACTCTCATACCTTTTGGTGAATTTCGATAAAATTTTACGATGATTAATTGGAATGAAATTTGATGGAAACGACATAGTTTAAAGTATAATTATATTATTTCCAATAAATTCCATTCTAAATCATCGTAAAATTTTATCGAAATTCACCAAAAGGTATAAGAGTTATTAAAATTCCATCCTGTATACATATATAATGGTTTGTTTACTCAAAGAAGCAGTAATGTAATGCCATTCCCAAGTAATAAAAATTAAACATTTAGTATTTAGTACTTCTGGTGTATAAGCCGCTGCTTTCTATCATATAAATATGTGTGTGCTTGTTATCTATCACTTCTCTACTACAACAGTCTGTAGTAAAATCTTAAAGTTATGTAGTAAAGACCTAAACGTTTGTGTTTCAATGGTAGTTTTTACGTTCTTTTCCTATACCCGTCAATTATAAATAATTTTACATGAAAACATGTCGACGAATTTTACATGAAAACATGACGCTGTTTCTTTTCATGTTTTTCGATGGTAATACATATACACGGAGTTTTGTTATAATTATTATATTTTTTTTTTACTCCGTGAAATGCACAAATTATATTAATTTATAATGTTTTGTAGGTTTGTATAGTAAATCTAAAAATATATTATTTTAATTTGTATATTTGTTGTAAACGAGTTCAGAAATGTGGAAAATAATTCAGGGTGCTATGTAGGGTGAATGCGGGAAAGATGCCTCATATTTTGAAAACACTTGATAATTCTTAAAGTATGCATTTAATTGATTTGAAATTTGGTACGCAATAAATGTAAACATTATTCTTTCATAAAGAATTCATAATTAACATTTATGTAGAGCCTGCAAAGCGGCATCTCTCCCAGACCTATGGGAGAGATGCCGCATCAAAGAAGGAGAGACGCCGCATAGTTCATATTAAAAATTTTGCATTTTACACACATCTCCATACATGATGCATGCCATATGTAACCATTTTTGGCACATTATACATCTTAACGGGTCAAATTTTTTTTTTTGTTTCTGAGTACCTTTCAAAACATTCAATACACAGGCAATCATCATTATTTTCGTTATCTTCACTAATATGAGGGCTCTTCCTGATCCATTAATGGATCTTTTATATTTACGTGGCATAATTTACAGTCCAAAAAAAAAAAATTGTATAATCAAGGTATATGAGTCTATGTTTTTAACATGTAATATGATGCGGCATCTATACCAACTTGAAATGCGGCATCTCTCCTTTTTGTTGGGAAAGATGCCGCATGTTGCTATAGCAAGCACAGTGCGGAATTCTAAGCTAAAATTTTATACAGTACTTTTAAAATATACCTAAATTAATAACAAAACTTATTTTCATTAAAACAATGAAATATATATTCTTAAATTCTAATGATGAAATATTATGTTAAAAAGCGTACTTTTCAATAATAAGAAGTTGGATAATTACTAAACTGATGGACTAATTATAAATGTTACCATATACAACTTAAATAAGTAACTTATTTTAAAGACATAATCCGTTAATAGCGCTATCTATCAATCAACGGACGAACTATGGCTACTGCGGCATCTCTCCCGCACTTACCCTAATCTAAAAAAAAAATTATTATAATTTTTTTTTTTAGATTAAAAATGTGATAAATTGTAGGTATGATCTTTTGAACAGCGTTAAGGGAAAAAATACCCTGTTTCTTGTAGAATATTAATAAAATATCTCAAGAGTATACAGCTAAACCTTTTTTATGTGATTTTTTTTATATGGTTTTCAAAAAAGTGGCCATTACAATACATAATATGAATCAAAATCAAGAGACAGTAAGAAAATTGAACGTTAACTATAATAACTTTCTTTGATAAAAATACTTTTTAATGGTTTTTAAGAAGCATTTAATCAGTACATTGCATAAGAATATAAGTTATTGAATCATTTATTTTTTTTTAGAATTCTTCACAATTTTCGTAATATAAAAATGAAATAAAATCTTCCCCACCTGTATAGTAATGCTTTATTTTGCTTAGAAAAGCAATTTTGCAAGGAAATCGTGACGTTTTGAGCGTTTTAAATTAGGTATTTTCGATGAAACTTTTTTTATGCGGTCCCAATCCACCGTATAAAAATTTTTTTTTCTACAATCTGGACCGAACCAATAAACTTTTTATAGCAATTTATCATATTTTTAATATTTTTTTTTTGTGCGATTTTTTTATGCGGTTCCTATCCACCACAAAAGATTTTAGAAAAATATTCGAAGTAAAAGTTTTCTACGAGACTATATACAAATCCAATTATTTGAACTAAAAACTTTCAAAATTATATTTCTCAACTTTTTTCACCTAATAACCTACTGCTGCTGAATTTACCAAAATTAATTAAATTTAATAAATTTATTTAGAAAGTTTACATACATATAATAAACAAATTAAATATACGTTAAATTTTTGTGGGAAATTTTTCACCCTTTTTCCTCTTAATGCTCCGCTCCACTTCATTTCCATTTTGCAACAAAGAATATCAGCCAGATAACACATATTGTCTTTAATTACGTTCACATTACATTCTGTGTTACATCTCACCTAATGAAAATATTTACTTTTTCGTATAAATATGCGAATTTTAGGGATGTAAAATTAAATTATGTTACAACCCTTACAAAAATATTATAGTTACCGCCTATGAGTGCCGTAGGTTTAAGGAATAATGTCGAAAAATGTTGTGCTTCATTCAGCATTATATTTAACCTTTTCTCTTTAAAAATTATCATATACTTTCCGCACGCTTCTGTGCGTGCATTTATTGTGCAAAGATATGCAAAAAGTTTCTTCTTACAGTTTTGGTTAGTTATCGGGGAAAGGTGACATGAATGGGTCACTGTTGTCATTTCAAAAATGGCGGTGTTATGCGTTTATTTGAATTTGTATTCCAAAGTGAATTTTTCGAAACTTTTTCCAGACTTTATTAACAGGAAAATAGTAGAGCACATATTTTTTAAACGAAATTACAACTTTAGAAGTTAATTTTTTCGTCCCTTTCAATAGAACTTATTTTGATGAAAGACAAAGAAAATGCACTTTTTTGGAAACTTAGAAAGTATACAAGTAAGAATAGATAAAGGCTTCTAATTCTGCGTTCTTATCTATTTAATGTTTCATTTATGCGATTAGAATCCTTAAAACAAAAGTGTGCGTTTTATACCACGTCTCTCCTAAATGGAAGACCGGGTATCAAAAATTGTTCCTGTTAAGGTGAATCGGTCACTTAAAATTTTCCAAGTTTAGAATTTGAAATTTTAATATATTATAAAGAAAGATATGATGCATTCACCGACACTAAATAGACTTAGTAATTCATTTGTCACAAATTTGTCAGTACTGATCGATTCACCTTAATCTCATATTCAGAACTAACAAAATTTTCACTCTAACAGATCCACTGTTAACAGTCTTTACAATTTGTGAAAAGAAATTGATTTGACGGAATCAATGAAGGAATTTTTTCGGGAATTTTGGTCTACTTTTTTAATACCCTAATCGAAATACATTAATGAAACGCTTTAAAACATTTTATTTTACTACACCAAACCCAACAGTCCATTTTGTTGTTAAATGTTTTTTTTTCTTAATTGTTAGCAATCTAAGTGAAAAATTATTTTAGTATTTAATTAACAACAGTGTACATTAACTCTAAACGGCGTAGAGCGTAGAGTCGAAACGAGTCATATCATCCAATACAATTAATCTACTTGACATAAGAAACTTATCTTCCAAGATAAAAATATTTAATTATTCTTTTTAATCAAACAATACACAATACACGATCATCTAAATTAATTTGAATACATCTTTCGTTTAGTCAAGCAATTAGTTTATCAGTGTTTGCCCGCTTTAAAGATGGCCTAACAAACAGTGCCTCCTAGTTACACTTTTACCCATTTCTTTGAAATAAGCATCGTAAATTTTTATATACTGGTTGATGCCTGACAAAAACCTAAAATATTTTTAAATGGGGCAATTCCATGAAATGATGGAATTTTAGTAAAAATTAAGAAATGAAAATAATTAAACAATATCATGCCTACTTGATACTCAAAAGACTAAGTAGCTGATTGCAACGTTTTTCAATTTTATTTTTTATCTGTAATTTTTTTATTCTGAATATTTAGCTTAAAAATTTTTTACTTAATAAAAAAAATACCTTAACTTGTGATTTTTTTCAAGTGATTATTAAAATACAGCTAAATTTACTTTTTTTCTTTCTGCTGAAATAATTATTATACTCGTTTTGAGTAATATTTTGATTTTTCGTCAAGCTACGAATTCGAGTAATGGATGCTATCAAAACCGACAGAAGTTTTTTTAATTACTAAAAATAAACTATTATCGTTGTTATCTATCATATTTTCCAAAAAATCAAACTAATAAACTATTTACTTTTTAATAAAACTTGTTTTAAAGTGACTGTAATGTAAGTGACCAAAGGGGATGTAATGTAAGGACCGACTAAAAGTTACATTTTTATCGAAAATATATAATGTTTCATAAAAAATTCAAACATTATTTGTTTAAATTGATTTAAATGAAGCTGTCTTTTATCAAAACAGAGCAGAAAATTTTCATTGTATAAAAGATGAAAAATTGTATTCCTTTTTGGGTAATGTAAGTGACCACTTACTTTATCTTGTATAAAAAAAATTTTTTTGCATGTTTTGTTATTTAATTTCCTTTGTTTAAAAGTTCAAACGTATTCGATTTAATTTGAATAAATTTTAGTGTATTTACTCGTTAAATACGAAAATGTCAAAAGATTTTAATCCCAATTTCAAATCAATTGTAATGTAAGTGACCATGGAATTACCCAATGAATAAAATCTATATAGGTATAATTTACCCGACCACACTGATTGTGTTTCAATTACTCACTATAGCGATGCTCGGTTAAATTTTACATATTTTGTTTCGATTCTGTTTTTTTTTTTAATCTTTTTTTAACCAGAAACTTTTAAATGGATAAATACCAATGACTTTCATATGTAATACATGACATGTGGGGTATATCATCTAGAAAATGCATATATATGTTTGTACATGGCTTTACATGTGACAGTAAAATAGTTTATATTGTCTTTTCCGAAGTTTTTTTCCTTTTATTGATTTCTTTTCTCCTTCTTATACGGCGGTAATTTTGTTTCATGATATGTACGAACCAATAATATAAATACTTTTAGGTTTGACATAATATAGGGGAAAGTTGCCTCCTTCATATCGAAAAAGAGGGAAATTTAAATTCGTTCAGTCAAAAAGGATCGAATAAGTAGTTCCGAAATTATGCAGACACACAGACTGATCGACAGACAGACACAAAGTCGCAATTGTTCAGGAAACCCTAAAGCATATGAGGAGCAAAAAGGGTGGCTATTGGTGCCCACGATTGCGACCGCAGTTTTCATCCGGCAAAAAAAAAATCAAATAGATTGTCAATCTGTAGGTAAGCCGCTTCTTTCTTTTTCGAAATTTGAAAAAATGGTGGCGGTTTGAATACAAAATACAAAATTTGGGCCTTTTCTTTTAACAGTTTTTCGTGTGAAAAAATAGGAAGGTTTCAAAAAAAAAAAAGCTTCTATAGGTATATGGAGAATGCAATAAAGAATATTCTGTCAAAATTACAAAACTTATAGCTTGGAAACTTTCCCTCTGAGAGTGGGTATCGTTTTTAAAAGGGGCATTTCGAGACATACGCGTTTAAAGTTTGTCTCGAAATTGTTTCAAATCATTGTTTCAACAAAAATGTGATACTGTGGTGATAACAATTGATCTTGTACGTTCACTGATGGTTGTGAAAAGACTGAATATTGTAAAGTGGTATAACATCCCGCCAAAAAGGCGCCAATCGATTCACAGATCCGATCCGTGGTCGTAGCGACCGTAATAATTCGAATTTCAATTTGAAATTTTGTGAGGACATGCATAACTGTATGTACTTTAAGTAAAGACAAAAAAAATTAATTTTTTCAAAATTATACACTGTGATGGTACACCTTAAGTGACCCAATTCCTTTAAGTCTTAGTAAGGAAGGAAGTATTAAGTGGTACCATATAACAAGCCAACTTTCCCTTACCTATGTGAAGTTTTCTGGTAATGTGCCAGTTGTTGTGTAGCAACCGTATTGTTTATACAAGTAAGTAAAATGCTATTTTGCAATGTAATAAATTGTTCAATAAATAAAATGTATATTTAGTTGTTTGGAATCCTTTTTACGTAACGATCACAGTGATAACAAATAATCTTTTACCACCTGAGACACACTGAACGTATACATGTATATTTATGATGGCAAAACCAGTGGCGGTTCATACAGATTGAATTTTGAAATGTTACCTGACTAAAAATGTGTTATGTGTGCCGTTTTTTCATAGCTCTAGATGATATAAGTCAAGTAATTAGGTAATTTTCTTCTGAAATTCTTAATAAATAATTGTAAGATTTTTGATACCTAATTTTAGTAGGTCACTGGATACTGGAAATGGTTAATTTTGTCAAATTTTCTCTACTTAATTTTGTTTAACATAGTTGCTCTGAGATAGTCAGGTACAAAAGTATATCTCAGCAAAAAAATTTTCTTTTATCACAAATTTAATAATGTATTAAAGTTCTTCAGTTATTATATTAGTATACCACTTGGTTTTTTGAATTTCGGCGCGCTTATGTTGTAGCAATTTAAAAGAATTTTTGAAGAAGCGTTGTAAAAACGTTGTAAAATGATGTTTTTAAATTATATTTCAAAAACGGCGTGGTCAATAACTTTTATTTCTTATTAAATATAGTTTGTAATTTTGTATTAAAAAACATATTAAATTTTTATCAAATTCCTTTGACTCGTTTTCATTTTATTAAAAAAATAGAGTTTTCCCATAAGAGCTCGTGTTAAAATTACAAAACTTTGAAATTGTTTTTCTCAAATACATTTTTTTTTTTATCATACTGAAGCCCATTCCTAAATAATACTTCTAATTCTTCTAATCTGCTTGTAATCTAATACTAGCCTCCTTATAATTAAAAATAATTTTCAAAATAAATTCTGTAATTTTTGAATGTGATAATTCGAGATAACTACTGTAGATATAAAGTATTCTTATTTGAATTTTGAATTTTTACAAAAATAAATAAAAAGATTTAGAAAATCTGAAAATTTTCTACAATTTGTAAGGATCAAAATTAAAAATCTCAATATATTTACCCCCCCCCCCCCTTAAAAAAATATTTTACTGTCATTTCGCAGGCAGAAAAAACGAAAATATGAAACGACAATTATTTTGGATAAATTCAGCAAAAACACATTTTCTTACTTCTTGCTTTCCGACATCATTTCGACAATCACATAATCTCGAATCAAATATTTATAACTTTATATACTACACTTTTTTTTCTTTCTTAACATTATATAAAAATTTATCACACGAAAATTATGACGACAAACTCCAACATAAATCATCATCATATTTTTCCCTAAAAATGACAATTTTCATTTTGCGCTGTAAATTTCCACACAAATGATATTTTCTCATTCGCAAAAATCGAAAAAAAAATCTTGGTGAATGTAATAGTTGTTATACCTTTAATGTCTTGTTTGATGGTGCGATCGACTGTAGTGGTGGGGATGGGTAAATTATACAATAAAAGATGCTGTCAGTTTATAAACGTCATAATAATGCTATTTTTTTTTTTTTTTTATAATACAACACGATATGTTTTTTTGGGAAAAATACCGCAATATATAATAAAAATAAAAATCGGTAATGTGTGTTGGAACGGATATGTGTGTGAGGACAGGCAGCTACCTCTGTCATTTCCTTTTAATATTATGTGGAGATTTCTTGTTTTTACATAAGACGTTTGTCTTTATGACTGCGTAATATTGTCAACATTAATATAGTGTATATTTTCGTGTTTTAATGTTGTTAGAATTTGTGTTTGTCATAAAGTATTCCTTTTTAACTATTAGTACACTTAGAGGACATGTAGATTGGTAGCGTGGCGGCGCATAATATGAAGGTTGTAGGTTCGATTCCTACTTCAGTTAACAATTTTTTTTTTAAATTGTAATTTTTAATTTACTTGTCAGTTTAAATATGCCAGTTCTAGAAAAAAGTTTCAAAACGGATTTCTAATTAGTTACAATGCTAACAACTAATTTATAAAGACAGAGTACAAAAAAAAATTATTTACAATGATTTCGGTTCAGTATTGATCCATCAATATTTTTACACCTCTCGGAAAATATTGGAAGAAGAGATTAAAAAAACAGAAAACACTCCGAATAAAGATAACTAACACAGAGTCACGAAAATATAGTCTTAAATGGATTTAAAACTTGTCATCGTAAAATTTGATAAATAAAGCTTTCGAAAAATTTTATTTTGGAGAAAAAAAACTAGATTAGAAAAAGAGACAAATACATATTTCATACGAACTGTCAAAGGAACTTTTTCCAATATATTATTTATACTTTAACAGAGACGCACATGTCATTCGATTGACGAACAAAAAAGAAAAGTAAAATAAAAGAAAAATGTTGCGTCTCTTGAGAAACAAGTCACTCAACCCACTTTAAAGACATTTCTTATACTCAGACTTATTTGTATCCTATGCAAGGATCACAGTTTGTATAATTTGACAAAAATAATTTTGCAATCATATTTTTATTTCAAATTATCACTAAAAAAAAAAAAAATTAGGAAGTTGCAAGCAATCAACATTAAAAAAAAAAAAAATATATTCGGTTGTCGCAAATAAAATATCAGATATAACTTTTCAATTTCAAATATCGGTCGGGATCGATAGTGTAATGGATAGCACACCTGGCTAGTTACCAGGAGATCCTGGGTTCGATTCCCGGTCGATCCGGATAATTTTTTCAATCACTTTGTGATTTTTAATTTAAAATGTCAGATAATTATCGAGTATCAGCATAAAAAAAAAATCGCACAAAGAAAATATATTCAAAAATATCATAAATAGCTATTATAAAAAGATTAGTTCGGTCCAGATTTAAAAAAAAAAAGCAAAAACTTTTTTTATGCGGTGGATCGGGACCGCATAAAAAAAAAGTTTCATCGAAAATTCATAACTCAAAACGCTCAGAACCTCACAATTTCAATAGAAGTTGCTTTTCTAAAGAAGATAAATCCTTAATTTACACGTAGAAACATTTTATTCCATTTTTATAATATTATGAAAATTTTGAAAAATACATAGTCTGTAAAAGAAATAAATGATGCGCACTAACCTATGTTCTTATGCAATGTATTGATTAAATGCTTAAATACTGTTAAAAAGTAATTTTATCAAAGACAGTTATTATAGTAAATGTTTAAGTTTCTTACTGTCTTTTGATATTAAAAAAGACCGTATAAAAAAAGACCGTATAAAAAAAGGTTTAGCTGTATATCAGTATGATAATTTACACATCAAAGGTGCTTATATTCATAGACGAGGCGGATGGGGGGGGGGGGGGGGGGGGTAAGTAAGAGATTGAGATTGGGGGCCGCACTTAGTAGGTATTTGGTCACATACTTCAACTAGCTTCAGCTAACTTATTAATCCGAAAAGTTCGGGTCAATAAAACAATTTCAGTTCAGAAACGTACATAAAAAACGTACTTCCATTTTGACTTTTTACCCCCCCCCCCCCAACGTTCTTTCATGTTGACTACTTTGTCTTGACGCCCCTCCACCCAAGACAACACATTTTTTTTAAAACCTAACAAAATCTTTCTCCATAAAACAGGTATTTTTACCATGAAAATTGTGTGACCAAATGGTAACACAACAACTCCTTTGAGGTAATTCTGTGAAATTTCAAAATGTTATAAGCAGGTCATAAGCAATTCAAGATCGTAAGCAACATTTCATTCGCAATAACCTAATAGACAATATTATATTGTGCAATAGATGCGGGAAATTGTCGATTGCCCACGAAAGCGAAGTGGGCAATCATTCGCTTGAGTGGGGCAATCGACAATCCCGCACGAGTTGCACATACTATTTTTTATTACGAATTTCACATACTTTTTTCTATTATTGTTACTATTTTTGACATTTTTATTACTTTTTAAAATAATATTTTTAAGTGTTCGTCTTTTTTTCTGAATTAATTATCGTTTAAATTACTTTGTTGGTGGTTTCTATAGAAATAATTATGAAATATTTATTAAATGAAAAATTAAGAGGCGGCTTTGCGTGTTTTGACTAAATTTTGCGTGTTTTATTGTCAATTTGCGTGTGGAAAGTTACTTTCCACACGCAAAAAAGTATTGCGGGAAGAGTACAGTGGGCAAACTATAGGCTATTTTGCGTACAGAAATGTGTGCGCCATGTTAGTACTTCTCCCGCATGAGTAATATAAAAATTTATATACTTTTTGTAGCTGTTGGTCACTACGCAATAAATTCTCGCCAAGACAAAATTATCCTTATCCAACTATTACAAGTGGCCGTTCTCGTCTCGTTTATCGCACGGAATAGGTACACCTATAATCCAATAAGATTTTTATGGATGTAATTCCATTTCAAAGTGGGACACAACACACGATGCATATACCCAGAGAGTATCGTGATCGCCAGCTGTGTGTTTTGGAACGGGATATTTCTAGTTTATGTTTTATAAACTCAATTACGATTTTCACATGATCGCCAATCAATTTATTATGGCAGTGTTAATAAAACAGGGACGTGATGTAATTAAATTGTTGTGTCCCGGATACAACATACATCCTTAAAATTACTTCACCCCCTCGAGTTTTTTTATGCCAATTTCGTTTTTGCTTGACATACAAATAATATGTAAGTAGTAAGTAAATGTGCTAATGAAATCATTATATTTATTATCGAAGTTTCGAAGTGATTCGCAATTTGGAATTTTGTCTTTTACAATCATCCGATTATGTTGTAGGAATCGATTTTTGTTAGAATTGATTTTTCGTCGTACAGTTTGATATTGAGAGAATGTGATTGAAGTGATTGGAGTCGTAGTAGGAAGTAAACTCAATCAAGAGATGGTAGAAGGATATGAGTTTTTTTTAATTAAAAGTTTCCAATTTTCGTCGTTTCTTTAACAAAACGATTGAACGAGTTCTGTAAGATTTCCTAATGATGAATTTGAGATATCTTAATACAGTTTACTGATCGGTAAATGTGATTGGAGCATTATGGATTAAAAAAAAAACAAACTAAATCCTAAATAAGTTTACACGGAGAGAAAAATCATATAATTTTTGTAGATAAAATTTCAGAAAAATTACCATGCTCTCTTTTAATGCGTGCGCGATCGACGACCAAACTAAAAAATATATTATAGCATGGTAAAATTTAATGTGGTAACACAACTTCTATCACACTCTTATGCATATAAGTTATAGTTTAATTCTTGTTGTCGTACTCTTTCATTTGCGCAACTGACCCGCAACCTTATGTGGCTTCGGCTGTACCGGTAAAAACTTCGAAGATGCCCGATCTTTTCCGACCTTTGATTCTTTATGATCCATACAAAAATGATTGGCAACAATATATTCTAATACCGAAGATAGTGGAGTAACAAAATGATGAATTAAACGATGACCATCAGTCAAGACATTCTAATGAACACTGCTTCGACACCACACCAGCTAACCAGCTACTTGTAACACCAACAGTCCTGCTATGTGACCTTCATATTAGATTGTGCCATGAAACAGCGTTGATGCCTTCTCTTTCTTTCTTTCTACTATTAGCTTCTTTTATTCTTTTCTACTTTTCTTCTATTTTAAGACAGCATGGTAATTTTTGTAAGAAAAACAATTAAACTGTCGGCAATGGAACTTTTTACTGTGCTGTTTTATAACTTTTACGGAGCTAATATTACGGAAAGAACGTTCTATCCTTTAAATTTTCTATGATTAATTATAATTTTTATATTTTTACCGTACAAAATTGAAGATGTTCGCCTTTTACACGTCGATTGTAGTGCTGAGCACAGTAATTTTTATATGAATTTTCTCTCTGGGTACCAATTAGTCTTTTCAATTTCTTAATTTGGATTAAATATAAATTTAACATAACAGAAATTCTTTAAATTTCATACATTAGCTCACTAAATCTATCGAACTCAACGAAAAAGTTATCTAGGTTAACCTAACAAACAACATTCTCTAAATCTAACCTAACCTAACAAAAAATTTACAAAGCTTCAATATGCATAACAAAAAGAGAACGCAACAGGGAAAACTATGGATGTAAAGAAGATGGAAATGACCTTTTAAGGAGGAGACACTTGAGTCGAAATCGTTCCAGGACGTAAAAATTTTAGTTACCCCACTGTCTTAAAGGCTTTAAATTTGTTGAACTAAGTCTCTTATCATTTAATCTTTAACAGAAAGTAATTATTTATTTGATTAAGATAGGTATTAAAATTAAGAAAATAATTTTTAAAAATTTTGATCTCACAAACAACAGGACAGGTTTTAAAAATGATCCTTCCTTCACTCCTTGGAACTCTCTAATGCACTAACCACCTTAAATAAAATACAGTTAAGCTTAGAATATAAATTTTTTGTTTGTGTGATATCGAATTTATCACAAGTCTGACTGTGACAAAAAAATATTCAAATAAAAATTTTAATCTTAATAAAAAATTTTTCAATTACAGTACATTTTAAGAACACTCGTGCGTAAAAATCACTTTATTTTTTTTGCGATAAGGCTCAACAAATCGTTGAGTTGTATTGCACATATATAACAATAGACGTATTTCAATATATCTACAATTGAAAATTATTTGCTACCTATTTGTAATATTTCAGGTTGATTGAATTAGATATTTTACAGTTGGCTGCACGTAATATTCAAATTAAGGAATATAATACGGAGTTAGAAATGTCTGCTGTGGCTGATATGCTCACTACTCAAGTCTCTACACAAGCATTCAACTTGAAGCCAAACGTTTTTGACATTTTATAATTTAAATATATTAGATAAATAAATAATACATAATATTATCTATATAGACACAGATACAGTGCAGTTCCAAATAGGTAACGCATTACAGTACAAGCACGAATATGTTTTACAGCAGCTTTGGATACATTTTCGGGAATATTCTTTATTGTGGTTGCAAATGTAATAAGGGACAAGTTTTGGGAACATTTTTAATTAAAGCTTTATAACACTTTCCAAAAATTTCTAGTCGCAAATTTTTTATTTCGCTGATTCGTGAATGACGTCACTAAGGTAAATGATTCATTTTTAGTGTTCTGTACCAAAATTGGCCAAACCTACTATTTATGGAATCACTATATTGTGTGTATTCGTCTGTTATAAACGTAAAAATTTGAAATGCGTAGAGATAGAGAGTAATGACCCAGTGAAGTGTAAAAAAAATGAATTTTGACTCCTGCAGTTAACGCCAGGAGATAATTCAGAAATGAAAAGAGAATTCTAAGGATATCTTTTGGGATGTTAAAAAAAATATGTTTTCTAAAGTAAGAATTCAGCAATATATGTGTGGTTGTAGGATCGGTAGCTTGGTAGTAAAGCACTTGACTGATTATCAAGAGATCGTGGGTTCGAGTCCCAGCCAATCCAATTTGACAATATTTTTAATTATTATGTAATATTTAATTAATATACTTACTATAGTATTTTTGTATGTGTTTTCTCTGACATATTTTCCTAAAAAATACTTAAAAATTGCTAAACTACTCCTCGCAATTTCTTTTAGAAAAAGGTTTTTCAAAAAAATTTTTTTCACTTACTATAAGAAACACATTTTTCAGAATTAAAAAAAAAAAAATAAGTATAATACGGAACCCAATTTCTGCAAGTACAGTTATACTTGACGGTCACAGTTTATTTATAATCAGTACGACCCCAATTTTCGAGCAGTAATCTTGAAATTAGAAAATCTCGCTCATACTAAAACCATGGACAATAAATAAATATAATATAATAAATTCATAAAAATTATTCATAAAAATTATAATAATACAAATAGCAAATAAAACCGAATTAATATAATATAGATATGATACTAACTCAAACTGGCTGGCTGGTTGGCTGAGGCACATTGCCAAACTCATCAGTGAATTTTAGATAAAGATACACACACACACAAACACAAATAAACCAATCAAAAAAATGGTTACAAATAAAATGGTTTTTCAAACATAAAGTTGGCATCGAATTTTATTTTTCTTTTTTTTTACGTTTAATAAAATTTATGAAATCTGACACGAAAAAACTAACAAAAGATTATTTGATAAAGTTTTTTTTTTTAAAAAAAATGTTTTGGCAAAGTTTAACATTCTTTCACACTTATAAATAAAAAGAACAAAATCAGTCAAGTGCAAGTTGTTCTTACTCAAATCGTGATCTGTACTGTTAGTTGTTTTCAAACATGGTTTTGTTCTAACAGCATTTGAGCGTATACAAATATTATTTTTGACGTATAGTATTTTTGACGTATAATGCCTGAATAATAAACCATAATTCTCGATTTCTAAACGGTTGTATCTTTATCTACCAACACAGTTATGCTTATAGAAAGGAGTGGAAATATTTACAGAAATTATCAGCGTGGGATAGGTCAGGGTATGGTTGATGTAAGAAAATCGGGGCGTGGGGGGGGGGATGTTCTGGGGGATCATGTTGTATTGAAAGACACCTCACTTGTCGAAATCCGTTAAGTGACCTTGACGGTGTGTTTTTCACAAATTTTTACTCTCATTCTGTATAGATTTTTGCGTATATGTTTGTCAATTTTTTACTTTTTCCTTAATTTTTTAAACTCATTTCCTAAAAAACCCGTTCCTACAATCTACATTCTTCATATATTTTCAACATTTCTCAGTGTTTTTTGTTCGGATGAGGAGAAGATAGGAACCACTTTTCAAGGATCTTTTCAAAAGGAGATAATAATAAAAGGAAATAAGTATATTTTTGAAGTGGCGCTTCAAAAAGCTTCTATTTGATACCCAACAATATATCCTAAAATGTTAACTATTCATTTTAACTCTGAAAAATAGTTTTCAAAAAACCAAATCCAACTTTTAGAGTGCCATGTTTTGCCAGTTTTGATACGAAATTCTAAAAAAATAATAACTAGTTTTTAATCAGTGTAAAAGTTCACCGAATGCATGTTAATTTGCTTTGGTATGCACCACTAAAACTTTACTAATAATAACTAAATTAACTATCTATATCTGTTGCACATAGCTGTAACTATAACTAAAACTTTTACATAACTACGCTTTTGAATCATTTTATAAACTTTAAGGAATATCTTTAGCAACTGTTTCTGACAAGTTTACCCGTTTAAAGCACTTTTGTAAAATAAACATCGTATACATATATAAAATTTAATATTCTTGAAAATTTAATTTGGACCGAGCACCACATAAAATTCTACTATTCTCGAAACACGGAGTAGTTTCAACAGTTTCAGAAACCACTACGATTATTTGAAAGAAAAAATTAAAACCTAACAAAACCACTTTATCTAACTAACTTTTCGTTTCAGCGCGGCATTCATAGAAGTTAAATTGTATATGTTGAACTTTTTCAGAACAAACCAAAAGGAACCTAGCCTAGAAAATTTACAACACGTATTAATATAAATAATAATTATTTTAAGCATTCGTTAGAGAAAAAAACTGCTATACGTGCTCTGTCTTACGGAATTATAAAATTAATGTTAAAATAAATTAAATGTTACGAATACTGTAAAAATTCATTTTAACGAAATAGTTTTTACACGGCAAAGTGAAAAGTATTCAAATAGTAGACCTCCAGCTTACACTAAAACTTAATATAAACAAAAAGGCAATCATTTGCAAAAGGGAAGACACATTTTTGTAACACTAATTTATTTATTTTACTCCCAGTTTATGAAAGAGAAAACAAATTCTGCTGGAAGAGAATATCCCAAAACAATAAAACTACAAAAGTTCGAAGTTAAACAATTTTTTTTCTTCAGTAGTCAGCTATCGTAATTTCATTATATTATATCGTTCTAGATATATTTTTCGTTGATGATGAGACATTTTTCCGAGAATAAAAATAGCCTTTGTCCTTCTGCGTCGCCCCCGCTATATATAAATTTTGCGATATAGATGAAATGTTTAAAATTTTACAACTACGAGTTGAATCTTAAATCCAGAAACTTTTTAGTTTTCAACATTTTTCTCCCGAGACTACTAAAGTAGCGGAAGCATTGAGAACCTTTTGGAAAATAGAAATTTTTTCCCTCCAAAATAAAAATTTTTACGCAGATCTTACGTTCTTCCTGATCAATTTTGGTTTTGTGTCCGTCCGTCCGTCTATCTATCCGTCTGTGTGTCGCCAGTTTGCACCAAGTGGCATAACCTCTGGACAATTCGATTGTTTTTAATGAAATTTTCGGAAATTATGCGGTCTGGTTCTTAGATGGTTTCCTATGAATTTAATCGAAATCGGAATAATGCCGCTACCATGTCATTCCATTAATATACTAAATTGTACCAAGTGGCATAACTTCTGAACTATTCAATTGTTTTTTTTTGAAATTGTCAGAAATTATGCAGTCTGGTTCCTAGATGGTCTCCTACAAATTTCATTACATTCGAAGTAATAGTATCCACGGCGCTACCATGAAATCAATCCCATTAAATGTCAACATCTTATTTACTGCTAGTCCCACTTCGCGCAAAATTTTTAAAGTATTTTGCCGGTTAGTTTCTAAAATATTTTTGCTATTATTTTATAAGTTAGCGTTTAAATATTTTGAGTTACAACAATTCTTTTTTGAACTTTAAGGCGAAAATATGATTTCACGGTATATATATATATATATATATATATATATATATATATATATATATATATATATATGTACCGTAGAATACTGTTTTGAAATCTTTTACGAGTACGAGGAAGTTGTGTGCCATACCCCATTGGAAGCGTATTTTGTTTAAAATTTTTACTTGCGTTTCGTGATACGGAATTTTCACTGTACTTGTGTACTATAAAATATATATTATTCCCGTGAGTATATAAAACGGGCTTACACATAGACCTACTTAGAACATCGAGTGTATGTTTTACATTTAATTAAGTTACTACTTTAAATAATTCATGAGGAAGACACATCACACACAACACACACACATTGCAGGTAAAAGTAGACGTAGGTATACATAAGTAGATGAGAGCTGGATGTGAGTATCATATCCACTTTAGTTAGGTTCTCGCACGTCTCAACCCACCGGTAGGCAAATAGGCAAAGTATGTCGGTGAGGGACGGGGTGGGGGAATGGTGAAAAACTCCGACAAACACTCCGGTCCTTAAGAATGATGCACATGTCAAACAAAACAACAGCAACATCTCCGGATAATGGTTACGTAATATCTAGTGTGTTGTGTAATATACAGTTTTTCAAATAACATCGGAATGATTTCTTCAGGAAACTTAAAAAATTCAACACTTTTATATTCTTGTTTTTATAGAAAAGGTATAATAGTTACAAGTTAAAATTTTTGAATTAAAAATTGTCAATAATATTGCGCGTGTATATGCGAGCAATCTAAGCCTAACAACCATTCGAAAAATTTAATATAGAAAAGTAATACCCCTGTCGCAGTATCCTCTATATCGTAATGAAATTCCGGTCACAAAAATTCCTTTTTTTTACATAGGAAAACGAATTTTTTAGAGGTTCCGGGCATGGTACATGTTTGGCTGGAGAACTAATTTAACAGTTTGAGAACTTTTAAAGTTTTCACCAAATTTCGTGGATATAGGATGTTTCCTTCGAGAGCTATCGTACTGATATATAAATACATAGATACATATAACACAAGTTTCTATCACACTTCTGGAATAAAGTCTCACCATGATACCTGTTATAATAACTCAATTTCGTTTGAAATTTTAATAAAAAGGATTGAAATCACTGCCCCGTATTTTATAAAAATTTTCAAATACACAAAATTTTAGAGTCATAAGACGTAAACTCTGTTATCGAGTTAGATTCTAACAACCACTACATATTTGATTGTTTAAACCAGATTACCCCCTTAAACACTTGAATGTTTACTACACCCAACATTTCTTGGATTTTGGTTAACTAATATTGGTTACTAGTTCTACGCTAGAACTTGTTCTACGCAAAATTTTATATGAGTAAGTCATTCAACAGTTCGTTGAAAAATACTGTAACCAGGTATATATTTGTGTTATATGTGTAAGTTCACCAATAGAATTCTAGAACCACTAACAATTATTATTAGTAACTCTCTTTCGTAACGTAAACTCAACATGTTCTACCTGTAACCTTTATATGTATATGCGTACTTATGTAGATAGCTTGTTTCATAGTGCGGCACAGCAAGGCTTCGTTATATTTTCTCCGGTTATCTTCTTATCTTACACCATTGTTGTGAATGTGGTTGTTACTCGGTTGAGTAATTTTATACGTTATATCAAGATTTCCTATTGTTTACGACAAAAATAAATCAATTATTCATCGCATTTGTTCAAAATTTAACCTATTTATTGTTAATTGCAACGTTTCTGAGGTTTTTGAGATTTGTATACTCGGTCGGACCCCGAATCACTGTGATCTTACTACTCTACTAATATCAGAGTGATTCTAGGCCAACATCCACCGAATGGTCTAGAAACCCCATAATTTCACTACTCTTATATTATCAGAGTAGTAAGGTCGCAGTGATTCTAGGCCAACAGCCACGGAGTGGTCTCGAACCCCCATAACTTATCTACTTTTGTGTTATTAGAGTAGTAAGGTCACAGTGGTTCCGGGCCAATACCGATCGTGAGGGCAAATATTGAAAATTGAACACAGGGAATAAAACATGATTTTTTTATGCTTATTACCGAATAAAATTTAAATTAAACAAACGTATCTATATGAAAATTGGCAAAGGAATAGCCTGATAAAATGTATTAACAAGAGACAATTTAAATTTATCGATCGTGAAACTGTACATAATGAAACCGAATACATTAAAGGATGATAAATGATGAAAGAAAAAAGAGAGGAAAATAAATAAACAAGATTAAATTATCTTAAAAGTTTTTTTCTTTTTTTGTTGTTTTTGGATACATATATACGATATAACGTTTTGGATAACATTATATGTTAACATTATTATATTGTCATAAATAACAGTGATACGTGAACACAGATGGCATTACAGTCAAAGAAAAAAATTCTAAAAATTATTTCGACCAGAAAAAGGAAAATTAAAGCAAGTTTGTTGTAAATACCTCTACGGCAGCTTCCTGCATAATATAGCGAATTTTTGTTTAGAAAAATTAATTTTTCTTGGAAACTACATACAATTCAAAAATCATTTTTACGTTAATTTTTATTCTCTTTCCATTGGCGGGAAAAAATTTACTTATTAACAGTTTTTCTGGACATAAATAGTAAACCAACGGACATCTATTGTTTCTGATATTACACACATCTCTATCAGAAGCTTTATCCCGCTTAAAATAACACCGTGTAAACGGAGTCAAGTAGAAAAATAACAAAAACCAAATACCCTTCCAGTTTTTTACATATTTTTAATACAAATAAAATCCGATCTGATCATAATTTCATTGCAAACTGCGGAAAGTACATATCGATGTTATTATATTATATAGTACGGGTAGGAAAATTTAATATTTCACCAACAGATGTTGTTCGATTTTTTTTTTTAATAAAATATCGCAAACCGTTTACCGCACACAATTTTAATTATGAAAAACCTCAGCGCTACGTTACAACATAATAATTGTGTTATTGAAGAAGTGTTTGTAATAATAATATTAAAAAAAAAATATGGAATAAAAAATTTTATTTTTACGAGAATGTGAGATTATAAAATTATAAAATTTTATGCTAAAGTGTAGCTGTGAGCTTTAAGCTTCTTTGCTGTTTTTTTTGTTTAGATCGGTACAAATCGTTCAGTAAAACTTGAATAAAAATCATCAATATTGGCGGATTCCAACGCCTACAGTTTTCCGGAAAATTGGAAAAAATCTATTTGGCTATTTTTCAGGGAAAAAGTGAAAACGACGGGGTCTAAACCAATGGCGATTATAATAAAAAACTTACCTAGGAATTTCACGCTATTTTCGCGCTCAATATAACTGCGTTTCAAATTTTTCCATCGTCTATAGTTTTCCGGAAAACTGAAAGAAAATCGAATTGATTATTTTGCAAAAATATACTCGTATATATACGCTATGGAACTAAAGGGTCTCTTTTGATTCCTCGTGTGAATTGTTGCCCTCGGGCCTTTATAGTCAGGATCAAAAGGGATTCCAAGTTCGTTGATAATATACTCTTTAAAGAAGCTTGTTAAAAATAGCTTTGTTTATATTTATTTTTATTATTATATAATATTAATAAAATTTGTATTTATATATACGTTACATAAACTTATATATATATATATATATATATATATATATATATATATATATATATATATATATATATACACAAAAATGAAATATTTATCAGAAATTGGATGTAGTATAAAATATTCCTATAGTTTATAAATATTTAAATATAAAACTTATATACATATATGTATATATTTGGATAGATGATAAATTTCGATATTTGATTACATAATATATGTAGATTATATCTAAATATATCATTTTATTCCGGCAAGAGGGAGGAGTACTTGGTAGAATGATATATAGACACCGGAAGAGTAGTAGCTAATAATATACGATCCAAAAGTTTTCGATACAAATCGACATTGTAACAGTCATTGACCGAAAGTCTTAAAACAACTTTACCTGACTTATTGGGTTAGATATCATGAACACTGAACTCATTCTTGTTAAAAAAAAGGAGAAATTTTGAAATTAACAAACGCCTCTCAGTGGCTGAGGAAGACTGAAAAATGTGGAGGTACACTGATGAATTTTTTCCGGTTTTTAACGAGAAGGAGTGTCGATTTATGATTAAGGCAAAGTGGTAGAGTGCGCCTCTCAAAAACTATAGTCGCAGAATTTAAAGTTATCACAGCCTAAGGTCGACTGAAATATAATAGAGCGCGATTTTGTAACCAGTTCGAAGTATCATAAATTCAGTAGAGTCGAAGCATAAACACAATATTTCAAAGCCTCTGCTTGAATTCAATTTGTTTTAAGCCTACTGCTATATTGCTTAAGAAGTAATAAAAAAAAAAACTAAAAACGTTACGTTTAATTTCCACATAAGAGAAGAATGGATAGAAAAGTAGGTATCAGTAAATCCTTGTTGTATATTAAAACATTTTCAAAGAAGCTTCAAGATCCAACCACCATTTTTCACAAAATAAAATTTAGTATACCCAGTAAAACAATTGTTGTAATTTGATATATGACCGACCGTTTATGGTGTTGCATCTTACGAATATTCTTGCCATATTTGGTTGGCAACAGTAACACGAGAGAGCAGCACCTATATTCGTAAGAAGACCGTGCCCAAAGATAAGGATGATAATATGAAACCATAGACTATAAATATTGAATGTATGGCAACAAGATAGTACATTAAATATTATTAATAATTCCTAAGTTATCCCTCACACACATATATAGACACATACACACACACAAATTCAAACACAGAGACGCGGGTGGACATATATATTCCGAGAAAATGATGAATAGCTCTAGAGCCAATATAAATTTAAACTATTTACAGTGGAAGTACTCACGCGGTAATGATTATAATTCAACCTATAATATTTTGGACGTGTGCACCAAATGTTTGGTTAGTATATAAAATAAACAATAAAATATATTATTATTATTATCATTGTCATGGAGAATATAAATGGTGTCCTATTTTTGACTGAACGTAGGATGACTTTGGCAGTGGAACCGCCCATAAAAGGCTGAAATGAAATAGTTTGTGGATTCAATCATAGTAGCACTGATTACAAGCAAATCGTACTTAAGTCTCTCTCTATGTGAGAATAAGAATCTGATTGGCATTCCATAAGCGATTTAAAAACATTTTTAACAATAACAAATTTCCATTAAAAACTTGCGTATAGCTGAGTTCATATTCACTATTTTATAATTTTTTACAATGATGACGTAAGCACTTGAAAGATATTGCATATTTCGTATATCAATAGTGTGAACAAATGTCCCGCGAGTGGAGTTGGCCTAGAATCACCATAAACCTACTACTCTTATAATAATACATATTGTAAGGGTAGTGAGGTCACAGTGGTTCTATAGTCCAAAGAAATAAAAATCAAACAGTTGTTAGCCTTTGAATAAAAAATTCGTTGTTTCGAGAATTTTTGTCGTAATGGCCATTCAATAAAAATTTTTTAACTAGATACTTCAGATCTATCCACTTGGAACGTTTCATAAAATTTTTAGACGCTTCCATTTCGAGAGATCTACAAATTTTTGAAGATCCTGTATAATGTATCCATAGAATTTTTTTTTCGTAATATACCATAAAATTTTAATAATTTTGAATAATTTATATGTTTGCATTTTTTTCGATATTCCTTCCATTTATGATAGGATATAAAACAACTACATACAGTTATTAAAAGTTGTATACCTGATGTTATTCACGTCGTATTGTAAATATGCAACTTTACAACATTTGATAACTCGTGTACACGTCATGTCATGTATATTTTTAATGTTTATCGTATATATGATGATGTACAAAATACAGAAACAAATTCTTTATGTAAATTTTTACGAATTTTTTATTCTAATTTTTTCCTTTTTTTTCATTAAATTTAACTTGACATTTTGAAGCGATACGATGTATATTGTTATCATTATTGTTACGAATTGTGAGCCCCGACTTGGGCATTATATATATATATATATATATATATATATATATATATATATATATATATATATATATATATATATATATATATATATATATATATATATATTACGAGGCAGAAAGTACTTCTTTTATTATAAAATGTTTTACATTATGATTAAATTTAAATGAATAGGATTGGGGGGAGAAGATTGGGTGTTTTTTTTCTTTTGTTAGTATTTCCGGGAAAAATCAATGAAATTAAGTATAATAACTTTATTGTAATACACATATAATGTGTATCCCAGAAATTCTGTTCTATATTTTCTGCCCCACCTACAAGTCTTTGGTGGTTAAATAATTACGCCCCTCCACAGATCGGTAAACGTCATGTCTCCCCCGCAACAGAGTTTCATTTAAAAGTAGCATTTTTTTAATTGCACACATGTGTACCTATTGTATCGATAGTAGAGTGCGTGCTTATTATCTATCACTTCACCATAACAATAGTAATAGTAAATATATATCATAAATTATTAGTTACTTCGCTCTATTTGAATGGCGGCATTACTTAGAGCTTGTACTGTATTTGTTACAAAACATCATATATTATAATATCATGTTCAAAATTGAAATAAGAAATATGTATATACAAGTTAGTTAATTAATTAAAATTAATTAATACACGTTCTTCTAGGTAACGAAGGAAATTGTTGAGCCGAATAATCTTCCTTTTTCCCGGCACACCCCTTCCTCCGCCAACCCAATCGTTTCAGTCTCATCTTCAGTTATATTATATCATGTTACGTATAGAAAATTTGAAGATAATATTTTATTCCAAGAAAACTAAAATGTTCTCAAAACATTTATACAAATATATTTCTTGAATAAATTCTATAATTTTAGTAATATGTGTCGTATATGTCGAAGATGTATGATAATTGTATCATAAATATTTCTGCTCGGTCTAATGTCCATTTATTTCCGGGCCCGAAATAATAAATTGCGACGTAAAATATTTGAAATATTTTCGAGGAATGTAATAAGAAAGTTTGGTAATTTTAAAGTATTTTGTACTGAAATAAAATACAAATATATTTGTTACTTGTTGTGTATACAAAATAATCTTTTATATTTTATATTAAATAAAGGAGACATTTGAAGGGTGCAGGGGAAAAAAGATCAGCGTCACAAAAAGTAAAAAATGCCAAAATCCATGCAGTTATGTTGGCAGTATGCAGAATATTGACCCCGTGCTAACATTACACGTGAAAATCGAACATAGTCCGTGATATGTAGGGAAAGAACTAAATTTTTTTTCTGAATGATGCACACATGGCATGACGTTTTCTAGCTTACTATATTAGTAATAGCCACCGAAAGTTTGAACCAGATCCTATGCGTAGTTTTCAGGCAAAAAATTTTTATGTTGAAAAATGCGCCTATAATACATGATTCACACTTGAAAGTTTAAAAATCCTCCCCTGAAAAATTTACTTTTTGTAACTCTGATCGTTTTTCCCCTGTACCCTTCATTTTATATAATTAAAAGTAATGTTTTGTTCACAAAACAATTGAGATCTCAAAGTTTCGTCGATTTTCATAAACAAGTTCTAGAGAAAATAAAAAACAAATGTTTTTCGATTTTTCCGAAAAATTTCAAGTGACGATAACGCCAGAACCACTAATCAAAACGTGTTAAAATTAATTCTGGTCTATTTTTCGTGTACAGATTTATCAATAATAATTTCCTTCTTCTTTAATTCTTGAAACTCATTTTCTAAAAAAAATTACCAAAATACGCTTATTGATCAAAGTAAAACTGGTCACCAAGACTTCTTTTTATGTACCCAGGCAAGGCCAGATTTACTCTGTAACGAGCAAAAAAGGAGGACAAACATTACAAAATATAATACACGAGCCTCTTCGTTCTCGTCTTACGAATTTTGTCGCCCTGGGCACTAATCCCTAGTGCCCCTATATAGTGTAAATCCAGCGCTGTACCAGCGAAACTACGTAAAATAATTTAGTACTAATATTTTTCGTTCAAGTTGCAGCACTGCGATAGTTTGGGTCAAAAACTTTTCCCACTTTGCAGGTTATTCCTTCAAATTAACCCCCAGAATAGTTGGGCCATCACATGATATCCTTATGTTAAATTTCGCACTTTTCGGTTAAAGAATTTCAAACAAAATCATCTCCGTGACAGACAGACGGGCACCAAATTGGTTTACCATTTTTGATATGGAACACTAAAAGTACTATTCAAGTTACTTATGTCAAAAATTAGATATTCTCAAAACAGAACATAAAATAGTAACTTATTTAAATACAAACTTCTTTAATACTAAAAGAAATCTCATATAAACTTCTTGTACTAAAAATAAATAAATTGATTTACAAACAAAATTTTTTCGAATATATTTACAATCGAAAATGTTGATAAAATTATTCAGCAGACACGAAGAATATATTTAACGATACAATAAGTTAACATTTGAACAAAATTTAACGTTTGTATACAACATAGAAGCAGTTTACGCCTCATTAGATCTAAAAGAGATCTTTGAAAACTTAACATTCAAGTAATTCGCGTATATGTGTATAGATCAACTTCTATCATCTATCTCACTGATTCTTCAGTATGAATGACGAATACTTGAACTTTATAAATAAGAAATTTCATCTTTGATAGTTCTCTCTTTTTAAAATCTTTCATCTGCACTTATCGTTCAGAAAACTAGTAGAAAAAGAAAGGAACATAATACGATTGAAACATGTAAAAGAGAGTAAACAAATTGATTTGTTTATTTATTTATTTATTTGTATAAACAGTTATACTATATAAGTAAATAAAATAGAGTAACATATATTTGTATGTATGAAAGCATAAGTAAATATATCCTATTTACAATTTTTCAGTGGATATTTTCAATAAAAAACTACGTAAACTCTATTGAAAAATTATTCTAAGAAACACTAGAAAATATAATTTTAGAAAATTCTACGAAAATTTATACGTATATCGATAGGTAATTTTTTTTATATTTTTATCGCTATTGATACGACAAAAGAATAATTCTGGTGGAATCGTCGTTGGTAAATCAGTACAAAATATTCTGTAAAAATTGTTCCATATTGAATTGAGGCACTCAGGATAAGGTCCCACTATGTTCCTGTCCAATTTCGCTCATAATTTGACGTTATAAGAACTTTTACGACCTTGAAATCTATTTTTATTATCCAAAATTTTCTTTCTTTTAGCGTTAAAGCTTAATTTTTTTAGCACCGTTACCAAAAATATAAAAAATTCAGCTTTTTTTTAAGGGGCCAAAATTATCTTCACTAAAAATTATCGAATTTTGTACACATTACAAAGACAGGTAATTTCAAATTTCTACTTCACCCAGTTTTCAAGGGAAACGTCTGTAAGCAATCTACAGAAGCAAAAGTTATTCCTTTTTTCTAGGGTTCCAAACCCTAGAAAAATTATTAAAATAGACAGGGAATATTTTAAAATATCTTTGTCTTAAAAATCGACGTCGCAAATTTTTGTAAGATTTGCTGAGAGCATTTCGTAATCACTTTTAACTATTAACTGGAATAGATTATTCGGGAAAATGACTCTCACAAAATCCTTAAAATTATTTACCTCTATTTTTATTCTTACCCATTCTAGATTGAGAAAATTATTTTTTGTCCCGCTTTAAAAGTTTTGTTGTTACAATCTAAATCGAAAAATTCAAATTTCTCGTTAATGTCAGCACTTTTTGTATTGTATATTCTAAAATAAAATAGACATATTGAAACAGCATTTTCTGAATGTACTTTAGTTATAATTTATAACAATGTTATACAACGATATATCAACACAATATCATCTGCATATTCTGTCTATAGATTGTGTTCTAAAGGAGTCTCGACATTCTCGCCGAGGTTGGACGAAACGAGAATGTAGAGGGTCATTTCGTTGTGTCTCGCGGTTGGTGTTTTAATGCCATTCATATGGCTGAGCCAACCTCAGCGAGGAACTCGACGAGGAACCTCGTCCAACCTCGGCGAGAATGTGGAGACTCCTTTATAGAGTATAACAAACTGTTTGGTATTAACTTTTGTTGTTTGTGAAACTTTCTTCATAATATAAATAATTCAACAAATTTCTCAAACATTCGCACGCGATGGGTTGATATATCTTCTTGCACACATCGATCTCAAACGATATAGTTGAGGTGTGAATTCAATTCCACTGCGTCATTGGTATTTAAAAACAAATTGAAAATATTTAATTGTAGTTGATTTTATTGATAGTAATATTTGAAGCAGTTCATAATTTAACAAAAGTCTAATACTAAAAAATTGAACACATCAGTGAATGAAGATGTTATGTAACATGTTTCAAAAATTCATTTTTTGCCAAATTTTGAAATATTTTATGCTAATGTATCATATATTCAAATTTGGTTTCATTAGGTCCAATAGTTTTGTAGAAATTCAATAATAAACATGTGCTATTGCATGGGAAGTATATATGTAAAAAATTTCGGGGATAGGTCTACCAACACTGTCAACTTCCCATTGGGTGTCCTTAAAGACTAGAGACTACTGTACATAAAGAATTCTTTTTTTCGTTTCAGGCGACGCCTCCTCTGGGCCCCCGATAGAGGCTTTGCCTCTTGCACCATACCGGGGGCTTCGCCTTCTGTACCTGAGGGTTGGGGCTCCACCCTTATCAAAAAAATTATAACATGATTTGTTCTCAAGATATGCGAGACAAAATATATTTTTTCAAGAAACTAATTTTTTCAATTTTTCTTATTTTGTAATAAAATACTGGCGTTTTTGACATCAAGGAAGGTTCTTAGGCCATTATATAATAATGTTATGGTAAAAAATCCATATAATCTATGTTATCTTGATAAAGTTAATTCGGTTTTTTTACCACAAAAACAAACCGCTAATTCGAATTTGCTGAAATCTTTATCCGGTCTTCATTTTTTGATTACGCATCTAATGAAATTAGTCCGGAGTTGATATCATCATTTGTTCTCGAGATATGCGAGACGAAAAAAAATTCACGAACGAACGAACGAACTAAGGAACGCACACACAGACATCACGCTAAAAATGATGGATTCGGATTCTAGTGACCTTGAAACGTGGAGATATGTCAAAATTAGCGATTCGTAAAATCGGACCCATTGCAATAACTTCCTATGGGAAGTTAATAAAAACTTTTAAACGCTTCTATTGTAAAATTATAGAAATGTTACATAAAACCTTCATCCACTCTTGTCTTCATTTACTTTTAAGTGATTTAAAAACTAGAAAAAATTAAAATAACCTATATATTTTTTTACTTGAAGCCGAAGCGTATTTATAGAGGCGTTAAGTAGGTTAAAGGCCAAGGTAGAAAATTCTAGGGACGGCAAATATTTCGAAAAAACGAAAATAAAAATTTCACATTAAAATTACCATAATTCAATACATCATACTGATTTAAATGACATCTATAAAGCTTGATGCGAGGAAAAAGAAATTTTTTTTATTTTGGTGACGTCATCAGGTTCACTGAAATTGTTTTTACCTTAAAAACCGCAAACAGAATGATGGAAGATGAAATTGGAGGCCTATTATAGGTTTTCAAAGTCATTCGTTTCATTTTGTCTAAAATTAAACATATACAACCATTCGAAAAAAAACTTCTATCGAATTGGTCACATTTTGACAAGGAGTTTCGCCATTTTCGCCAAAAGTTAAATGCCAAACAGAAAAAAAAATATCTTTACAAAACTTTACGAACATTTACAAATATTTTACAGACTTGATGTATACGTTTTTTGGAAGAATTTCTATGACGGACTGTTCAAAGTCTTCCTAACGTTAAGAACAAGAGTGTTTCTCGAACGATTCCAATAAATTTCCAATTTCCTCAGAACTACTATTCTTTTCATTTATCAATGTTTTGTACCAATTCCAAACTTCTTTATTTAAACCTCATGAACATATAGCTTTTCAACCCATTAAAGGTGTCAATTTTTATTGATGACGAAATGTTCCTGAATCGATACCTCAACTACAAAAACATCCTGTCTGGATGATATAGATACTTTTTTTATAAAATTTTTTAAAACGTAAAATATGAATACAACATAAAAGTTCGTCGCATTTTAATGTATGTCAAATACAGTATGTACAATGTTACAATACACATATACAAATACAAAAACCATTCATACATAAATATTATGTTATACATATTTATTTATTTATAAGAGCGACTAACTTATCTCATTGCAATAATATTTATACGTGTTCCCCAATTTTGACGCAAGCACAACGGAAAAATATATTTTCAAGAAAATATTTTCCAAAAATTAGACAGGAAAAAACTATACGTATTTCCTGGAAAAGTTTTTTTTAGATCGTTCACGAAATATCGAATGAATTAAGCAAGAATTCCCTAGAAAAATCTGCAAGTTTTTTATATTTATTATTCACACTGTACAGATTACAACTTGCTATGACGAAAAAAATTATATTCAGTTGTATCTATTAGTGATGAGAAAAATTAGTCTTGGTCTTGCATTTTTTGCAAGACCAAGACCAAGACCAAGACAATGTATACCAAGAGCAAGACCAAGACCAAGACTATAAGTATGGCTGCAAGACCAATACTAAGACTCAAGTGAGCAAGACCAAGACAAAAGCAAGAAAAAAGCAAGACTCTTGCTAAACTATTTAAATAGTTTGAAAGTATAATTAATACGTAAAGATAGGAAAAAAATTCGCTAATAAAAAAATGCAAGAAAGTGCAAGATTTTTAAGCAATAACAAGACCAAGACCAAAACCAAGACTCAAACTGCTCTAGCAAGACCAATACCAAGACTCTTAATGCAAGAACAAGGCCAAGACTAAGACCAAGAATAAGACTGCCAAGTCTTGGTCTTGGTCTTGCATTTGCTCATCACTAGTATCTATGTCTGCGACGTCACGTGTTTTATTTCGATACGAATAAAAATTACGCACAATAGTGACTGTAAGTGAAAATTGTGTTTACAATTAAACACATAGGCCTTTAAAAAAAAATTACATGAAAAAAAAAAATAATAAACCACAATTTCTACTTTAAACATTATTAAATCGACATACTATCTTTATGTAAATCCAAATGAATCAATGTCACTATATATAATCTCAAAATTTAAACTGTATTAAGAAGGAGAAAAAGTTTTTTTTTTGTATTCTTAATTTTTTTTCTCTGAAAGTACGAACAAAATGACAAAAACCATTTCACATTTCATTCTCTCTGATATCAAAAAGTACTTAAATTTGATTACATTTTAAAAACTTGAACAACATAAATCGCTAATGTAAGAAAACAATTTAAAACGAAGCAAATACTCAGTCAGTCATCCGCTGTGTAATGCGTCGTTGTCGTCAGGACGAGCAGCGTCGTCGAAAGGAATAGCGTCGACATTGCTTGCTTGATACCATGAACGTGAGTAGTACATTTTTTTTTAACAATATAACTTCACTATACAAGATATAGTTACAGCACGTCTACAAAATGTCGGGGTTATCAAGATATATTTTGGATGGATTAAGGTACGTGTTACTTTACAAAAATACACTGCTTGTTTAACTTTTTAGTTTTCTGTAATCAAACTAATACGATTTTTGTAAATTAAGACGCATATTTACATCTAGCACGTTTCAATAATTTATAAACTTTTTAGACGTTTGTAAAAGGATAATCATCTATACCCGATTTATCTTGCACACCCAAATTCTTTTTTGGGCTAACTGGATTCAGTTTTAATTTTACCGAAAAAGACAAGAATGACAGGCGAAACTTGACGATTTCTTTGTTCAAGGATTAATAAGTTTATTTTCTTTGAATCAGCAAAATACTTTTTAAAAGCTTTTATTTAACTTGCTATGTTAGTATGTTGGTTTATAGATCAAATTTTGGAATCAAAATTTAGACAGGTTCTAATTGAGCTAGAGGTTTCAAATTTTGCATACGTGTCTAACCTTGATGACAATGCAATATTGTATAATTAGTTTTTCCCTAAATTGCCCCAAACCAAAATTGTTGATTTTTAGTCCTATGCAACTTTTTGACATTTCGAGTTGTCAAATATTGTCCGTCCATTGATTTTACATTGCAATTTTTTGTTTCCATAGTTATGTCTGTTTAGGATAAATTAACCGATTAAAATATAGGTAAAAAAATTACTTCATTTTTTTTTTTAAATTAATTGTAATCAGACTAAAGAGTAGAAAATAAAATAACGTAAAAAAAATGTTTTTTAAGAAAAAGCTTTTATTTAAAAATGGGCTAAAAAAATGAAATAACTACTGAGTGAAGTTTGAAGCAATATGCAACACAATTTATAAAAGCGTGAGGCGTTTAATTAAGTTTGGTAAGTACTGAAAAGTAAAATAGCTACACTTATATCCAAAACAAAAATAATTAATGATAACGCCTCAAGCTTTTATAAATTATGTTGTATATTGCTTCAAACTTCATTCAGTAGTTATTTAATTTTTTTAACCCATTTTTAAATAAAAGCTTTTTCTAAAAAAACATTTTTTTTACTTTATTTTATTTGATTGTTTTTTACAGTAATCAAAAAAATGTTTCTTTCAACCAAAAAAAAAAAAAAAACATTTTCTTTCATTCAAAGAAAAAAGGAATTTTTAAACTTTAAAAATAGAAATCGTTTTGAGGGTGCACAACTCAAGAATATTATGGCTCAAAGTCTATTAATTAAATTTAATGACGTCATAGAGACAAGTTTTTATTTTAAGAAACGAAGTAAATTATGTTCTATGAATTGGTTAGCATAAAATTCATAGGGATCTCTCAAAATGAATGACAGAAAAGTGGGATTAATAACTCATAATTTGTGTTATAAAAAACAAACTATTATTATTTCGTAGCGACCATTTTTCTATATCGCACTCGATGTGATTAATGTGAATAAAAAATGAATATAGGTATTTTAATAAAACGTACATATTATCTGTTTATATACCTACATATACAGAACGCGATGCTGTTTGATCCGAAATACCTGTAACATTTCAAAAATGGTGCTCCCCACCTCCTACATTTTTGATACCGTACGGTAACTAGATATATCCGCAGAACTGTGTGAATATCACAATTCAATGCACCATTATGACTGTGTCTTATGAAAGCAAAAAAAAATTACTCTTACTCTAGAAAAAAAAAAGTCTCTTTGAAGATTACACGACTAAAAGCCTCCTTCACTAACAATATCTCCCCCCCCCCCGTCTCCTTCTCCATGGGGATCAATAGGATAACAAATACCACCACCAAGGTAGGATGTTTTAGTCGTACAGTTGTGCGCGGCTTTTAACAAGTAACAGACTCACTGAGTAGTGAGTAGTGAGTCAGTCAGTGCATATGTATCAAAATAATGGAGACTGTGTATTTGTTATGGCAAGTAAGCGTTACCACTCACTCTAAGGCCTGATATTGTACAAACGAAAGTTAAAAAATGGCCCGACATGAGATTGTTGATGGATTTTTTTTCTAGTTGCTTTCTTTTTTTCACTACTTACATACTTTTAGATACTCAAAATGGCTCACATACTCGTCAAAAAGTATATAGATTATCAGTGTGTGTATATGTTTGTTTATAAAAAAATATTTTTTCTTTGTATAAACTATTAAATAAATATCAGAATTGTACAAAAATAAAAAAGTTTTTTTTTCCGTACTTTAGAAAATAAGTAAATTCGACCAGTATCCGAAAGTTCATACAATTCAAACAATTTAAGGTATTCACCGTGTGATATGCTAGTAAAAAAAATTACAAACCAAACTTACTTTATGTCATTATTGTATATATTAATGGATAGATGTTGATGCATACTATCTTTCATACGAACGTGTAATCATACATTCAAACGTAGTCTGTGCATACACACTTATACTATCAAAGTTTTTTTATAATAAATGCTCTGGCATCATTGTTATTTGCCCAACAAACATATTAAGTGGTATGCATATGCGTTTGGATTGCTTTATTTTTTCATCTATACAAGATAGACAGGTGCTATTGCGGACTTTTTTTTAGAGAATTCGATTCTCTACAAAAAAGGTCTTAACACTTTTTAATGTATCTATCACCGTTTTCGCTACATAAGCGGTGAAAGGTCAAAAAATGCTATTCATAAATTTTCAGTATTGTTTAAACAATAAATACGAATAAATCAGTTATTTAATATACAGGGTTGCCAGACTGCTTCGGTTCAGTTGCTTGAAATTGGTGTATTTATTAAAATACTATAATTTCTCTGATGATATCTTCAATTCAAAACGATCAACAAATAATTCAATTTTTTCTTTACATTCAGAACTTATTAATCTTTATTTCCCTAGTTTTTTATTGAGTTCTGTCGAGTCATTATATTGTTAAATACAAAATAAGGGTACGTAGTCAGAATTTTGAGATCTAATACATGGAGTAGATACAAACTTTAACCCTAATTATCTTAACTCAGAAGCGGTCAATCTTTCCCAAATTACAAGGACAATCAGATATAGTATTCTTCTTTAATCTGTCGAAAAGTTGAATGTCGCGGTAACTACCTTAAAGGAAATTTTAAACAGAAATTTGAGATATAGGTTTGGAGCTGAAATGTAATTAATATTTAAATACATTTCTCAATGGAAGTAGTTTCCAGCAGCTAAGCTTCTAATATTCATTTTTTTACTTTCTTGGTGAGAATGCCTTGGAAAAAATTTACAAAAATTTTGAAGAATTCTGAATTTAAGCCGTTAAAACTGCAACAAAACGAGTGATAATCGAATAACGTTTGAGCATCCAGACAAAATTTTGTGACCATGCCATTTTACAATGTACCGATCTATGTTTTCGGGTAATCTGTGGTTTCACTTTCAAAAAAAAATAATAAATCTAAAAATAGTAAAATGTAGTTTTACATATGTAAGTAATTATGTAAATATTTTTCGCGTGATTGAAAACTAATTTTTACTTCACATACAAATAATTTATTGAGAAAAATTTTTGAACAAAAGTTTATAATTTTTATTCATATCGAAATAAAACACGTATTATATATATATATATATATATATATATATATATATATATATATATATATATATATATATATATCTAAAAACAGATGAATAAAAGACATGAATAGTCTTTTGTTTAGCAATCGACTTCATCCTGTTAAATTTGATGTTACAGTGTTTCTTTTTCAACTTTTAATTTTTTCTTCAAAGAATCAACCTGTAGAAGAGCATTTATTGAGCTTGATTAGGTAACTATCGTTTAAAATACCAACTAAGAACAGCCCAGTGTAAATTCTCTATAAGTCTCTGTAAACAGGCTCCTGTGGGAATAGGTAACATTCAGTTAAGACGATTACAATGAAGAAAGTTTATTATAAACCTTTTAAACGATAAAAATATTTAAATAAACATTATCAAAAACTTTTATAAATAATTAGTAAGCAAAATGATTATTTATTTATAACAAAAAAAACAGAAATGTATCTTCAAGCTAAAAACTCACAAGCACGATCCAATTATAAATTTTAACGGTTATTTAATTCTTACATCGTCTAATAAATTAATATTAAACTTTTATGTAAATTTACGCGCTGAAAAGTATCCTTTGATGTGTTTCCAAGCACATTCATCTATATAGCTAGACATAAATTTGTTATTCAAAAGAACGAAAATTTCCTTGTCAAAAAAAAAAAAAAAATGGAAACACAAAATTGTACACTGTGAAAAAAATACGGTAATTTTTACGAAAATTTCTAGTAAAAAATTACGGAGCTCTCTGGTAATGTGGGGATAAGTGACAGGCAAAGAGAAAGTACGATGAGTATAGTAAAAATTACTCTATGGCTCCGTAAAATTTGACTGCACAGTAGAAAAAAAAATGATAACACGCCTCGAACACATCACATACAAGGCACACACAACAATAAATTAGTAGAAGCTGTATTCAAAATAACCTTGGTTTGGTGCGGACCTCGGTTTACGCGTGCCAGAGCAGTTAGAAGCAGGCAAGCACATAGTCTTCTAGCGTTACGTTGGTGCGATGCTTGTGTGAGAGAGATGCCGAAGGACAGGTTTTAAGTAGAAAATAGAGATAACAAATAGCGTCTACCCTCTACTTTTCCTATCAGCTTAGTAAAAATTACACTGTGCCTCCGTAAAAATTATTCTATCTCTAGTATAATTTAATAAAAATTAAGTAAATTTTCCTGGTATCCACTTGAAATTTTACTAGCCAGTCGAATTTTACGGAGCAGTATAGGGAAAATTCTTAAGCTGTACAGGAAAAATTTTCAAATGAATCGTAAAAAATAATGTTTGAAAGGCATTTTTTATATTTTTGCTAGATAATTTCGTACCGACTGGTCACTTGAGCCTGGTTTACCGGAGGCAGCCCCGTAATTTTTACTGTAATTTTTTCTCAGTGTATCAGTACAAGAATATACAAGTAATTCTGAATATTCTATAGCGAAAATTAGTGGAAACTTTTTGGGTAAGTATATCAAATATTATGTAAATTATTTCGCAAACTACAAAGTACTACTTAACGAAAAGTTTATAATCTAGTTATTAATTCTGCTTCATCGGTAACGTATTAACTTGTTGATGGTATCAAGTCTAAAGTGTTTTTATATTTTAAACCTACGTATATTTTTGCTGTACAGTGAGAATTTCCTTTAATAGAATTCATTATAACGAAAAAATTCTTTATTACCATTTAACATAACGCAAAGTATTACAAAGATTCTCCAAGAATAACAAAATTTAAAATATATTCCAGTTTTTAAATTATTTTAATCCATAAAAGAGGTTCTCACTACCGACTATCCAGCAATAATGAAACAAAATTAGACGCACAGCCTTAAGTTATTATAGCTGTTATACTAATATGAAAATAATAATAATAAAAAGGATAAGAGACAGAAAAATTTCACTAGTTAACATTTTTTTAATTATTTTGTTATAAACCTTTTTTAAACTATTTTAAATTTACCTCTCTAGAATTCCGTCTCCCCTTTGGAGCGCTGTAGGGAGTTTTGACTGTACCATATGTAATTTGAATCTAATGAATAAATTAATTATAAACAGCTTATAACAACTTAAATATTATCTCGCGTAAATATTAACATACACATGTTTTATTACCTGCAGACAAATCCTGCTACTTTAAAGATGTTACTGTTTGTGACACTTAATGAACACACACACAGAGAGACTCTAAACATAGCACCCGAGACCGTGGACCCTCAAACCAAGGGTTTAAATATAATATAGGTAAGTATAAGATTTAAATGAAATATTAAAGTCGCTAAATTATCAATAAAGTTGACTTGGTAAATTCAGGCATATAGGGAAGAGGTGGCATAAAAGGGACAAATTTTGTATTGGAGATGTTGGTAATGAAACGAAATAAGAAATCAAATATTTGCGAACAGAATTAAAAATCCTAAATTATGTCATTTTTAAAAGAAAATATTTTTATAACTCATAAAAGTGACAATGGTCAATATCATTTATTCTTACTACTTTTGGCACAGAACTCCTGTAACCTTACTACCTTTGACTCAGAATCGCTATAACCTTACTACTTTTAGTATAGTAATTTGATGGATAAAATTACTGGAGACGTAAATCGGTCTTGACTAACGATAGGACCGAAGTAATATTTTTTATTATCTTCAGTCTCGAAAATGGATATTGTACAATAAGCTTTTCCCACGTATTTTACACTTTACTTTTTCTACGAGCACATTTTTTTTCCTAAAATTTAACATTTACATAATTAAAATAAAATTTAAATAAGTAGTAAATTTTTTTTATTACTCATGCGGGAGAAGTGCTAACTTGGCGCACACATTTCTGTACGGAAAATAGCTGTTTGCCCACTGTACTCTTCCCACATACTTTTTTGCGTGGGGAAAGTAAACTTTTCGCACGCAAATTGACAATAAAACACGCAAAATTTAATCAAAACACGCAAAGCCGCCTCTTGATTTTTCATCTAATAAATATTTCATAATTATTTCTATAGAAATCACCGACAAAGTAATTTAAACAATATTTAGTTCAGAAAAAAAAGACGAACACTCAAAAATATTAATTTAAAAAGTAATAAAAATGTCGAAAATAGTGATAATAATAGAAAAAAGTATGTGAAATTCGTAATAAAAAATAGTATGTGCAACTCGTGCGGGATTGTTGATTGCTCCACTCAAGCGAATGAGCGCACTTACTACGTTCGTGGGCAATCGACAATTTCCCGCACTTATTGCACAATATACTATAAATTTATAGTGTCAGTGGTAAGATGTTCAAATTTTTGCCAAAGCATACTTTGAAACTATGGAAACAATAATAAATAATCAATTTACAATATGTATATTTTTAGAATTTCTTATATAGACTATATATAAATTATTAAATCAACGACCCAGCCAACTTTTTTATTATATTAAACCGTGCGAAATAATTTCCCACGCTATTTCCACACGGTGTAGGCAATTGTTAGTTTTTACATATAGTTAGCCGTGCGCAAAATGTTACTTTTAATAGTAGGAGTAGAAAAAAATCTTTCTGTAACTACAATGGTAATACTTTAATTGATAAAGTTAGGACATTTTCCGGAATAATAACAAAACATGTGTATACAGTTCAATTTAGATTACATTAAATAAATCGAATATCGTCTTTAAAAAATTTTCGATTCTATAAAATCAGTCAGTGACACAGATCGCCCTCGAGCCGGTGCTGGTCCCACCTTTCCCCTACCCTTGTATGAATCTAAAAGTAAGTTGTTGCTCTTTTAAAATGAATATTGTTTTAATATAAAAAAATTATAGCTAGGTACGAGTACGTTTCAGCATTTAAGAAGAAAATCATTTTAAAAGGTTCAAGCAGGTATTCGCGCAATATGCCAGGTGGGCAGGCGAAAAGGGCGAAGCAGGCAGGTGTATTAAATTTAATATTTAATGAAAAGTGTTTATAACTAGTTATTAAGTCTTTTAAATTAGTTGAAACGGTGCGAAATAAAGTGACGGCGTGTTATAAAGTAAAATATATATTGCAGATAAAAGAGAATAATATAGTTTAAACGTTTCAGAGTATTAATTTAAAAAAAAATAAAGGATATTATTACGAAGTTTTAATGGGAAAATAATTACAGCCAGTGTATTTCAGAGAGAGAGAATAAAGTATTTACTCGAAACTATTTTAATTAAAAATTGTTTCACTGCTAGTTTGGAAATTTTTAAAAAAAATTTAACTGTCAGAAAATGTCAGTCATTTTAAAGTGTTTCTGAGTGGCTTTCGTATACCATCAAACCACATTTAATATGAAACTCATGATACTTATAGCCAGATCCGGATCTAGGGGCACAGCGAGGGTACGTGTCCCCTTGCAAGATTTTTTTTTTTGTTTGTCACTTACTTTTTGCAGGGAAAAATTTAGAAAAAATCGGTGCCCCAAAATGTTTAATTTGCTGTTTTGTCTCGAGAAGGGCGTCAACAGCAAAGTTTGCCCCCCCCTCGCCGCGTAATAACTGCAGGTCCGGCACTATTTGTAGCCCTTCTTTTAGTGCCAGGGTCATTTCTAACAAATTAGTTTGATCTTTCTGGCTTTGGTAGTGGTTGATCATATATAAGGGAGATCGGGTCAAAGCCGTATAGCTAAGGATTTAGGGCTGTAGATGATTCATTTTAAAACATAAGTGTATGAAACTAACGTTTATAATTAGTCAATTTCATAAGGAACATAATCACGTCAACATATTTTGGATAATCACAATATTACACAAAAATAACATAAAAAATTTAAATCACTATTTATTACGGTTTTACCCCGACACATGGGTAAAACCATATACTATATTTAACACCGAAAAAATCGATTTAAATTCTCTTAAACCTTTGCGTGTTGAAGAACCCAAATCATCTTTTTGTTTGAATCGAATTTGTTGACTGAACCTTGTATAATGTTGATTTTGATACCTGACATGTTCCAGCAGTTTTGAAGTACCCCATGGTTCCGTCAAATACTTTTTACTAGTAGTAGCTCTTTTATGATTACGTAGCATCTTTTTTGCAAAATAAAAAATCAGTTTGGTTCATATTTATACATCCAAGTCAAAATTGTATGTAAACCGGTTTTACCCCGTAACGGTTTTGACCCGGAGATCTATGTATAAACATATAACTCACTTCTACATATGCAAATCGATTTCGCCGGTACAAATATTGTAAATTACGAGTAAATACACACACTTTAACCTAACTGTTTGGAGACTAGTTTATAGTACACATAAACTTAACTATTTTTACTTGAATTTTCACAAAAATAAGATCAAGTCTACCGAAAAATACGAAAATGAAATATTTTGAAAACATTCGTGCTTGTCGCCACAAGTGTTTGTTGACAAATAGCTCCAATTAGTGAACGCTTTTGAGCGGCTTGCGTTCCGGAAATTTTAATTATTGAGAAAAATAGACCTACTATACTGTTTTACCCCCGTATACGATTTTGTACAGGTTTCCCCTACGTATATATAAATTTATACATATAATTGAGAGTAGCAGACAATAAAATTCTATAAATCTTAAATAAATTTATGTTTTTTTATTTTAAAACCTCTCCATTGAAATTTCCACTTATACATCTATCTACTCTTTGTTGCTGCGTCCCGAAAGATTGATGAAGGTAAATTATCAATAATTTGTTCAACGGCTTCCACCTCCCCCTCTGCTGTTGTTACCGCCGTTCTACTTGCCGTGGCACACAGAACAGAGATGACATCAAGAATTTAATTATAAATGTTTCATTTCCTCTAAACATTATTACCAATGTTGCCAACATTATGTAGGTAGGTATATATAGGTAAGTTGATTCGTCACAATTGGTATCGCAGAAACGTAAGATAAATATTAGGAGACTGGCGACGGCTACATTAATTTTTTTTTCTCCCCGTTTCCGGTTCCCGTCATTTAATAAGGAATAAAAATGTACATACATAACATCAAGGCTGAACTGGAGTATCTACATCAATAAATATTCTGATTTTATTTTTTATTTTAGATTAATGTGTTTTTTTACCGGGAAATAAAAGAAGATTTTAATGTTCTTATTAAAAGCAATTCTCTCGGGAATTTGGGAATAAATCAGAATAATTTGATTTTGAAATATTATAACTGGATCTCTCATTGTGGAATGAGAGATGACAGCAATCGCTGTAATCTTACTACTTTTGCGATGTGCTATCATAAAAAATTGTGGAACATTTAATTTCCGAAAAATATTCTCGTAATTTGTATAGTTTTGTCAGAATTTCTACAAATTTCGACCAACAAATATGAAAATTTTCATGTACATACTACAGATATAGAAATTTAAAAAAAAAAATATTGTGTATCTCTTTTTAGCCTAACCACTAAGGAACCCTAAGTTGATGCGTGTTCAACACGCACTTGGCGATTTCGTTTTTGCATTAATCCACAACTAGAATCTTATCACTAGGCTTCCGAGACTACTTAACTATAGCGGATTCATTGTAATCACTTTTGAAATATGAAAATCTTTCACCTTTACTTAAAATGAAAATTTTTACCTCAATTTTAAGTTTTTGGGTTTCTTGAACAATTTTGATAACGGATCTGTGTGTCGGTCCCTCTATGTGTCCAAAGATTTCATTATGTGACGTAAATTTGGAAATATTCGAACGTTTTTGAAAAAAATAAAAAATAAAAAATTGTACAGTTTTCTTTCTAGATGACTGCTAGTCCCATTTCCTTTTTCTACAGATTGATTTAACATTAAAAAAAGCCTACACAGTCTGGGGCCCATAATCACTGTGATCTTACTACCTAGTGATCCATAATCACTGTGACCTGACTACCCAGAAGTCCATAATCTCTATGACTCTCCTACCCAGTGATTCTATCTTTTCGTACAGTCTTTCCCTGTAATTTTCATAGTTATACAGCGGATTAAGAAAAGTTACGAAGAAGTTCGTCCTGCTCTGGTCTTAAAGTTATTCTTATATTGAAGACACAAAGGTAAAAATTTGATAAAAGTCCCTTACGAGTACGAGGAAGCTGTGTACCACCTCCCACTGACAGTCTTAACCATTTTAAAGATTCCTCTTCCATTAAAATTTAATATTTAAAATTTTTTAATCACCATTATTCAACATAAACTCAATAATTAACAATGCCCTTTTGAACATCAATAATAAAACATTTTATTATTTTACAATTCATTCTATTTAAACACATAACGAAAGATAACGACCATAGCACAAAATTTATACAACAAGCACACATTTGAAATTTAATATTAATATGCTGTGATAATGTTTGGCGCCAGTCCGGGGGTTCACCGCAATTACTATCGCAGAGACAAACTTTTAAACGCAAGTCATAAAAGTGTATATTGTAGCTGAATACGAGCTAGCGTGAAATGGCGCATTATTTCAAGCGTGTCAAATCGAATTATTCACGATAAAATTTAAGAAATAGTCCGTATCTAACCAATAAACGTTGGGAATATTTTTATAATACTTATTGGATTAAAGAATTTTTAAATAAAATTATGCAAAGAAAAGGAGATGTATGGATTAAGGATCATTTTTTATCCACAATGGAACGGAACAGGTATATGGGTGGGAGGTGGTACGATTTATCTTCAAAGCGATCTAACCAATTTTAATGCGGTTTTTTCTATTTGAGAGCTGATAACTCCGCGATGGTTTTAGCTAGTTTGACGAAAAAATTTAAAAATTCGCTTTAAAAGCTGGTAATTGTAGGTTTGTTTGTTCTTAACTAGATTTAATTAAATTGAGCCCAACTATTCCCAAAATATTCAGGAGTTGCAGGAATTGAAAAACTATTAAAACACCACGACAAAAAGCATTAAAAAAATAAAAAATACTTAAAGACCCACGACGAAAAAGCTTCAAAATTACACTGGCAAAACATGCTACAAGCAACAAATGAAAGTTAGGTTATTCTAAATTATAATGAAATTTGAAATATGGAATTTCAGGAATTTTTATCTGAAATACCTTAAAAATTTTTCGCTACTGTGCTTCTAAAAAGCTTAATCAAATTTAGAAAAGAACACAATTTCTGATAATTTAGTTTTTTTTTTTTTTTGTATTTTTTGTAAACCAGCATTTAATGAAAACCTTCTAAAAATTTTGTTTGCCGAAACTATAACTCCCAAAAATGATCCTTATCCAAACATGTTCCTTTATTGGATTGTATTCTGCTTTGTTTACCAATTATTTTGGATTTGGGTTTCCACTATGAGATAAAACTTTAAAAAAAATTACATAAAATAATTAAGTTAAACAAAAACTCATATCTACTTATCTTCAAAAATACTATTAAACCGAATATATGAATCAAAATAGCTGATTATTATCTCTGACATGATTCCATTATTTTATTTTGGGCCGCATATATTTTTATTTTATCATTTTACCGCCCATTAACTGAAATGTTACCCTATCTACATAATTCTACGGAAAAGATTACATCCAATAGAAATATCTCTGTATTTTTTTTATATTGTTGTATCTTAAAAAAAAAAAAAAGTAATTTCGTTATCCGAGATATAAAAATGAACAAGGCATACAAAAAATTCATTTAATTAAATTTTTTATTAGGGTATTTTGAGCATACTTTGAGCGCGTATCATGTGTGCCAGATGGTTTTTTTTGTAGTTTTTTGTAGTTTAATACTTATGTGAGATAGAATTAACACATAGTTTTTCTGTTTGTAGCGAAGAAAAAGTCAAAGTAAACAATTTTTTTGTGTACACTAATACTTTGTTTAAGTTTACACCCATAGAAGTTTAGGAATATTCGCACTAGAACGCTCACCCAAGGCACAGGCAAATCTGATAGTATTTGACCCCTTTACTTTTTCAGCAATAGAAAGCTGACATGCGCAATAAGGGTACTTAAAAGAAATTTTTACTTATGCTAATAGTTTCGCCTCTCTCTAATCTTAAAATTACAATTGACGCCCTGTTATAACTGACACATCTTTTCTCGAATACTCTAGGGTAAAAGCCTCCTTTGTGAAACGGTATCTAATACTGGAACAGTTTTGACATTTACATATTTCTTTAATTAAGTAAGGAAACTTTAAATGCGAGGTGAATTTAAATTGAAAAACAATCATTCTATTAATAATAATTTTTGTTATCAGACGTTTCTTTCAGAAATAACTTCATTAATATGTAAATGTTTATAATTAGATACCGTTCCACAAAGGGGGCTTTTACCCTATATGTGCATAAAACATTTTACATAAACACATACCGGGTGGTCCAGAATTGTGTACCGTAATTGCCAGAGATGATAGTATGTTCAAAATAACAGTATCTTTTTACGTATACTATTTTCTAAAAACACATTAATAAGATAGATAAATATTTTGCAGACGCTTTTGAATAACATATTCATATTTTAGGATATTTTGCATTAGTACAATTAAATTTATATTAACATTTGTTTGGATTAAGGAACTTTTTAAATTCTTTCCTTTTTAAATTTTCAGTTATTTAAACAAAAGTCTTAACAGTATGATGCTTCAGGCAATTCCACGCAAAAAGGTAGGTAAACTTGTTACATTTCGAAAAATTATACCGTTTTCGAGTAACTTAGTAATACAAGTATAGGTATCTATCTCCAAATTTTCCCCTCAATATAAGTGATGGAATAATAATTGGTACCATAGATTTAATTATCCTAAAATATGAATCGATATGGTGTCGATTCTAGTACGCAAGAGCAAAGACTTCTAGGAACGTGGCAGTGGTTGGTCGCTGTTGAAAAGCGCCTAAAAAAATTTAAAAAAAAAAGAAGTCGGTTTCGTTCCACCCTCGTATTTTATCTCCCTTATTATTGAGTTTTCGAAGAAAGTGTACATAAAAAGGTGCACTTATTTTTTAACCTACTATTGCGGTAGATAATTCTGGATCAGCTTGTATATGAAAATTTTAACATACTGAAAAGTTTTAGAAATAAGTAATATAACTTATTAAAATTTCTATGCATCTAGTATGTTATAGGTTAAAACATTCAAACATACAAAATAACCACTTGAAAACTGCACTTTGAAGTGGGTTTTGGCATATCCTGTGTTAGTATTACTACATATGGTAATATTGTAATTCTGCTTCATAGTGAAAATTTCAGTTCACATTAAATGAGATGTTCATTTCCACAGTTCATTTATTTTTCCTCCGACATTATTAGTTTTATGTGAAAAACTATAAAATTAGGTTATACTTACATTTTATGCTGCTAAAATGGAGTATATGTAAATTTTATATTGTAAAAAGTAAAAAAGAGATGTAAAACTTGATGGGTAAAAACATAGGTATAAATTATTTTTAAGCTGACAAAAAGGAGATAGCTATATAACAAAAGGGTGCACAATTTAATTCCAAAAATATTTTTCTCCGAATGTCAGAGACTGCGGCCCTGGAAAATACACGTCTGCAGCCTGTTTTTGAATGGAACTGGATATTTATCTAGAATTGTACAGAAATAACGTAAAAATATTATTTTAAAAAGTAATAAAAATGTCAAAAATAGTGATAATAAGAGAAAATAGTATGTGAGATTCGTAATAAAAAATAGTATGTGCAACTCGTGCGGGATTGTCGATTGCTCCACTCAAGTTAATGAGCGCACTCACTACGTTCGTGCGCTCAACCTCGCTTTCGTGGGCAATCGGCAATTTCCCGCACTTATTGTACAATATACTATTTATTATCTTATTCATTAAATGATCTTAGCAATATTACACTAAAAGGGAGCTTGATTTACAAAGTTAAAAAAAAAGAAATGATTTTTAGTGTGAGTTTTATGAAGCAGAATTTTGGATAGTACTACCCTGTAAAAATATTTTATATATAAAATATATTGTACCAATATCTGCATACACAGATGATGATAATATTAATAGGGGACATTACATTTGGTAAATAATTGTTTACCAATATTTAATTATTTAATAAAATAAAATAAAATAAAAATACCCCTGTCGTAGCATCCTGCATAACATAGCGAATTTCCGTTTATAAAAATTAGTTTTTCTCGGAAACTAGTTGACATAGAAAAATAGTTTAAAGACCTTTTTAATGTAATTTTTTCTCCTCTTTTAAACGGTGTAGAAAAATTTCGCAAAAATTTTTAAATAAGTGGAAATTTTGGCAAAAAACCAATTTTTTACAAGAACAAAAACCATGTTCCTGGCATCCGACGTGTCTGGCTGACGAACTCATCCAAGGATTTGGGACTTCCAATGTTTTCACCAAATTTCGTAAATATTGGATACTTCGTTCGAGAGTTATCGCGCGGACATATATACATATATATATATATATATATATATATATATATATATATATATATATATATATATATATATATATATATATATATAAATTTTAGTGAATATTATTTTCGGTTTCTAGGGACCTCAAAACAAGTTTTTGCCATAGTCCCGGACTCAAGTCGCGTTATGACAGTGGCTGTAATAGCTGAATTCCATTCGGGGGAAATTCGCTAAAACTAATAAATTAACTAAACTGTTCTATCGTTTACAGATGTGACTACATAATATATCAATACTATACTTCATACAAGCACTTATACATATACAATATATACATATACATACTCGTTAAAATTTATAAAACAATAAAACTTATTTACTAATAATAATAATTTCATATATTTAATAGTACGTGTAACCTCTTACAAAATGTATTGACACGAATAATTTTACCTCGGCGACAAAATTAGATGCGCGTAATAGATATCTATCCAAATATTTACGTAACCAGTTGTATTGATTTTCGTTCATACATTTTAAACATACAGTAAGGCCTGTTCCACACTAGAGTGCCGCTCTCGATAAGCTCTCGGTTTAAGAGAATATTCTTACAGACGAAACAATTTCAAAGGATACTTTTTGTAATGATTTGTAACGACAGTATTTGAGTGTTTTGTTGATCCTATCCCAATTTGTTACCAGTCAGACCGAGAGCGTATCGAGGGCGTCACTATAGTGTAGATGGAGAACGAATTGCAAACGGTACTGTAATATAAATGTAACAAAATTTTATCGGAACGAATGTGGCTCGAGAGTGGATCGAAAACGGTACAATAGTTTAAGAAAATACAGGATTTACTCTGGATTACGTACCCAAATCGTTATATTAATAAAAATTCACAAAATCGACCTGGATTGGTGGTGAATCGAACCTAGGACCTTTTGATAACCAGTCAATCGCTCTATCAACTAGGCCACCGATCCTCTGACCGCGTGACTATTTATTATGATAAAAATTTTCGTAATATTGTAAATTTGAACATTTTTAGACTCTAATACTGTCTTAAACCGTACAATACATATAAAGAGACTCCTATTTTTATCGTCATAAGCTCATAATAATATTTTTGTTTCTTTGATCTACCCGCATCTTACACTTAATATTATTTTTGTCAAGAATACCAACCCCATCTAGGATATTTTGGAATACAATATCGCAACATACAATATTCAGTGGTAGTAATATATAGGTACCTAATATACCTAAATACTTGCATACGATCGTAAAATTATATACATATAATAAACGCGCGAAAATTTACTCCCACATATTTGTCCCCCCTCCTGCGCCCCTATACCAGCCCCCCTCCCATATGAATGTAGCTCTCTAAAATACTTGTGCAAATGTTGTACATATTCACTCTGGTACAATTGTTTATACTTTTTAAACATTTTGTTATAATTGTTTTACGTTATATATATAATTTTATGTTCTCACATATGTAGATATGTGTCAGGATGTACACTAGCACCTCATACGACGCGAACTCAGGTGTCGATAACACCGGTGTAGGTATTAAGTGATTCAAATTTAGAGTATAATTGTATTTGGTACAGTTCCAACCAGATAAATATCTGATATTATACAGACATTGAAAATTTGAGCAATTAAGGACGCGAACAAAAAAATTATATTTTTAAATAAAAGAAAAATTCCATAAAAACACTTTAATTGAAGCTCGCTATTACCTGCTACAAAACTTACAATCATGGTGAGAGCGCTGAAAATATTTTCAGGTCAACTATGGCTCTGTGGTGATTTTTAGATGAAACAAGATACTTTTATTTACATGTCGTGAAGTGTACTCAAACATGTATATAGGTAATAATGTAAAATGTTAAAAATATACTGAACATGGAAAATATTTATATAAATTTTTATTGGTTTCCAAGTAAATATTTAAATCTGTTTTTCTTTCTCATTAAAATTTTTGATCGATTTATTTGGACAGTTAAAAAAATTATATTCTAATAGATCGTAATTCCAGGACCTGACTAAACAATAATCAAGAAAGACAAATATCTCGAGTTGGTAATTCTTGGGGGTAGCTAACAATTTCTGGAAAGAGTTTAAAAAATATTGAACTTCTTAATGTTTAATTGCTTCCAAGAGTAAAAGCTTTGAAAGGAAATTTTGTTTTTCATATTACGTAATTCAAAATAGAAGATTAAATTTTTTTTTATTAATTTTGGGTAAACAATTTTATTTTTTACATTTACGAGTCGACTTTTGAATCTCATTGCCAGGAAGAATACAATATTGTAAATTTTCTCAGCGGACAACAGTTTAAATCAAAAAACCCAAAATCTAATGACAATCAGAGCCCTGTAGGAAATAGCGGACTCCAAGAACACTTTTACATATTCCCCTGGGCCACCTACTAATGGCTGCAGGCTTCCTTTTCCGACCAGGGCCCCTAGACTACAGCCTCAGCGGCCGCCCTCTTGTCAGGCCTGATAAAAATTAAGTATACACTCATGATAAAATCCTCAGTCAGAAGCCATACGAAGCCATATATGTGGATCGCATACGAAGCCATATATGGATTCTAAGTTTTACTATTTTTTTTCTACATATTAATTTTTTTTTTTTTTTGAAACTAATGTTAAATCCTAACTTTATACTCCTTCGAGTAACGGAACGTAATTTTTTGTTGTCTTTGGTAATTGCGGGTTGTCAAATTATTTGAAGTTATGTTCAAAGTGTCCGACCGTTACAGTGCAATTAATTGGTGCTAATTTTATTTGTGAAAACTAAAAACAATAAAACGGTAAGTACTAAAATCAAAAATTTTCAAAGCACATTCTTTATATATTCAAGAACATGGAATAGTTGTGATTCGTGTGTGTTTTCTTGTTTCCTTCGATTTTTGGGGTTTATTTTGAAGTTGCCACATTTGGCTTTGCATGCGAGTAATTTCTATACAATAAGACTTAATTTTTTTTCTTAATTTGACTACTAAAATAAAAGATGTGGAAGACATTTTCAGTAAAAAAAAATTTTTTTCGTCACCTCCTTCATAATTCATGCAGTAAGAGGTTAATAAAAACTGACAAAAAAAAAAAATTTTAAAATTTTTCTAATATAGATTTTTACAAAATAAATCTTTCAAATATTTAATTATTTTTAGCAAATATTAATACATTTTTAAATTCCCTTCCCAAATTTTACCAGACAAAAAGACCCGAACATCAAGACCTATTCTAATTTTTGAAATTATCAAAATACCACCTTCGAATGCTTGTTTTATGAGTAGCTATAGGTATGCATAGGTTAAGTTATTAAAAAGATATTTTATTAGACCCTCATGATAGCACCGCTATTATTTTGCTTACATCAAGTTTTAACCGAAAATTTGAACTTTGCCGTTGTAATAACACTAGCATGATATATATATATATATATATATATATATATATATATATATATATATATATATATATATATATATATATTATGACTAACATACATATATAGGATATATATGGAATATATGTACATATGAATTCCCAAATGCATTGTTAATAAATATAGGAAGTTTATACGTCTATTCCCGTATGATTAAGGATTAAAATTATACCAAATAAATTGTACCTTTTTGTGTTATTTACATTATGCGTAATGTGTACAGGCGTTTTTAAAGTATCAGTACAAGCCACGTTTGGAAACGTTATTGAAATTTTTTTTTACGAAAAAACAAATTTTCCATTCCTATTTTTTTTTTTTTTGAGTAGAATACTCCCCCTGAATACCGCTGCGCCTCAATTTTTTGACCGTACCATAGTTAGCCAGGCAATAAAATAGGTGGAGCAATCCCTCCCAGAGCGCATGGCAAAGAAGAGCGCAACAGAAGGAAAATATGGGCTCAAGGAATTTAGAAATTGGACGTTTCTAAAGCAACGGGGGAAAATGGACTTTTGAGACAGGGACGCTTTTGATCATAGTATATGTCATTTCTATGAACTACGAATTGAAATGGAATTCTTCCAGTACCGACATTCAAAAAGTATATATACAGTAAAATTTCGATTAACCGTAACTCGATTATCTATCGGCTTCTGTTATCCGTCAACATCTAATAAACAATAAACTTAAAATTCCACAGAAAAATAATTATTTTGCTGAAAAATATGATTGTAAACTTGTAGAGAATATAAAATGGTTACCTACATGAACTTTAATTTAAAAATTTCAAATATTATCGAGTAGTTATGAACATTATCAAGTATAGCGAACTTTTATGCGCATTTAAACATATGTTAGTATATATCTGCTCACTTAATCTAATTGAAAATTATCAAAATGGATCGGCTAAGAATCGAACCGTAGATCACTTGGTAACTAGACACCGATCCCTGGCTACCGAACTAGGCTACCGATCCCTGTTCGAGAGCCACGCCAGTCTGATAACCAGTCAGTCACATAATATACTTATTATTTTCTTTAATTCAAGAAGTAGTTATTTTATTAAAACATTTCTCTTGTTCGTCAAATTCGATTAATCGTCACAACCACAATCTCAATGGTATTGGTTTAATTTAAAAATTTAATTGAATTGACGATGACGTCATCAAGTTTGTTAGAACGTCATCAAGAATTCTTTAAAGAATTGTATTGTATGTTTAACAATTTTGTTGACAATACTGTATATACCACGTGAGTTTTTTGAAAGTTGCAATTTTTATTACAACCAAATTTGTATGATAGAAATGGTACTGGAAAAGGTTCTTTTCTTGGATGTGATGGAGATGCAACCAAGAAAAACACTATCGATTGAAGTAGCCTCAACTACATATGCATATTTTTACCGCCTAACAGATAAATTAAAGAAAATTTTAAAAATTTAACTTGGGTAAAAAAATTTTTTTTTGCTCATTTATGTTGTTAATTAATGCATTAGATCAGTTTTATCGAAACATTAATATATTATAGTCTCATTTAAAAATCTATAAGTTTGTATCATAGCTCGAAAACCATAAGACAAACCATCGGTTGCCCCCGTCGATATCTACAACTCTTATTTGAACAATTTTTCGATTAAATCAACGGTTTGGCTGTAATTTAAATGGCAACTCTCAAAAAAGTCACACAGTATATTATGTAATTTAAACATTATATTTTTCACCCAAAAAAAGCCAAACAGTTCATCCCACCACGTTCCCTCGTTAGAGCGACAAATGATAAAAGGACAATTTTAATGATTGTAATACCAATTAATTATGGAATTCATTATTTAATTTTGTTTTTTGTCTCCACTTTACTTAATTAATTCATTTTGAGAAATTTCAAAACAAAGCTATTATGTATTTTTACATATGTTTACATATTTTTACATATTTATGAAAATTCATGCGTGCTGCCACTGGAGTTTTAACTAGATAATAAAAAGCACAAATGATAAATATGTAAAATGAATATGGACCCAAAATATAAAATTAATTCACGGTTAAATTATCGGGAAAATTTAAATTTGATTAAAATTTACAAATAGTGTGTGTGTTTTTATAGGAATAATAGTCTTTCTGCGCAAAAATTAAAGGAAAAAAAGGGGAAAATTTTCCGAAAATTAATCTGAACTAACAGTTCTCAACGACTTACTGCAAAGGGAGAATTATTTCCTTTAATTTTGAACTTTTTAAACATAAATATTTCCAAATATTGCTTTACTTACTGTTTTTGAAAATTATTACAATAATTCTGAACTCACCTGTAACAGAAAAAAATAAATATAATTAGTTTATATAATTTCATACTAAATCTGATACTCTAGAAAATTTGCAACAAATTGAAATTCAATATCAAAATTAATTTTATGTTTTTCTAGAAATTAAATGAACGTTATAAAATCCAAAATCAATAAAAAACCATGTAGTAATATAAGGGAAACTTGGATTCATTGGACCACTTTTTTCAAAGGATCAACCCCTTATGTCAAAAAGAAACGAAACTTAAATTTGGTCGGTTGATAATGATTGTAGTTCTAACCCTTTCCGATACAATACTGGTTGCTTTAGAAATTTTTGTATTTGAGTAATTCAGGTAAAACTCTTTATATACCTACAAAACGGCCTTTTTCCCGGTTTTTCTTTTTCAGTACCATATAATAAAAAATAAAAACTGTGACTGAAAACCATTCACTCAATGTAAAAACAATATACAATATTACGAAACAAATATCTCTCCGTAATCTTAAACGACAGGCGTGATCCAGGCGCGGTGAGACGAAGACGAAGTACGAAGGACGAAGTACGAAAAAAATACACCGGATAAAGTAGCATACGTTTGAAATCATTTCCTAAAGCCATAACAGATGCAACATTTATATTATTATACACAATACGTTTATTTTATTGTATCTACAATTTCCGCGCCGGTATACATATATGTATGTAGCTCTCTAGCTCGGAAAGTAGCAGGGTACGGGGTACGGTAACGGAGGATAAGACGAAAAACAATAAGAATCGTACGGTAAGTATATGTGATGATGTTGAACATAGACAGAAGCGAATAAAAAACAGACGTAACAAGTCACACATAACATTTATCCATTTAAACCAATTTATCATTTAGTTTATGGATGTGTTGTGTTACAGTGAAATCTTTCAAACAGTGAATGCGAAGGTGATTGAATAAAAAAAGTGCGTGGGAGGTTGAGAAAAAAATATTGTTTTACTTGGATCCGTAATTTTTGACAACGAACGGTAAGAGCATTAGTAACAGTTAGAGTTAACACAACTAGTTTTTTTTATTTATACATATACAGGGTGTAAAATAAATAACTCTCGTCCCTTTTAGGAGTGACTCATAGCACCTTGTAGACACTATAGGTAAGACCACAGGAATTTTTTCGAAATTAACAGTTTGAGAAAATCGCAAATTGACTGGCTACATGATGTTTCAAAATTTTTCTAAGTACCTTCTTAACCCCTTTAGCGGCTATCCCGAGTGTAGCTCGTCATATGAATTATACGATTTGAATGATTTTCCCCAGCTGTACTCGTCTCGTGTTGATAACTGTAAGATCCTGTCATCTGCTATTGTAAAAGCATTTTTAAGGCACCAATTTTCGAATGGGTTAGGCTATATAATTATGTAATTAAATAAAGTATTTTCAAAGATCATTTTATTTGGTTAGTTTTACATGAACCGCTAAAGGGGTTAATATTAAAGGTACAAAATAACTTTATTGATTAAAATTGAATAAAATTTTGTAAACATGTTAAGGTCATAAACGTGTTCCCTAGATCTATTTTTAAAAACAGAAAATTTATCTTACAAACATGAGATGGTCAGAGCCGGATTAAAAACAAATTTAAGGGCCCCTTTTTTGACCCATATTTGTTATCCAATTGTTTCTGTTAATAAACAGTTTTGGTTCAAATTTTTTTGGCAAATATTAATTAGATGGGTGAGATCTACCCACTGTTTTCGTAGCGAGATTACACCCTGTATACTTATTCTAGACAATTTTCTGAAACGAACATGGGCATTCTACTTACTCAAATTACACCAAAAGATGATTAATTTAAAAACAAATTGAATTCAGTGACGTCATCACGTAAAGTGAATTTTTTACAAGCTCCTAAAACCATAATTTTGATGTTAGAAACATGAATTTTGAAGCTACTCGTAGAATTTTGATACTACTGTCTCCATTCTCTACAAAATCAGAATTGAAAAAACCACCAGAAAAACCTCATCAGGAAATTATATCACATTTTATATAAAAACAAATAATATGCAGGTACTTTTTATAGAAGTTTTTTATTTACTTTGCTCAACAGTATCAATACATACAGTGGTTTCACTGTACTGGCAAGATACTTTCCGCATGTTTTATACATCACGCGATAACCATTGACTGCTTGTTGTACTGGGTATACCTAACTACCATTGCTGGTGGTATTGTACTATGTGTAGAACATAGATGGATCTTGTGAATACCCGCAAAACTAATACCAACGAGTGCCAAAGTATATAATCAGCAGCCTTATTCTGTTTATTGTCTGACCACAAGTAGGTACATATATCCAACTGAATGCACCACATAGTCTGTTATTTCCCGACTTTGTCTATTCACCTCTAGCCAGCCATTGTTCTATTTAAGCGTGGATACAGTGGGATCATCGTGGGGATAATGTCCCCTTCCCGTGAATGGAGATAAATTCAAGGCAGCAAGTTTACTAGAAAATTTTTTAATGTCTCAAGAATCGTAAATGAAATGATAGAATGATGAAATTAGATGCGTATTATATAGGTCTTCGAAGCCGTTCCTTTTATTTCCACCAAAATTTGGCTTATAAGGTCGCTAGGAAAAAGTTCTGTCAGGTAAGTTGCTTTTTTAAAAAGAGTTTTATCATTTTGAGAGCGAAAATAAAAAGGTCACTCTAATTTAATCAATCACACTGATTCAGGACGGTTTTATAAATTCGATCCAAGAAATTTTTTTTTATTTGATAAATCATCAGGTTTGTCAAATGAAGTTTCAAATTTTAAGAATTTTTGGCCACTAGAAAACCAATTCCTAATAGGAATTTTGTCATTTCGATTTCAAAAATGGACAATTCTCATCGAAATTACCCTATTTCAACTAATCATCCTATAATTCAAATTACTTTCATAAAACTTGAACTACGAAAAAATAAATTTTTTAATTTGATGACCTCATGAGTTTTATTAAAATTTTGCAGTACCTAACGCCCGTAAGTAAACTGATAAAATGATGAAATTGGGAGCGAAAATTTGTATACTCGGATCCGTCCCTGGTTTTAGCGCAAAGATATTATATTGTGTGTGTAAAGAACATGTATTTGTTTCCACCCGCAATAATAATGTTTGAAATTCAATAACGTACGTTATGTTGACGGGGTCTCTAGTACCAGTCATTTAAAATTTTTATTATCTTATAGTGGATGAACACAATAAATACGGGCGGAGGGGGGAGTGTGTGTTAAAACCGGATATACTTGACACTTAAGTTGGTAAAATGTTTTCAATTTAGATTCCCGCAGTCTTTCCTCAATAAATTTCATTCACACGCTCTGCGCAGGCAATATCCTGTCGTATATTAAAGCGAAACAATTTTCGTAACAGTATTTTGCTAAGGATAAGAATAAATAAAAACGAGATTATATTGCTGGATTTAAATTGTTTTACTGTTATTTTCTTGCTTTTATTTAAAGTAGTTGGTCCGAAAAACGATTTTTCAAAAGATTTTAATAAAATTTCTCTAAACATTTATTTAATTCAATATCAATAATACGAGACTATACCGAAAAAAAATTGACCGTCCTAATTTGGAGAAAAACAGTTTCAACGTTTTGTAATTTAACACGGGTTCACGATTTTTTTGAGTAAAATGAAAACGTGTCAAAGGAGTTTGATAAAAATTTAATATATTATAAAATACAAAGTTACAAACCATATTTAATAAGAAATAAAAATTATTCACGCCGTTTTTGAAATATAATTTATAAACTTCATTTTGCAACGTTTTTACAACGCTTTTTCAACAATGCTTTTATATTGCTACAACATAAGCGCGTGGAAATTAAAAAAAATAAAAACAAGTGGTATACAAATATAATAACTGAAGAATATTAATAAAATATTATTTAATTTTTGATAAAATTTTTTCGCTGAAATATACTTTTGTACCTGACGATCTCGCACCAAATACCTTAAGCAAGTGGGTATAACAGGTTTATTACTATATTTGGAGCAAATTCAGTGATGGTATAACTATAAGAAACGAAAGTATGGTTGACGTTTTCAGACCTAAGGAACTCAGAAAACTAAAAATCCAAACGACAGTTTCCCGGAAGTATTAAAGACACAAAATCAGGCTATTGAAATGCCCGGGTACTTTTGGACTAGAAATCCAAAAAAAACCTACTCCAAGCGCATTTCACCTACAACAGAAAATATAAAATTTTATATTCTCTAATATTCCATATCAATAATTTTTTAAATAAAAAAAAAGAAAATACAATACAATGCAACTCATATCGTAAGGATAAGTTAATAAATTTTTCCCGCATTATCAACTTTTCATTCTCACTGTTTCAGACGCAGATGGTGCTACTCTACGGACGAACCAGGATGTAGTTCGATTAGTATTTCAGACATTTATAATAATGAGTATATTATCGCAGAAATATCAGAAATTCCAACAATGTCAATGCATACCGTGCATTCTTGACGAGATCCATTGATACTGGTTGGTTGCCATATCTCCCGATCAACTGACTGACTAACTATCTTCGGTCCCCCTCCCCTTCCCCCCACTTCATCCACCCTACTAGATAGACATGCAGGAGGTGTTACCTGTACACCTGTATTATTATCATCTATGTCGATGATAATGTGTTTTCAATTCTATCAATATCGTCTTTAGTAGCGACGAATAATATGTGAGGTACATGACATGTGAGGTGCATATGTATGTGTCTCGCATTCAACGGTAGGTACAGTGAATTTACTATGATCGAAATTTCCTATCTAGCTAAAAAGCTATTGTTATTGAACAGTATAACTATCAATAGATTTTCTATACAGTGTAAAAATATTTTATATATCGGGAAAAGTTTTCAAAGTTTGAAAGTTTAGTTATTACACTAGCCGTCAGGGTGATACTTGAGCCTGGAACTGTGTTAAAAATTTGGAATTTAAGAAAAAAAGCAAAAATCTTATTTGGATAAATTTTTCAGTCAGACCTACCAAATCGCCGGACCTGAATTTACCAAAATTTGTCAAAATTCAAACGCTTTACTTCAAGGCACTTTGATGGTCTATGATTGAACGAACGTAAAACCCTTACAAGTTCTGTTATATCTGTTCTATATGAAAAGAACTTATATTTCCCTTAAATATTCGCTGTGTTATGCAGGATGTTGCAATTGTAGTATTTTCCTTCTTCAATTTCAAAATTATTAAAATATTCGCAAACTATGTTAATAATTTATAAATTTTGACTTTCGCAAACATATTTCGCCTCCAAAGTTTGATCCATTGCATCCAAACCGATTTGGACAGAATTTTTCGTAAATTTTCGAGTTACGGATTGACTAAGAGAAGCTTTTTGCATTAACCTCTGGAGCTGGAAATTCCATATTAGAAAATAGGGAAATGCTTTTTTATCACTTTTCATCAACTAAATTATTTTTAATATTACAAATCGACCTTTGAGTTTCTGGTCAGTTTCTTTACTTCAATCATAAAGTATAACTTTTGCAGAATTATACTGTTCATCATATTACACGCAATATCACCAATTTTAGTAGTTTTCGCAAAAATTTTGGTTTTTCTTTTTATCCAAACTGTCGTCTGATTATTTCAATAAGTGTAGAGTCGAAGTTTGATAGATATTAACCACCTTACATGCAAAATATTTCCAGTAAACACTATTAAATAATTGTTACCCAAAATTCGTTAAAGTCGACTTGACAGAGAAAATATTTTCATATTTTTTAACACAGAATTGTCAAAAATTATTTTGCTTTTTAAACAATATTTCAATAATATCGAAAACTGGTATTTTTTATTCTGAAATGTTAAAAAAAAAGGTTTAAATACTTATATCAGTTACGGAAAATTTCACAATGACCGGAAGTAAACACCTACAGCATTTCCAATAACAACCACACTTATAAAAAGTTAAGAAAAAAATTCAATTTGAAAAAAAGACTACGTACTATCTATTTTTCAAAAAAAAAAAAGATGTGTAAAAAAAAATAAAACAAAATAAAAAAAAGTATATAAAAACAAAAAACGATGAAACAAAAGAAAACATAAATAAATTCACTTGTTAATGAAGTAAGAAAAAGAAATAAATGTAATAAATCCATAAATTTCGACGGAAACAGCGTCATGTACGCGAAAAATAAATAAAAGATGATTGTTGCAGCTTCCAAACAAATTAAGTTTAATCGCAATTTGTTGTTATTTCGCTAGCATGGCCAGTATTAAGTTATATGATACCAATATATTATATATCCCATATATATACTTACAATATTAAGAGTATATAAGGGGTTATTATACAATATATACCATTGAAGATATTTTATTATATAAAAAGTTCCCAGCCGATAAGGAAGAAAGAAGGAGCGAACACTGAGCGAATACCGACTGTGCCGCACCACGGACCTACAGACGGACGGACGGACATAACAATAAAAATATTTTATTACTGACACCATAAAGTATATCCGTGCCTTCTATGTTATTTATATTTTATCGTTAGGTACTATTAAAGACCAATTCTTTTTTGCGTTATCTTCTACAGTCTGCGTGTATGAGCTTGAAGCGGGCAAAAAAATGGGCAATATTGGTGAGGTGGAAACATATTTTTTTATTCGGGCGAGTGAAAAATTCTCATAAAAAATATATGTATAACCTGCGGATAAGTAATTAGTCAACGATTACAACATTGGAATTTTGTGGTATATAACCACCAGTAATGTATCTTGTGTATGATTTTATTGCGAAACCTGTGTACACGAAAATGATGGGTTTTGATGGGCGCCGGGAAACGAGAGATAAGATAGGAAAACTGGATAATACTAACGTTTTCTTTTTGGTGATAATAAAATATTTTTTTAATTAGAAACGTTTTTTTTAATGTGATTTTTAATTAAGTAATAAAACTTTTATGGAAAAAAGCATTTAATTTCTTTTAAAAAAATATACCTATATTTTAATTTAGTAAATCCCCCATTAGAAAAAAGAGATATATGTTACATTGTCGTTTAAGAAAGATTTGTGAAGCGAGAGTTGACACACGCAAATTTTGAAGAAAACGTAACTGCATAAGGGTTCCGAAATGTTTCTTCGGAACCTTAAAAAACCTTAATAAGAATCACTATATATTATAATTAAGTACTTTTTTGTTAAAAATATCAAGTCTTATACGCAGTATTACATGGATTGTATTAAGAAAAAGTGTTCAGTCTCTCTTCCTATGCAAGTTACTTTTCTAATATAATTTATTCAGCGATTTACTTTTAAATAAATCAGATTCTTGGGTCGAAATAACGAAATTCGTTCAAGAGAAATTTTTAGAGTTTTTAGAAAAATTCGTATACGTGATGACGTCAAAAATTATAATAACTTGATTCGGTTAATGAAATTTGGGTAAATGAATTCTAAATTTTCATTTCTCCATTTATGATCAATACATGCAGTTTCTTCTTTATCATTCTCTTGAAATTAACAGGTCGAAAAGAGTATTAAAGCAGTATTCTAGCCTAGAAATGTGAATAAAATCAATCTTTTAAACCTTTCAGACCTACAAGAATAAGCCTCTAAAAGGATTTAGGGAAATTCGAATTATTTTCGGAGTTATGGTGATTTTTTCCCTGTGTACTGTGTATCTTTTCAATGTTGAATTCAAAATTTTAATATAAATTACTCAAAACTACTTTTAGCGATACGATTGATATGATATCTCAAGTTCTAATGCACCGATTTACTCGAAATTTGGTACAGACCTTCCTAATACTATCAAAATTGGCCCGACGCGACGTAGGGGTTTTTGGATTTTTTTTTTTTTTTTTTGAAAAAATTTCCCAAATTGAAAAAAGGCCCAAAATTAATTTTTTTTAAATGGACGCCATTTTGTAAAAAAATTTATTTCTTCAAATCGGTTACGTCCAATTAATTCTACATTCTTGTTTATTAAGAATTAACTAAAATTTTGTGTTTCAAATCAGTAGGAGGGTTGGAATGACGTCAACCAGGAGGCACCTGTTTTTTTTTTGAGTCCCCACTTTGTCAGCCTGTACCGATTTCAATTTTGAATTTTTTTAAAATTTTTATACATTCTTATACTTTTTTTACTTTTCAAAAAATGTTTATTGTTTTATTTTTTTTATTACGCCCGTAAAATCACATTAAAATCGCGCCTCTAGACTAGAATTCCACCTTAAATCAACAAATATTCTTGAAATTCTTTGAACTACCCACTAGACAAAAATATTCTACCCCAAACTACCCACTAGACAAAAATATTCTCAAATTACATATAACATCATTAAAAAGCAATTATCACCATCATTGACAAAGTGCAATTTACAACCGTCATAATTTATACTTCCGCACATACCTTATGCCATAATTTCGTGCTTCAATACACCTACTTCATTTATCTACACAGAAATAATTGCACAATAATTATAAAATTACTTAACAAACTACAGTGCAACTTACAACTACATAATAGTAATTTAAACCAATGATATGCGCACATCTATGTATGTACTAACTTATATCGGGTATTCAAAATTTACAAAATTATGTTATGGTCAGAAAGTAACCGCAATGTGAAGATATATTGTGCATAAATATAATAATTCAGGTGAGTTCTATAGTATCTATATACATATAGTTATGGGATTCATATAAGTATCTACGTTAAGTCTTGCCAGTAAACTAGAGTTATATTTTACTTTTTGATAAATAACTCCGCTAAACAACTATTATCCGTTAGAAAGTTAAAATTTTCTCCAAATTGCATTTTAAATGGTTTTAGAATGTTAACAATAGTATCATATACAGAGAGTTACCTAGAGTTACGGAAATATAAATGCGAAAAAAATTAAGTCAAAAAGGTTGGGTTGTTATCAAAAAAATAAAGAAATAAAGAAAACAAATTATTGGTGTGCTTAAGGGGAGTATTCTAGTCTAGAGTTACAAAAATAAAGATGCGCAAAAAATTAAGTCGAAAAGGTTGGGTTGTTGTCAAAAAAAAAAATAAAAAAATAAATTATTGGTGTGCTTAAGAGGGGGGGGGGGAGTATTCTAGTCTAGAAGCTCGATTTTGAGGTGATTTTACGGACGTAATAACAAAAAAAAAAAAACAGTAAGCATTTTTAGTGTCCATTTTTTTTAACAGTTTCTTTTGTTGATATTTGAAAAATATAAAAATGTATAAAAATTTAGAAAAAAATCAAAATTGAAATCGTTACAAGCCAGTAAAGTGGAGACTCAAAAAAAAAAGGTATCTCCTGGTTGACGTGATTACAACCCTCCTGGTGATCTAAAACATAAAATTTTAGTTAAATTTTACTTAAATAAACAGGGATGTAGAATTAGCTGGACGTAACCGATTTGAAAAAATAAATTTTTCAGAAAATGGCGTCCATTTAAAAAAAAATATTTTTTTTGCCTTCTTTTTTCAACTTTGGAAATTTTTTAAAAATAATAAAAAAAAAAAATTCCAAAAACCCCTATATCAGACCAACTTTGATAGTATTAAGAAGGTCCGTACCAAATTTCAATTAAATTGGTGCATTAGAACTTGAGATATCATGTCAACTGTATCGAAAACAGTAGTTTTAAGTAATTTATATTAAAAATTTGAATTTAACGCTGAAAAGATACACAGTACACAGGGAAAAATCACCATAACTCCGAAAACAATTCGAATTTCCGTAAATCCTTTTAGAGGCGTATTCTTAAAGGTCTGAACTCTGAAAATATGAAAAAAATCGATTTTTTCTAGACTAGAATACCCTCTTAAGACCATACGACCAAAATGAAACTTTTATAGCAATCTCGTAACCAATTCGAAGTCAGATAAATATATTCGATAGATTTATTGAACTTTATTGAATGAGTCACGGTTGTTATAGATAAACGTGCGAAGCCAATAAGAGAAATGCGGAAAATAAATAATAATATATTATTTTCAGATTAGCACCAGAATCGATAAGAAATCAAAGTATATCTCAAGTTCAATAAATCGTAAGTGATTTAATAATTCAATTTTAAATGTTAAAAGCACTACATATTACAATAAGTCTATATAATTGATTATTTCATAGTGTTTAACATAATTTTTATCACTATTATACCGTTGTTAGATGTACACGATAAGATTAAATTGTGCTTTGTTTAATTTAGAATTTTACCACAATAATTTAAATTTTGTCTTAATTGTTGTTTTATTTACATTTGATTTATTAAACAGAGTATATACAGGTATGAACTATACAGTTAAAATAGTTTTGTAACTGCATTAGCTTTAGAAACCTCAAAGATAAGAGGGGGCCGTCATTTTTTGGCGTATTTTGAGCTAAATTATAAAAAACAAAAATATTTTTAGAATCCATAGAAGTACCTCTTTCTTATGATACCTCACACGATATATTAATTAAAACTTTTTTTTGACCAAACTAACCCTTCCCCCCCACTTTAATCCAAAATAATTGTGCGCATACATGGTTCTCGAGAAAAACTTCTATGACAGACGGACGAACGGACGGACTGTTTTTCCTTTTAAGGTACGAAATCCTGAAAACCAGAATTAATTCGAATTTTTGTTGGTAGAAACCTTTAAAGGAGACCTTTTGAGAGGTGACGCGACTGTTAATTCCGAAAAAATTCCTGTGGTTTTAGTGTCTACAGGGTGCTATGAGTCACCCCTCAAAATATTAACACTTATTTCTCTGACACCCTGTATACATTTCTTCGTACCATGAACCTCCAGTTTTCCGATCGAATAAAAAATATAATTTTCGCAAGCCAAAAACCATCAAAATTTTGCGCAAAATTTGAAACTTTTTTTTAGAAACTCCGCCATTTTGTAAAATTTCAACTTTTTTTTCGATTGAGATTCACGGTACGGCCCATACCTTCTAGTTTAATAGGCTTTTTGTTTTTTTGTTTTTTATTTCAGGTAGTGTAAAGGCCGCTATCACTACAGCAGTGGGGGAACTTTTTTTTGGAGCCTTGGAAGATCTCGAATAACTGACTGAATTTTCAATTTTTTTGTCCAAAAATTTTATCATGAATTTATTATATATCAACAAATATATCCTGAAAATATTAAAACATTCGATATAGTAGTTTTCTATAAAAAAATTCCCAAAAATCACCTTTTTTCAGGCGGTCAAACTAGTGGTCTTCCTTAATATAGTAAATTTTCTTTAAAATATCCCACAAATAAATCACGCAGAATACGAATTTCACACTTTAAATAACGGATAAAGGTCGAAACTTTAATTTATCTAGGAAAACTTCTCATTAAAGTAAAAAAAATATCTCTAAAATACATTAATATGTTCTCTACCAGTGTTTTAACAAACATTAGTTGTAGAAATTTTTTTACTAAAACAAAGGAACCATTAAGGAGATCAAAAACACGGAATTACACCCAGATCTGTGGTTGGTTACACTCGTAAAAACAAAAATAATGAATTCCTTGTGAAAGAAAAAAATTTAGCTAAATCGTTTAATAAATATGTTACCATTTTTGTGTGCTGCAAACTAATACTGGTTTCATAACAACAATAACTCCACCTCTAAGCCACCTCCGTAATGTTCGTCTACCATATCTGTAGTTGCCACTGCGCATCTGATTCACGACGGTACAATTATCCCACTAGACAAATAATATGGTATGGGTATAATCTATACGAATTGTTATCGATGTTAAATGACGCGTTTGAACTTTATGTTATTATCACTATCTGCGAATTTTTATTGCTACCAAATAATATACGCTTACACGCATCAATAGTGCTTTAATGTAGGGCTTAAAAAGGAAGTGGCAGAGAAAAAAAAACAACATAATTCTTTTCCTTTTCCGGTATACCTACATATTTGCTGGTTACCGCAGACAAATGTATTACCGCAAACATGCGTAATTAAATGCGTTTATCACAGTGTAGATACGATTTTCGAAAATTCTAAATTTATCACACCCCCAGAATTTCGATAACGTTCGGTCTATGAACCTAAAATTTTGCCTCGACATAGTACAGGGGTAGACCTTAATCAATATAGAGCTAACTTTTTTTGGCAACGTTTTCTAGTAAATAATCTTTTAGATTAACCCTAGAATCATCGTTGGTCTACGACAAACGTTAATCATACATTGGCGTAAATTTGACGAATGAAATTTTTACGGAGAATTTTAGAGTTTATTTGTACAAAACATTTTTTTTACATAACAATACTACAAAAGCAAACAAAATATTTTAAAAAAAATTGTATTTGAAAAAATTTTTTAATATAAATATTTATTAATTATTTTAATATTTTTATCAAAGCATATTTTCATTATAAAAATTAAAAAATAGATAAATACATCAATTGTATCATAAGACATGTCTTTCAAATAATTAATTTATGGACTATTATGAGTCGGTGGATATGTGTGACTTTACAGAATGTGAAATTTCTCAGTCATAAATATTCCTATAGATATGTAGTTATTTTCCCATTAGGCACATTTGTAAATTTTCTAAAATTTGTTGGTAATTTTTCGAATACGATCTCAAAAAATAATAAAAATTAAAATATTTTCCACAAAATAAATTTTTAATTTTTAATTTTTAATTTTTTTGTTGGTAATTTTTACAGCTGTTTGTCAAACAGCTGTAATCATCTTTCACATTATCATTATCATTGAATAAATTAATTATAACAACCATATCTTTAATAAATTTTAGAAAAACTAGGAAAACTTTTATGTGTAAAGTACAAAATCTTAAAAAAAGAAACATACGTTAATCATACATTGCCGTCAAATTGATGCACACTATTTTAATATATACTAAACGACAGCAACTATAAACAAAATTGATACGTTTGCTGTGTTTTCATAACAAATAAATAAATTAGATACCAGAAGTTTCAGAACAGACAAGCAACGACAAGTTATAGTACTGGAGCAGGTAGAGGAGTTTGGACGTCAATTTGACGAGTACGTATGATTCTAGGGTTAAAAATATTTTAAATACCGACTTGATCGAATAAACTATTGTTCCGTTCTTATAGCAAGAATTTTCGACCACTACAACATCTAATAATATGTGTGAATAGCCTGCACGTCTCCTTGGTCGAAAACTTATCGAAATTGCTGATAGACGAACAGTAAGTTCGGTATGCATATATTCAACACATAATAATAATAATACGAATATAAAAGCGACATTCTCGCCACTTTGATGTGGTTTTCTTGTACATTATCGTCGTAGGGTGTATTTGATTGAGGCTACGTCACAAGCATTACGTCTTTTATATGTCAACGATTTGAATCTCATCATTATAGAATGGTTTGTTATATACTACGTAAAATTGGAAGAGAATAAACTAAACCACTACAATTTTCTTTGAAACTTCAGAATATTTTGTATTTTAATATCAAATGGTTTCCATTAAAGTACCATCACAGTATGACCGGCCGAGAAATAGTCAATTTTTGCAATTTTTTTTCGGATGGATAGGATGGAGGATTGGGATGAATTTTTTTAGGATTAATAACATTCATTAACAATACAAAAATATTTTTTTTAGTCATTTTAATTTATTTTTTATAATTATTATAATTTTTTGAAAAAAGTATCTTTAAAAAATGGCGGTTATTGGTGCCCAAGATTCGATCAATAATTCGAATTTCAATTTGAAATTTTGAGAGAACATGAATAACTATATGTACTTTAAGATAAGACCAAAAATCTTACTTGTTGTGATTCCTGAAAAGAAAAAATTCAGAACATCTGCGATTCGTGTAAATGCAAAATTTCATAAAGTTTCTCCTTGGGAACCATGAAATTAAATAAATCTCACTTGTTCTGCGTTAAACAACAGTTCAAGATGTTGTTTATAATAAAATAATTCAATAAGAGAATTATACTTTTGCTAATACAGTAATTCAAAGCTCGGATTAAATTACATAAATAAACCGGATTAAAAGTTTCAATTTTCGCTACCGAAATAAATTCTTTATCTATATTATGATCCCAATACAAACAAAACATATACTCATTATTAACTCCGTGCTATTGACTTAACAATACAACCGTGTCAAAGAAATCGTTTTCTCGAGCATGACAAAGTCTTTTATTTTAAAAGGACAATATCCTTATCCACAAAAAGGATCAATTTCCCACATTATCAATTGTATACACCACCCGGAGTTTAATTCCCTTGCGCCAGTCGGTTGTACACAGATACCATGTTGTCGATCGGTTCGGATAGTAGTTGATACGTATGTACATATGACGACCGTGTCTATACGGGGTGGTATGTAGGTACACATATATCGATATACTCTTTTGTATACACTGACAGTGTTAATAACATTGAAAATTAATAGACGCATAGGGGAAAGTATTTTATAAAATTTCATTTCATTCCATCGAAAATTTATGATGATGAAAAATAAATTCGCTGGTGAATGAAAATTATAATGAAATAACATAATTTAAAATTCTACAGCGCATTAGAATTAAATTTATTAAATCGTAAAATTATCACAGAACTGATAGAAAGCTGATAAAAAGTTGACAAAAGGGTGATAACCGTAAAATATTGCCATGTGGGTAGTTTTTTATTCGTTAATTGGATAACTGAAAGCAGAAAGGCGATAATCGAAATTATTTCGAAAAAATAAAAATTTTAATGCCCAAAATAACGTTGCGTATGGTATGGCGGTTTTCAAAAAGTTTAATTCATGACTTAACTGAAAGTAGAAAGGCGATAATCTAAATTTTTTTGATAAAATAAAAATTTTAATGCACAAAACCCCAGTAAAAGTTAAAATAACTGTATAAAATTTATGTATTGAACAATATACATTTATTATACTGAATCATAAAATGTTATGATAAAATTTTCTACTTTATAAAAACGTTACAACATTAACGCTCAAAAGGTATATTACATTTCAAAAGAGAATGCGACAAACTGCTAATAAACGCACACACACATTAACATACTTTAAAAAAATTTAAACTGTTCCAATTTTTTTTTAAACATCTTATACTTTTGCTTATAAAATATGTAAAATATTTATAAATAAATGATAGGCTGCCTACGTCATATGTGACTATCTTATGACGACAAGGGTACGCAGATGTTTTCGATTTTAGTCGACTTTATAAATTGATGTTTTGTTTATATTTTGTTTGTAATATGTGTTCGATACAAATGCTGTCAAAACTTGTAAATAATTATTTATTAAAATTGAAAACCTACGTGTTTTCTTTTAACCGCAATATTAAAAGGAATCCTTCTACATTCCTTAAAGTTGCTTGCGGCACTGAAATTGTTGTATATGAGTAATTAGAAATTAAAAAGTTTATTTTATAATAATGATTGATAATGAAGAAAAACATTTATTCGAACTGTTTTAATGTTTAAATAAAAAAAATATCGGTAAATTTATAATTTTGCCATGTTTGTCTGTCTGTCTGTCCGTTACAGCTCCCATAATTTCGATATCTTTCAGCCTATGAACATAAAATTTTGTCTGTATACGCTACAAGTGTAAATTTCCACACAGATTGTCATAAGTATATTTTTTAGACCCAGTGGGATGTATCATTAGAAAGACATTTTGAAATGAAGTGCCGATTCCTTCCAGGGATATTATAGGCAACCAAATTTTCACTCGTCAAGAAAATACAGACGTAAAATTAAATAAAAAAAGTGCATTCAATAATATGCAATCTGGCATGGAAACATATTTAGCGAATAAGAAGAAACCCTTAAGAAACCAATGCCAGATAAATTGGCGAAATGTCGGAAAATGATTAAAACATCAATTGTTGCTCATTAGCCTACATTCACCACTCTTAAAAGAAATTTTTTCCCTCAGGGATACACAGAGAACCAACTTATCGAGTCACCGGAGGAATTTTGATTCACTGCATATATATATTTTTTGACTAATATGATATGATCCAAGGTGACACTTCCTCTAGGAGCGAAAATTCCATCTTTTCTTAAAAATATCATTTACCAATAATAACATTAAAAATAAAATTCATTAACATACGTATAATTAAATTAAAATTTCAACGAAAACTGCAAACTTGTAAAAGAAAATTTTATATTTGAAATTGACACCATTTTCTCCCCTATAATTAGTAAAATGCATGCACAGACAGTTGACAAACCGACACACTGACTGACAGACAGACAGACAGACAGACTTGACTGACTGACTACTACTATAGATAGCGCATGCAACGATGTGCGCTCCGGCAGTTGGCGGGTACGGGAGACCGGAGCGGTAATGGTGGAACTTGCACGTTTTCCAAGGTTGGTATGAGGAGTACTCTAGAATGGGATGTGCAACGAACCGTACACGTCGTATAGAGAGAGATAGACTGTATGCGCATATCTACGCTGTGATAGCGTTTCAAAGTGAGATAGCAATAGTTTGCATGGTGGTGTTTATGTATCTTCGAGAGATATGGAATGTCTCGAAATTGTTTATTTAAGTTTTAAACAAATATTTGCTTGCGTTGATATACGTCGGAACGTATTATAAATTTTAGTGCCTTAAAATTATCAAATTTCAGTGTTGTGTGCAAAAATAAATAAATTTTAATTTTGCCAGGGAAAAAGAACTGACTGTCTTTAAGAGAAATAAAAAACTTGCAAATAAATTGATCAAGAACTGACAGGAGTTCCAAGACGAGAGGCTGACATGTAACTCAAAATGTGGGGTAACAGACCTAAAGTATTTTTTTTTTTTTTTTTTAAATAAAAATTTAATATTAATTTTTCTACCAAAAATAAGAAGAACGGCTTTGAAATTCTATAATTAATTCCCAATTTAATCATTGCGTCATGTTATTTACAATTTTTACGGCATTGAATAATTTTTGTGAACCTGATGACGTCATCAAATTTAAAAAAATCCTTGTTTCTCAAATCAAATTTCATGGAAATGATTTATGCTAAGATTGTTGGTTGAATTGAGGTAACTCTGGTGCGAATTTTCCATTTTTGGTATCAAAATAACAAAATTTCACTTAGAAATATCATTGATTCGCCAGAAAACGTTTTCCGAGTAGTCTTTCATGCTTAGTTTTGGTAAAATTGTAAAGAATGACTTTGAAAACCTATAATTCGCCCCCTATTTCGTCATGGTATCATTTTATTTATGATTTTTAAGGCGTCGAAAAATTTTAGTAAACCTAATGACGGTATTAAATAAAAAAAGAATCTTTTTTCTAAATTTAAAGCCTAAAATATTGATTTGTGGCAGGATAATTGGTTTAATTAGGGTAATTGAATAATAAAAATAATTACAATTCCTTTCAGAAATATTTTTCGCTTCTAAAATTTAACACCCTGGACTATAGCCAATTTGATTCCTCTTAAATACACCATCGGTAGGATAAAGTTAGAAAATTTTTCCATTCCTCTCTTTGAGCCGTAACAACTTTATCTTCGCTCCCAATCGCTCCTCACCAAACATTTTAGAAACAACCTGTACATATAGGATCGCGAAGGTGTATCGTACACTCTAGCTCCACTACTATCCCCTCTCTCACCACTTCGCCGGTTGCATTCCGTAGTGTACAACTAGTACCCTCTAATGTGTATAAACGTAACTCGTTCGTTCGTTACCAACCATTCCATTGATTTCTTTAAAAATGCAATGCACCTCTAATTATTACTGTGGATAGTGTATGCTGCTGGTTAGTGTTTGTTAACTGTTTCGCCTGCGCAATAACTCCTTGGTTGGCCCCCCCCCCGGACGTAATATTATTACTATTACGTCACGGGAATTAAAATACCCACCGTTCCAGAGAGTCTCCGAACACCTCCGCAACTACTACTGCCTGACTTGTGTGGCCCTCTACCCTTCTTCCGTCTTCTTGAGTATTTTTTTTTTTTTTTTAGTTTAACTATGTTGTTTTACTGTCATGTGCAAAATGTGATGAAAAATTATGGAAATTATGGAAATTAAGAAAAAGCATCTCTTTTGCAGTTTTGGAACTAAAAATACTCTTGCTTCCGTTTTTAAGCCAATCAGCAAGTAAAATTTAACTTTCAGCGACAAACAGTTATACTTAACTGATTTGTCCACAGTATAGTTGATGTAATATTATTTCGCACAATCTAAATGACATTTAAATAATTTTTTTCCATAATTTTGGTAGTTATAAATTTTTTGGAACTGCAAAGCGCGGCTCAGCAAAACATTCCAGATTCAACTTAATACAACGAACAGAAACCAACTATAGCTTATATCCTCAAGTCAAATAACAATCTTCAACTAAGCAAGTGTAAAGGTGTTGCTACTCTACTATGGATTAAAAAGGACCAATCACACACCTAAGCTAGCGGTCGAAAAGATTCCAAAATAGGTGAATTTTATATTTACGCACAATTATGGCTTCCCAGCAGATTTTGAAGCGCATGCCTGAAAGTTCCTATTCAGTAAAAAAAAACATTTCTTGTTTTGGTCACTAGTAGGTAAGGGGACGATTGGGGACGTATACACGATTGCCTAAGTTGAGGAGCAAGCTGGTCTGTGACGTCATCAGCCCCTAATAACCAACTACTGCTCTGGTGATAGCGAATAGCGATTAACAGCCAGTTAAAACCAGTTACTGCTCATGTTGCTAGCCGCTAATAACGTCACAGATCGATTTGCTCCTGAATTTCGGCAATCGTGCATACGTCCCCAATCATCCCCGTACCCACTCTCACTCAAAGCACAGCTGTTTTACTTTACAGTAAACGCACTGTATACAAAAATATTAATACATCACCCCAATATCTTCAACAACATTCAAACTTTTACCCAATAATTAATAAACTTTAAAAATATAATTGTTTGTTTAGGCTACGACCGAAAAAGGTAAATAGCTACCGCTTCTTCTGCGTCATCCCCCTCCTACTGCCAATTTTTCAATCAAATTACGTTCTACGTAAATCAATATTGCTGCAAAAATAAAAGAATAAAATAAATAAAAGATAAAAATAAATAAATAAAAAGATATAATTATATTCATCATATCAATTTAATTTCAAATATTTTTTTCACAAATAAAGATTGAATTTCCCAGGAAAATTCAATTTAGATCAAACAACAACCAATATAATAGTACGATGTTTCAATTTTCCTCGATCTGCAGTTTTAGGTTTCTTTTTCATTTCTTCCATTTTTCTGTTTTATTTATTATTACATTATGTTTGTTAGAATTATTTTTTTTTTGCTTTTGTTAGTACATCATATTACATCCATATAAAGTTTAATGTATGTATGAGCTACAGGGCAACGTCAAAAGTATTGGAGACCCAAATAAAATAATTTTGTTAACGTAGTTGCTCCTCCGAGGTAGTCAGCTACAAAAATATATCTCAGCGAAAAAATTTTATTTGTACACCATTTTTTTTTTTTTAATTTCCGCGCGCTTATGTGGTAACAATATAAAAGCACTGTTAAAAAAGCATTGTACGAATATTGTAAAATGATGTTTATAAATTATATTTCAAAAACGGCGTAGTGAATAATTTTTATCTGTTATCAAATATGGTTTGTAACTTTGTATTTTATAGCATATTAAATATTTTTATCAGATTCCTTTGATTTCTTTTTTCCAAAAAAAAAAATAAAAAAAATAAAAACAGAGTTTTCCCATAAGAGCCTGTGTTGAAATTATAAAACTTTGAAATCGTTTTTTTCAGAATTGGGGTAGTTCATTTTTTTTTTCGGTAAGGGCTCGTATTATTGGTGGTATTGAATATTAAATAAATGTCTAGAGAACTTTCATTAAAATCCTTTGAAAGAATCGTTTTATCGACCAACTTTAGGTATTCAACCTTAAGTATTCAAAATATATGAGAAATTTTTTTGAATTTCAAAAAACACTAGAAAAGTTTGGTTTTTTTTTAATTTTTCGAAAGTTAAATTCAAATTACCTACTTCAAAATTTCCGAAAACTTCCTTTCGCTTCGACTTTCGGCGCCCAATACGAACAAAGCGAATTTTTACATAGACTTTGTATTTTCTTTATTAACACATTACAGTCCGAACAACGCTGATACAATCGCGAACGGGTATTAGTCGGTAACACGAGTAGCGCATTCTTAATATGCCTTATACGGGATTTGTCCTGTCGTACAAAAATTTCTCAAAACCATGTTTTATTTTAAAGTTTGATAAATATTCTATGTCATAATATAAAAACTACCTCCGTTTGGATCTTCTGTCTTAGCTTACCCACTTTGGACTACCTTTCTCCTGCGCTTCCAAACTTTTCACAACGCAGTATAACTCTATAGGTAAGTGACTGGCTCTGCGCTTTTCCTGCACACAATGGTTTTCTTCAATTTTTCATTTTTCCATCGACACACCTTTTCTGCTGTTTAATATATCGTTTTTCTTTTTTTTATCTCCTTAAAATTTATATGGTTTCATCGTATTCATACACACATGTATGCATGCACTACCACCACACACAAGCGAGCGAACCCCCCACCATCACCCACGGATCATATATACCATATTTTGCGCAGCAACAGAATGAAACATCATCTGTCGTGTAGTAATTTTCAAGATATGCGATACTTTTTAATATTTTATAAAACGACTGCTTCCAGAGCGGATATAGAAAGAGAGGTGATGGGGGGGGGGTCTTGAAGGGGGTAGGCAACGAGAGTGTCAGTTTAATTAGAAATTGTAAATAAAATGATACAATGACAAAATTGGCATCAAATTATTAGCGGTGTTTCGAAACTATTCTTTTAATTTTTTGCAAAATTACTGATTTTCGTTGAATCAGTCGGATTCCGAAAGAGAATTTTGTCATTTTGAGTGCAAAAGTTCCCACTCAAATTACTGTAATTCAATCAATTATCCTAATTCAAATTGCGTCAATCCGAGCTAATTTGAGAAAAAAAGAAATTTCTTGATTTAGTGACGTCATTAAGGTTACTAATGATGAAATTGGAAGCAAATTATAGGTTTTAAAAGTTGTTCTTTTCAATTTTACCAAAAATTGGCACGTATGGAACCAAAATTAGCCATATTTCTACGGATATTTTGCCATTCTGGTAACAAAATCGAATAGCTCATACAGATTTTCGAAGTCATTCTTTTAATGCTAGTATTGGTACCTACATTTTCTAAAGAAAAAATTACAATATCAAAAAGTACGTTATGAAACCTTCAAAAAAAAAAAAAACATGAACCCTCCTGATTTGAGAGTTGGATCCGCTCCTGTACTGCTTCATATATACATACGATTACAATATGTTAACAAGCAACCTTGCTAGTAAAGATGTTACGTTAAAAGGTAGAAGGTTTCGTAAGGTTTTACGATAATGTATGCATAATTTTCCTTATATATGTATCAGAGCATAATAATATTATGGTAATCATACTTGGGTAGGAAAAGTTTTAGTTTAAATAAGAAAATTAAATTTTTCTTGAATGAAAATCGTATTTATAAAGTATAAACTTTAAAAATTTTTGTCAGGTGAGTGTTGGACTTGCATAGGATTCTACAGTTTTCGGGGGCTAGAATTATGGTTTATGATCAATTATGTGATAATTTTGTTCCTTGTGTCCACCTTAAAAAAAGTGTTTAGTATAGGCCAACGAGTAAACACTACTTAAGGATTAGTGTATGATAGGAGGCATTATCAGCAACAACATCATAAAATATCCAAAGCGACCAACAAAAATTTTGGTCATTTTTCAGCATTTCCCCTAGTGATTTGGATTTGATTAGTACATACAAAGTGGGGATTGCACACCGGAAATGGAGCGATGGGTCCACTGTAACAGTTGCAGTAATTGGTTTAAGGGGAGGTTTACTTGAGAGTCATTAAAAAAAATCGATTTTTTTTGCAGAAATTGGTAGCAAATTATGTGTAGAATATGTTCTCAAAATGATTTTGATGAAAGTAATTTAAGGGAAGGTTTACTTGAGATTTGATAAAAAAAATCGATTTTTTTGCCGAAATTGATAGCAAATTATGTGCAGAATATGTTCCCAAAGTGATTTTACTGAAAATAATTTAAAAACAGATTCTTGCACATTAACCGAATCCAGCTTTCTATAAAAAATAAATTCAAAAAACGTAGTTCACGCAATAATGAGTATTAAATATAAAATTTTGAAAATACGTTTCTTTTATATATATTTTATATCTCGGAACTACATTTTTGGAACTGGTGGACACGATAACTCAAAAACTATTCGATGGATCCTTTTTTTCATTTTTTATTTTAAAGATAATTCAATTCTTCGGCTCCTCTACCTAAGTTCGATACACTTTCAATATTTTTTTTATTTTTAAAACTTTAAAGAGCGAAAAATAAGACGAAAATCGTAATCAAAAGTTCAAACATCCGCCATTTTTTTTTCTTTCAGCAATTTATTGATATTATAGGTAGAGGTGGCGGTACTCTTCATATATTTTATAAATCTTTTTTGTTTTGGGATTTCGGTGGTTCATTACCGGCGCTAGGATGCCCACCAAGGCATTGGATTTTCGGATCGTCACACTGCACTATCTATAAAATGGACACTTTTTTATATTTTTCCTTGAAAATTTTTTTTTGTGTAGTTTAGTACTTAATAAATATGTGCACAAAATTTGAAATTGATATTTACTTCCGTTTTTGAGAAAAAAATTCTAGAAAAATACATAATTTTTAAGGATTCTCGAGTAAACCTCCCCTTAAGCTGGCTGTTAACCGAGTTAAAAGCAGTTACTGACTTGTTAAAAGCCCTTATTGGTCCGGTTAATAACAGTTAATAGTTAGTTTAAACCAGTTATTGTTACCAGTTATCTCTTCAGTAATTTTATCTATCAAATTCTTATTAGCCACAAATCTAAATTATCAAAAAAATCAGAATTATAAAATTTGCTATGAAATAGAAATTTTCACTTTGGAACCCTCAAAAGGTGATAATACCCCGATCTTTAAAAATTCAATATGTATTTTTTTTTTTAAATAATAAATCCAATTTGAATCTATTTATACAACTATCATACAAATATTTTATGCTAATCTCTTCGCGCACTTTTACCCTTTGCCACCCAATGCAATGTTTACAAGAAATTTTAACATGAACATAAAAGGAAATATTTATAAGAAAAGAAAACTCTAAGAGGAAAACTTGATATTTTTACTACAACGACGAAAGTTAATACATATTTTATAAAATACTGAAAAAAGACACGTTAAAACACAAAAGAAGGAATATTATGATTATATAACTGCGGCCGAAGCGGTAAAGAAAGTATTATTTAGAGGGAAAAGTTTCGTAACCATTGAATAAACTTTATACAGATGTTTAATTTGTGTTCAAAAAGTTACTTTTTTATGGTTTACTGCATATATGTATGGCATATTTCTAACCTACTTTAGTTTCATTTTCTCAAAAAACAAGAGATTTAAATTATAAGACAAAACCCAAAAATTTATTAGGATCCTAACTTTACCTATTGATGGTAAGGGCACTTTTTTGTGAAGAAATAGTATATTATACGTCAAGGGACAAGCATGACTTTTAAATGTGAAGTTTGTTACTAGAGGGCCTGTGAAGACTCGAGGGCAAAAATTCACACGCAAGTAGGTATAACAAAAAAGAAAAAAAACTTTAGTCCGAAAGAAAAATTTCGGATAATTTAAAATTATAAAAAATGGAGAAGAAAATTATTTAAATATCATTCAAATAATATTACATCAAGTATACCTACTTTGAATAAATTCAAACTAAACAATACAATATGCCTCTCAATCTTCATCTGCAAGTAGGGCCGTAACTAGGCTGGAGCAGCTGGGGCATTGCCCGTGAGCTCCCAGTCAAGGGGGGCCCCCAAGAGCGTACCAGAAATTCCAAATTTCTGAATTTCTTGACGAATTTTAAGGTAAAATTAGGGCAGCAAACGAGCAAACGTCTGACAAGCAATAAAAAAGGTCGCCGTTTTTTTGCCAGGGGGCGGAGTGTTTTGTTTCCCCCCTGAGCGGCGTAGGGGCCCTGTCTGCAAGTTTGAATTACTTTATTATTTTGAATTACCTAATAACAATATTTAATTTAAATTTCGCTTGCTGACTGGTGATGTTCGATAAATTCGGCTTGCTGACTGGTTTGAAAACGCAAGCAAAACTTTTTTGAGTCCCTTGGTACTAGAAGTGGCACTTTACTCCCTTTTATGAGTTACTAAACCATGTATTTTTGACACGAGTCAAGTTTTCAGCTATGTAGGGATTTTACAATTTTAAAACTTAATTATTAAAATTCTTGAACCGCAAAATTTATTGAATTATTTTTCCGGTGACTCTTTTAATTGGGTCAAATAAAATTAAATAGTGTATGTAATTAAGTTGGTCCCTTAAATAAAATTTTGTTATAACCAAATTGTCACATATTTAAGCCGGCACCAGCCTATCTAAACATCTATATGACTGTTTAAAATTGTATATCTGTTAGACATATCAGCATCCCGCCAATATTAAACCCTTACAGTTGATGCGGTTAAACATTTTAATAGTACAAATTTCATTTATAAATATATTTTCCCTCTATTTAAACAATAGTTGTTGGTTAAACATGAGAACACTAGTTGCGATATTGTTTTGGACACATTAACCATGATAGACTGCCTCACCAACAGCAGTGGGCTACTAGAAATTACACTACCCACCCCGGTCAATAAAAATAAAGAGTAGGCGTCTATTTATAAATTTATCTTCTATTTTAAGATAAATTTTCTCTTGAAAAAGCAATATACAATAAGGAGTAACTAGAAATAAACATATTTACAAAATTTTATTGAATTTTCGTCAACAAAATTATTTTGCACCTTTGATACTAAAAAATTTGGAAAAATCGTGGAGCCACTTCATTTACGATTTTCTCAAACTGTTAATTCCGAAAAAATTCCTATGGTTTTAGTGTCTACAATGTGCCGTAAGTTACCCCTGCAAACGACAAGAGTTATTTACTTTCCACCCTGTATACTAATTAACGGTAAGCGATTCCTTCCGTGCCTAGGAAACTGTTATTTTTTTCTGCACAGTAACCAAAGAATAGAATTAGAAGTGTTGCTAACGCATGCGTCTAGTTATCTGTTATGTCAACACGAATTTACGATTTAAATGGTTGAAAAATAACAATTTAGGTATTATATGCTATTTCATCCTAACTATTATTATTTAATTTTGAAAAAATTAAAAAATTAACCTCTTAGCTGTTGACCACGTGCTCAGAAACGGACTGTGACGTCACGTTTTTTTATACTTCAACACTATCGCCACTAGGGTCGCTACTTTAAATAATGATTACCAAATTATGAAAATTAACAATTTATTTTCGTCATTATCAGAAATAGTTTTTTTTCTTAGTTACAAATAGTTTTCCTATAAATTAGTCAAGTGCCCCAATACCCTGTCATTAATGACACCGTACTGTAGCAGTCTATATGCATAGGCTGACTGTACAATAAAATTATATTAACAAATTATGATATAATAATTTTAAAGTTTTGTATCGAATGGGGTCACCGTCTCTAACTAATAATTTTGTCAAAATGAAAATTTAATTTTCATCCTAATTAATATAATTATATGAAATTAATTATATAATACGTACATATATGAAATTTGTATAGTTTAGGATAAAATAATTAATTTATTTCGTCTTTATAGTGAGACTAGATGGTTGAGTAGTGTACATTAGGTGGCAATGGAAGGTCCTTTTTGTTCTATAACTTAATTAAATAATACAGTTCTAATGTATTATAATATGTTGTACTATATTGAATTGAGGAAATAAGTTTCAAACTAATAACAGATGACAAGGATTAAAAGATGGTAGTGTTATCGAATTTATAAAAGAAAATTGACAATTTTTATTATAAATGTGACAGCAGGCGGAATAATTGCGATCAGTTATGACAGATGAAAACTCTTTCGTGATATTCAATTTTTATTTGGAACATTTTATTTGTAAATTTTGTGTAGTGGGCTTTTTGTTTTATTTTTTATTTTTTGGAAGAAACAATTTATTGTACGGAATACTATTCACGTAAGTACAATTGCACTTGATCGATTTTTATCAAACCTGGCTAACAACCATCTCGCAATTGCCAATTTTCAAAGTCGATTGTTCAAAATGTTAATTTTACTAATTTTATTTCTATACGTCGAAAATTTTGGAATATCCTAGAAAAGACTGGGCCCATTTTCATCAAACCCGATTGAGAATCATCCCAAAATCATGGCTTCTAAGTGAATTTTTAAACTCACTTAAACTTTCAAAGTGGTTTATTAAAATTTTCAGTTTTACAAATTTTACTTCTACCTCGAAAATCCTGGAATACCTTGAAAAAGACTGGAGTCAGCATTTTCACCAAATCCAATTGAGAATCATCACAAAATCATCCGGTTCTAAAGTGAATTTTTAAAATTTCGAATTTTATTTTTGTTTTGGAAGTCCTGAAATATGTTAGGGACTTTAAGAATTGGCAGCTCTTAAAGTGGGTTCTAAAAATTTTTAATTTTATTTTTATTCTGAAAATCTGGAAATAACCTAGAGACAGCCGAATCAATTTTCATAAAACATGGCTGGAAACCAATCCGGAATTACTAGCTTCCAAAAAAAAACTCCTCCTTCTCTTATCTCAGTCGGATATATCTACTTCGTTCTGTCATAGGTCAAAATCACCTGTCTCAAACGGACGAACACCAAAGTGCTTCCGTAGATCTTCTTTTTTGCCAGTTTTGGTACAGAATACTAAAAATAGTACTACACATATGAGTAACTTCCAATATAAAAATATTTCACACTATAAATATGAACCACGTGACACCCAGAAGATGATATAATTTAAAAAATTATTGATAACTCATCAATAACTCATCACATACCTCCTTACGTCATGTACGACAAAAAGAATTAGTTTTCAATTTAGAAAACAATTACCCACCGACCATATATTCCCTAAATGGAAGCAGCCGGTAATACTTTCACCTGAAATATATGAAATTGATTAAATTTTTAAAAAATGCAATGAACACTTATACTTCATTCTTATAATATCTTCTCATGGTTCTTATATGTAGAAACGTGTAGAAAATTTAATATGTTACAAGCAGCCTCAGTGTCGTGTTGGAAAAGCCTCCTGAGATGTCTGACATATCTGACAGTTGTCGCTCAGCTATTATCATCACCAACCGTACAGCTAGAGCAAGGCAATGTAAGGTAAGGCTAGTAGGGACGGGGACGGAAGGGGGTGAGACGGCAAAAGACGTGGTGAAGGCGATGGTGAAGGCGTAGAAATGTTAAAGACGAGAAAAATGGAACGAAAACGGAATTGGAAAATGTTTTCGTCATATACACCTTTCCATTTGATATATACCTTATTACATAGATGGTTCGAAAGTTGTTTTACGTCTTTTGGAAAAATCGAATGGTGCCAAAAATTGAAATTAAGAAATTCTTCCAAAATAACTTAACCTTTAAGGAATATTTTGATTTTGGGGTTGCAAAGAAAAATCTCGGAATTCTTATGATTTCTTAATGCCCGTATACGTTTGCCACACTTCCAAAATTCCAAAATTTGTTCGCCGCCCTGAAAATGCAAATCGAAGAAATTTCGAAAAATTATAATATTAGTACTTATTAGGAGCGGCTCTTTCGTATCAACGTTGCCCACAAAAAAATCGATCAAGAGCGAGTCGAGCTCGCGCAATTAGTGTTCCATACAGTGAGCAGTCAATAGCCACTGACTCTTTATGTCAATCCTACAGAAAATTTCCTAATTATTGACTGGCGATATTTGTGTGCGTTATTAAGACCTAACATTACGTCAAATTTCAAATTCCCACGTTATATAATTTATTATGGAAAAACTAGCAGATGCAAAAAAAATGTCTTTTTATTTTGTTCCGACCCTTAACCGAGGCTCCGGGCCCCTGGACAATTGTCCCACCATCCCCCCCCCCCACACAACAATTCCGAATGTTATGCAGCCCAATTCCAACTGAACGTGTAACCAACAAGTTTTGAAAAATGAATATACTTTTGAATCACCTTTACGTGACAAAAATGGAACATCATTTATCCTCATTTAAAATTATATGCGTAAGTTTTTGGTCACTTATCGTACATTTTCAGATTGATTCCGCAGCACTAGGTATCCACCTTCGAAGAAGATCTTTTTCTGTTGTTGATGATATATATTCTCCCTCTTAACATAATAAATTCTTCCTCGAACAACCTTACTTGACAACTTTTCGTAATATTAAAGGTATAGCTTCGGAGGCGGACTTTTCTTTTATTTGAATGGGTTCAAAAATATTTTAAATAAATACATAAAAAAAAAAGTTTTTTGAAGAATTCTTTCAAAGTAGATAATAACACAAAATGAAATTCAAAGAATTTTCCTGAATGAAAAAATGTTTTTTTTTTTTTTTTTTTTTTTTATTTCAATAATTTGATGAAATAATTTTATACTTGGTTTACTTCTTGTTTAATGAATCATAAAAAAATAATCAGTATAAAGATTAATAATTATTTTAAATCGAAATTAATTAAATATTTATTTTCACTTATTATTACATGAGCGATTTTCACAAGGTCAATTACAATATACATGTTGATTTTGTACTTAAATAAACTTATCTCCAAAAACACTACAACTTGTGTAAATTTCAAATTTTTATCACCAGCCCCATCAGAGATACAGGGGTTTAAAGTTCCAACATTTGGAAATTTGTAAAAATAAACAGATACAAATTTCTTAATTGAAATTTTTTGGGGGTTTTTGTACCCATATATCTACCAGGCTCTATATAATACTCCTTTTATAAGAGAAAATGTTCAACAAGTGAATTTTGTTAAATTTTGCTAGCCAATATTAGTTGAAGTTTTCTTGTGGAAGGGAGGAAAATAGACCAAATATGGACATAACTTAAAATAAAGAGAGATTTATTGCCTTTAAAATGGTTTGTGTTTCAACCTTTGAAATATGTGCTCTGACGTAAAAGGCTGCAAACACAAAAGTCAGCGGAAATTGGAAAACAAAAATAACCGCCACGCTTAAACGGTTTAAGATAATTTTTTTCTAAGAATTGTTCTTAATACCTCAAATACTTAATTTTTTTTTGCAAAATGGTTGAGCAATCAACTTTATTTTTATTTTTTTTTTTTTTTTTTTGGGCTATTTGATATGGACTGGCCCACAAGTGAAATTACAAATCTTAGAGTACAAAAAAAATGTTTCAATCACAAATTTCAAAATGTTATTTTGGATAACTTTCGAAAGTTATAATCTACTCCAATTGGACATCTTTTTTCTGAACAGTTACGTGATAACACGTGTAACAAGCTTCGCTACTCCAAAATTTATGTGACAAAAAAGAATCTAAAAAAAACACTTTATTATTATTAAGGAAGCTAGATGAGGACCCGCCTTAAAAATTTATTTTTTTATAACCACGCAATATAACTGTTTACAATTATTATTAAAGAAAAAAAATACTTAGGCAAATGGAGACATTTAATTTATATAAGTATATGCTATTAAAGATGGCGCATAGTCTTGGGGATGAATACTTGGGAAGAAAAAATAATTTTAAGTTACTATACACACACATAGTTTATATACACAAAACCATATTCATTTTTGCATATATATATATATATATATATATATATATATATATATATATATATATATATATATATATATATATATATATATATATATAAATGAACAACGTATAAAAATTAATATCTCCAACATTTAGAGAAGAGAAAAGCACACGACATCCAAATATAGATTTTTTTTCCAACATTCAACTCGAGAAGCTTTTAAGAAAATAATAACAATTCTTTTGTTTTTCAATGTTTCATTTTTCCTTTTATTTACACACACACATACACACATACAAATACAAATAATGTTGACAGAAGTAATTTCGTCTCTGAATGAACTGAATTTGTAATGAGAAGCTTGCTTGACAAATTACTGTTGATTCCACGCTTTTAATTTTATCAGAAATATCTAAAATTTTACTAGCACCACCTTAGTATTTTTTGTGTGATGTGAATTCTAGGTCTGGAAAAGATTATCCATAATCAAATTTTAATATTATTTGTTGGAGATTAAACCAATAAAATTATTACGAAGTCACAAATAATACCTAAAGTTGTGGTTGCGTGAAATTTACACTTTCCTATACCTAAAGGAAAAACGGAGCCCTTAGAAAATCACTCGCATATCCGCCAGTCCGTGTGTCACAGAAGTTTTTCTTTTAGAATAAAAATTTTTCGGAATTGAAATGGCGGATCAGTTGGGTCTCAAAAAAAAATCTCCATTTCTAAGGATTCTAAAAATATTTTTTGTAATAATTTTTGGTCCAGTGGTCCTGATGATATACCTTAAAATTTGCTAGAAACGATCGTTTCCCCTGATCTCTTATATTTCTAAAGCAAGGTTATAGAAGTTACTGAGTCATAGATTACAGGTAAACTAACAGAATTTTTCGACACTGCAATAGTTGTTGAAAAAAATATATTTTTAATTAGATGGTGAAGCACAGTAATAGACATAATTATGTAATATGAAGCGTCTAGAACTAAAAGTGCCAAAAAAAATCAGTAAACGCGGGCAATAGAAAGAAGAAAATTTCTTCTTTCTATTGGACACATTAACTTTTTTTTTGGTACTTACACCCCTTTGGTTCTAGGCACCTCATATTTACTAATATTTCAGTACAGAGTGCAAAGACAATTCATGCATTTTCCAGTTCTCACAAGCAAATTTCGATAAAATTTAATTATACATCAGTAAAAAAAATTAATTTGGTGTGTTAAATCCTCACTATATTGAGTATTCCCTCGTTTTTTGCTATTTGGGATACTAAACAATAAGATTCAAGAGCAACTGACTCAATTCACGTTAAAATAAAACCAAAATCAGGGCCGTGGAGAGAAATGGCGGGTCCCAAGGAAAAAGCACATTTCTTAAAAATTTCTTCCCAAAAAATAAATGGTGAGTAAAAAAAAGCTGATTTTACTTTTTCCCGGGCACCAATTGACCGCTACGGGCCCCCTCTTCCAGCTCGGGCCCCTGGACTGCAACCCCGGCTAGCCCACCCTCTCGTCGAGCCTGACCAAAATCAAGTCAATTCGTCGTCTGGATCAAATCTAACGCCCACCCCGATTTCCAAAGTATAGTTTCATAAAAAACCCACGTTTTTTTAAATTCCTGTTGGCAAATTTTAAATTTCGCAGGTTAATGACGAAACAATTTACGTTATGGATATATCTACTACTCCTGGGTTGTGTCCTATTGATACTTTGTCATGCAATTACTTTAATTTGAGCAACATCTCGTCAGCTGAGTAATTGTTTGTTTCAAACCCGCACTTTTTAAAAAAATTTTCTAGACGGTTGTTTTGTTAGTTTTGGGCGTTAAGGAACTCGGGGAACCACTATCAGAAAAAAATCTTTTAGAAATGGATTTGGTACAAACCAATACTCAGCTGACGATACTTCTACATATCTTCAATTTTTGAAAAACGTAATCCGAAAACCACGATTTTTAATGATCGAGCTTTTTCTGCGACAATCACTTGTTTAACATAAAGGCTAAATTATTGCTCTCAACTCGCACCCCCGCTCGCCGCTGACGCTGACAGTTGTGTTGACGGTTAAGAAGACCATACTGTGTAAGTTTATCAGTCTGGAAAATATAGCCATACACAAAACCATAGAAGAAAGAACAATACCGTCGAGAAGGAAGAGTTCCGTACATACACACACACATATACATGTGGTGGGGAATACCAAACACATACACACATACACACACATATAAGACAACAACAACAAAAAAAGCGCCAGTCATCCTTACCAGGAAATTCCTAGGATGTAAGCACGATACGCGGCTGAACATTGACTGAATACTGCTTCTTCTTCGTCTTCGTCTCCACGTATAATATATTGTGTATATATGGATGAATAAAAATTTTAGGGGTATTTTTTTTTCTACACATTATAAAGGTCGTTTGTTTTTTAACAATGGCATCGAAAGAAAAAAACAAAATAAAATGCATATAAGCAGTGGTAACGAAACTTTTATCTGCGTCACGTGGTAGTGAGACAAATATTAGTTTTACGCCTCTGGAAAGGGTCGAAGTTTAATCGGGTAGCTTTTATTGTGATTAACTAAACGATGCATTAAAATAGTCAATGTTTAAGGTTCCGTTTCTGTCGTTTATAGAAGTTTTCCCTCAAAAAATTTGTATCTCCACACATAATTCAATAACTAATCAGAAATTATTCTGCAATAGGTAGATATATTTGTAAATATATTCTTATTCGAAATTAATTTGACTCTCTAAAAAAAAGACTTTTCTTTTTGTTTTGTTATAAAGATATAACAAATAAAATAAAATTTAAAGGGAGGTAGACAGGGCCGGATTAAGCTTGAATGTCGCCCTAGGTACCGTGATAAATGCCGCTCCTACCTTCGAAGAAAATGAGCTTGAAAAGAAGGAAATCTTATTTTTTCCTACTTTCTTTTTCGAACTTTCTCGAAAAAAAAACGTCCATTACAAATTTTGCCGCCCTGTTTTCAAAATCTTCCGCCCCTCGGGGTAGATAAGTATTGGGGCTATTTTTTGTCCATGATATCCGTGAAAATTTCCAAAATTTTTTGTCCGCATGACCATAACTCACTCTTAAGCGATTTTTTTTATTTAGGTATTAACAGTAACAATATTTATATACCTACCTATGGAATTTTAAATATTTATTAAATTAAGGGGGGAGGGGGGGTAAGGTTAATTCGTACAAAAAAAGCATGTTTTTCTTATTTTTTTGTGACGACACAGTTAAAACCTCTTTAGTAAAACTAATGGTACATTAAATTATGACATTCGAAGAATATTGTATGAAATTTTGACGAAGAAATATTAAAAAATACAAATTATTCGGACGTGACTCGGAAAAACGTAGAATTGCGGTGCCCCTCATAACTTGATGCTGGATCATCCGAAATGAAAGAAATGAACGTTCATTGGTTAGATAATAGTTTTCTTCAGGTAACGGTAGGAGGGTTTTTTGAAATTTCAATTTTTCACTTTTTTGGAACACTTAGAAAGGAAAAACACGATTTTTGCGAAAAAAATCGGCTAATTTGTTATTGTAAAATAAAAATTATTAACAAATTTGAAAAAAAAAAAGTTTCCAGCGTTACCTCGTAATTTATGTACAAAAATAGTGTTCAAAATTTCAAAACGATCGGTACTGTAGTTTTGAAGTTATGAGGGGCACCGACTTTGAAAACGTGAGCTGTGGGGAAAACGCTTTAAAGTTTTGAACACATAAAAATTCTTATATAGAAATGATATAGAATACTTACTGCTAAACTAAATTTTATACTCTACACTGACAAAATATACAGTACAGGTATAAACACGTTTGTACTTGCATTGAAATTTCTATAATAGAACTGAAAGAGAGAGAGATATAGAGAGAGAAACATCTGCCAGGTAACAACAAAAATACTTATAACTTCGTCAATTTTGCTCCAATCAACTTGAAATTTTGAGACAATATTCTTGAGATATTATGAATTTAGTGAAAAAAATAAAAAAAAAAAGCAAAAAAAAATTATTTCAATACCTTGCCCCGTCCTTAAGCACAATTGTTTAGAATTTAGACACATAATACTAGTCAAATACAAAATCAGCATTTTGGAAAACACTGGAGCGTAATTCTCGTACCATATATAGAAATTTTTCAAATTTCTCCCATTTTCTCTAAATAGTTTTCGCATACGTTCACTTTTATTTATTTAAAAAAGCAGAAAAAGCAATATAAGTGTGAAAAATTTCGACAAAAGATAAATGTTAGTAACATTTTTTTTTCCAAAATTTATTATTCCGATTGATTTTTATAATCGAATTCTTTTGCGGAGAATATTCGAAGTTTTTCTACCAAACTAATGCCCATCATCCGTTTCAAAAACGTTGATTCGTCCAAATTTAATTTCGACTAACAATTAGACAGACAAGTTAAAAATTTTTAAATATCTGCAAAGCTGCGTTAATACAAAAATTATTCCCAAGACGAAAATGATTTTATTTCAACTTTTATTTGACGAAAGAGATAAAATTCAAAATAACGACCGGGGCACTTTATTCATACAAATTAATATTCAAAAAGTTGAAAAAACCATTCTTTTTGAATATCGCATAATTAAATGTTGTGCTTAAGAGTTTCTAACTCACGTTTTACTGTTATTGTCTTTATACTCTTATTATTCTAATAAAATTAATTGTTCCACGAGTACAGTGTTGGTTAAAATTTAAGGTATACTGGGATTCTTTAAGGTACCGTCACAGTGTGATTGGCCGAAAAATAGTCAATTTTCACAATTTTTTTTCGGATAGATCGTTGGGGGAATGGAAATGAATATTTTTTTACAATTAATACCACTATTTAACAATACAAAAATATTATTTTATTGATTTTTTATAATTATTATAATTTTTTGAAAAAATAGCCGAAATTCGGTGCTCACGATTGCGGCCGCAATTTTTATCTGAAAAAAAATCAAATGGTTTATCAATCTGTAGGTAAACCTGCTATGTTCTTATGGGAGCTTTATTTTTTTGAAATCTTCCTAGTTTTTCGCACGGAAAACTGTAAAAAATTTTGTACTTTTTATACAAACCGCCGCCATTTTTTCAAATTTCAAAAAAAAGCTCCCATAGGAACATAGCGGCTTACCTACAGATTGATAATCCATTTGAATTTTTTTTTTTTCGGATAAAAACTTTTTTTCAAAAAATTATAATAATTATAAAAAATAAATAAAAATAAATAAAAAAAAATATTTTTGTATTGTTAAATAGTGGTATTAATTGTAAAAAAAATTCATCCCCATTCCCTCATCCTATCCATCCGAAAAAAAATTGTGAAAATTTACTATTTTTCGGCCAATCAGACTGTGATGGTACCTTAAACATATTCCACCAAAAAACATTTAGTATATATAACTGAAAATAATTCTGTTATATACTCTTGTCATGATACATACTTTCAGTATACTCTCTGTTCCTTAGATAATTCATTACGCAGCCACCGTAATACTATAGGTCTCTTTAATACCTTGCAAAGTGTTCATTTTTGATATTATCATCGTTTTAATTTTCTTTTGGTTGGCTGCTTACAAATATTTTTTTTTTAATTTTAACCAACATGGTACTGCACTTTGAAGCGCACAAAAACTTTTTAGACATACTTACGCTGTTGCCGAGTACAGAGTGTCTCACTAATTACCAAGCAACGAAAAGATTAAAAAATAATTTTTTAAAAATTTATTAATATTAGCGAAGAATGATTTTTGTAACGCCAAAAATATTTTTATGAAATTACTAGCAAATGATTTAAAACCCAATCAAATGAAAATTAGTAGTAATTTTTTTTTTTTGGTGGTGGGTTACAACTGGAACACACTGTACCAACCCACGTACATACACACTCACTTAAGTAGTAGTAAAAATATGAAATGAATTTTTATCATAATTGCACATAGCTCGCTCATACTAACTAGTCTCAAGTGTATCTTGCCTACAAAAATTATTTTCAGCCTCAGCCTCAGCAACGAAAAAAAAGGGATTTTTTTCTATGTAGTAGTTGTTTTGTTGTTGTTGTTGTGTTTGTTTGTTTGTTAGCTATTTTTCTAAAAAACATAATTTTAAACAAAATGAAAAACTGGAGATTGTTGGAAAACTGGTTGAAGTGGAAATATAATAATAATTCATATTAAATTGTGTGAAAATTTGGAAAATATTCGCCGTAGTGGTATATAATAGTACATATTCATTAGTAATTCCTTTGTTTCCTACTTTTTTTGTTTTATTATTCTTTTTTTATTTTTAAATTTAAATTATGATTTTCTTTTTTTTTTTTAATAAATATAAATTGTTATGTTGTTGTTTTTTTGTTAAAAATGTATTAAACTTTAATAGAGTATAATTTTAAAATTTTATTTTATTTTTATAGTTACTTTGGATTTAAGAGTAGGGTAAAGGCGGTGATTGTCGGATATGGTGCACGGTAATGCGCCTGGTTTCCGTATCCAAGTGTTAGTTTGATTCTAAATTATTGTGATTGTGAATAGTAAGGTAGGATTTTCAAATTTTCCATGAGAAAAAACAAACAAAATTAGCTCGTTAAAATTACCATGAATAGTATCAAATAATGTGGATCGAAAAATTGGTGGTTTGGCGTTACCAACAGAATAAAACAAATTATTCTAGAGAGAAAATAATCGAAATATATTTTAAAATATTTTAATTTATTTAGCTAAATATATCACCCTTATAATTAAAACTGGCAGCTGTATCGCACACAATTTTAACAACGATCACTAAAACTTAAAATTTAACCTATTAAAGGGAGATTTGCCAAAAAAAAAACATCAAAAATCGACCATTTTTATTATTATTATTATTTTTTTTTATGCAAATAAATATTTTATTAAAAACTAAATATACAACATTGTTTCTACATGTCTTGGGATTACAAAAAAATTTTTAAAAAAAAAATTCAAAAATAAGCTGACTATAAATGGTTTTGAAGTCGGAGCATTTTCGGAAAATGTACATAAATACAGTTATGGCACTAACTAGGATCTAAGAAAAAAAAATAAAAACCAGCGATAAAACGCACTTTGAAAATAAATTTTCAAAAATCACCTTTTTTCCTCGACTATAGAGACAGCCACCATTTTGAAAATATATATATGGAACCAAAAGATTCTAGTGCCTGCTAAAATGACGGTATCGAGAAATAATATTCACTTTGATTTATGTCGATATCTCAAATACTTTTTGAGACACACGAGGAACCATGTCAAAAATGTACTTTCGAGAAAAAAGTATTTAAAGTTGTTTTTTTAAATTGAATTAGAGTATAAAGTGCGTGCACTAAAATGCCTATAATTTTTTGATTTTTATGACCTTAAGAAACATAATTATGAAGAAAAAAAATCGATTTCTTTTTTTTAATTTTTAGCGAATCTCCCCTTAAAATGAAAAAAATGTTAAGAAATACAAACTGACGAGTAAAATTGAAACCATTTCCAAAATATTCGCTCTATTTTCTAAACTTTGTTTGTAAACGAACAACTAATGTTCAAAAATAATTATGACAATTAAAAAATTAAATGTCATTTTGCGCAGTAAAATATACCCATACCACCTACGTTTTAATACAAATACCAAAAATAATTTTAGCATTGCTCATTAAAATTTTATCATATCATTAGTCCGTGGATGAACCATTAAAAATTTATGCCGTCAATTAATCTAAATTATTCACCAAAAAATAAATTATTACATCCGTGCAATAAATTTCACACAAGTCCAATAAATTTTTGTCCTACATAAAGTTGTTTTATGTGATTTGCCGAAGTATACAACACTATTACAAAAGCGTTACTTATTAATTTGTTATAAAGAAAAGTTATTTCCTTTTCCTGCACGACGTGGCTGGTGTTCAATATTACAAAACTTTTAAATGAAATTTTTCTGTTAATTAGAAAACATTTAAAAAAAGCAAAAACTTTGATCAGAAAACAGGGACGCTATAGTAATTATGAAACATTAACGTAATGAGATGAAGTGAGCAAAAAAAAAAAACAACGCCCAAACCCAACCGAGCGTAAATGATCAAAAATTATTGCCTCAATATGTAACAGATGTCAAGAAAACTCATAAGCCCCCCTATATGTTGCGTTATTGTTTACTGAACGGAACTTTTCAATTAAAGTTTGTTACAAAAATGTTAACTAATTTCGGTAGTTATAATAAATTTGTTATGGGAAAAAAACTTTTTCAATTTTTGAAATACTTGTGATAATGGTCAATCAACATTAATAACGTTTTAACAATCAAATTGAACAGTTTCACTGTATAGACAAAACAATTAGTATCTTTCATGAGAAATTATCACATGAGCAGGGACGGATTAACCCACTTGTGGCAGATACAAAACAATAAATATATCAAATTCAATATTATGAGAAACTAAAACAAATATTAATTCAAATATTCATAATAGACAGTTTGACCAGACCTTTCAAAAAACCTGATCCCAGCCATTTGTCTCATTTGTCTATACGATGATCCGGTCCTCATTGTCGATATTTATCTAAATTATATTCTCCATTAAGTGGTCGAAAAACGACAATTCATATTACACGACCTAATATCTATTATTCAATTAAGGGGAGGTTTACTCGAGAGTACTTAAAAATGATGTATTTTTCTAGAATTTTTTTCTCAAGAACGGAAGTAAATATCAATTTCAAATTTTGTGCACATATTTACTAAGTATTATACTACACAAAAAAAAAAAAAAAATTTTCAAGGAAAAATATAAAAAAATGTCCATTTTATAGATAGTGCAGTGTGACGATCCGAAAATCTAATGCCTTGGTGGACATCCTAGCGCCGGTAATAAACCACCGAAATCCAAAAACAAAAAAGATTTATAAAATATATGAAGAGTATCGGCACCTCTATCTATAATACCAATAAATTGCTGAAAGAAAAAAAAATAGTAAATTTAAAAATAAAAAAAATATTGAAAGTGTCTCGAACTTAGGTAGAGGTGCCGAAGAATTGAATTATCTTTAAAATAAAAATTTAAAAAAAGGATCCATCGAATATTTTTTTAGTTATCGTGTCTACCAGTTCCAAAAATGTAGTTCCGAGATATTATAAAATATATATAAAGAAACGTATTTTCAAAATTTTATATTTGATATACTCATTATTGCGTGAACTACGTTTTTTTATTTTTTTATTTTTTTTTTATAGAAAGCTGGTTCGGTTAATGTGCAAGAATCTTGTTTTTAAATTATTTTCAGTAAAATCACTTTGGGAACATATTCTACACATAATTTGCTATCAATTTCGCCAAAAAAAATCGATTTTTTTATCAAATCTCAAGTAAACCTTCCCTTAAATTACTTTCAGCAAAATCACTTTGGGAACATATTCTATATATAATTAGCTACCAATTTCTGCAAAAAAAAAATCGATTTTTTTTTAACGACTCTCAAGAAACCTCCCCTTACTGACGGAAATGGTTCCAGACTACAAGAAATCTATTCAAAGTTAAAAAATTGCTTTTAAGCATTTCTCTATTGCTTAAACAAGTGTCAATATTTGTTTAAATTACCTTTCCGACCAAGTGGTCGAAAAACGACATTTCATATTACACAATGAAATATTTTTCTAGTAAATAGTGGAACTGACTCTAGGCTATAAGAAATTTATTCAGAGTTAAAGAGTTACTTTTAAGCAATTCTCTGATAGTATAAAAGTGTTGACAAGGCGAATTAACCCCAAACCCACTTTGTGGCCGTAGACATTTCCTTCTTACCGCGTCGCCCCTTCCCCACAAAAAACCAATCTAAACAATGTGAAAAATTAAAACAAACCTCTAACATTGATTCAAATATTCAAAATAGACACTTTTACCAGAGAGCTTTCAAAAAACCGGACCCTATAGCCATCCGGCCCTGCACACAAGAAATTTGTATTTTTTCGGATAAATTTGTGTTTATATATAACGTCAACTAGCACAAAATACGACAGCGTAACTGGAGTACTTTTGCTAGTTGATAATTCTTCGAATTGCTACCACGTATTCATATCTGAATCATTGCTGCAACACATTTTAAATTCTGATTATATTTTAATCACTTTTTTTTTGTTGCCACAACAGATATACTCGTATAAAATACAAAACATAAAAAAAGATATAAAAATATTAAAAATTCCTTTCTGTATATTAACCAGGGAACGTGTTTTATAAAATATTTTCTATACAGATACATAAAATTTCATACCACTTTTTGTTTTTTTACATTTTTACTTTTTTACTTTTTTATTTAAGGTAAGTGTGATTTATATATGCAGTTGTTTTTCGCTTTATATGATGCTTGTCTGTGAATGAAAATTTTGAAAAAGAATAAAATAAAAAATATAAATCAAAATTATATTCGTATTCGAAAAAAACGTGTTTTTAAATTTTTATAAACAAAACTCTCCGATGTATCAGATTTATTAAAAAATAAAAGGAACTACAATTTTTCCAAAAACTATGTACATTCTAGATGTAAAAAAAAATTAAATTTTTTGTTGTCCAAAAATTTTGTATAAATCCTGATAAAAATTTATTGTTAATTTTTGAAATGTCTAAAAATCGTTTAAAACCTATGCAATAATTTTTACTTGCTCCTAAATTCAGGCCATCTACATTGCGTTGCAAATCGTCCCCATACCTCCTATTGACTTAACATAAAAAAAAACAACTAATGATAAAAGATAATAAATTTACGATTCAAGAAGTACACTAATCAATTTCTATACGACTTTGTTACGAGTATAAGGAAGCTATGTGCCACACACGTTGGTAATATATTTTATATCTATTATTAACGGGGTTATATTTACCATCATTTTCAGATTTATTTTATTATATTTTTTTGTTATTTTATTTCTCTTGTGGAAGTTACACAATTATTATAATTTCACGATATAAATAAAAAAGTATTTTATGTTTTAATATCACAGAGATCAATATTGAGTTATAACATTATAGTGTAACAAAGAAAGAAAATAATGGTTCCATAATAGATAGTGTGGTACAGGAACCTCCACAATTGTTCCGTCAATAATTTTCTATATTTAATATTTAATATTCGATAGTCACACTTTTTTTTCTTAAATTTCCTGCCGAAAAACCATACCGGCCTTTCTTTGCTTAGTCTATTAAAAGAAAATGTAATTAAGAAAATTGTAAACTATCTTGAACTAGATTTTTTCAAAATGGTTTTTCTATATTATTGTAACAAAAACTTACAATTTTTTTCTGAAGCATTATCTTCAATCGAATAATTTTTATTGTGCTCCCGATAAATATCATACTACAGTAATATATTTCAGTTAAAAATAAGACTTATGATCCAATTTTAATGATGTAGGTTATACGTATATTTCTACCTACCAGCAAAAATATAAAAAAATAACAAAATAACATTATATCCAATTGTTGTTCTACTTGTTCAGGATAAAATACACCTTTAAAAGTATGGTATTAGTTATATTCTCCATCAGAATATGAGAAATAAAAAGATATAAAACATTCGGCAAGTACGTGCTAGATACGCATTAGGTTAGAATTTCGTAGATCATTGAAGGTTAAGGTTTTGAAGAAAAATCACCAAGAGCTACTAATAAAAATTAAGTATTTATTTGCGACGTTTCGAAAACATTAAATTTTCATCATCAGGTGTAGTTTGAAAAAACTAAACCCATAAAATAAAAATAAAAATTATAAGAAAAAATTACCGAAACGAAATGAATATATGTAAAGTTAAGTACTTACTTGTGCTAGAGATTGTCATAATTACACAAATAATATACATGAATCAAAATGTTAAAATTAAAACAAAAATTATAATGTCGTCAGTATAAAAACAAAAGTTAAATTGTTAAAAATTATAAAATTTGTAAAATTTTTGAATATTGAAATATAAGTAAGCGGAACATTTTTGATACAAAGTAACACAACGAGTTTTAACCAAAAGAAACCGGATTTTTGTTTATGCGTAACACATGGTCTATTTCAGTAGTTGTCGTGCTGTACAACAGATGGACTCATAGTTGTTAGTATATGAAGTGTCATTCTGATTGTTGATGTTTTGGTTTTCGGTAGCGATCCACAAGTTTTCGATATTACACCGTCTTTTGTAATTCCCTTCTTTTTGTAGTATGCTCGCGTTGTCAAAATCAAATCGATGATCCATAGAGATGGAATGTTGGGACAGGCCAGTTTTCTCTTCTCCTCTTCTGATATCCCATTGGTGTTGTTTTAAACGTTTTGGCTAGTGGCCCTGAAGTTTGTCCTACATACACACTTGGGCAAAACTAGCATTCCAATGTTTTCGAAACGTCGCAAATAAATACTTAATTTTTATTAGTAGCTGTTGGTGATTTTTCTCCAAAACCTTAACCTTCAATTATCTAACCAAATCACCTAATCCCTCTTTTAACAACACCAATGGGATATCAGAACTCGGGATAACATAGATCAGTAACTCGGTATAAGATGTTTGTTGCTTTTATTCACCGTTCAAGATTACTCTTTAATTTATTAATAATATGATTATCTAAACGTAAAACTTTTTTTGTTCGTAAAATTTAAAAATACTTCAATAATAGTTCTAGCGTCAAGTCGGACACTAACTACGCAATGACAGACATGACGAATCGATATGAAATTCGTGGTTCGGACTGCGAAATCCTAAAAATTGTAGTTTATAGAAATGGGTTGCAGTACTAACGCAGTAGATATATATTATAAGTACATGTGGTAATAAATATTAACGATTGTTTCTGACGTTCGAGGATTAAAAACAGAAAAGAATCTGGATAATATTTTTCAGTTGTTTTTTTGCTTTTGTTTTTTTGGTTCAATTTGGTAGGTACCTATAAACAAATGAAATCATAATTTAAAATTTGTACTATGAATTATTCTTTTCCGTATTTATTTGCTGTTATTTCTCAAATTTAAATTGTATTTTTATTTTTTTGAACTATAAAAAAAGGGAAATGTGATAATCAAACCATTATTTCAGCATATGTGTTGTTCATTCACCGAATCTGGATGTTTTGGAGCCTAAGGAACCCAGGAAAATAGAAATCCGGATGTCCGGACCCTGATATTTTCTGAACCGGACACTAAACGATTAGAACAATTGTAAAGTCTTAAAAATTTTAATATTATTATAAGAAATACAAGACTCTAACAAAACTACAAGATCATGAAATCAAGATTTCGTTCATTATTAATTAATATACAATTTGGTAGGTCCCATTCCATTTTACATACTTATGACTAATTACCGTTTGAAAATAGCTTTCTCCAAATTCGTCGACACATATCTACATACATTTATTAATATTCTTGCCACAGTGAAATAACTTACATATCACACCTATATATTTTCATGTACACTGGCACTTCTTTTGGTGTTGTGAATAGGGACTGTATAAAAATATGCACAAAAAATATATAATCCAAAAAGTTCATAAATTACTATAGAAAGTACGGTTTGCTCCAAATTGCAAAAAAGTTTCATCGAAAATCGTAACACAAAGCCTCACGATTTCCCTAAAAATTAGTTTTCTAAATAAGAATTTACACATGAGAACATTTTTAAATATTTAAATTTAATAGATTTGAGTGGTATTCCATATTTGATATTAGTAAATAAAAAAACACTTTACTTTGCAAAATACCACTTTTATTGTGGAATTTATACCTATTTTATTTTCTGTTTTATAATTTTTTTATACAACTGTATTCCCTACTTTACTTGTTTATATATCATATGCATCCAACTCATCTAAACTTGTTTTCCTTGTTTTTGACTCCGCCCACTACTTCTATCCCCACTAATTTCCCATCATCCATTGCTACAATTTATAAGTTAAGATTTAGAATAAATAGGCATGTATCTGAATGTAAACTTTATGCCTTTGAAAATGGTCATATTTGACCGAAACACGTCATAAGAGTTTTTATATATAGCAAAAGTGGTATTTTACAAAGTAATGTGTTTTTATTTACTAACTAGCCGTATACCCGATGGGATTTTCCATCGGCAACATCTTTTTATTAGGTACTCACTGCTCACTTTCAATGTTTTTCAAAAACCTAAATACCAATTTCCACGTTTCTAATTTCAAAAATGACGAACTTCCCATACGAACTTTCATTTCCTGTTTTAACCCCTTGAGGAATGAATTTCCAGAAACGTTTACGCAACTGACTTTTTATAAGTAGTAATGCCTAAAGATCAATCTTCATATCTTCTGTGCTAAATTTCGTCCTTCTAAACCCAACAGTTTAGGCTGTGCGTTGTCTGTCAATCAGTGTATAAAATATTATTTATTTGAATAGTCATAGTAACATATTTTTATATATCTAACTTTACAAATGACGAATTTCCATAAACAATTGCATTCCTTATTTAACCCACTTAGGGGGCGAATTTTCAAAAATCCTTCTTAGTAGTCACCTACGTTATATAGGGAACTCCTGTGCAAAATTTCATTCTTCTAAACCCAACGGTTTAGATAGTGCGTTGTCTGTCAGTCAGTCAATGTTAGAAATTTATTAAGTAGATATTTAAATATTTAATTTCATTTTTACAATATTGCAAAAATAGCAATACAGAAATATGTAAAAAGATGAAGAAATAAATGCTTGGAAATAGTAAATAACTAATCTTACCGCAAACTAGTGTTCCAATTTCCTAATTTTTAATTACTGTTCATTCTCATTATGTACTTTAATGGGCATTTTCTTAACGACCGCATACAAAGAGGTTATACTGTATATTCCACACAACATGACAATATAGATATGAGGAATGTCTTTAGTAGCTCTATTACTATTAATAACACCAAGATAAATAGATAGGTACGATGTGAACATGCCTTTACAAGTGTAAATTTGTTAAATATACGTTGAGGAAACCATTGTGTCGTGTATGGCGTATTCGAAGAGTTAATTTTGTCATTTCATTCGAGTTCGTGTACTCGGTATATATGTAGAGTTTTGAATGTACACGTCTGTGAATATTATTAGACTATATTATGAAAGTATAATAAGTTGTCAGAAGTGTGTATGTGAATGTACCATTTTACAATAATCATTTGGGAAATGAACTACTTTGGATTTAATTATGCGAATATTTTAATTTATCTATACGTGTAAATGGGTACATACAATTATATACATATGCTTATAGTATGAAAATGTCATTAAAATGCCGAACAAGAAAATTGAAATAAATGGAAATATTATTTTAAATAAATACGGTACTCAACATGTCTGTGGTTTGTGAGTTAAGGGGAGGTTTACTAAATCGATTTTTTTTTTGCCGAAATTGATAGCAAATTATGTGTAGAATATGTTCCCAAAGTGATTTTACTGAAAATAATTTAAAAACAAGGCTCTTGCACATTAACCGAATCCAGCTTTCTATAAAAAAAAAATCAAAAAACGTAGTTCACGCAATAATGAGTATTAAATATAAAATTTTGAAAATATGTTTCTTTATATATATTTTATAATATCTCGGAACTACATTTTTGGAACTGGTGGACACGATAACTCAAAAACTATTCGATGGATCCTTTTTTTAAATTCTTTATTTTAAAGATAATGGAATTCTTCGGCACCTCTACCTAAGTTCGATACACTTTCAATATTTTTTTATTTTTAAATTTACTTTAAACAGAAAAAATAAGACAAAAATCGTAATCAAAAGTTCAAACATCCGCCATTTTTTTTTCTTTCAGCAATTTATTGATATTATAGGTGGAGGTGCCGGTAATCTTCATATATTTTATAATTCTTTTTTCTTTTTGGATTTCGGTGGTTTATTACCGGCGCTAGGATGTCCACCAACAAGGCATTGGATTTTCGGACCGTCACACTGCACTATCTATAAAATGGACACTTTTTTATATTTTTCCTTGAAAATTTTTTTTTTTGTGTAGTTTAATACTTAATAAATATGTGCACAAAATTTGAAACTGATATTTACTTTCGTTCTTGAGAAAAAAGTTCAAGAAAAATACATAATTTTTAAGGACTCACGAGTAAACCTCCCCTTAACGTCGCGTCGTTGCTCTGACGTATAGTCAGGTACAAAAGTATATCTCCTCGAAAAAATTTTCTTTTATCAAAAATTAAGTATTATATCAATATTTTTCAGTTATTATATTTATATACCACTTGTTTTTTTTTAATTTCGGCGCGCATAGGTTACAGCAATATATGCTGCAACAGGAACATCTTGCATCAGTATTGTTGACAAAGCGTTGTAAAAACGTTGTAAAATGATTTTCATAAATTATATTTCAAAAACAGCGTGGTCAATAATTTTTATTTGTTATTAAATATGGTTTGTAACCTTGTATTTTATAGCATATTAAATTTTTATCAAATTCCTTTGACACGTTTTCATTTTATTCAAAAAAAATTTTGTAAATATGTCTACTTCCCATAAGAGTCCGTGTTACAATTACAAAACTTTGAAACAGTTTTTCTCAAAATTCGGATGGCCAACATTTTTTCGTTAAGGGCGCGTATTATTAGTATTGAATTAAATAAATGTCTAGAGAGGTCTCGTTAGAATCCTTTGAAAAAATCGTCTTATCGACCATCTACCTTAATTCGAAAGTACAGTATATTGAGAATATACTGTGAAAAATTTAGACCGAAATTCGAAATACACTTAATATACCGTGAAAAATTTAGCTGCAAACGGTTGGACATCGACGATTAGTATAAGTAAGAGCTTATTTATGAAAATTTGTTGCTGAAAATTTAAACGAATTTTTCTCAAAACAGTCGTATCTATTCAACCGATTGCTCTATAATTCTAGTTCCGACCAGAATGACATATCTATAGATTAAGACTGATTAAGAATTTTTGATTTCAAATGTACCCAAGAGTCGAAATCACCCGGGCCATCCACATGCTTTTTTTTGAGACCCCAACTTCAAATGATAATAATAACAATGAAACGAAATTTAATTTATTCAAAAACAATTTTTTTGTTACCTTAAGATGTAAATAAAAGCATACTGAAAATTTAAAACTATTCATGCCCCAAAAAATGCCCCTAAAATAGCACGCATATAAAAGTTGTCCAATTTCCCCGTAAAAATAAAGCACGTTTAGAAAAACACTTCTGATTAATACCTACATTAAACTCATATATTAATGAAATTTAACAAGTCAAAATCAGAACATTTCCCAACCAATCTCAACTTATTATAAATCTATTGAATGGAAAAGCGAAAATGGAAAAAATAAAAGAATAAAAATCGGTGGAAAATTCAATGGAAAATGAAAATACGGGAAAATATTTCAATGTAATTTAGTTACAAATCATACACACCGATTCATTTCAGAAAATTAACTACATTAACTAAAATGTTTTAACAAAATGAAACAAAAAGTTTTTGTGTTATCAGCTATATACATTAGTATCTACCTATATATATTTGTCTGTGTAAGTACCTACATAAGAAGGAGGTATAAGGCATATTTTACACGTTCACAAATTAACTGCTATTTATTAATGCGGTTACAGCAATATATTATATAATAATGTATAGCGATGTCTATTCACCCCTCTATCCCCGCCATTTTCCACAAACTGTATGGGTACATATGTATTTATCGGGCTGGTCGTCCTCGTCTATTTTCCTCTATTCATTATTATTTGGTGTATATATGTGTAGTTTCATTCATTTATCATTTACGTACACCAACGTACACATATTTGTAAACAACAAACAAGTTTAAAAATGAAATTTAGTTTTTCGATTGTAATGTGTAATACTTAATTTTAAAGAGAGATCAGAGATACAATCTTACAAGAATAATAATAAAAAAAAAATTAAATTTGGGGGACAGATCTACCCACACTGTCAACTTCCCATTGGGTGTACTTAAAGACTAGAGATTACTGTACCTAAATAATTCTTTTTCATTTCAGGCGACTCCTCCCCTGGGCCCCCGATAGAGGCTTTTTCCTTTGCACCATACCGGTGACCTCGCCTTCTGTACCTAAGGGTGCGGGCTCCATCCGTATCAAACAAATTATAACATCATTTGTTCTGGCCATTATATAATAATGTTATGGTAAAAAATCCATATAATCAATATGGTCAACAGGTCACCCAAATAAACCTAGAGGGCTGAAATTATGTATTTGGATTGAGTCAGTATCCAGTTAGTGCCTTTTAGGAATTCCACATTACCTTGCCCCCCATTTCTCTCATTTTTACATCGGCATTCACTGGTATTGTTATATTTGCAAAATCAGTCAGCATCACTGAGCATTTAGAAACTCGCAACCTAGTGTCATACGCTGTTTGCCTTTGGCTGGTTTGCTTGTAAATAAAAACACTTTTCCAAAAATTTTGATTACTAGTTTTTTCACAAATTGTGACTTTTTTCTTACTTTGAAAATAAATTTTTTCTACTCTTACTATTAAAGGTAACATTTTGTACACGGCTAACTATATGTGAAAATTAACAATTGCCCACACTGTACGGAAATACAGTGGGAAATTATTTCGCACGGCTTAATATAATAAAAAAGTAGGCTGTTCCGTTAGTTTAATATATAATATATAGAAATAATACTAAAAATATGCATATATGTATGTTGATTATTTATTATTGTTTCCATAGTTTCAAAGTATGCTTTGGCAAAAATTTAAACATCTTACCCCTAACATTATAAATTTAAACAATTTTTACTATTTATTTAAATTTTATTTTAATTATTTATGTTAAATTTTACGAAAAAAAATGTGCTCGTAGAAAAAGTATAGTGTAAAATACGTGGGAAAACTTATTTCTCACTCATATGAATTGTTGTACTCGCACTGCGGGCCTGCGCAACAAACTCCTATTCGGGAGAAATAAGCCTATTTTCCCACTTATTGTACAATATACTATTACAATTTAAGCGCTGCCTGTGAATGTACTCGCTAGAAGCTGAAGTCAAAATTTTCGGTTCCCAAATTTTTGACTGGCTATGTACCATTGTCGACTCTGTCTATTACATTAATCCCATTATACAATGGGATGGATAATATTTATTTCACTTCACTTGGTGATAAAGACATGTAACTCGGGAACAAGGAGGGATGATACGGCTACATATATTACCCCCTCCCTATCACCATCACCGAGCAGTGGTGGGGGGTTGGAAAGAATTACGTACGTCCAACTACACGTTGTAAATCATTCCATATTATAAGAAAAATGGATATTAAAAATATGAACTGACTTCATCTCCCCGACTTAAAAAAATATTCTTTTATTTTTAAATTTATATGTGAAAATGGATATAATTTTTTTTGTGTGTACTTATTTCTAAAGACACTTGAAAAAGTAAGATAAAAGATTTATACTATTTACTCCGTTGCTTATACCTTCTTTTTTACTCTGAATAGAATGTCTACTGAAAGGCTGGTAACTGAAAAGCTGGGTATATTTGTATGTATGTGTGTATTCTTTAGCTTTTTCCCTTCTTGACTAAAATTTTTTTTTTTATTTAAATAAAATCTCTGCTACCAGTTTTAATATTTTTTTTCTTTACTCTAAAAAAAATATAATAAATTTTTGAAAAGGTTTATATAATCTTATTCAAATGTTGGATTGTTTCAGCGTTGTGTGATAACGAATATTTAAAATTTAAAAAAAAATGGGTTTTTATAATATTATGTTTATTTATACAGGGTGTCAGAGAAATAAGTGTTAATATTTTGAGGGGTGACTCATAGTACCCTGTAGACACTAAAACCGCAGGAATTTTTTCGGAATTAACAATCGCGTCACCCCTCAAAAATATAAGAGTTATTTCCCTTGCACCCTGTATATATATATATATATATATATATATATATATATATATATATATATATATATATATATATATATATATATTATACAGGGTGTAAAGGAAATAACTCTTGTCCTTTTGAGGGGTAACGCGATTGTTAATTCCGAAAAAATTCCTGCAGTTTTAGTGTCTACAGGGTGCTATGAGTCACCCCTCAAAATATTAACACTTATTTCTCTGACATCCTGTATAAAGCTTACTTGAAAGTATTTACTGTAAAAATACAAGGACACTGTCGTGGATTTTCGCAGATAGTAGGTCATTTAGTAAATACTTTTTAAATCTAGCTTAAAGGTAATATTCTAATGCGTGTTTACTTTGCTCCTGCGAACCAAATAATTCGTTCTTCAAATTAATTACGTCTTAAGGTATTTCGTGCGAGATAGTCAGATACAAAAGTATATCTCAACAAAAATTTGTTTTATCAAAAATTAAATAATGTATTAATATTCGTCAGTTATTACATTTTTGTGTACCACTTGTTTTTCCGCGCGTTTGGGTTGTAGCAATACAAAAACCTTGTTGAAAAGTGTTGTAAAAACGTTGTAAAATGATGTTTATAAATTATATTTCAAAAACGGCGCGGTTAATAATTTTTATTTGTTCTAAAATATGGTTTACAACTTTGTATTTTATAACAATATATTTTAATCAAATTCCTTTGACACGTTTTCATTTTATTCAAAAAAATAGAGTTTTCCCATAAAACTCCGTGTTAAAATTACAAAATTTTGAAACCGTTTTCTCAAAATTGGGGCGGTCAATTTTTTTTCGGTATAAGCTCATATTATTGGTATTTAATTACATAAATATCTAGAGAACTTTCGTTAAAATTGTTTGAAATATCGTTTTTCAGACCAACCGCCTTAATAACAAATTTTCCCTCTTGTGCAGGAAAAGTTTTACATTTAATTAGCTCATCCCCCTATCGAATTATTGGGAAATTTTCGTTTGTTTTTATTTATTAACTTGTTACAACGATTCTCAATTAAATATTTCTTGCTTTTATATTTTCATTACCAGTACTTTGACAAGTGATTTGATTGAAAGGAGTTTTCGATATCGAAAATATTAGTATATAAATGCTTAGTACAAAAATATAGGTACAGAAAGTCCCAAATAATGTTAGTCTAAAAACGAGAATTTGATTCCCATATGAAATTTTAATTTTTTTCATCAAATTAAAAATACGCTGCCAATGGGGTGTGGCACACAGCTTCCTCGTATAAAATAATAGAAAAAATATTTTAGAAACTAACCCCCCAAAATATTTTAAAGATTTGAGCGAAGTGGCACTAGCGGTAAATAAGATATTGAAATTTAATGGGATTTCCTGGTAGCGCCGTGGATACTATTACTCCGAATGGAATGAAATGTGTAGGGGACCATCTAGGAACCAGACCGCATAATTTCTGATAATTTCATAAAAAAAAAATTGAATAATTCAGAAGTTATGTCACTTGATGCAATTTAGTATATTAATGGAATGACATGGTAGCGGCGTAGCTACCGTTACTCCGATTTCAATTAAATTCATAGGTGACCATCTAGGAACCAAACTGCCTAATTTTTGAAAATTTCATTAAAACCAATCGAATAGTTCTGAAGTTATGCCACTTGGTTCAAACTGGCGACACACAGACGGATGGAGAGATAGACACCAAACCAAAATTGTTAAGGAAGCCCTAAAACGTAAAATGTGCGTAAAAAATTTTTTATTCTTCAAAAGTGATTACAATCCTCCCGCTACTTTTTAGTAGTCTCTCAAGCAAAAACAAATATTTACCACGATGACGTCAACAGGTAACATTAGAAGTCCAAATTTTGGAGATGGTTGTATGTGGTTGGGTCAAAAATTGAAAACTTCAAAAACCAACAGTATTAAAATTTTGTCTTAAAAATATTTTACGAAATCAAGAAAATTGAGACCAAGTATTAAAATTTTTACTATTCTCCAACACATTTGGAACATCCGGTACTTATATTATCTATTAGAAAAGTAATTTCATATATCTTATTATTTTAGCAAAGTTGATTCTGATGTTCTGATTCAAGTAAACAATTTAAAAGCTAAGAGAAAATTGTCTTATCGATAATAAATAATCAAAATAATAGTTTCAATATTAATTAAATATACAGGGACAAAAACTACACAAAAAAGTAATTTAGGTCACTGACTTCTTCCCCGCCCTGTTTGTTATTATAATAAATTATCTCATAATGTGTCATCTAATCCAATATTAGGACAACTTTATTGTCGTTAATATCAGCAATTTTTTCCAACTTAAATTACCATTAAAAATAGTTAGTTACAGGAAGATGAAAAGAAAATGGATGCTGAAAAAACATTTTTATTAAAATTATTATAATGAAAAAGATGTGTTTGGTAAAAATATATTATGTCGACAAATCGAAAAAAAAAATATATTAAGAAAATTCGGTTGTAGTATATGTATATTGGGGTGTGCAAAAAAAAAATTGTTTTTTTCTCGCTCTCCGCTCAAAATATCGTAGGATACGTCTAAACAAACATCCTCACCAAAGCGCAGCTCAAAATTGCAATTTTTAGAGGTGCATCAACGAGCCTAAAGTTTTCCCATTTAAATAACACAGGAAAAATGATTTTTTATATTATTTGCTCCTGCAAACTATGAAGAAATTTTTTTTCCATAAAATGAATCAAAGCACCTTATTAAGCATTAAATTTTGGACAAAAAATTTCATTGCGTCAAATTTCTATCACCAATATTTCACTTTCTACAGAGCCTTAAAATTTAAATTTCTTGAAATCTTAAGTTTTTTTTACATTTTTAAGCTAAACTATTAAAGATAGGACAAAATGTTAAATAACAATTTTATAGTCCAATTGACGCTTTACAAAAAAGTTCCTTACAAATTTTTCGTATTACAAATAGTTAGAGTGACAGACCCTCAAATCTTATTTTATTTATTTTTTTAGCGAAGAGGAAATTCAGCTATTACAGCGGGTGTCATGAAAAGACTTGAATCCGGGACTATGGTAGAAATTTGTTTTGAGAAACCGAGAATGACCGAAATTTCTGTCATAATCCCGGGTTCAGGTTTTTTCATGACACCGGCTGTAATGGCTGAATTGCCATTTTCCAAAAAATAAGTAAAATATATTTTGCGGGTCTGTAACTTTGTAAACTATTTGTAATACGAAATATTTTTGTAAATTTTTTTCAACTTTTTTGTAAAGCGTCAGCTGGACTACAAAATTGTCACTTACCTTTTCCTATCTTTAATGGTTTAGCTTAAAAATGTAAAAAAAGTAAAATTTAAATTTTAAGGCTCTGTGGAAAGTGAAATATTGGTGATAGAAATTTAACTCAATGAAATTTTTTGTCCAAAATTTAATTCTTAATAAGGTGCTTTGATTCATTTTATGGAAAAAGAAATTTCTTCATAGTTTGCAGGAGTAAATAATATAAAAAATCGTTTTTCCTGTGTTATTTAAATGGGAAAACTTTAGGCTCGTTGATGCACCTCTAAAGATGTGAATTTCGAGCTGTGCTTTGGTGAGGATGTTTGTTTAGAGAGTTTAGACGTATCCTACGATATTTTGAGCAGAGAGCGATATGTTTTTTTTTTGGCACACCCTAATGTATATAGATAATTTGAAATTCATTTATGATAATTTAATAAGACTAGATATTATGTTGAGTCATTATTTTTCAAAAGTGGTTTTAGTCCATTAAATATTTTTTCCCGAAAAGTGGATTCATACCACTTTGAAAAGTAACGATTATACATATTTTAGTTTATTTTCAAGTCGTTATGATTCGAAATGTGACGAAAAGTTGTAATAAGGAATTATCGATTTTTCTATTCAAGGGAACAAAATTTCGCCATACTTGATAATGTTTCCAAATACATCGATTATACTGAAATTAAAATAACTGTCTCTCGCTTCGTTATTAAAATGGAATGACTCTTGAACAGAAATCGGTGACCTGGTGGTAAAGCGCTTGACTGATTAACAAGAATCCTGAGTTCCATTCCCAACCGATACAGTTTGATAATTTTTCATTTGCTATGTGATTTTTAACTAACAGGTCTATTGAATAAAAATAAGTATTTACTTTTAACTCCTATTTTTTAAGTTTTTACTTAAATAAAAAACATGATTAATTATTTAAAAAGAGACTTTAGAGTTTACTCTAAAAAGGGTAAACTCTTTTTTTAAGTAATCACTATTTAAGTAAAAACTTAAAAATAGGAAGTAAGAGTAAGCACTTCTTTTTATTCAATAGACCCAATATTAAGCATATTTTTTTTAAATTTTTCATAAGAGAAATTTTTGGCATTTTGAGAGGAAAAATGAAAAGTTTACACCCTAATTCAAGTCATTTCTATTAAGCTTGATTTGTGGAAAAATATATTTTTCAATTGGATGACATCATCAAATTCGCAAAAATTTTCTATATTTCAAAAAACCGTACAAAAAACGATAGAATTATGAGACTGGAAGCGAATTATTGAATTTTTACCAAATTTGCCACGCACTACCACGAACTTTCATTCGAAAAAAATTTTTTTGATTAAATAAAAATAAGACAATTGTCTTTTTAAAAGTCTTTTCTTTCATTTTTATCATAATTAGGCATATGTAGGACTTAAATGCGAACTTATTACATAACAATCACACTTCAAACATGAAAATCATTTTCATAAATTTGCCTCCGCCCAACATATTATAAAGAAAATTTTGCATGAATCTTTATAAAATTCAAACAATTAACAACTTGGCACACGCGAAGCCAATTAAACTCAATAAAGGTAATTTTATTTAAACAATATGATTTTAGTTTCTAAATTTAATTTCACATATTTATACAATTCAAACGTCGTCGGTCGTTGACGACAAAGAGAGAGAGATAGCAACAATTAAAAGTGCGAGAGAACATGCTAGTGGCAATTGGTGCACCACAGAAATGAGAATGGACACAACCAGTATACAATATAATTGTGTACAAAATTGAATTTTCTTCTCTGGCTTTGTTTTCGAATATATAGAGCAACACTACACAAAAGCAACCTATTAGAAAGAGAGGAACGAGTCAGGGAGGGGGGGGGGTAGTGAGGGGGGAGGCAGTCGACATACAATGAAATTCGGGTATTATAAATAAAGATACCTTGGCTAACTTGGTTTACATTATGTAGTATAAATGTTGCGGCGATATTGTCAAAAACAACGCAACTATATCCCAGGCGCGCAACAACTACAATTCTACAGGGGATGTAGTGGGGGAAGGGGGGGAAGGTTCCAACCAAAATTTGAATAACCCAATTTTTTGATAACCCAATTCCCCCGATAACACTGTTAAAAATGTTATCGAAAATGTTGTCTGCGAAAATTCGATTTTCAACAAAAAAATATCAGTACTTTGATCACAAAAAAATTTTACTTTTTAATATAAATAAAATAAATTGAAGGTAAATTTATGCGTAATTTTATGAGGGGCTTACGTAATTTTAAGAGGGTTTTGACCCCTTTGAACCCCCGGTTGTTGCGCCCCTGAACTACCCTATCGTGTAAAATATCGTTAGAAAAATCTATTGAAATGAAATTGAGGTTTTTTTTTAACTCTTTTTCATTTTTAGGCTTCGTTTGCGAAATATGGGACTTCAAAGTTGATGTGTTTTTTAAGGCAGTAAGTATTCTAGTCTAGAATTTTTTCAAATTTGATTATTTATTTGTTCATTTTCTGAAAGAATAAACCTTAGAATAGACCTCAACAAGTTTACAAAGTAAATTAGGTATTTCCACTTATTCAAAGTTTTTTGCGAAATTTTTTACACCGTTTGAAAGTACGGAAAAAATGAAGTCAGACAGGCTTTAGACCATTTTCCTATGTTAGCAGATTTTCTAGAAAAATAACTTTAAAAAAAATAACCAAATTCACTATATGTTATTCAGACGGTGACCGTTGTACTTTCTAAACTGTGACGCTGGTCACAGCCTATACGACACAACGTGGTAAACAGTATACATAAATATTTGGTTTATCATATAAACTAGGAATATTTTTAGGGTTCCGAAGAAAAATCTGTAAACTCTCGTAGCTCATGAGATTTGTACATTCTGCATGTACATTCTATAAAAACAATTAGTAATTGAAAAGTGGAGATGAAAATTTTTTCTCGACATGTCACATACTTCAAAACTTTAAATACATTTTTCTTGGAACTACATTTTTCAAATTGATCGACACAATTTCTCAAGTTCTATTTATCCAATCGTCTTCGAATTTGGCGTGTACGTTCAATACATGTTGCTTTATAGCAGGGACTACAAATATTGCAAGATTTTAATTTTTACTACTTTCAAAAAATAAATAATTTTGTAAAAAATGTCAAAAAAATATTTATTTTCCAAACAGCCGCCATTTTTTAAATTTAAAAAAAAAATTTTATTGTAGGTACTTTAAGTTAAGTTTCTGGAACAAATTGATTATATATTTGACACGTAAACTGACGCTTTTGACGACCTAACTGCAACATTTAGATACATACAAGCATAATACATATATCAAATAATAATTTAGTTCAATAAGGCTGTAAATATCTAAAATATGTGAGAGGAAAAGGAATATTCCCTGAGTGATTACATGGGTAAATAACAAACAGTTGAATTCCCAATAAATTATACCTATGTCAAACCCATATATGCATACCTCTCATGTAAAATTGAGAAAACGGTAGCTTAAAAAAATACAATTTTTGGCGAACCCGCCATTTTTCCAATCCTATTTTGAAAAAAAAGAGGCGACCCCTCAATTCTGGGATGTTTTCACTCACTGAACCCACTGACCCTCTAAGAGACCCCTACCAAATTCGATTTGGCGTCACAATTATTGGCGCTAATAAACGTCAACAGGGACGGATTGGTACCTTCCCCCCACAAAAATTCAAATTTCAAAATTCAAAAATTCGTGGCAAAAAACAAGTGACGAGCAAAAAAAAAAAACTTGCACATTTACCGCCCCTGACTGCCCCTCCCCCTAGATTCGGTCCTGAACGTCAACACTTTCTTTTGTAACCCCCAGAAATTATAATCAAAATCCCGAAGTAGAGAGAGTTAGATATTTATTGAACTCATCAAAATAACGTGTCATTTAACTAACTGTTATCAACTAACTGTTAACACAAAACAGTGTAGTAATACAACAAAATATTTTGATCATAAAGTCGGGGCGGCGAATTTTGGAGGTAATTAAATTTCGTTTTATGCGAAAATTTCCATTCTGTTACGTAAAACAATAATTTCTCCATCAGACCCACCAGATTACAGAAGGTACCAACAACCACCTCTACCTATTCATTACTTTTGAAATATTATTTTGTGGTAAATGTACCTATATACACAAAAACATATGCTAAATATTGTTGCTACGCTTTTTGTATGGATTCACACAGCTGGACCGAACAAAATTTTGTAGTACACGTGTGTATGATTTGATAAGTTTTCACAGTTGATACTATAAATTACTATGTTTTGTTAAAATTTCAGTATTTTAAATGTAATAATAATTTAAATCGAGGTTCGAAATACGCATATAGTATGAACAGAAATAGCCATATGTTTTCATTTATCGATGTATCAAATATGGTCTAAGTCTATACTAACCAATTTTTCTTTTAAAATAAAAATATGGATGAGTATAACGAAGGAGGTAACCTAAATAAGCCAGAACAGTAAAATTTAACAAAAGTTCTAGAATATTCCATTTGAAAACCGGCAGATATCTATGCACTATGTGTTTTATGAAACTGAGTGTATTATTAAATGAAGGCTGGACTTATACAGGCTAAGTGCCAAAAAAAGAGACCCGAAAAAGGAATGCTAAAAGCTAAAAGTTGCGCAGAGGAGTACAGAAGCATGGATACACACGTTGCCTGTATTACCTATGTCAATATATAAATATTACATAATGTAACGCTTCATTACGAACTTGAAACGCCAGAGCTGTGGAGAAAAATGGCGAAACCCAGGAATAAATTAAATTTTTACAAAAATTTCCCGAAAAAGTATAAGTGACGAGCACAGAAAAAAGCTCTTTTTATTTTTTCCGAGCGCCTTATCGACAGCTACCGGTTCCCTTTTCAAGCCTGGGCTGTCGGGCCCCCCTCTCGTTGGGCCTCAGCGTGGCACTGATATTTATATCTAATTGAAAAGTAGATTTAAAAAATTAAAATTAAAAAGAAAATTTTTTTTCGTAATATAATATATTAAAGTAACATGAGACGAACATTTATTTATTTTAAAAATATTCGAGTAGTGAAAAGTGATTTTTTTGTAGGCATTACGTCAACTATCAAATTTAAATGTTAAATATATATATATATATATATATATATATATATATATATATATATATATATATATATATATATATATATAAATAGAAAAAGAGAAAACTAATACGATAATGCTATGCTCTAGCTCTCAAAAGACTACATGAAAACATGAATATAAAATAACTTCTGTAATAGTGATGATTACACAATCCGTTAAAAAATTTTGACATCGACTCTAACTATCCTTTGTCAAGTGGTACAAGTCCGTTTTCGAATTGTGTTACAGATTACGTGTTCGTACAGCGAAAGTAATTATGTTGTAATTTGAGTGAAAAAAAGTCATAAAACTATACATAACCGGTGCTGAGTGCCTAATTTTGAAAAAACTAAAAAGAATAACCTCGAAAATCTATAATCCACTTCGAAATTCATAATTCTCTCATTTTTTCCAAATTTTAAGGCACTGGTTAGTAACCTTGATGACACCATCCCGTTGAAAAATTCCTTTTTCATAAATCAATCTTTGTAAAAGTAATTTGAACGTTAACCTTTCATTTTTGATGTCAAAATGACGAAATTCCTTTTAAAAATATGCCTATTTCAATAGAAGTTCTTTTCCCCAGTGGCCAAAAATTGGTAATATTTGTAAAAACGACTTCAGAAAAGTTTGGATGTACGAAATTTAATTTAATTAACATCTGATATATAGTGTTATTTGCATATTTTCCAAAATACGACCCAAATTTTTTGCCGCAGAGTGTAATATTATTTTAATATGAAATAAAAGTAGATCAGTGCTGTAGATACCGCGCGGTTAACATTTTTTTTTTTGCATCCTTTTCATAGTAAAAAGTTTACCTCAATGTCGGGTGCGCTCTCCCGACACTACCTACACACACACTCTTAAATCACTGAAATTGTCACATGGGAAATCCATTCGTGTAGCTACCAGACACAAGATATTTACAGACCCGACTCTGCTACCAATTCCGGGTTCGTTTAGTTACCACCGATATGATAACATGTAAACTATATGTGTGGTTAAGAGTTGTATAGAAGATATCCAGGACGTAATACCAGATAATCCCACACTTCTTTTGGGACAATTGTGTAAGAGATTTGTAATTGAATGTTTGTTAGTTTTTATATAACACGGAATAAAGAAGAATGGAAAAAAATGTGAAATCTTGTTTACCACAAACTTTCTTCGGCGTGTTTGTTATTATTTGCTTACTTACTTATCAATTACCGATGATAAAAGATTGTTTTCTGTTGTTGTTTTTGGGTTTGTACGTTGTCAAAATGCACGTACAAAGTTGCGAGAATTCCCACGATGCGTCGCTAGTGTACACAACAAAATATTTAACCTCGAAGAACAATATTTGTAAAAAAGATAAAAGTTTGTCATAGATAGGAATGATTAATAATCAGAATTTGTAAAAGTCCTATCAGCTGAATTGGTAACTAAAAAATTGAATAACTACTGGAATCTGTCAAATGGGCGGAGCTTAAAAAAATAAATATATTAGCTTATAAACAAATTTTTCGGTAAATACACTTTAAGAATAGTCTGATTTTTTAACACCAGATGTCCTATTGTCATTCGACAGACACCAGTGGAAAGGATTGAGATTTGAAAAAGGCGGAGTCATCCAGGGTGCATGACAAAAAAGGGTGCAAGCAGGGGAAAGTAATTTTTTGTTGGGAAGTATTATTTTGGTAGTTCTTAGAACAGACCCTACCTTAGAAAGAAGAAAAACTATGTTTTTTTTTTTCTATTTCGTTAGCTACACTCTTAGGGAAAGAAAAATAAACTTTTCAGAGAGGGACGCTTGAGTTTAAATCGCTCTAGGTCGCAAAATTTGTAGTTACACCTCTGCTGGGAGGTATCCACTTCCGTCGAGAATCAAAACGGGTGATCTGACGCCCAGTTTAGGAAACAATTTACTATTTGTAGAAGAGAAGAGATATTTGGTTTTGGAAAACAACTCAAGTCTTCCGTTCTAATGAGTCCATCTGTTGCTATAATCTTTATTTTTAGAAATCAGAATCATTCCTGGTCTTACATTGTGTTTTCTGGGTCTTTTTCAAGGTCAAGAATGTACCAACCACATATGAAACATATATAACTAACATCAATTAATACACTATAGAGAGTGTAAACATTACTATATAAGTGTGTAAAATAACATTTTCAGGTGTACAGGCGTGATTTAAAAATACACTAATATGATGTAATTTTAAGTTTAGCTGCGTATTATTACGAACTGGATGTGTAAAATTACATCTTGCTGTGTAGCTAATACACAAATAAAACGTAATCTCTTACACATCTGGATCGTAATTTTATGCATGAAATGTGTAAAACTACACATGTGAGTGAGTAATAATTACACCATGATGATTTTCATCTCCCTACACTACACCTCTGTGAACCTGGCACCCCACTTTTACTAAATAAAGTTTTTAAAATATAAACTGATAGTATGACGTTTGTAGTTGTTTGTAGTAACAATATTTTCGTTTGCAGTTGAACCCATTGGAGTATAAAAAATTTCTAAAAAATGGCTGCACCCCACTTTAAGATAAACAATTTTTTAAAATATTTCCTAATTTAGAATCGTTTGTAGTTGTTTGTAGTAACTTTCTTTTCGTTTGTAGTTGAACAGTTTCAAAGATACAACAATACGTATCTTTTGCAACAATTACATAACGGTTTTTTTGTCATTTATAAAGATATTTGATTACCGCTTTTTCGGTCAGTTCCAGAATCGTTTGCAGTTGTTTGTAGTAATTTTCCTTTCGTTTGTAGTTGTACAGTCTCAAAATTACAACAATAGATATCTTTTGCAACAATTAAGTAACGATACTTTGTCATCTATAAAGATATTTGAAATTCACTTGTTCCATCAGTTCCACAATCGTTTGTAGTTGCTTGCAGTAATTTTCCTTTCGTTTGTGGTTGAACAGTTTCAAAGTTACAACAATAGATATCGTTTGCAACAATTGAGTAACGATACTTTGTCATTTATAAAGATATTTGAATTCTCCTTTTTCGGTCAGTTCCACAATCGTTTGTAGTTGTTTGTAGTAATTTTCCTTTCGTTTGTAGTTGAACAGTTTCAAAGTTACAACAATAGATATCTTTTGCAACAACTGAGTAACGATACTTTGTCATTAGTAAAGATATTTGAATTCTACTTTTTCGGTCAGTTCCGCAATCGTCTGTAGTTGCTTGTAGTAATTTTCCTTTCGTTTGTAGTTGTACAGTTTCAAAGTTACAACAATAGATATCTTTTGCCACAATTGAGTAACGATACTTTGTCATCTATAAAGATATTTGAATTCTGTTTTTTCGGTCAGTTCCACAATCGTTTGTAGTTGTTTGTAGTAATTTTACTTTCGTTTGTAGTTGAACAGTTTCAAAGTTACAACAATAGATATCTTTTGCAACAATTGAGTAACGATACTTTGTCATTTATAAAAATATTTGAATTCTGCTTTTTCGGTCAGTACCACAATCGTTTGTAGTTGTTTGTAGTAATTTTCATTTCGTTTGTAGTTGAACAGTTTCAAAGTTACTACAATAGATATCTTTTGCAACAATTAAGTAACGATACTTTGTCATTAGTAAAGATATTTGAATTCTACTCTTTCGGTCAGTTCCACAATCGTTTGTAGTTGTTTGTAGTAATTTTCCTTTCGTTTGTAGTTGTACAGTTTCAAAGTTACAACAATAGATATCTTTTGCAAAAATTAAGAACTGAGTCTTTGTCATTTATAAAGATGTTTGAATTCTACTTTTTCGGTCAGTTCCACAATCGTTTGTAGTTGTTTGTAGTAATTTTCCTTTCGTTTGTAGTTGTTACAAGTTACAACAATAGATATATTTTGCAACAATTGAGTAACGATACTTTGTCAATTGAGTAACGATACTTAACAAGTGAATTTCAAATATTTTTATAGATGACAAAGTATCGTTACTTAATTGTTGCAAAAGATATCTATTGTTGTAACTTTGAGACTGTACAACTAGAAACGAAAGGAAAATTACTACAGACAAACGATTACTGCAAACGATTCTGGAACTGACCGAAAAAGCAGTAATCAAATATCTTTATAAATGACAAAAAAACCGTTATTTAATTGTTGCAAAAGATAGTTATTGTTGTATCTTTGAAACTGTTCAACCACAAACGAAAAGAAAGTTACTACAAACAACTACAAACGATTCTAAATTAGGAAATATTTTAAAAAAAAGTTTATCTTAAAGAGGGGTGCAGCCATTTTTTAGAAATTTTTATACTCCAATGTGTTCAACTACAAACGAAAATATTGTTACAACAAACAACTACAAACGTCATACTAACAGTTTATATTTTAAAAATTTTATTTAGGAAAAGTGGGGTGCCAGGTTCACAGAGGTCATTATAACTGCTATTAAAATCATTCCGGCGCCTATAGTTTCCCGGAAAATCAAAAAAATTCATTTGAGCAGCATATAAAGACAAAAATTGAAAATATCTAAATCTGAACCAACGGCGCTAATTATATAAAGCTCATATAGGAATTACGCGCTATTTTCGCGCTCATCATAACTGCTATTAAAATCTTTCCATGCCTATAGTTTCCCGGAAAATCAACAAAATTCATTTGAGCAGCATATAAAGACAAAAATTGAAAATATCTAAATCTAAACCAACGGCGATAATTAGATAAAACTTATATAGGAATTACGCGCTATTTTGGCGCTCATCATAACTGCTATTAAAATCTTTCCGGCGCCTATATTTTCCCGGAAAATCAAAAAAATTCATTTGAGCAGCATATAAAGACAAAAATTGAAAATATCTAAATCTGAACCAACGGCGCTAATTAGATAAAGCTTATATAGGAATTACGCGCTATTTTGGCGCTCATCATAACTGCTTTTAAAATCTTTCCGGCGCCTATAGTTTCCCGGAAAATCAACAAAATTCATTTGAGCAGCACATAAAGACAAAAATTGAAAATATCGAAATCTAAACCAACGGCGATAATTAGATAAAACTTATATAGGAATTACGCGCTATTTTCGCGCTCGTCATCACTGCTATTAAAATCTTTTCGGCGCCTATAGTTTAACGGAAAATCAACAAAATTCATTTGAGCAGCATATAAAGACAAAAATTGAAAATATCGAAATCTAAACCAACGGCGATAATTAGATAAGACTTATATAGGAATTACGCGCTAATTTGGCGCTCATCATAACTGCTATTAAAATCTTTCCGGCGCCTATAGTTTCCCGGAAAATCAAAAAAATTCATTTGAGTAGCATATAAAGACAAAAATTGAAAATATCTAAGTCTGAACCAACGGCGCTAATTAGATAAAGCTTATATAGGAATTACGCGCTACTTTCGCGCTCATCATAACTGCTGTTAAAATCTTTCCAACGCCTATAGTTTCCCGGAAAATCAACAAAATTCATTTGAGCAGCATATAAAGACAAAAATTGAAAATATCGAAATCTTAACCAACGGCGATAATTAGATAAGACTTATATAGGAATTACGCGCTAATTTGGCGCTCATCATAACTGCTATTAAAATCTTTCCGGCGCCTATAGATTCCCGGAAAATCAAAAAAATTCATATGAACAGCATATAAAGACAAAAATTGAAAATATCTAAATCTGAACCAACGGCGCTAATTAGATAAAGCTTATACAGGAATTACGCCCTAATTTCGCGCTCATCATAACTGCTATTAAAATCTTTCCAGCGCCTATAGTTCCCCGGAAAATTAAAAAAATTCATTTGAGCAGCATATAAAGACAAAAATTGAAAATTTCTAAATCTGAACCAACGGCGCTAATTAGATAAAGCTTATATAGGAATTACGCGCTATTTTCGCGCTCATCATAACTGCTATTAAAATCTTCCCAGCGCCTATAGTTTCCCGGAAAATCAACAAAATTCATTTGAGCAGCATATAAAGACAAAAATTGAAAATTTCTAAATCTGAACCAACGGCGCTAATTAGATAAAGCTTATATAGGAATTACGCGCTATTATGGCGCTCATCATAACTGCTATTAAAATCTTTCCGGCGCCTATAGTTTCCCGGAAAATCAAAAAAATTCATTTGAGCAGCATATATAGACAAAAATTGAAATATCTAAATCTGAACCAATTTCGCTAAATAGATAAAGCTTATATAGGAATTACGCGCTATTTTCGCACTCATCATAACTGCTATTAAAATATTTCCGGCGCCTATAGTTTCCCGGAAAATCAACAAAATTCATTTGAGCAGCATATAAAGACAAAAATTGAAAATATCGAAATCTAAACCAACGGCGATAATTAGATAAAACTTATATAGGAATTACGCGCTATTTTGGCGCTCATCATAACTGCTATAAAAATTGAAAATATCTAAATCTGAACCAACGGCGCTAATTAGATAAAGCTTATATAGGAATTACGCGCTATTTTCGCGCTCATCATAACTGCTATTAAAATCTTTCCGGCGCCTATAGTTTCCCGGAAAATCAAAAAATTTCATTTGAGCAGCATATAAAGACAAAAATTGAAAATATCTAAATCTGAACAAACGGCGCTAATTAGATAAAGCTTATATAGGAATTACGCGCTATTTTCTCGCTCATCATAACTGCTATTAAAATCTTTCCAGCGCCTATAGTTTCCCGGAAAATCAACAAATTTCATTTGAGCAGCATATAAAGACAAAAATTTAAAATATCGAAATCTAAACCAACGGCGATAATTAGATAAAACTTATATAGGAATTACGCGCTATTTTCGCGCTCATCATCACTGCTATTAAAATCTTTTCGGCGCCTATAGTTTAACGGAAAATCAACAAAATTCATTTGAGCAGCATATAAAGACAAAAATTGAAAATATCGAAATCTAAACCAACGGCGATAATTAGATAAGACTTATATAGGAATTACGCGCTAATTTGGCGCTCATCATAACTGCTATTAAAATCTTTCCGGCGCCTATAGTTTCCCGGAAAATCAAAAAAATTCATTTGAGTAGCATATAAAGACAAAAATTGAAAATATCTAAATCTGAACCAACGGCGCTAATTAGATAAAGCTTATATAGGAATTACGCGCTACTTTCGCGCTCATCATAACTGCTACTAAAATCTTTCCGGCGCCTATAGTTTCCCGGAAAATCAAAAAAAATTCATTTGAGCAGCATATAAAGACAAAAATTGAAAATATCTAAATCTGAACCAACGGCGCTAATTAGATAAAGCTTATATAGGAATTACGCGCTATTTTGGCCCTCATCATAACTGCTATTAAAATCTTTCCGGCGCCTATAGTTTCCCGGAAAATCAAAAAAATTCATTTGAGCAGCATATAAAGACAAAAATTGAAAATATCTAGATCTGAACCAACGGCGCTAATTAGATAAAGCTTATATAGGAATTACGCGCTATTTTCGCGCTCATCATAACTGCTGTTAAAATCTTTCCAGCGCCTATATTTTCCCGGAAAATCAACAAAATTCATTTGAGCAGCATATAAAGACAAAAATTGAAAATATCGAAATCTAAACCAACGGCGATAATTAGATAAAACTTATATAGGAATTACGCGCTATTTTGGCGCTCATCATAACTGCTATTAAGATCTTTCCGGCGCCTATAGTTTCCCGGAAAATAAAAAAAATTCATTTGAGCAGCATATAAAGAAAAAAATTGAAAATAGCTAAATCTGAACCAACGGAGCTAATTAGATAAGGCTTATATAGGAATTACGCGCTATTTTCGCGCTCATCATAACTGCTATTAAAATCTTTCCGGCGCTTATAGTTCCCCGGAAAATCAAAAAAATTCATTTAAGCAGTATATAAAGACAAAAAAAAAAATATCTAAATCTGAACCAACGGCGCTAATTAGATAAAGCTTATAAAGGAATTACGCGCTATTTTCGCGCTCATCGTAACTGCTATTAAAATCTTTCCAGCGCCTATAGTTTCCCGGAAAATCAACAAAATTCATTTGAGCAGCATATAAAGACAAAAATTGAAAATGTCGAAATCTAAACCAACGGCGATAATTAGATAAAACTTATATAGGAATTACGCGCTATTTTGGCGCTCATCATAACTGCTATTAAAATCTTTCCGGCGCCTATAGTTTCCCGGAAAATCAAAAAAATTCATTTGAGCAGCATATAAAGACCAAAATTGAAAATATCTAAATCTGAACCAACGGCGCCAATTAGATAAAGCTTATATAGGAATTACGCGCTATTTTCGCGCTCATCATAACTGCTATTAAAATCGTTCCAGCGCCTATAGTTTCCCGGAAAATCAACAAAATTCATTTGAGCAGCATATAAAGACAAAAATTGAAAATATCGAAATCTAAACCAACGGCGATAATTAGATAAAATTTATCTAGGAATTACGCGCTACTTTGGCGCTCATCATAACTGCTATTAAAATCTTTCCGGCGCCTATAGTTTCCCGGAAAATCAACAAAATTCATTTGAGCAGCATATAAAGACAAAAATTGAAAATATCTAAATCTGCACAAACGGCGCTAATTAGATAAAGCTTATATAGGAATTACGCGCTATTTTCGCGCTCATCATAACTGCTATTAAAATCTTTCCAGCGCCTATAGTTTCCCGGAAAATCAACAAAATTCATTTGAGCAGCATATAAAGACAAAAATTGAAAATATCCAAATCTAAACCAACGGCGATAATTAGATAATACTTATATAGGAATTACGCGCTATTTTCGCGCTCATCATAACTGCTATTAAAATTTTTCCAGCGCCTATAGTTTCCCGGAAAATCAAAAAAATTCATTTGAGCAGCATATAAAGACAAAAATTGAAAATATCTAAATCTGAACCAACGGCGCTAATTAGATAAAGCTTATATAGGAATTACGCGCTATTTTCGCGCTCATCATAACTGCTATTAAAATCTTTCCGGCGCCTATAGTTTCCCGGAAAATCAAAAAATTTCATTTGAGCAGCATATAAAGACAAAAATTGAAAATATCTAGATCTGAACCAACGGCGCTAATTAGATAAAGCTTATATAGGAATTACGCGCTATTTTCGCGCTCATCATAACTGCTGTTAAAATCTTTCCAGCGCCTATATTTTCCCGGAAAATCAACAAAATTCATTTGAGCAGCATATAAAGACAAAAATTTAAAATATCGAAATCTAAACCAACGGCGATAATTAGATAAAACTTATATAGGAATTACGCGCTTTTTTGGCGCTCATCATAACTGCTATTAAAATCTTTCCGGCGCTTATAGTTTCCCGGAAAATCAAAAAAATTCATTTGGGCAGCATATAAAGACAAAAAAAAAATATCTAAATCTGAACCAACGGCGCTAACTAGATAAAGCTTATAAAGGAATTACGCGCTATTTTCGCGCTCATCATAACTGCTATTAAAATCTTTCCGGCGCCTATAGTTTCCCGGAAAATCAAAAAAGTTCATTTGAGCAGCATATAAAAACAAAAATTGAAAATAGCTAAATCTGAACCAACGGCGCTAATTAGATAAAGCTTATATAGGAATTACGCGCTATTTTTGCGCTCATCATAACTGCTATAAAAATCTTTCCGGCGCCTATAATTTCCCGGAAAATCAAAAAATTTCATTTGAGCAGCATATAAAGACAAAAATTGAAAATATCTAAATCTGAACCAACGGCGCTAATTAGATAAAGCTTATATTGGAATTACGCGCTATTTTCGCGCTCATCATAACTGCTATAAAAAAATTTCCAGCGCCTATAGTTTCCCGGAAAATCAACAAAATTCATTTGAGCAGCATATAAAGACAAAAATTGAAAATATCGAAATCTAAACCAACGGCGATAATTAGATAAAACTTATATCGGAATTACGCGCTATTTTGGCGCTCATCATAACTGCTATTAAAATCTTTCCAGCGCCTATATTTTCCCGGAAAATCAACAAAATTCATTTGAGCAGCATATAAAGTCAAAAATTGAAAATATCTAAATCTGAACCAACGGCGCTAATTAGATAAAGCTTATATAGGAATTACAAGCTATTTTGGCGCTCATCATAACTGCTATTAAAATCTTTCCAGCGCCTATATTTTCGCGGAAAATCAAAAAAATTCATTTGAGCAGCATATAAAGACAAAAATTGAAAATATCTAAATCTGAACCAACGGCGCAAATTAGATAAAGCTTATATAGGAATTACGCGCTATTTTCGCGCTCATCATAACTGCTATTAAAATCTTTCCAGCGCCTATATTTTCCCGGAAAATCAACAAAATTCATTTGAGCAACATATAAAGACAAAAATTGAAAATATCAAAATCTAAACCAACGGCGATAATTAGATACAGCTTATATAGGAATTACGCGCTATTTTGGCGCTCATCATAACTGCTATTAAAATCTTTCCGGCGCCTATAGTTTCCCGGAAAATCAAAAAAATTCATTTGAGCAGCAAATAAAGACAAAAATTGAAAATATCTAAATCTGAACAAACGGCGCTAATTAGATAAAGCTTATATAGGAATTACGCGCTATTTTCGCGCTCATCATAACTGCTATTAAAATCTTTCCAGCGCCTATAGTTTTCCGGAAAATCAAAAAAATTCATTTGAGCAGCATATAAAAACAAAAATTGAAAATAGCTAAATCTGAACCAATGGCGCTAATTAGATAAAGCTTATATAGGAATTACGCGCTATTTTCGCGCTCGTCATAACTGCTATTAAAATCTTTCCGGCGCCTATAGTTTCCCGGAAAATCAAAAAATTTCATTTGAGCAGCATATAAAGACAAAAATTGAAAATATCTAAATCTGAACCAACGGCGCTAATTAGATAAAGCTTATATAGGAATTACGCGCTATTTTCGCGCTCATCATAACTGCTATTAAAATCTTTCCAGCGCCTATAGTTTCCCGGAAAATCAACAAAATTCATTTGAGCAGCATATAAAGACAAAAATTGAAAATATCTAAATCTAAACCAACGGCGATAATTAGATAAAACTTATATAGGAATTACGCGCTATTTTGGCGCTCCTCATAACTGCTATTAAGATCTTTCCGGCGCCTATAGTTTCCCGGAAAATCAAAAAAATTCATTTGAGCAGCATATAAAAACAAAAATTGAAAATAGCTAAATCTGAACCAACGGCGCTAATTAGATAAAGCTTATATAGGAATTACGCGCTATTTTCGCGCTCATCTTAACTGCTATTAAAATCTTTCCGGCGCCTATAGTTTCCCGGAAAATCAAAAAATTTCATTTGAGCAGCATATAAAGACAAAAATTGAAAATATCTAAATCTGAACCAACGGCGCTAATTAGATAAAGCTTATATAGGAATTACGCGCTATTTTCGCGCTCATCATAACTGCTATTAAAATCTTTCCAGCGCTTATAGTTTTCCGGAAAATCAACAAAATTCATTTGAGCAGCATATAAAGACAAAAATTGAAAATATCGAAATCTAAACCAACGGCGATAATTAGATAAAACTTATATAGGAATTACGCGCTATTTTGGCGCTCATCATAACTGCTATTAAAATCTTTCCGGCGCCTATAGTTTCCCGGAAAATCAAAAAAATTCATTTGAGAAGCATATAAAGACAAAAATTGAAAATATCTAAATCTGAACCAACGGCGCTAATTCGATAAAGCTTATATCGGAATTACGCGCTATTTTCGCGCTCATCATAACTGCTGTTAAAATCTTTCCAGCGCCTATAATTTCCAGGAAAATCAACAAAATTCATTTGAGCAGCATATAAAGACAAAAATTTAAAATAGCTAAATCTGAACCAACGGCGCTAATTAGATAAAGCTTATATAGGAATTACGCGCTATTTTGGCGCTCATAATAACTACTATTAAAATCTTTCCGGCGCCTATAGTTTCCCGGAAAATCAAAAAAATTCATTTGAGCAGCATATAAAGACAAAAATTGAAAATATCTAAATCTGAACCAACGGCGCTAATTAGATAAAGCTTATATAGGAATTACGCGCTATTTTCGCGCTCATCATAACTGCTGTTAAAATCTTTCCAGCGCCTATAGTTTCCAGGAAAATCAACAAAATTCATTTGAGCAGCATATAAAGACAAAAATTTAAAATATCGAAATCTAAACCAACGGCGATAATTAGATAAAACTCATATAGGAATTACGCGCTATTTTGGCGCTCATCATAACTGCTATTAAAATCTTTCCGGCGCCTATAGTTTCCCGGAAAATCAAAAAAATTCATTTGAGAAGCATATAAAGACAAAAATTGAAAATATCTAAATCTGAACCAACGGCGCTAAATAGATAAAGCTTATATAGGAATTACGCGCTATTTTCGCGCTCATCATAACTGCTATTAAAATCTTTCCAGCGCCTATAGTTTCCCGGAAAATCAACAAAATTCATTTGGGCAGCATATAAAGACAAAAATTGAAAATATCGAAATCTAAACCAACGGCGATAATTAGATAAAACTTATATAGGAATTACGCGCTATTTTGGCGCTCATCATAACACCTCTGTGAACCTGGCACCCCACTTTTACTAAATAAAATTTTTAAAATATAAACTAATAGTATGACGTTTGTAGTTGTTTGTAGTAACAATATTTTCGTTTGCAGTTGAACCCATTGGAGTATAAAAAATTTCTAAAAAATGGCTGCACCCCACTTTAAGATAAACAATTTTTTAAAATATTTCCTAATTTAGAATCGTTTGTAGTTGTTTGTAGTAACTTTCTTTTCGTTTGTAGTTGAACAGTTTCTAAGATACAACAATAAGTATCTTTTGCAACAATTAAATAACGGTTTTTTTTGTCATTTATAAAGATATTTGATTACCGCTTTTTCGGTCAGTTCCAGAATCGTTTGCAGTTGTTTGTAGTAATTTTCCTTTCGTTTGTAGTTGTACAGTCTCAAAATTACAACAATAGATATCTTTTGCAACAATTGAGTAACGATACTTTGTCATTTATAAAGATATTTGAATTCTATTCTTTCGGTCAGTTCCACAATCGTTTGTAGTATCGTTACTCAATTGTTGCAAAAGATATCTATTTTTGTAACTTTGAAACTGTACAACTACAAACGAAAGGAAAATTACTACAAACAACTACAAACGATTTTGGAACTGACCGAAAAAGTAGAATTCAAATATCTTTACTAATGACAAAGTATCGTAACTCAATTGTTTCAAAAGATATCTATTGTTGTAACTTTGAAACTGTTTAACTACAAACAAAAGGAAAATTACTAAAATAACTACAAACGATTGTGGAACTGACCGAAAAAGCAGAATTCAAATATCTTTATAGATGACAAAATATCGTTACTCAATTGCTGCAAAGGATATCTATTGTTGTAACTTTGAAACTGTTCAACTACAAACGAAAGGAAAATTACTACAAACTACTACAAACGATTATGGAACTGACCGAAAAAGCAGAATTTAAATATCTTTATAAATGACAATGGATCGTTACTCAATTGTTGCAAACGATATCTATTGTTGTAACTTTGAAACTGTTCAACTACAAACGAAAGGAAAACTACTACAAACAACTACAAACGATTGTGGAACTGACCGAAAAAGCATACTTCAAATATCTTTATAAATGACAAAGTATCGTTATTCAATTGTTGCAAAAGATATCTATTGTTGTAACTTTGAAACTGTTTAACTAGAAACGAAAGGAAAATTACTACAAACAACTACAAACGATTCTGGAACTGATGGAACAAGTGAATTTCAAATATCTTTATAAATGACAAAGACCCGTTACTTAATTGTCGCAAAAGATATCCATTGTTGTATCTTTGAAACTGTACAACTACAAACGAAAGGAAAATTACTACAAACAACTACAAACGATTCTAGAACTGACGGAACAAGTGAATTTCAAATATCTTTATAATTGACGAAGACCCGTTACTTAATTGTTGCAAAAGATATCTATTGTTGTAACTTTGAAACTGTTCAACTACAAACGAAAGGAAAATTACTACAGACAACTACAAACGATTGTGGAACTGACCGAAAAAGCAGAATTTAAATATCTTTATAAATGACAATGGATCGTTACTCAATTGTTGCAAACGATATCTATTGTTGTAACTTTGAAACTGTTCAACTACAAACGAAAGGAAAATTACTGCAAGCAACTACAAACGATTGTGGAACTGATGGAACAAGTGAATTTCAAATATTTTAATAGATGACAAAGTATCGTTACTTAATTGTTGCAAAAGATATCTATTGTTGTAACTTTGAGACTGTACAACTAGAAACGAAAGGAAAATTACTACAGACAACTGCAAACGATTCTGGAACTGACCGAAAAAGCAGTAATCAAATATCTTTATAAATGACAAAAAAACCGTTTTTTGATTGTTGCAAAAGATACTTATTGTTGTATGTTTGAAACTTTGCAACTACAAACGAAAAGAAAGTTACTACAAACAACTACAAACGATTCTAAATTAGGAAATATTTTAAAAAATTTTTTATCTTAAAGAGGGGTGCAGCCATTTTTTAGAAATTTTTTATACTCCAATGGGTTCAACTACAAACGAAAATATTGTTACTACAAACAACTACAAACGTCATACTAACAGTTTATATTTTAAAAATTTTATTTAGGAAAAGTGGGGTGCCAGGTTCACAGAGGTCTACACTACGGTTGTAAATTTACTGCTACTATAGAAGGCATTTAATTGCCTCCTATAATAGTAGTAAAACAGTACATTTTTTTTAGAGTGTAGTAAGCAATAAACATGCATAGACTGATCACAAATTAATTTCTTCAATTCGGCAAAAATTTACTATTATTTACAAATATGGAATACCATAAAGTAACGCTCAAATCTATTAATATTATTGATATTATATATGAACAATTGATTCGGGATATATACTTTATTTCTACAAAAAATAGGACAGTTACATTAGCAATTACGATTTTTAGTATTTTAAGTAAAATTTAAAACTATAATTAGAACAAAAAGCTCATTTACTTTTTCAAAAATTGATCATTGATTTTGATTATTACTCTAACAAATATCCTTCAAAATTTATCCAAAATATACCCCGAAGGGTATTTTGGATAAATTTTGTGCAGCCCAAACCAGTATTTTATTAAAATACAAACAAATAATTACAAAGCGCACAATTTCTCAAGCATTTGTACGTTTTGTCAAACATACGTATACTTAAATCAGCAGGGCCGTGGAGAGAAATGACGGACCCCGGGAATAAGACCGCTTCGGGCTCCCTTTTCCAGTCCGTGCCCCAAAGCTGCAACCCCGGGCTACCTCACCCTCTCGTCGCGTCGGGCCTATTAAAATCAGTCCATTTTCTCCGTTTCCGCTACAATGTTACTTCACTGGCCCAGCAAATAAAACACACAATTTCCCGTCTTTCCCAATTCATATAATAATTCATTTCCTATTCTATAAATAGTATGATCCTATAAAATTATAAATTATCGTATGACATAATTATATGTATAATTATTTTCTCTTAATTAACAGCAACAACAACAAGCAAGTAACATGAACACATAGTTCAGTTCACCTTCGTTAGTTTCCCCCCACCACTACGCGCACCACACTCTGCTACCACTAGTAATGAGACACCATACATAGATGTGAGCACATATATAGCATTTATTATAACCGTAATATATATGTGAAAACAAAGAACCAATTATACGCTTTCAGACTCCGTTATTATGACTATTATTATTATTATTATTATTATTATTATTATTGTTATAAGACCCTTTATATGGGCCTGATAGTGTATGTAATAACACAAATAAGTGAGTAATGAAGCAGCTCTGTGCATAAGAGAATATTATATTTTATGGAATATTTGTAAGATTATGTTACAAATTTACATGTAGAAAGTGTAAATTTACAGTCGTTAGATAAGGTTGTTGTACTATATCGTGGAAGCTTATTAAAGATAAAAGGGATGGAAGATGTTATTTGGTAATGAAATTTTTTATAGACCTAAAAAAATGGCGACTTCCAAAAATGGAGAAAATAATTCAGTGGTGACGACACCAGCTAGTGATGAATATGATTAATCTATGTTTAGGGGGAGAAATACTTTCAGAACGAGCATCTGTGGCTTATTCACATGTCCAGTTGCGTTTCGATTTTTCCCGAAACAACATTTTTACAATTGGTTGGCGTTCATACTTAAAGACTACTCGATTTTTTCAGAATTTATACCAAATATTATTTATACCTTATGTTATTACCTTTTATATAAAATAGACTTATACATCAAAATTCGTACAAAACAAGTTCATAAAAATTAATTAAAGACTCAAATTTTTAATCACATTTTATAGATACGAACTTAAGCTTACCTAAACGAAACGTTACCTAAGCTAACCAAACCGAAAACTAACCTAAGCTAATCTAAACAAAACGTAATTTAACCCAACCGAATCGAAAAGTAGCCTTAACTAACGAAAACGAAGCCTGACTTAACCTAACCGAACTGAAAACTAACCTAATTAACCTCAACAAAACGTATCCTAACCTAACCGAACCGAAAACTAACCTAAGGAAAACCCAATCTAACCTAATCTAACCGAACACTAGTATTCTAAATGTAGCTTAGCCAAACCGAACCGAAAACGAACCTAAACAAAACCTAACCTAACCTAAACGAAAGATAACCTAATCTAACCAAAAACTAACCTAAACTACTCTAAACGAAACCTAACCTAAAAAACTAAGCTAACTCAAAACTAGTAAACTAGAAAACTAGAAAAATTCATAGTTTTGAAGCTTTTTTTGTCAATGAAAAACATATGTGCTGTAAACAAAACCAGAGCCGGATCTAGGGGGAGGCAGGCGGGGCACGTACCCCGGGCGTCAGGTTTTGGGAGCGCCGAAAAGTGATGTAAGAGGGCGTCAAAAGTAGATATGTCACGTTTTTCTTTTTTATTTATTTTTTTTTTTGTCCGTCACTTGGTTTTTAGGAGGAAAAAAGTTTGAAAGACATATTTCTTTTTCTATAGGCACGCCATTTTTCAACGCTGCCTCGGGCCTGATCCGGCCCTGGACAAAGCTATTCCAAGTAAAACTGAAATCCGAGAACATTGAAATATTTGCTTCCACTGCTGGGAGGAGGGGGGGGCAGGACCGTTAAGTGTATTTTTGCCCGGGATAGAAAAATATCTAGCGACCCGGCCTGGCTAACAGTTTTTCGTTTTTGAATTTTTTTTTGTCTGTAATATTATTTGGAAATTTTCTTCAAAGAGTTTTTCTGATTAAACTAATTATATAATTACGTCGAAATCATTAATTCTCATATCTTCAAACAGACTTACCGTCTAATTAGATTCAAAAAATTCCGTACCCTTAATTAGTAAAAATAATTAAACAGAAAGAAGAAAAATAACTAAAAAATTATCTACATGATAATCTAAAAAAAAAAAAATCCACCAATCCCGATGAAAGCTCCACTTTACCAACAACGAAACTTTTACGATCCCTTTTTTCGGAATTAACCAATTTTCTAGATAATGGATGCGAACGAATAAGAAGATTAACTCTATATACGTTAACGTTTCACGTAACTTTTCCACCGTATCTCTTGTTCCATCTTTTATTCATAATGAGTAAGTTGTAAAACACACATACATATGTATAAAAATAAATTGACAGTGGCGGTTCAAAACGTTAAAATAATGGGCATGCATTTGTTGAAAATTAAATGTTTAAAGTTGAGATAAAACAATTATCTACTCTTCGTTGCACTCGTAAAAGAAAATTTACGTCTAACTCGGTGCCGTAAACATGAAAATACTCGGCGTAGAAAATGTTTCCTACACGGTTTTTCATTTTAATTGAAATGAAATTTTAATTAACATTTCTACAATGTTTAAAAACACATTCACAAAACAAAAACTAAACATTTTACTCGGATAACTATGAGAGATAGACAGGATAATATGCAAAAGCACAAAAGCGTTTAAAAGGAAAAATATGAAGTGGTAACTTCTTACGTGGTTGCCAGGAAACGAAAGTAGCTGCGGTTTGAAATCAAATTCACATAGAGGTATTCTACTAGGTTTTATACAGTGGTGTTTTGAAGTTGTTGAACACAAAATTATAAGAAAAATTTTTGAATATAATATTTTTGCATTTTCGTTTCTGACAGGTAAAAAGGAACCCCTAAAAGTCGTTTGCCAGCATCTATTTCAAATGAAAAAGTATCAGAAAAAATTTTTTTTGAAACTTAAAAGTGTAAAAAAAAAAATGAGCAAGCACCTAGAATCGAACTCTTCACCACCCGGTTTGCGAACCGATACATTGCTGCTTACACCACAATAGTGTGACTGAAGTTTGGAGACTTTTCGTAAAAAATTTTCGGGGCGAAAGTCAGATTTACACTTCGCCAAACTTGTCAATAACAATATTTTTCTTTGTTACCATATTGCTAATTCAATTTGAAAATGATATATTAGAAAAATAGAGAAAAATCAAGTTTTTACACAGAAAATAATTCTATTTTTGAATCACAGTATGAAAATAATAAAACTAAAAATAACTAAAATCATAGTGAATAAATCATTTATTGAATTCTAGGAAAATTTTCTCGTATATATTGTTATAAATTCTATTTTCATTTTTTAAATAAAATTGTAGTAAACATGTTTCATTTTCCAGGAAAAAATTATTTCAACAACCTTGTTGTAAATTATTTCTATACAAGAGTACACTAACATAATATAATTTTAGTTGAAAAACATAAAAAGCATAAAGAGCATTATATTTTATATTTTGCGATAAACAACTCTTTTGTTCAAACAACGAAGTTATCTAATTCGTGGTAATAGTGGAAAATTACTCGTTTATTAAATTTTTTTAAAATAAAAGTTGAAGCTTCCTATAGGTATATAGGTTAAATCAACTAAAAATAGGCTGTCATCATTAACAAATGAAGCAGAATTAGATGTATACTACCTTAAATTACTATTACTGCTCTAATTTAAAAAAAAATTATAAATAAAACTGATAGAAAACTGGATTCGTCTAACTTTGCTTCATTTCTATTGCATTTGTTTGAGAACGTTAAACCATTGTAAGTTGATTTGGCAATTTCTTTTAGCGAGAATTTAACGAGAATCCAATCAAGAAAGGCTTTATAGCCAAATCTCAAAGCAGGCGATTCTATGCTGTGGTTCAAGTATAAATTTAGACTTATTTTTTCCTTCAGTTCACCAATCCCTGTAGCCTTTTATTTTTACAGGATACTGAGAGGTACATCGTAAGCATCGGCAACCTATGACCCTTTTTTTATCTCATTTGATTTCTTCGGTCCTCGACAATTTACTATCCGTAGGTCATTTTAGCAGAATTAACTTTTTGTAGAGCTCCAGTGAGGGTCACTTGAATATGCAAAAATAAATTTTAAATAATACTAAAATTTTTACACTTGCAGTCAAAAAAGGTTGCTGAAGCTTGAGCCAATTAGTCACTTAGACAATTGTCAAAATATCACAATTTACAAAAAAAAAAAAATATGGTTTAGTGATCGAGGGCGCTAATGTTTCCGTCTAGTAGGTCCCGAATTCGATTCCTAAGCCTGATAACTCTAGAGTTCCGCCCTAATATACCATCAAAAATAATGATGTAAATGGTATCTGTTATTGTTATCACCACTGCATTAAAGTAAGAAGTCATATCGATTTTTCTACTGGTGGAAACCATTGAAGAAAATACTGCCCCGGTAGGTAAAGAACGGAAATAATTTCCTATAACGTTGTCGTCTATTATAATTTATTACAATAACATAAAGACAACGTACCCTAGGTAGATAATATATTAACTAAAGATAATTCTGTTCTCAAACAAGAGCCAGGCAAATAACTAACTAACTAACTATAGCAAGTACTTTGCCAGTAACCTTTCTAGAGCCAACAGTAATCTACTCAAACAACTTTATCAGTACACCTACACATATATACTCACTTTAAAAACAATTACTTCGTTAAAAATTAAATTTATGTGCAATATACAGTCAAAGCTCCTCAGTAATCAGTACTTAAGGGGTTATATCATTGTGAAATAGCACAAGAAAGAAAGTTTTATTGGAGTATTTTTTTTATATTTTGCATTAGTTTTACCAAAGCGTACGTAACACGAGAAAAAAAATTTTGAGAGTCGATGAACCCAAATTTATTTTTTAACGCCAACTTAAGGTGAATCGATTACTACTGACCAATGAATTACAAAGTCTATTTTTGTCTCTATAAATAAATATAATTTATGTGAAGAAAAATAAGTTAAATTTTGTCATAAAACGTAACGGTGTTAATATTTGATTATTATTCAGCCTTCTAATTTTAATAATTTTAAAAGTAATGAATCTGACTCTGGTAGTTGACAAGTACGCACACATAATAACTAACACGTACACAAATACACATATTATGGGTGTATTAGTATAAAATGATATTTTTGTAGTTTTTTTTTCTATTTATTACAATAACTAAACGTCCAATATTAAACAAAATAGTTTTTTAATGATTCGAAAACATAAAAGAAAATAATTTTCAGTTTTTAAAATCTTAAAGTTGGTTTTTAAATTTAAATATATAAATACTTCTGAACCACCTCTCTGATCATACTTTTGCATTTACTCGTACGTTAAAAATTCTAACTTTGAGAATTTATTTCTTCTAAACTAGTCGTTCAAACACCATATCTTTCTCTATAATATACTAAAATTTAAAATTCTAAGCTTGGAAAATTCTTGTAATCGATTCGCCTTAAATATTCATTCTTACTTCAAAAAGAAAAATAACTTTTGCATTAGTAATATCGGATTATTAAACGATTAACCGGTTTAGTCGACTAATATTGTTTATATTTAGTCATTTTTAGTCGGCTATTTTAACCTCGACTAAATGACTAAAATGATTATTTTTTTTAAAATTATTAAATTAGTCGCTTTTAGTCATTTTAAAAAAATAATAATAATAATTTTAGTCATTTAGTCGAGGGCCGAATAATCGACTGAAACGTGACTAAATGTAAACAAAGCTAGTCGACTAAACCAATTAATCGATTAATCATCCCACATTGCTATTCTGGATAACTATTTGGGTTATTTGTATCTACAAGAAATCTCCGTGGTTTATGCCGGTTTGGTCGACTAATTTTGTTTATATTTAGTCATTTTTTAGTCGACTATTTTATCCTCGACTAAATGACTAAAATGATTATTTTTTTTAAAAATTATTAAATTAGTCGCTTTTAATCATTTAAAAAAAAAATAATATTAATTTTAATCGTTTAGTCGAGAGCAAAATAATCGACTAAAAAGTGACTAAATGTAAACAAAGTTAGTCGACTAAACCAAATTAATCGATTAATCTCGACTAAAGCAAATTAATCGATTATTTGGGTTATTTGTATCTACAAGGAATCTCCGTGGTTTATGGTAGTGTAGCAGCCTGCACGAAATTCTAAAGTAGTGAGAGCCAGCGCGACTAATACAGTTTCGAACGTGAGTGGTACTTAATCGGCAACCATTTCTTTATGACCACCAGGGCCGACGAAAGAAATGACGGGCCTCCCGGGCACAACAAAAAATTTTCAAACATTTTTCTCCAGCATTGTTAAAAAATTTTACATTTAATGTTGGCATTTAATTGCCAACATTAAATGTTGTAAAATTACATTTCGAAATGTTTAGAACATTTTTTATTTAAAATTACATTGTGGAATGTTTTACCTTACATTTCGGATGTAATTTTACACCACTCAATGTAAATTAATTATGTACGACATGTAAAATTACATTGTCAACTCAACTGACGCCGTCAACTGCGCAGAATCAATCACATGTTACCGGTAATTTACATCCAAAAGGCCGGTAATTTACATACAAATACAGTAAATTTTTGTTTCGAAATGTAATTTTACTATTTTAGCATGTCAAATACCACTTTTATATGTAATTTTAGTATCAAAGTATTTAAGTATTTTGTGTAATTTATTTTTACACAAAATTCATATTTTACAACTAAATTATTTAAATTTACTAACACGTTGTAATTTTCAAGACATATTGTAAAAAATTACCATATTTTTTTAGTGTAATAATACATATTTTTTTAACAGTGAACAATACAATTAACGAGCAAAAAAAGCCTTCTCATTTTCTTCGGGCCCCTAATCGAGTCTGCGAGCCCCCTTTTTAGGCCCGGGTCCCCGAACAATTGCCCTACCTCGCCTACCCTCTCGCCGGCGCTGATCACAACAACAAAATTTTGTATTATTAATGATTTGAAACAAATAAATTTCCGATATTTCATCCCGAAAATTTTGAAAACATCTACTTGGCGAAATTTTATTACTTGCAGTTACATATTGCTCGTACATGTTTCATGTATGTACATACATGTTCCGTCAATATACATAATATGGATACACCTCTATGGAGACCATTTAATATTTTATGTCAAAAACTTTTTTTTTATGTTTTTAAAAGTATATAAAAACATACCAATAATTTATAAATATACACATATATACTTATTTTGTAACAGGAAAAAAATAATTTATTAAAAGTGTCTAAAGTTTAAAATACAATACACAACTTATAAAATAAATTTAAAAAAAATTTTTAAAACGAAACCACATTCGAATTCATTTATTATTAATAATTTTGCTTTAATGAAATATTAATTATTTTTTTAATGGAGTTTCATTTTAACGATATACTTTAACGATAATGACATCAGGAATATATATATACTGGCTTATAGGACCTAGTAGACCAACCAATCCTTTTTTCTATAACCATTCATAAGACTAAAGTTTAGAACACTATACGGAGCCTTGGTATCGAAAAAACCAACAATGAACTACCGGGCAGCTCATTCCAGAAAATTAACAAAACATTTCAAAAAATAAAAGATTCCGTTGAAGTGTCATGTTGATTAGAAAATCTATTATTAAAAAAATTGGGCCAAGAGCGAACCGACCTTGCACAATTAGTGTCCCGTACAGTAAGCAATCAATACACCAAGTTAAACTACTGACCCGATTAAAATGAAAATTTCACCTTTAGATACCTAAAAGATCACGGGATAACGGTTATTATTAAAAACTTTTATTTAACTTGCTATGTTAGTATGTTGGTTTAGACCAAATCTTGGAATCAAAATTTAGACAGGTTCTAATTGAGCTAGAGGTTTCAAATTTTGCATACGTGTCTAACCTTGATGACAATGCAATATTGTATAATTAGTTTTTCTCTAAATTGCGCCAAACCAAAATTGTTGATTTTTAGTCCTATGCAACTTTTTGACATTTCGAATTGTCAAATATTGTCCATTTATTTTACATTGCAATTTTTTGTTGCTATAGTTATGTCTGATTAGGGTAAATTAACCGATTAAAATATAGGTAAAAAAATTACTTCTTTATTGGTTTTTTTTTAAATTAATTGTAATTAGACTAGAGTAAAAAATAAAATAAAGTAAAAAAAAATGTTTTTTAAGAACAAGCTTTTATTTAAAAATGGGCTAAAAAAAATGAAATCACTACTGAGTAAAGTTTGAAGCAATATGCAACATAATTTATAAAAGCTTGAGGCGTTTAATTAAGTTTGGTAAGTACTGAAAAGTAAAATAGCTGCACTTATATCCAAAACAGAAATAATTAATGATAACGCCTCAAGCTTTTATAAATTATGTTGAATATTGCTTCAGACTTCACTCAGTAGTTATTTCATCTTTTTTAGCCCATTTTTAAATAAAAGCTTTTCTTAAAAAACATTTTTTTTTACTTTATTTTATTTTTATTAAATTTTGTGCTTGTCGTTAAGACCACTCGACAAAAATTTATAAAGTAGATATTTTTAATATCCTTAAAGGTAGCTCTTTAAAATGATATCTCACAGGATATATTTCAGACTGAGTCCCCCCTCCTCCATTTTAATCCAAAATATTTTTTCTAATCGCTGACTGCGCGTTATCTAGACCTAACATTCTGTCAAATTTCAAAATCCCTACATTATACATAGTTTTTGCGAAAAACCTCGATACAGGCAGACTTTAAATTTCGCTTGGTAATTGAGTTAAAAGCTATTTTAGTTCCGGAATAGTGGAAATATAATTTCGGATTGTGGTTTTCGAATTTTCTATATATGCATACATACCAACAATAAACGTTTTCTTCTTATATATGTACAGTAATTGCTATTACCACTTAGGAGTTTCCACTTTAAAATTGTTTTTCCTTTATTGTTTTTCTCCATGTATAGCTAACTTACTGTACACGCTTCTTCAGTTCTAGGAAAACATTTGTAAAATTAATGTTTCTTTTGGAGAACGCCAACTATTAAAAACTTATTTATTATACATGCACCGGGGGAAGAGTCGGCGAGGGACGCGATAAAAGTGAAGATACATGGTCGTAAGAAGAAGAAAAGTTATTAAAACGAAATATGTATTATATTTTTTTGTATGTTTTTTTGTTGTTAATTTTTATTTTATTATGACAAATAACTGTTCTTCCGTTTATTTCCCGTGCAAAAATATGTAATAGCAAAAGCTTTTCACGAAAATTAAATTTACTTTTTATACGTTCTACGTTTTAGAGTGTTTTTAAAATTTTCTACTATAATTTGTCTGTGTGATTAATTTACAACTTTTTTTAAAAAATACAGTAGAAGTTCTCAATAATTCCGGGTACACACGAGAAGTATCAGGTTTAGGAATCACGGATTTCGGAAAAATTAATATATATTGTAGAGTAGGCCCCCCGCAGTAATAATTTAGGCGAATGAGCTTTCGTTTAAGAATTAAATGCCCAAAAACATTGCGGGTACACAATTGCAGCATGTAGCTCAGTGGATAAAGTATCTACATGGCAGTTGAGAGGTTCTCGGTTCGAAACCATGCGTCTTCTACCTAAGCTTTGTTTTTTAGAAGAAAATAATTATGATTTCTTCTCGAATTCTCGTCCAGTATTACCAAAATTAAAAAAAAATCTTTAAAATTTAAATAGAAAATATTTTTGAGGACGTGTTGATTCGAATCTGGCACCTTTTAGTTACACTTTAGTCAATATACTTTACACACTGAGCTACACGCTGATGTTTTGTACTTGAAATAAGGTACATACTATGTTTTTCGTAAGTTTTTGAGGGGTTTTGATCCTAAATCAAGGTGTATTGGCCTAAATTATTGTTACTACAGCACTGAGATGTAAAAATTTTGTATTAGTTTCTCCAAAATCAGTAATTGTCAAGTTTAATACTCCCTTTATCAGTAAAGATTCTTCCTCCTCCACCACGCAATTATGTTCTGACTTAGTAAATTTCAATTTTGAACTCTAATTTCGAATTCTTTTTCTATAACTCCCTCTAAGGATTCCTTCCTTTTTTACTATTTTAAGTACAGAATCTCGAAAAACACCTTGTATAATCCACAAATATAGAAGCTGATATTTAAAATATAATCACATTTAAAGAAGAAAAAACCAGTTCTCAATATTTATGGTATTGATTTCTTATCTAAAATTGAAATCCAGTCATTCTTTTCAGCCTATATGAAAATTTAGTAGACATAAATGTTTAACTTAAATTATATAAGCAAACCAACTGTACGAAAGATACGAAAGATGTTATGTTTTAGACTTTTGATTCCAATAAGTTTACAAGTGTAAGGATCATCATTTTTCAAACACTATTACCAACAGTACAGTGTTCCCTCTGACGAGATAAACATAAATTAAGGGGAGATTCGCCAAAAAAAGCATCAAAATTCGACCTTGTTTATTATTTCTTTTTTTTATAGAAGTAAATATTTTATTAAAAAAACGAAATATACAACATTGTTTCTACATGTCTTGAGATTACAAAAATTGAAAATAAATTTTCAAAAATCACCGCTTTTTCTCGACTATAAACAGCTACCATTTGGAAAATATATATTACGGAACCAAAAGAGCCTAGTTCCTGCCAAAATGATGATATCTCAAATACTATTTGAGATACACGAGGAATCTTGTCGAAAAATGTACTTCCGAGAAAAACGCATTTTTTTTTTTTAAATTGAATTATAGTAAAGTGCGTGCCCTAAGATGCCCATAACTTTTTGATTTTTCATTTTTGTAAAATAAAATTTTAGACGAATATTTCTAACACCTTAAGGAGCATAGTTATGAAGAGAAAGAAATCGATGCTTTTTTTTCAGCGAATCTCCCCTTAAGATGATAACATGGAATATTAGAATAGAATCTTTAACGAAAACTTGACATTGAGGATATAGGTATAATTTTATTAATCTAAATACAACTCCCCTTTTTGGGCTGGAGTACAGGTGAGAAAATTCGTGACGGAAACACAATGAAACGTTCTGTAAGCTGTATAAAAGCTTGGTACCTTTGCTAGGTGACACACTACTTGCAATTTAAGTAGCATTTTTTTTATTTTAAGGCTTTTGTAATTCCAACAACCAAATCATTATGGTTTTTTCGTGTCATGTGTAGCGGATTAGGAGGGTAACTTGCGCTTTACAAACCTTTGAGAACCACGCTAGCTCGTAGCCCATTTTTTTTTTCAGTTAAAAATAAATTTTTTACGAATATTACTTATTTTTTTCCTTGAATCAAAATTACTGCAGCAGTTATCTGATTATTGACATTAGACATTAGATTAGACATATGTACAAATATATGCATATTATATTGTATAGATAAGAATTTTGAGAAAATTTTAGTAGTAATGTTAAATGTAATGGAATAATACAGTTCTACAAATATGTATATGTAGATACTTATAATAATGATAAAAATATCTGTGCTTGTTTCTGCTATCAGAATTTATTAGAGTTTGTTCGTTTGAAATTGATCGTTTTCTCAAAACCGTACAATAATATAATTTAAATATCAAATTCGTTCCGAGATATCACGATAATTTGAATAAAAATGTAAAACTGATTTTCCATAATATTTATCCAACATATGACGATGAACCTATACACAATGTGGGTAGTAATGAAAATTGGAACTGAAATAAAGATTAGAAATAATATTGTTGAAAACTCCAGAGCTCTACTTAAGGGGAGGTTTACTCGAAAGTCCTTAAAAATTATGTATTTTTCTAGAATTTTTTTCTCAAGAACGGAAGTAAATATCACTTTCAAATTTTGTGCACATATTTACTAAGTATTAAGCTACACAAAAAAAATTTTTCAAGGAAAAATATAAAAAAGTGTCCAAAAATGTCCAGATAGTGCAGTGTGACGATCCGAAAATCCAATGCCTTGTTGGTGGACATCCTAGCGCCGGTAATAAACCACCGAAATCCAAAAACAAAAAAGATTTATAAAATATTTGAAGAGTACCGGCACCTCTACCTATAATATCAATAAATTCCTGAAAGAGAAAAAATGGCGGATGTTTGAACTTTTGATTACGATTTTTGTCTTATTTTTCGCTCTTTAAAGTAAATTTAAAAATAAAAAAAGGATTGAAAGTGTATCGAACTTAGAATCATTAAAATAAAAAATTAAAAAAGAGGATCCATCGAATAGTTTTTGAGTTATCGTGTCCACCAGTTCCAAAAATGTAGTTCCGAGATATTATAAAATATATATATGGAAACGTATTTTCAAAATTTTATATTTCATACTCATTATTGCGTGAACTACATTTTTTGAATTTTTTTTTATAGAAAGCTGGATTCGGCTAATGTGCAAGAATCTTGTTTTTAAATTATTTTCAGTAAAATCACTTTGGGAACATATTCTACACATAATTTGCTATCAATTTCTGCAAAAAAATCGATTTTTTTTAACGACTCTCAAGTAAACCTCCCCTTAATTTAATAAAAAATAATAATTATAGTGATTGAAAAAATAATCAAACTGGTTGCGACTCGAACGCAGGATCTCCTGGTAACTAGCCAGGCGTCTTACCCCCTAGACTAACGATCATCTGATATTTGAAATTAGAAAATCAATTTAATTTACTTAAAAAGTTACCAAAAATAAGTAATAAGGCAAAAGTTAAAAATCAGGACTCTTCAGTGACTAGCTTTCCACAGCCTTTGGAAGCAAAGCTAGGATATTTCCCTCTTAAAAAAATACATAAGGTACAACATTTCTCAACAAGGCTTGTGAAAAAGAAAAGAATCTGAAAAGTTCTGTAGCTCAGGAACGAAACTAAATTTCAAATTTCGTAAAAATAGGACATTTCGTTCGAGAGTTATCGTGCGGACACATATATATCTAGGGACCTCAAAAAAATTTTTTACCATAGTCTCGGACTCAAGTCGCGTCATGGGACTCTGGTTGTAATAGTTGAATTTTCAATTCAAAAATTCACCAAAAAAAAAAAAAAAAAAAAAAAAAAAAAAAAACAATTGCATAATTTAAAACAAAAGAGAAAAAATTATTTAAAAGTTGAGAATGGTTTTTTACGAACGATGAATTTTTAATTAAAAGCCTTTTTCCATCATATTAAATATTTATCATTGTAAAAAGGTTCCATCCATATTTTTGTAAACAAAATTATTATTTATAGATCTTTTAGTTGTATACCCGGATATTTTTTGCTCCTATAAAATTTGTGTTCTTATCAGTATATGTATATAATATGAGGATTACCCACAACACCCAACGAACGCTTTAACCGATGCTATTAAAAATTTATTAAATATTAATAAGAATTTTGAAAGTTGTAGAATGTCACTAATAACTTCATTTTTCACATGGGAATTAAAAATATCACAAATATTACGGGACAATTTTACGGTTCTTCAAGTAAAATAATTTTTAATTTTCTATTAAATAATTCATAAATGGATATTGTTTTAACAACTTGCTTTTGTCGAGTATATTTTTACATTTTCACGCAAAAATTCATAAATTGAAACATGGAACAACGATAATGACGCTCTAAAAGTTAATATGAGTTTGGCCTAAATAAAAAGTTTAGTATCATTACTTCAAGTGGATGAAAATTTTCACGAAAAACAAGTAGCTGTACCTAGTTAAAATAAGAATAAAAATTTACCTCTGTGACGTCACATAAGCTTATATTCAACAATCATAGAGTCTAAAAGTTTTGTAGACAAATGCAAAAAACCATCAGAGTGACCAAAAAGAATTTTTTGTGGTGTTGTTCCAACTTTCTAAATGAATTTTTATAGTAAAAATAGGCCAAATACGATACTATACTACAAATACTTTTTATTCGCGAGGCATGACGTCATCATGTATATTAATTCAAGACTTTCAGCTTATAAGTATTTAACTGACGTGATAAGGCTTTAATATCAACAACTACTAATTATAGGTTTTCACTACTGCACTAAAAATTTCAGATTTTGTTATGAAAATTTTTGAAAAATCTCCAACTTGACCTGTTTATGTACAAATGACAATAATTTTTGAAAGTTTCTTACAAATTTTTAAGAAATTTTAACCACTGTTTTTAAAAGCAGTTTTCTAGAGTAGCGTTTCTCAACCTTTTAGCGAATTTCCAGAAAGAATTCTGAAAATTCAGCTATTTTTTTAGTCATAGCCCAGTAAAATCTCGGATAATTTTGTGCTGGCCAGTCCCATATATATAGCATCACATGTGACAAATCATTGAAATCATTTCCACCATTAAAATATGGAATAACGTTCAGTCGTGTAATATGAAATATCATTTTCCGATCACTTGATCGACCATATATATATCAGCTAGATATCGACACTTTTTAAGCAATTAGAGAAATGTTTGTAAGCAATTCTTTAATTTTAAATAGAACTCTTGTAGCCTGGAATCAATTCCGCAATTAAATGGAATAACATTAGGCCGTGTAATATGAAATGTCGTTTGCGACCACTTGGTCGACTATGGAATTCAGATAAATATCGACACTTTTTAAGCATTTAGAGAAATGTTTAAAAGTAATTCCTTAATTTTAAATATAATTCTTGAAGCCTGGAATCATTTATGCAATTAACTGGAATAATAACATTAGGTCGTGTAATATGAAATGTCGTTTTCTGACCACTTGGTCGATCAAATATTTGCACCAAAATGGCCCCGCCATTTTCTTTTTTTTTTTCAAACAAAAAGTCTGAGCCATATTGTGGTAGTCATGTGCTACTTTGGCGACCCGGTACCGGTTCACAGTCCGGAAATTGAGAAAAATGCTTCTAGAGTAATATCAAGTCCAAACCAAAGATTGTACACTAGACTTACTATTCGAAATAATTTTTCGTACTCAAAAAAAAGCTACATTCACAATTTTCTGATCATTTTTCACTATGCCAAATCATTTTCACATTCGACTTTTTTAAATATAATATCACAAATTAAGTTATTATATGATTTACGATACAGTGTCATTATTGTTTTAAAAAATTTATAATAAATGAAAAGTGACGTATCGCGCGCGTAGCGCCTCTGACGTCATGTCGTGATAATTTATTTTATTTTGAAAAGTGTCTTAATATATTAACATTGGTAGGTACACTATATACGAAATGATGATAAACGCTTTTAGTTAAATTATATTCATCATCAATTAAATTAGGCATTGCTTTTCATTCATTTCATTTTTCACTCTAAGTGGTGTTAAAAAATTTTTAATGGAAAATTGTTTATTGATATAGCGAAAAAGTTAAAAATAGGAATTTTAACAAGGGTGAATTCAAGTTAGTTAAGTAATCCGGTAACGATTTTAATTGAACCTTAATTATCAGGTACAGAGAAGTGTCATATCGCTCTGAGCCGAAAATATAGCCACCTATATCAAATGAACATTTTACTATTATAAATGAATGGAAAATATATTAGAAAATTGAAGTTTGTTTAATAAAGGCCACACATCTGCTCATTTTACCTCAAAAATGTCTGAAAATAGAATATTTTTCAATAGTTAACCAAGAAAAAGCATAAGAAATAATTTTTATGATATTTTTTTTTTGAAAATTTCAAAATAAAATGACGTTTGGTAGTAGCGTTACAAATATTTTTTTTTATTATTTTGTAGAATCTGGTAAATAGACATCGTAATAAGTACTCGCATTGAAAAATTAAAATAAAAAATTAATTTTTTAAAAAAACATACTTTTTCTTAAAGAAAATAGTAAAATTATGTTTGTAAAATAGTAAAATTTGTCCACTTTGAGCGTTGTAATTGATTTTTGTATCCCCTTCAGGCAAAAGCTCATAACGAATATAAAATATGTTAATCGATTTTTTGTAAAATGAAAAATTTTTAAAATATTTTAGATTTACTATAAAAACATATCCTATAAGGTTTTTATATAATCACTGATTCTAGAACCAACAGCTTAACACGACACAATTCAAAATTTTTAACACGTTGTGTGACAAAAACGCATATAACAAGTGAAACGTACAAGGAAAATTTGATGTAAAGGGAATATTTTTATATTTTCTATTAGGAGCGAACATGTTAATTCCAAAATAAAGAAAAATTAGTTTGATGGACAAAATTACTAAAGGAGTAAATCGATTTTGACTAATGGTAAATCTGAATTAATATTTTATCATCTTCAGTCCTGAAAAGGATCTTTCTGTAGATACAATGGTAATAGTTTAAGGGCTTAGGCCACTCTAGAAACCGAAAAAATAGGTTTTTTGGGGAATTTTTTTTTTTTTCAGAAAAATTAAAAAATAAATTGAGATTACAAATAACGGTGTTTACTATATATATCAGTGACTGTATACAGTAAGTTTTTTGAAACGGTTAATTTCAGCTCCTGTACTTTTTAAATTATAATGAGCCAGTAAATTTTTTTCGATTATACAGGGTGGGGCAGGGAAACATCCCTACTTTCGAGGTGGCATTGTGAGTAGTGGGGACATGTTGGAGGAGTGGGGGTAGGTTCGAATGACGCTGTGGCCACGGAATTTTCCGATAGTAGCGCTGTCAGTTGTAGACATGGCTTGGTCGAATGAGCAACGCGCTTTTGCTGTCGAGACGTATTTTTCTCAGAATAAGTCTATTGTTGCAGTGCAGCGTGCGCTGCGAACTCGTTATCGGATTCCCCCTCGCAACCCTGTTCCTGACCGCAAATCCATTTTGTTGTGGGTGGAAAACTTCCGTGCATGTGGTAGTGTAGTGAAAAAGAGAGTTGGGGCTCGGAGAACTGCCCGAACTCCAGAAAACATTGACATAAGCAGAATATGCGTTATTGGAGTGGTGCAAACCCTAGGGTAGTTCATGAGAGGCCTCTACACAGTGAAAAAGTGACTGTTTGGTGTGCAATCAGCAGTGAAGGCATAATTGGGCCTTATTTCTTCGAGGAGGACAATCGTTGTGTTACCATCAATTCCGAGCGGTATGTAAACATGCTCCAACAATTTCTTGCACCACAATTGCAACAGAATAATTTTGGAGTAGTGTGGTTTCAGCAGGATGGTGCCACAGCCCATACTGCTAGACATTCGATGGCTGTTTTGAGGGAAATGTTCCCCGGGCGATTAATCTCCCGGTATGGTGACATTACATGGCCTGCGCGCTCGCCGGATTTAACTCCGTGTGATTACTTTTTATGGGGATATCTCAAGAGTGAAGTGCTTAAACATCGACCCAGAACCCTACAAGACTTGAAGGATGCAATTCGCGTTGAAGTTGCCCGCATTCCACAACAAATGCTTCGCAGAGTTATGCAGAACTTCAGAACCAGACTAGATCAGTGTGTTGACAATGAGGGACATCACTTGAATGATGTATTGTTTAAAACAAAGTAAGAATTAACTTCCATCTGTACCCTTTTGATGCCACAATAAAGTTTTGTTCTAACACTTTTCGTTTTTTTTTTAATTTACCTTCAAAGTTAGGGATACTTCCCTGCCCCACCCTGTATATTATAATAACAGCTATAGAAGTACACAAGATTTTTTCGATATATGTACTGATTTTTGGCCAAATGGTGCACTTTTAAAGTGGAAAGTGAATAATTTGCCTAAAAAATGGTTAGATAATTGTTAATAACAAATGAACTATGCAATATAAAAAAAAATCCTTTGTACTTCTATAGACAATGTATTTTTCAAGATATATTCAAAATTTCAAGTAAATCGGTTGAAAATGGTCTGAGTTATGTTTCCGGCAAATTTGAAAAATGCAATTTTGAAATAAAAGCGCATTTAAAGTTTGAGTAGTAGAAAATCATGAATAAATTTCGTTACTGTTTTGTGTGTAACCACCGATCCATTAAGCCCAAGTAGCCGAAAATACTCTAAAAAAATTTATGATACCTACGATAACTAAACGATTCACATTTTTCACTTTCACTTTTCATTTTCACCAATTATTCACTTAGAAATCACAAAAGGAGCTGGCTGCGGACCAGGCGGTTTTGAACTAAAATTCGAAAATCAAGTACTTAGAAATTTTTTCCGGTCATAATCTTTTAGGATATCATTTTTGAGGTCCTAGAGGACCATTAAAAGAAATTTAAAAAAATTTAATTTTCAGAAATTCAAAATTTTTCAAAATCTGTTTTCAGAATAGTAACAAAATTCGGATACAGTTCAAACAAATAACATATTTCCAAATAAATATTGTAATACTCAGACATATTTGTAAATTTGTAATTCTGGAACGGAAAAATTTATAATACAGAACGGAAAAATTTAATTTATTAACAACATTTTCAGTTCAAAAGTCAAAAAACTATATTACCGAACGGTGAAATGCGTTCTTACAGACATAAATCTTCCCACATATAACGTATTTTGTATACGTTGAACCAAAACTTATTTTAATATTTATTCTAAACATGCGATTTCGTCATGAAACCCCCATAAGCTCTGATAACAAAAACGGGGTAGAGCCACAGTTATGATGACTTACAGAGGGCCACACCTAAAATATGTATTACATACAACTTTTAATTTCAATTAAAAATCTTTTGTCGAATGAAAGTCATAAATAAATTAAAATTTTATGTTAAACAACTTTTTCATCAACGCAAGATAGCAATATAGCACAATAAATATGTAAGAAAAAGACACTATATGAATATTTATTAAAATCTATTATTGTAAGATGACTTTTCTGAAAAACTCTTTACATTTTCAATTCATGGAATTACGTTTTAAATGTACCTTATACACTTCGTATATATATATATATATATATATATATATATATATATATATATATATATATATATATATATATATATATATATATAAAACTTTATAATAATGGGCTTTTAATCGAATTATTCAATTGTGAAAAATTGAAAGCGAGAATTATTAAACGCAATGATGACGGTTCATATTGATATTTAAATGTTTTCAAAAATACTCAAAAGTTGTTGTATTTAAATATAAATTCTTTGAAAATTGTGACTGAACTCGTGCAAGTAATTTATTAATATGGCAAAATAATTATTTATTATTTTGTACATATTTTTATGTTCGATTTTCTTTTATATATTCTACTTGTTTAAAATTCATAATTAAAAATAAAATAATTTAATTTTTTTTCCCAAAAACTTGTTTATTTAAGAGAATGATTTACAAATCTATCGGATGTGATTTTTCTCGCTCTACAATGGTATCAAAAAAAATCGAAAAACTTTTGAATTTTTACAACTTTTAGCAAAAAACTCATTTTTTCGGGACTTTGAACGTGTCTGGGTGAAGAATTCGTTTGGAACATAAAAAATTTTCATCAATTTTGTGTAAAAATAGGATGTTTTGTTCGAGAGTTATCGTACGAATGCATATATACATCACAATCCCAGACTGTTCGGCAATTCACTAAAAAGACTCGTGCAAGTAATTTATTAATATGGCAAAATAATTATTTATTATTTTATACATATTTTTATGTTCGATTTTCTTTTATATATTCTACTTGTTTAAAATTCATAATTAAAAATAAAATAATTTATTTTGTTTTTCTCAAAAACTTGTTTACTTAAGAAAATGATTTACAAATCTATCGGACGTGATTTTTCTCGCTCTACAATGGTATCAAAAAAATCGAAAAGCTTTTGAATTTTGACAACTTTTGGCTAAAAACTCATTTTTTTTCGGGATTTTGAACGTGTCTGGGTGAAGAGTTCGTTTGAAACTTTCAAAATGTTCACCAATTTTGTGTAAAAATAGGATGTTTTGTTCGAGAGTTATCGTACGAATGCCTATATACCTACATCAAAATCATAGACTATTCGGCAATTCACTAAAAAGTCTTACAAAAAGAAATTTTGTTTGCGAAATCATAGAAAATACAGTAGTAAAAATTTCGTGTTACCCAATTTGATAGATTATTTATTAAACACTTGCAATCTAACGATTCGACCCAGAAAGATCAAAAATTCGAGTTGGATTATTATTGTTTCTGTAAATCAATATATTTGTAATTTTTTTTTAATTTATAATGATCAAAAAATTTGGGGGGACAAGTCTACCCACACTTAAGGCTTAAAGACTAGAGACTAGTGTACATAAATAATTCCTTTTTCATTTCAGGGGGTCCTCCCCCCGGACCTCCAACAGGGGCTTTGCTTCTTGCGCCCCACTGAGAGGCTTCGCGTCCTGTATCTCGTGGGAGATTCCACCCCTCATTAAACAAATGATATCATCATTTATTCTCGAGACATACGAGACGATAAATATTTCACAAAAAATTATTAATTTCGTTTTTTTTTTATAAAAAACAAACCGCTAATCCGAATTTGCTGAAAATTTTATCCGGTCTTCATTTTTTCATTACGCATCTAATGAAATTAGTCCGGAGTTGATATCATCATATGTTCTCGAGATAAGCGAGATAAAAAAAAATTCACGAACGAACTGACGAACGCACACACAGACATCACGCTAAAAACAATGTATTCGGACTCTAGTGACCTTGAAACGTGGAGATATGTCTAAATTAGCGATTCGTAAAATCGGACCCATTTTACAATAACTTCCAATGGGAAGTTAATAAGAAATAAAACAGGAATATTAATTGCTTATTTCATTAAAACAAGTTAAATTATTAGTTAGAAAATTTAAAATATTTAAATATCTTTCAAATAACTAATAATATACTTTCTACTTAAGCACTAAGTATGTCGATTCTATCTATGTACATATACTAAATATAGTGATGTTTTCAAACTGTTATTTATAAAACTTTATATATATTATTTAAAATTCAAAATGTACAATTTTGAAAACTAGGTTTTTCTTGTCATTATTCTACTTATTACTTTGTATTAAAAGTTTCTTCTGCATCCGATTTTCATCATAGTTTTGTTTCTAAATATATATGCTTATGTGACGTAATAAGCAGTTGATAATAGTTAATATTTGTTTATGTTCAAATGAATAATTTATGTTCAAAAGTTTCAGTTTAATCATCGGTTTTTGTAGGATTGCATGAGGAACCGAATAGATGATAAATTAGAAACAATTATAGAAACAATTTTACAATACAAATATTTGTCGTTTGTAGTTGGAATAAATTTGATTTTTGGTATTATAATTGGAACTATTAATTAATGGAAGTATTCAGTTTGATTTCACTGAAATATTTATGCTGTAAATTTTTTTTACTGCGTCTTTGAACAATTTTTCCTAATTGCTTGAGGAGCATCCCCGTAGAGCGAAGTGGGGATAAATATCTTTTTTCACATCCAATATCGTATTGGAAATCATTTAGATAACATTTTACTCCGCCCAGTTACTTATTTTACTTATTTTGCTCCGCTGAGTAACTCATTTTACTCATTTTACTCCACCGAGTTACAAATGAAGTTGAGCTTTCTTTTATCATTTTTAAGCCTCGTTTGCGAAGAATTGAGCTTCATCATGACGCTTTTAGGTTAATTAGTTCCGCCAGCCCGTAGCTTTTCAATCACAAGTTGAAGACATTTGGAAAAATGTGGGTACTATAACAGTTAATTAGAAGGCTCTATGAAAAGAAATTCGACTAAGTTGTCTTTGTTATTTTCGCTAGTCGCGTTTTTGAATAAGCAAAATTGGTGCAAAGTAAAAGTTTCAAGGGAAATCTTGGATTCCTAGGAAAAAATCTTTTTCTAATTGCTTGAAGTACATTCCCGTAGAGCAAAGTGGGGATAAATATCTATTTTCACTTGCAATATCGTATCGAAAATCATTTGGATAACATTTTACTCCGCCGAGCTACTCATTTTACTCCGCTGAGTAACTCACTTTACTCATTTTACTCCACCGAACTACAAATGAAGTTGAGCTTCCTTTTATCACTTTTAAGCCCCATTTGCGAAAAATTGAGCTACAACATGACGCGCTTTTGTTAACTAACTCAGCTAGCCCTTAGCTTTTCAACCACTTTTAGGTACTAGCAGTTAATTCGAAGGCTCAATGAAAATTATTTCGACTAAATTGCATTAGTAGCTTTCGGAGCTATTTTCGCCGGTCAAGTAAAGAAAAATAAAGTGGAAAAATAGTCCCTAGTTCCGTAGTAAAAGAAATTTTATATGGGAAAATGTTGGAAAATGACAAAAAGGTTCTACACAATTTGTGATGTTACCCAATACTTAATACTATATATTAAGCACAAGTATTTGTTCTTTTTAGCCTATATTCAACACTCTTAAAGAAAATGTCTCTCTTTGCGACTGAAAGCCGTGAAAAGCTCTAGCACTCCAAATATGAATCATAATGTGTCAGAGTGCAAACATATAATTGTGCTTAATTGTAATTGCCAATTTTTTTTTTTTTATTTTGCAAAAATGTTTAAATAAAGACATTGCAAAATTTTCAAATAAATGAACCTGAAATTTAAATAACCATCACGAAGAAAATTAGTCAGTAAATTCGTAAAAATAGAACATTCCGACACATAAAACATTTATTTTCACTAAAACATGTTCATTTAGTTATATTGTTTCAAAATGGGTACCAACACCACTCATTCACATTAACATGTTTTCATAGCGCATACATCTATCTCTCTCTTACCTATGTTTTTTGTTTCCTTTCTCTCTCCCTGTGCCTGTGTGTCCCGCTGAATGTATTGTTAGTTCAGTCATCTGGTTTTGTGGGTGATAAATATACTTAAATTGACCCCATTTAAATCTCTTTTGTCAATTATGTGTGAGGATGGGGTGGGAAATTACTTTCAATGAATATAGAATGATTTAAAATTTTTCTTTCAAACAATTGAAAATTTGCCACAACGCGTAGGTACAAAATGATTAACATTCTTTTGACAAATTGAAAAATTTAATAAAATTGTATCTCATTTATTCAAAATTTTTGGACCTACCCGCTACGTTTAGCCACTTTAAAAGTTAATTTAGACAAAAGCCGTTTATTACTGATATAACTTTTATTCATTAAAATTTTAAATATTTAATATATTTCATAGACAGTGGATAAGATAATGTTGAAATTTGAACATTGTAGATTGTGTAAATAATATATCAACATCTAAATCAATTAAATTTTAATTAACAAATTAAAATGATTCTGTTATATCATGTTCCTACCAATTTTAGTACGTTAAAGGATGCTTACATAATTATATTTGTAACACATAGAATGGTAAATGTAACAAAATGATCTAAGTACTTAAGGGGGAAGGGTGCTCCAGAACTTTAAAATTTTTCATTTTTTGTTTTGCTTTAAAAGTTAATTTGAACCTTAAGGAATATATTTCTAATGTTTTAATCCTAACAGAACGATTATTATCTTAGATAACGACTCAAAACAGGTCTCTTTCCGCGCCGTGGAACATAACTTAAAAAGTTATTAAGGTATTAACTTGAAATTTTGTGCAGATATTCTTTAAGATATTGGCCTTTGCATATATCTAAAATTTTGCATAAATTATTACTATAAATATTGTTTATAACAATTTGTTTATATAAAAAAAAGTGAAATTTTTTCTTTTTGGTTTTAAATTGTGGAAAAAAATTTCTCATCAGAAATAGGTATATGCAAAGCGTAATGACTTATTTTAATAAAATTTTTTTGTCCGATTGAATTCAGTTGATTACAAGAGACTGGGCATTCTACGGCGCAAATTAAAAGAGTCAACTTGGAACAGCTGTAATGCCGCCATTTTTTTCTTATTTTTTGCATAAAAATTTATGAGTAAATACACCATAACATGTACTATACTATGTAACTTCATTTGATACAATAAATATATCCGTTTTTCTTAAAAAAAAATTATTAAAAATCCTGTTATCTGGAGCACCCTCCCCCCTTAAGGTACCATCACAGTGTGATCGCCCGAAAAATAGTTTTCGCGATTTTTTTTCGGATGGATGCGATGGGGAATGGGAATAAACTTTTTTTATGATTAATACCACAATTTAACAATACAAAAATATTTTAGAATAAAAAAATTTAAATAAAAATTTAAAAATAAAAAAGTGTCTACAAAAAACGGCGAAAATCGGTGCCCACGCTTACGGCCGCAGTGTTCATCCGCAAAAAAAAATCAAATAGATTATAAATCTGTAGATAAGCCGCTATATGTACCTACGGGAGCTTTTTTTTGAAATTTGAAAAAATGGCGGCGGTTTGAATAAAAAGTACAAATTTTTTTATAGTTTTCCGTGTGGAAAAATAGAAAAATTTCAAAACCAAAAAAAAAATCGGCTCCCATAGATACATTGCTGTTTACATACAGATTACAATCTATTTGATTTTTTTGTTCAAATGAAAACTGCGGCCTCAATCGTGGGCATCAATTTCCGCTCTGTTTTAAAGACACTTTTTCAAAAACTTATAATAATTATAAAAAATAAATAAAAATGAATAAAAAAAATATTTTTGTATTGTTAAATAGTGGTATTAATCGTAAAAACAAGCTCATCCCCATTTCTCCATCCTATTCATCCAAAAGGAATCTCAAAAATTGACTATTTTTCTGCCAATCACATGTGATCGTACCTTAAACCACATACGTGTATATTACAAGTACAATTACTTTCATAAAAATTTGGGACAAGTGTAGTGGTTCGCTTTAAGGTTAATTTAACATTGCTAATAGACTTTTTTAACAAAGATTCGAATTGTTTCGGCAAGACTGTGCAATGACTATGAAAAATAACATAATTTCTCTAGTTACTGGGGAGCCCTAATTTAATGCGTGTTCAACACACACTTGACGAATATTTTATAATTTCATTTCGTATCGGTAAATACTTGTCATTATTGACGCAAGTTCGCAATTAACGTAAAACACAATAACTTAAATAGCTGATAAAATTTTTTATAATTTTTTGATAATAATTAAAATACATAATTTGAAGGCATTTACGAATATAATTTTCATTTAGAGAATACTGAAAGATATTTAAGATAGAAATATAAAACTACGCAGACTACCAGCATTTGGTAAAATTAAAATACTCTTGACGCAGCATCCTGCGTAACGTAGCGAATTTCAGGTTACAAAAATAATCTCGTTTTGAAACTTATTATTTCACAAACGGCGGTTAAAAATGAAAAACCATAAAAGCAATCTCAACTTCACTTTTGAGAACCGTTTCTACGGATATTCAACACGATGTGATACGCGAGAAAAAAATTTGCGTGCCTAAAAAAGTGCCTAAAAATACCCACATTTATGGCGTGTACATGCAAAATTTCATGAAACCCAAAAGTTTCCAGATTTTTCTTCGGAATCCTAAAATAAAACGTACAATAAAATTGACTAAATTTTGAGAAATTTAAAAAAAAAGTTTTTTTTCAATTTTCGAGCATCGAACGTGTCTCTCGCTGAAGAACTCATCCAGGTGATTGTAACCTCCATTTTATCAAATTTCGTACTCAAGTCGTTTGTCACTGTAACAGTGGCTGTAGTAGCTGAACTTTCCATTCAGTAATCCACCAGAGCAGTAAAAAAGGATACAAAATATACTGAAATAAAAGTTCCTACAATATTACGATCAAAGGAAAAATTCAATTATTTTAAATTCAATAATTTAAACTCAATTAAGTATTTATATTTGATTATAAGAGACGAAGGCAAAGTGCGCGAACCAGGCATAAAATGTATGCGTGGATGATAAAGTAGAAGATAAAGAATAAAATTTTCTATCATTTTCTTTGTACCGCCTACATTTTTCTTTTTTGTGCACGCGTTTGAAAACGTCGGAAAATGTGATAGAGACCATAACAAGTTCTATATTCATATATACACAAATGTAATTATCTAGTTCGGTATGTTAACAGTACTGTACAAAAATAGGTGCTATCTAAATCTGAAAATGGCTAGCTCACTTTACTGGCCCGAAACAATTTTATCCGTTTTTCCGGAAAACTATAGGCGTTGGGAAAATTTTAAGAGCAATTATGTTGAGCGCGAAAATAACGCGAAATTCCTAAATAAGTTTCTTTTTATTATCGCCATTGGCTTAGATTCTGTCGTGCTTGCCCCCCACCCCCCTAAGGCATTACATTTTAGACTGACTTACCAGAAAATCAAACTTCACTCTGAGAATTTTTTTGTGAAAACGAAAAAGGTTTATATTACATAATTTCGAGTATTTTTTTTAATTAAAAAAAAGGATCATTGAATGACACCCCAAACACGATTAGCTCGAAACTACATTTTTAAATCGATAAATATACCGAAACCAAAACTCGGACAGTTTGCATCGAATGGCCTTGAAATTTAAACTGCGTCTCTTACAGACATGATCTAACGAAGTGCAGAGGATTTTTATATTTGGTTAAAGTTCAGTTTAGGTAGGTACTTATTTTACTTTAGATGTCCACAACTGTACAAGTGTAAAATTATGTATATTGGTAATGTTAACATATTCACACTATATACGAGGTTCCAGTGTAGAGCAGTTGATTGATTTAAGTTGAATTAAATTTTCTGTAGTGAAATAGGGATTTATTAGATTTTCAAATACCAACCAACATTATCACTGACTAGTGCGTTCCCGTATGGGAGCATCATATGTCCCTGTAATAGTAAATTTGCTATACACTGAACACTGTTAAGAAGGCTATATTGGGGAGAATTGCCTTAATTCGACCACTTAATAATTTTTTTTCTTATTCAATTAAAATTAACACGAATTGGGTCGCCAAATAGCCGCTTAATATTTAAAAAAAGTTGACAAGCTAAACGAAAAGCAAGAAAAAGCTAAATTGCTTAGGTTGGACTAGAATCTTTGGACTAAATATTGACAATAATGAAATTTTTGGTACTAACTCTGGCGCAGGTCACATATACCCAAGTACAATAATGCATGAATTACATCACATCTTCTTTTTTAAAAAGCTTTTAAAATATTTTATATGTGTGATGACGTCATCAAAGTCAATTTGTTTTGTTTTGTTTTAGCGAATTTCGAAAACTCGAAATTCAGCTATTACAGTAGGTGTCATGACGCAATCTGAGTCCGGGACTATGGCAGAAATCTGTTTTGAGGTCCCTAGAATACGAAAATGATATTCACTAAAATTTGTATATATATATATATATATATATATATTTATGTGTTCCCACGATAACTCTCGAACGAAACGTCTAACGCTTATAAAATTTTGTGTGCGGACTGGATTCTGAATTGGCTTGGCTAAGTTCGTTAGCCAGACACGTCGGATGCCTAGAAGTAGGTTTTCTGGCCATTTTTTATCATTCGATCCTATCATAAGGCAATTCAATTTTTACATCGTTGAAAAGGAAAAAAAAAATTATGAAGAAAATATTCTTATAATTTTCTTTCTATTTTAAGTATTTTTCGAGAAAATGTAAATTTTCACTTTTATTCTTTCTTTGTTAGTCTAATAAGTAATTTATATTTATATCTCAGTTCTTTATAAAGTATAAAAATATTTCACTTTTTTATTAAAGAATTTTGTGAGAACAAGTGAAAACTATTCACATATATATGATATAACACACATACATGTATAGAGTTTTGTTTCTCATTTATTGCATTATAATTAGCATGGTTCTATCCCATGTTAAAAAATGTAAATTAAACAGATTTTCTAAGCTAATGTAATGAAGAATTTTTTTTTTTTTTTTATTGAATTTTTAAGTAAACAAGAAATTGAAGATTATGTTATGATATAAATATTATTAAATATGAAACAAAAGAAAATATGTACAATGTACATATGTATGTACGGAAAAATATTTTGAATCGATTTTGAAAATTTTTCCACTAATAATTAATAATGTTAAAAAATTAAACCATTTCAAATGGATTTAAGGTATTTTATGTGAGGTCAAGGTTTTCGGGACCTAAAAAGGCCAGAAATTAATTAACCAATCGATTTTAAAAATTTTTTCACAGTTAGTAAGTTAAAGTATTTGAATTAATTAATTAAATGATGTCCGCAAGAAGCTTACGGACTGCCATAAGTTATATGAGATCCTTAGAACCCTTTTCTTACTGTTAGAGTACTAGACTTGTATGAGTTTCGCCAGGATTTACTGATCCCATAATTGTAAAAAATAAACTAAACGACCAATTTTAAAAATTTCTTCACTGTTACAGAGCTAAACTATTTTAGATAGATTTAGAATACATTATGTAAGGTCCGCCAGGGTCCACAGGACCCAAAAGTGTCAAAAATAAACTAACTGACCGATTTTGAAAATTTTTTCACTGTTACAGAGCTAAACTATTTTAGATAAATATCGATTACGTTATGTAAGGTCCGCCTCGGTCCATAGGACCCAAAAGTGTCAAAAATAAACTGCCTGATCGATTTTGAAAATTTTTTCACTGTTACAGAGCTTAACTGTTTTAGATAAATGTAGATTCCGTTATGTAAGGTCTGCCAGGGTCCATAGGATCCAGAAGTGTCAAAAATAAACTAACTGACCGATTTTGAAAATTTTTTCACTGTTACAGAGCTAAACTATTTTAGATAAATATAAATTACGTTATGTAAGGTCCACCAAGGTCCACAGAACCCAAAAGTGTCAAAAATAAACTAACTGACCGATTTTGAAAATTTTTTCACTGTTACAGAGCTAAACTATTTTAGATAAATATAGATTACGTTATGTAAGGTCTGCCAGGGTCCATGGGATCCAAAAGTGTCAAAAATAAACTAACCGACCGATTTTGAAAATTTTTTCACTGTTACAGAGTTAAACTATTTTAGATAAATATAGATTACGTTATGTAAGGTCTGCCAGGGTCCATGGGATCCAAAAGTGTCAAAAATAAACTAACCGATCGATTTTGAAAATTTTTTCACTGTTGGGGAACTAACTATTTTAGATAGACATACATTACGTTATTTAGGGTCCGCCAGGGTCCATGGGACCCAAAAGTGGTAAAAATAAACTAACCGACCGATTTTGAAAATTTTTTCGCTCTTACAGAGCTAAACTATTTTAGATAAATATAGATTACGTTATGTAAAGTCTGCCAGGGTCCATCGGATCCAAAAGCGTCAAAAATAAACTAGCCGACCGATTTTGAAAATTTTTTCACTGTTGGGGAGCTAAGCTATTTTAGATACATATAGATTACGTTATGTAAGGTCTGAAGTGTCAGTAGGACCTAAAAGTGTCAAAAATAAAATAACTGACCGATTTTGAAACCTTTTTACTATTACCGAGGTAAACTATTTTAGATAGGTACAAGTTGTGTTATCTGAGATCCACAACTGTCCTGCGGATGCAAATGCGGCGTAGAATGCTACACAACGGGTTTTGAATATATATATATATATATATATATATATATATATATATATATATATATATATATATATATATATATATATATATATATATATATATATATATATATTACATAAAGTACGCCTAGAATATACGGTCGAGCTGATTTTTTAATGAGGTCCGCCGGGATCTTGCAGATCCGAAAACGCTAGTAATAAGCTATCGAACCGATGCTAAAAAATTTCTCACTGCTAGAGAACTAAATTATTTTAGATGGATACAACTATGCTGCACAAAATTCGTTCGGGTTCTTGGGTCCCCAAAAATACCAAAACTAATTACCCAACCGATTTTAAAAATTCTTTTACTCTTAGAAAGCTAAACTATTTTAAATAGGTACAGGTCTTAGATGAGATCCGCCAGTGCCCAAGATTTGGAAATTCGCTATGTTATGCAGATGCTGCGACAGGGGTATTTTTTTTTTTAAATAAATGGCTACAAAAATTATATGAATTGGAATTGTTGATGAAATTTGGATAATCTAAATGCCAAATTTTCATTTTTCTTGATAAAAGTTTCCAAATTCGTTCCTATGAAAAAATGACCTATTTTCCAGATGTAAATAGGAAATAGGAAATCGACTGAACTTTTTCTTTTGTGTCCTTCCTTATTGTAAAATAATTTTTAGGCCCACCAAATATTTTGGTATTTACAATTTGACTCACCTACACAAAACCTTTGGAACCCCGAGGTTCTAGGGTAAATCACCTGCTTATAATTAATGCCACTATTTGTGCTGTAACAAATTCTCTACCTCTTTTAATTTTCTTGTAGATCTGGGGTTGGAATAGGGGAAATTTCAAGCCGATTATACATCCAAACAAGCTAACTCGACCTTTAGAGTTGGAAGAAACTGAAAGCTCTTTTCAATGATTTACATCTACTGATAGTTACAAATTGATATGAGTAGATAAGCTATGAGGCTACGGCCGTACAGTCAAATCCCAATTGTTTTAAAGTGTGTGGTTCAGGGTCCTACTGTGCGACCGTAGCCCCATAGCTTATCTACTGATATGGTCTATATTGCTTCGAATGAAATTTCAAAAATTCAATCAAAATTTAAAAAAAAAAAAAACTTTATTTCAAATCACTAAACTACAAATGTTTCTAAAGTATTTACGTTGCCAATATTATGTCAGGGAAGATTAGAACTAGAGTCCTGACCAACTAAGTGGATCTCTAACCAAAATAATGGTCCAGTCAAGACCATTCTCCCCTACTACGCGACAATCAACTACATCGTAACGATCATGAAGTGTTAACCGGTGTGCCAGTTCTCGAGAATTGACTCCTCGAGAGTTACTCCGCTCGCTCGTTCAATATTAAAATCAATAATAATATTTCCATTATTTCCCACGAACGAATGTGACTGAAGCAATGGATGGAATTTCTTTAATTGAATTCCCACCGAACGAGGAGTAAGGCGATTCGAAGAAAAATTTTCTAATATGAGATATCGAAAAGTGTTGTATATCGTATAGCTTTCGAGGCGACAATCGTCACCATGATAAAAATATGAAATAATTTAATTTTTTCTTATTCGCGTTTAATGGAAAAATGAATGAAAGGCGTTTATTATGATGGAGAATATGATTAAATTAATCCTCCCGATGGTAGCGAATGATTTTGCTTGGTAATTTTGACAGGTTTCAAGTGAATTAATTTACGGAAAAATTAGCTCAACAAGATTAGGTTCTTTCTGTAGACAGTATCCTTCAAATGATTTTTTCAATACACGAAAAGTTATGAGCATTTTAGTGCACGCACTTTACTATAATTCAATTTTAGAAAAAAAAAAAAAAACTTTAAATACTTTTTTCCCGAAAGTAAGTTTTTTGACATCGTTCCTCGTGTATCTCAAAAAGTATGGACATAAATCAAAGTGCATATTATTCCCCGATGCCATTATTTTGACAGGAATTAAGATCTTTTGATTCCGTAATATATTTTTGAAATGGCGGCTGTTTATAGTTGAGAAAAAGGGATGATTTTTGAAAATTTATTTTCAAAATGCAATTTCTCCCTGATTTTTAATTTTTTTCTTGAATCCTAGTTAGTGCTATAACTGTATAATATGTATATTTTCAGAAAATTCTTGGTTTTTTGATTTTGCGTCACTGGGGATTTCAGAACGTGAGGACCCATATCGCAGTGTCGACTTCAAAGCCATTTATACTTAGTTCATTTTTTAATTTTTTTGAACAATGTTGTATATTTAGTTTTTTAATAAAATATTTACTTGTTTAAAAAAAGAAATAATAATAATAAAATAAGTCTATTTTTAATGTTTTTTTTTTTTTGGCGCTTCTCCCCTTAAACAGAAAATATCAACAAGCTTTTATGCAGAACGCAAAAATAAACAAACGTTTCCCAATTACAAATTGAACTTTATATTCCAAAACTTTCAAATAACAATAACATAAACTTAACAGCAAAGTAAAAGTGTACGTAATAGCATTGTAATTGTGTAATATTTCGGTACACATTTGCATTTGTACCCCCCGGTCCTTACCACTTTAAAATACAACATGCCCCCGGGGATTTGTTGCAAAAATAAACTTTATATGCAAGTGTAGTAAATTATGTACTGCAGAAGTTTATTTCATATATGTATACTAACTTAAAATTGTATCAAGCCACTGTGACGGTTAGTAATCGTTCATACATAGATGACTAGTATACAGTATAACCTCATTTTATGCGATTTTTCAAAAAAAAAAAAAATAAAATGCCAATTAGAGTGCATAATGTGAATAGCACGTAAGAAAAGTACAAAAATTGTAACATTCGATTTGTGGAAACACTTTCTGCTAATTGTTTTCAATGCATTCATTCAGTTTTTCACATGTAGATGTATTGCAATTTTTACAATAATATAAAAAAATAATATTTAAGAATGTTTACAATTTGCAACCAACTACACCAATACTTCAATTTGCGTCGTGGTTACGTTCCAAAAAAACACGATGCAAATTGAAACGATGCAAAGTGAATTATGATTTTCTATAGCAGACCACGTAAAGATCGAAGATAGGTTTCAGTGTTGCAAAAATACTACTTTTTAAGAAGAAAATTGAACAAAGTAAACATTTAAAAAACAAAAATAATATAAAATTTTATTACATACATACAAAAAAAAGAATCAATTAAAACAAAATAAAATAATCAATTAATTTATAAAAACAAAGTAACAATTAATCACTGTCTAATGAGTCCATAGTGGCTGTTGTCGTAAGTCGGCTTTCTTTCACAAAAAAATGCGTCAATGTTTGCGTTTGACGAAAAAATTTCGAAAAAAAAAATTAAAGACGCACAGTGGAAATTAGTACTAACTTCGAAAAAACGCAAACCGAAACGACGCAAAGCGAGGTATTGGTGTATATTTTTTACAGATATTTACGAAGTTTTTACATATTTTTTGTGCGATTTTCTTGATGCGTCCCTATCCATCGCATTAAAAGAGGTTAATGTGTAGATGATATATTTATTATGTAGAAAAACATCTTAATACTATGATGTATAGTTGATCCATTAAGTTGTACAAGTTGTAAGACTTGAAAATGTAGTGACATGTAAACATGTCATCATAATATGTTTTAGATTTTCATACTTATGAAACTTAAAAATAACTTATCAAAAAAGAATATTCAAAATGTAGCCTATGTCGTTCCACGTATCCACCAGCTATCGTTATTCAAAATTTCAAATAGTTCTATCGGGAAAGTAGTTTAAATTTGTTGAGATAATCTAAACAAACCGATACAAAAATATTATCTTATCATTATTTTATTCACAGCTCACCAATATAAAATATACCATATGTATAAACGTATTAGTTGCTCTGTTGGTATAACGACATTACTCTCTCACTCACACGAATCAGATGTTTTCCCTTGATAAAAAGTAGCCTATGCCCTTTGCCGTCCCTGTAACAAACTCTGTGGGAACCTTCAACTCGATTTTCTAAGTTGTTGAGGCGTGATTGTAAGACAAACAAACAAACTCATGTTCGCATTTATAATATTAATTAGGATTACAAATTATTTATCAAAGTAATATTATGTGATCCCCTTACAAAATTTTGTCTCAATTGGTTGCCCAATGAGGTAATTCGTATTAGTTATAGCCATTTAAGTGGTCATTATTCTGCGTTCAAATAAATATGTTAATTTTATTATTCAATTTTCTCGGGACATAAAATAATTATTTCCACGCAAAGCATGGATAAGTAAATAAAAGTCTGTTACAGATTTTATCATAATATTATTTAATATAAGGGTGCAATTTTATTGAATAATAGAATAATTATTTTTTTTACTACAGTGGAGTCTCTCAATAATCTCACTTCAAATAATTTCATACCCCTACATCTCAGTAGTAATCCTACCACTTCCGTCACACAGTTTCACTACAAAAGAAAATTCAAATCGTTCCATGCAAATAATACCGCGAAAAAAATGACTGTTGGTATATTATAAACAACCAAAATTAAACAATTTTTAGTATGCCGTAGCAAAACTGACAAAACTCTGATGAAACTATTCGATGAGAAAATTGGAAATTTAGTACAGAGATAGAGTGTAGTAGCCCAAATAATTTCGATTCTGGGGCTTAATTTTATGGTATAACCTAGAAAATGGAGAAAAAATTTTCACCAAACACTGAAAAACGCGTTTCCATTTCGTCTGGGCACCTACCAAAGACACTGGGTCCTCTTTTCGGACCCGGGCCCCTGGGCTACCCCCCTTTTCGATGGCCTCGTATGTGTGTTCTACTTTAAACAATAAATTTTAGTGAAATGTATATATATTAGTAGTTGAATTTGGGGCGTTCTGCACCGGAAGTGGAGTGATAACTCCACATCTAACGTTCAAAGTCGTCCAGCTGCTGGAAAAATATCTGAGCGGTTATAGTAGTACTTCCGTCGCAGTGTGTATACGCCATATGTGGAGTCATTACTCCACTTCCGGTGTAAAACGCTGCAAAGACACATCTACTTATATTTATTCGATTATCACAACAGAAGTGAAGTACAGAACAGAAGTTTTGTATATTGAATCTGTACCACAATATCCTGTTGTCAATCAAGGATAAAACACCATAACCACTAAATACCTATCATATATTGATTTCACCAGTCAATAATACAACCATTTTTCACTTCACGTAGTTCCCCCCCCCACACACATACATTTGTATGTATTGATGTATATGTGTATATTTGTGAATGACAATAATTGAAACCGTGGTGAAATTTTTTTTTTTTTTTTGATAAAAATGTATCAAATTTAGTTCTGATATGAACACAATTGACAGTTAAAAAATGACAAGAATTTGCTTGTGTGGAAGGACGGAGAGGCCAAACCCCTCCCCCCTCCATTAAGTCACTTAAAACACAAAAATTTTTTCAGTGAATTGACCGTACACGAAGCCTTTGCATATTTAAACGGTAACAATTAATTCAAATTTGAATGATTCGAATTTCTGAAGTTATGGATCAAATTGTCTTTTCCATTTTTCTAAATTTTTTTCAATTTCAGTTACCTATCGATCGAATTTACACGAAATAATTGTAACTCGAGGTGTTTCTAAAGGAATATTATCTGTAATCTTATTTAGATTTTTTGAATCTATAGTGTAAAATATACGGCCGGGACGTACAAAAAAGGGTGAAAACCGGACAAGCATGACGAAGGTACAAGGGTTCCGAAATTTATTTCTTTAGAATCCTAATAAAAAGCTGAGGCTACCAAATCTACAATATGAAATAATCGAAAATTTTTATTGAGGATCGTTGGTCTATTGGTGCGACACCTGGCTGGTTACCAGAAGATCCTGGGTTCGTTTCCCAGTCGATCCAGTTTGATAATTTTTTTAATCACAATGTGACTTTTAATTGAAACTATAAAGGTTCCGAAATGTATTTCTTTAGAATCCTAAAAATAAAAACTAAAAGTGTCAAATCTACCCCTATAAGATAATCGAAAATTTTTATCAGATGAAAAATTTTTTCCACCAAAATCCGAATTTCTACTCGCACTTCACGTTTCAAAACTTGATTCCGTGTCTGGTCTGTCTGTCCAATTTTATTTTACAAATAAAAAACGAAGTCTGGAATGCTTCCCGATTGCCAATTGAGAGTTCCCACGTCAATTACGTAAATACAAATTTTTCTATTTATTAAAAAGTCTCTTTAAATTCTTCAAATCACCCAATCAATAAAATTACACATATTTTGTATTCTAAATACAAATTTTCAATTTCCGTTACCCATTATTCATCATTAATTTTTTCTTTTATTTCTGAAATTTTTTCTTGCCGTAATTTAATGAACTCATTCAGTATTCAGCTAGTAAATATATTATTAAGGAAAATTAGAACAATATCTGCAAATTGAGGTTCCATTCTATACATAGCATAGTTAGGTAACTACCAGTGTAGTTGACAAGGATAAATACACCTCTGCGAATCAGCATGCGTAATAACAATCCATCAAAAAAAAAAAAAAAAATAGATTAAGGTGTTTTTCATGCTAGCACATACTCGATACCCTTAATACCACCAGACCATCTAATACGTACCTACACCTCTATCTATGTTGGTGAGTTGTGAACAAAATAATGCTAAAATAACATTTTCGCATAGTTTTCTTTTTTTTAATTATCTCAGAAACTAAATAGTGAATCGTCTTCGGCACAACAACGAAGTAAAATTATTTACATTAAATTACAGGAATATAGAGCAGCTATATATTTGAATAGCTACCATTCGAATCGATAATTCGAATGTGAAGTAAGTAGCTTGGATGTCGATTAACTTGTTACGTTTTCAGTATAAATGTAAGATGAAATAAGTAATTGAATCAACAAATATGTATCTGTATGTTTTACATCGTCACTGTACTAGAACAGTACGTATAGGTACAGCTAACACCAAAAATTTAACGTATTAACGTAGTTGCTCTGAGATAATCAGGTACAAAAGTATATCTTAGAGAAAAAATTTTCTTTTATCAAAAATTAAATAATGTATTAATATTCTTCAGTTCTTATATTTGTATACCACTTGTTTTTTTGAATTTCCGCGCGCTTATGTTGTAGCAATATAAAAGCATTGTTGAGAAAGAGTTGTAAAAACGTTGTAAAATGATGTTTATAAATTATATTTCAAAAACGGCGTAGTGAATAATTTTTATTTCTTATTAAATATGGTTTATAACTTTGTATTTTATAACATATTAAATTTTTATCAAATTCCTTTGACACGTTTTCATTTTTATCAAAAAAAAAAATAAAATAGAGTTTTCCTATAAGGACCCGTGTTAAAATTACAAAACTTTGAAATCGTTTTCCTCAAAATTGGGTTAGTCAATTTTTTTTTCGGTAAGGCCTTTCGGTATTGTTTTATCGACCAACTACCTTAACATGAAACACAAATAACTAACAACCCATTTTAGTTTGCCATAGAAGTTTTTGATTGTAGTTTAACTATAATTAGTCCCCGAATCTCCGTTAGGTATCAGTCGGGAACTTTCGTCGAAAATTTCTAAATCCCATTTTCCATAAGAGTGTATGTAATTAATTCCTAATAAATAGAATATTCAGTGTTCCTTTATATCACTGTTTCTTTCTATGGTAAGCATAAACAGACCAAGATAAGAAAATATACGATCGTTTTGAAATTGAAAATTATAGCTTAATTCAAGAATTTGTCTACCCTCGTATCTTATTACATGGAATCCATAAAAACAAATGATTGTACGAAATTTACTTTAAGGGGGTATTCTAGTCTAGAGGCTCGACTTTTAGAAGATTTTACGGGCATAATAAAAAAAAGTCAACATTTTTAGTATCCATTTTTTATTGATATTTGAAAAGTATAAATATGTATAAAAAGTTTAAAAAAAATTCAAAACTGAAATCGGTACAGGCCGACAGAGTGGGGACTCAAAAAAAAAAGGTGTCTCCTGGTTGACGTGATGCCAACCTTTCTGGCGATCTGCACCTAAAATTTCAGTTAATTCTTAATAAACAAGGATGTAGAATTAGTTGGACGTAGCCGATTTGAAAAAATAGATTTTTACACAAAATGGTGTCCATTTAAAAAAAAAAATCATTTTTTTACCTCCTTTTTTCAACTTTAGAAACTTTTTAAAAATATAAAAAAGAAAAATTCCAAAAACCCCTGCGTCGGACCAATTTTGATAGTATTTAGAAGTTCTGTACCAAATTTCAAGTATCAGTGCATTAGAACTTGAGATATCATGTCAACCGTATCAAAAAAAAGTAGTTTCGAGTAATTTATACTAAAAATTTTTCCTTTTAAATTAAAACTTTTATTTTTATACTAAAAGAATTTCCGTAAATCCTTTTAGCGGCTTATTCTTAAAGGTCTAAACTTTGAAAATATGAAAAAAAAAGAAAAACCGAATTTTTCGAATTCCTAGACTAGAATACTCCCTTAAAATCGACCCAGTTTTGTCGACTTCAGTAGGTTTCATTCATTTTTCTTTTTAGCAACCTTTATTTATACCTAAAATTTTTGATCCCCAGTGTACATTTGCACACATTACATCAATCGAATAAAAGAACGTAAATATATAAGACACTTACTTTTTGGTTTACATTATTCACCATATTCTCAAACTACATAGCTGGTATCATATTATATTCGAGATAAGTATATAATATGTAATAGTAAAGTAGCAAGACTAGAGTAACAACAGTACCTATCGTCGTAAGCCAATGACGACAGTAATGGCAAGAAATGAGTATATATGTATATATTCGATCTCGAAAAACATCGAACGGTCGAAGAATACAGTAAATATACATATAATGTTTTCATTAGTATTCAAGTTGAATACAAAGTTCATATACATTTCGAAGAAGTGCTATAATATGTATGCATTGATAGAAATAAAAATAAAGTTGCCTTTAAGTTGCGCCCAGCAAAGTTTCGTACAATATTACAAACCACTTCTACCAACGTACCAAATTTTGATTCGATATCTTCGATGATCGTCGAAATGTTATTAAAAATGTCCCCCCGCAGTGAAAAACGGTTATAATGTCGACATTTTCAATGAGTATCTAAATAGTAAAGATGGACATTGCGCATTGTCTTGTCCAGAGTACAATTACTCCTGTCAAAGAGCTCCTAAAAGTTGGATATTTTTAATTCAATGAAGCAGGCACAGGAAACTAATCGAGATTTTTTTTTATTGTGTAAAATGTGATGGTCTTTGTTTAAGTAATAAATGTAATTTATTTAATTTTATCCGTATTTACCGAGAATATTCTAGTAAGTATTTCCAGTACGTTTTTCTAGACTGTTTCAAAGTATTAAAATTTTTCTTTTTGTTCTTTATTAACTTATCTACAATAAGTTAATGTAAATAGCAATTTTTATTTGTTTAAAGTATTTCTTTAACACAAAGCTATAGTACGAAGCTACAAAAGAAGATATTAGTTGCTTGCTTTAAAAATTCTTAACACAAATTAAAGTTAAGTTGGTCGATTAAGTGATTTTTTCAAAAGATTTTAACGAACCTTAATTCAATACCAATAATACGAGCCCATTCCGATTAAAATTGACTGCCCCAATTTTGAGAAAAACGATTTCAAAGTTTTGTAATTTTAACACGGGTCCTTATGGGAAAATTTCTTTTTGAATAAAATGAAAACGTGTCAAAGGAATTTGATAAAAATTTAATATGTTATAAAATAGAAAGTGACAAACCATGTTTAATAAAAAATAAAAATTATTGACCGCGCCGTTTTTGAAATATAATTTATAAACATCATTTTACAACGTTTTTACAACGTTTTTTCAACAATGCTTTTATATTGCTACAACACAAACGCGCGGAAACTCAAAAAAATTAGTGTACAAATATCTTCACTGAAGAATATTAATACATTATTTAATTTTTGATATATACTTTTGTACCTGACTATATTATCAATTTTAGAATTTTAAATTTTATCAAAATTCTGTAATTTAAATTCGAATGTCTTAAAAACTTAAAGACGATACCTATTCCTTCTATTTTTTAAAATGAAATTAAAAAACCCATTTAATTTTTTTTTAGTTATTAAATTTAAAAAAAAAAAGTAATATTATCTTTTAATTTCGTCACCAATTAAATATTTATAATAAAATCAATTTAAAATAAAAATTATTTCAAAACAATAAATGAAAGATAAACGCTTTATCGACAATTTCCAACGAAAGGTTTCATTTAATTGGCTTTATTTCCATTTAGAAAAGGTAAAAATAAACGCAAATCTATCGATAGTATAATTAAATCCCTTTTAGCTAACCCGACGTTAATTTATTAATATTTTTATCCTCAAATAATCACAAAAACCAAGAAAATTTCACCCAACCAACTTTATACGTTATTAATAGACATTCATTTATTCTTTATGCACCATTTAATGATTGAAAAATTACAAACACTAAAATTGATATAATAATTTATAAAAACAAAATAGAAATGGTAAAAACAAAAACATAAACAATATCGTACAGTAAATTATATACTACAATATTCATTCATATTTTATAAGCATATATCGACCTAAAAATAAACGAGCAAACGGAGAGTGCTAACTGTAATTTATATCTAGAAGAATAGAGTATTTTGTTAATTAATGCTGTTCATCATTTTCATTTTACGCTCGCTGAAAATTGTGAAACGAATATACCATACCGTAAAATGGAATTACATGGACACTAACACGTAAGACTACCCAAGTATTTTTATCGGCCATCCTCCACATTTACGGGATGAAACCAACCCCTAATGTTGTGGGTTCAAATCGTGTTTCTTAAGATATCTCGAAATCTATAAGAGACCCCTCTCGAAATCCCTCTTAAAAAGACCTACTCACCTGTATAGGTTAAACCAGGGTTCGCAAAAGGGGCTAGTGGGGTGAAAATGGGGGTAAATTTTCTTTTACAGCCTGATTGGTTCAATGTATCAAATTTTTACTATCATAAATAGAAAGAGTTTTGCGTTTTTCCGAAATATGTGTGGTATTCAAGACATACTTATAAGAAAGAAAAAAATAGGATAGATTATAATACTGCATTATTATTGATTGCAGATACCTTCTACCTATATTTTTTTTTATTTTTATGTTTATTTCATCATGAAAATGTAAATTTTTACTTTCCGATAATGATTCATGTATTTTTCAGTACTTACTTAATTGGTAAGTTAGTCATGTGCATATTTGGTTACTACTATTCTATATTTTTTACACCAATTTCTGCAACAGTTGTCTGATCTCTTTTCTTGGGAGTGGGGGGGAGGGCGGTCGTAGTCTTGATTTTGTTATACATTTGATAACCAAAAGACATTAAAATTTTGGATATTAAAAAAAAAGTTACCAACAACTTTCGAAACCTGCTGAAAGTAGTCCCATTTTACGGTAAGTTCCTACATAAAATTGATATAGAGAAAATAACTGAAACGGAAATTATGAACGTACATACGTTAAGTAACTATATATGTATAATATGTACGTATGTGTTTTCTTGAACCTAATATCTTATTCTTTGTATACAACGACGTTCAGTTGTTAGCAGCACAACACACACACTGGTGGGGGTAGTAGTGGGGGCAGGCAGTGGTGGGGGGTAGAACGGTAATACCGTATTAACTATACCTAGAGCAGCACAGTTGGTTTATGACCAAGGAGAATGTTACTTAATAATAAAGAGAAGTTTCATAATCATATTTCAGCGTCATGAATATTCATATCTTAGTTTTTTCGCTCCTCACGTGGGTCGTATCGCTCCTTTTTTGTCAGATTCACTTTATGCCATATATTTTTATTCACTTTATGTTGGTACTGGCGGCGGGAGGGGGGATACGTGTAAGTGAATATAACAAAAAGTAGATTTTATTACTTTAAAGTCACGTTATAAATATATAAAATATTTAGCTAAGTGATTTACTGCTCTGAACTGGTAAACTAGAATATATTACTTAAAGGAAAGCTTTTAACTTTTTAACTACTTCTCTTCTTGTTTCACTTTTTCATCATAATAAACTTAATTTTTCTTAATTGTAGCTACAGAAGATAACATATACAACATCCATATTGGCTTAATACTGACTCAAAAGCACACTGGCTACGAGTGTGGTACATAGCTGCCTCACAACTAGTCCCTCGTTACCCGTAAAATTACTGGAGACGTTTTGCAAATCGGAATAATTTAAAATTATACAAATTAAGAAAAAAGTATTATTTAAGTGTCATTCAAATTGTATGAAATAGTATTACATCTAGTATACTATGGATTATTCAATCAAATTGGACTATATAATATGAACTGTTTGTCTATTTTAGATTATCTAACAACGTTATTTAAGTTAAATTTCGCTTGCGCTAATTGGTGATACTCTGTAAATTCTGCTTGTTGATTGGCTTAGAGGCGGGAGCAAAAGTATTTTTTTAGTACCTTGGAACTGATAATGACACTTTACGCCCTACTATGAGGGACTAAATTAAGTATTTTAGTCGCGAAATTGCCAAAAATATACATGACATGTAGTACCAATCATAATCACATAAAAGCATAAATATGAATAGAGAACTACAAGCTGGATCCCAATATAATGAGCCTAAAAATGGCTGGGATTCCTAACTACTCTTATATATCTAAAGTAGTGATGAGCAAAATTAGTCTTGGTCTTGCAGTCTTGTCTTGATCTTTGCAAAACCAAGACCAAGACTATAAGTATGGCTGCAAGACCAATACCAAGACTCAAGCGAGCAATACCAAGACAAAAGCAAAAAAAAAGCAAGAGTCTTATTAAAGTATTTAAATAGTTTGAAAGTATAATTAATACCGTAAAGAGAGAAAATTCTGATTTTAGAAGGAAAAATTCGGTAATAAAAAAATGCAAGAAAGTGCAAGATTTTTTAGCAATACCAAGACCAAGACTGCATTTTGCAAGACCAAGACCAAGACCAAGACTCAAACTGCTCTAGCAAGATCAAGACCAAGATTCTTAATGCAAGAACAAGACCAAGACCAAGACTGCCAAGTCTTGGTCTTGGTCTTGCATTTGCTCATCACTAATCTAAAGTTAAATAGTTTCATCTTCATTTACGCTATATTTTCAAAAGCACTTCAAAAATATCATGAAAATTTAGTAAATGTATTTGTTCATATATTTTTCTATTTTCTAAGAACTTTTATTTACAATAAACGGGAAATAAACTTGATAAAAGCGTTTACACTATAGCACACGATGTTATCTAAAGTTTAATATTACACCAGTTTTATTTTTGCTGACACTACAGCAATTTTTTTTTCCCAAATACGAAATTTTGTCCCAACAACTTTTTGTTAGTCTATTGAATTTTTCTATTACATCTCTACGAAAAAACACAACAGCATATTATAACTTTTATGTTTCGGCAAAATAAAAATACAACACAGACAATTTTTACAACTCAACTCAATTTTATTTTTATAATTTTCTTTATAAGCTTGCAACGATGAAAATTTATTATCATGATTAACAAGAATTACATCTACTAAAAGAAAATTTAATTTCCTGCAAACACAGTCATGTAAAATAGAGAAAAGAAAAAAGAAATATATCCTCTTTCATGCGCTCACCATAATTTAATGTCGATGACAAACGTACAAGAAACAAGAGTAGCACAAACAAGTGAAGAAAATAGGAGAATATATGAATGTAAAAAAAAAAAAGAAAAAACAATCGAAGAAACAAAAAAAACAAACAAAATTCAATATTTTACATTAATTTTAAATAAAACAAAAACGTGACAAATACTGTTCTTCTTTTGTCATCATCAACATAGTTATTATTGATTACTTTTATTATTATTATTTTTTTTTTAAGATTGTAATAAAATTGCAAATGGTCTAAAATTGTTTTAATAGACTCGACAACAGGGGAGTAGCTACCGCCGTATCAGCCGTGTCAATGATACGGGGCGCCCGGGCTACAGAGGCCCCTAACGTATATAAGCAAAAATTAGTAAAATCGTATCCATAATGTCACTTAATCTCGTGCTTCCCGAAAAAAAAAACATACAAAAAAACTGTCATACGTGCCTATAGAGTTCTCATTTCAGAAATGATAAAAGTCAAAAAATCAATTTCTTTTTTTTTCGGATTAATTGCTCAGAAAACACGCTTAAAATCTGAAATTCAAAGAATTCATTCCATTAAGGACTCATGGAATTATTGCTGATAAAATTCAATAGCCTTGAATCCAGTTTTCCGAAGGTAATAACAGCATGCTTTCTATTCTTGACCCTTCCAGTTATAACCACAACAGTTGAAAGAAGTTTTTCAAAATTAAAACTGATAAAAAATTATCTAAGGACTTCGATGGGGCAGGAATGGCCTATCAGACTTGTCAATATTGTCTATAGAGGCAAAAATTTTAGGAAAACTGAAACCGTCTTTAGCTATAGATAATTTAATAAATCAATTTGCCGAAAAAAAGGCAAGGAAAATGTATATTTAATTTGAATTGTTTGGCTAGCTTAAATTCTAGGAGGAAGCGATAACTTATAATCAATAAATATTTATTTTAATTTAATGCAGGCATTTTTGTCTCTTTTGTGAGAAATCTTTACCCTTCATTTAGGCCCCGCAACTAATTTTTGCTCGAAAACGTTAGTAAAAATATGGGGCAGCTTTTACATATTAATATAAAATGTGTTATTAATAATTCAGAGAAAATTTAAAAGCAAACTTCGCAGAAAATTTCCAGTAAAAATTTTTTATTTTATTTTTTATTTAAAAGCAAACTTTTGATGCTTTTTTAATCGTTAAATGATTAATAAAAATTCTGCGAATATTTGTACCTTTTTTTTCGTGTATTATGAATTATATTTAATTATTCATTGCTTTTAAACACAAAGATTTATTTCACTTTGAAACATAAAATTTTTAATTTGTTGCTAATAAACAAAATTTTATTTAAATTTGAAATCAGATTATTTGAAAATCGAATAATGAAATGATTTAATTTTGTTTTTCGTTAAAATTTTTGTTTGTAAAATAATAATTCAATTTCCTATCGCGATATCGGGACGGAATTTTAATCACTTGAGCACAAAACTTCTGCCTTGGACCAGCAAAATTTCTTCCTTTGTACCATCCATAAATTATGTCACACAAAATTTGGCCATTTGTAACCACCCCCCCCCCCTTTTCTCGTTGGTGATTGGTGACTGATTTTCACTTTTCTTAAATAAAATCTACCTGAAAGTAGCTCCTTCTGAATTTCCTGGTTGAAAGGTTCACCCCAACTCTAATAAAATTTTCATAAAACACCCGTTATATTCCGTTACAAAATCTACGTACATTAAAAAAAATAACTTTCAGAAAAATATTTTCTCATTCGTGTGCTTTTTACATGTAAAATCGTCACTTAATAAACTAATACCATTATAATAATATAAAAACCTCGAAAGTTCGAAAGAAAATTGATAAAAAAAAATTTTTTTTAAAGATTTGATGACACACGACATTTGACGAGCGGCATGTGGATGAGAGATTGATTGAATAGCGGTGGGGGGAGCAAGGTGTAGGGTGACAGGCGACATGACACCGCCTCACTAAGATCTTATCAGTTTCTTTCCCTATTCTATACGGAAAGGTTGGAAGACAACTTGAATGGGAAAGTATACGTCGTATAAATCTACTGTATTCATTGAGTAAGTAAATAAATAGAGAGACTATAATCGTGGGAAGTTACTGAGACGTGCTTCGTGTCATTGCATGCTAGATATGAATCATCAATAGATGAAGGAGGGCAACTCGTCCAAAAGAATGGGACGAGAAGTTGTTGAAATCTTACTGTATATATTTGTTTTAGTTTCTATATATATAAATATGTTTTTGATTCAAAAAATGTAATTAAAAAATAAAACTTTATTTTAATGATCTCCTTTACAAATACCGTTATTACAAGATATAAACGAAAAGTCTTGAACAAACGAATAAGTCGATCGTATTTATACAATTTTGAAAGTTTGTTCAATTCAGCAGAATTATCTATAAGATTTCTTTGTTTGGTGTGAAAATATCTGATTTTACAATTACATGAAATTACAGGAAATGAATATTATACTTTTTGATGTACAATAGTTTGATGAGAAAATGCTGAATATTGATTTTACATAAAATATAGAAAATGAAATAGGATCTATTTAATTTATTTAATTCTTAATAAATCGAATCCATAACTCCTCCCCTCTTAGTGAAGCGCCGGCCATAGAAGTTTTACTTCGCCTGACGGTGCTTGTGGATGCTCGGTCGTAGTGGTTGTAGTGGCCAAGACTGGAATTTCGTGTTTTCCTGACTTCGTTAAGTAACCAAATGTGATGACGGCTATAGCGATTATAATAAGTCCAAGTATGATGTAGGTGCTGGAAATGTGGATGATTCCGTGCGTTTTCAGTAGTTGAATTTCTTCTCTGTTTTCAGTATGATAATTTTTTAGCTTTTCCATGTTGAGCGGTTCTTCAAACTTCGTTTCGTTTATGGATAAGTTATGAAGCGGTAGGATTCTAAGGTTGCTTTGGAATAGTTGTTCCCTATTTTCGTACACAATTCCATTTATGGTAACGGTGCACTGGTGGAATTTTATCAATATTGTCCCATTTATTTCACGTTCCTTGATACCACATGTCGTAGATAATAACGTATTTGGAAAATTGATTAAGAGTAAGTACTCGTTGAACAGGAATTTAAGTTGTTCCTGTTTGAGATATTCGGTGTAGACACAGTGTCCTTCGTTGTTAAGTAGAATGTTTCCAAGACATTGGTTTTCCTGGGTTTTCGTCAATGTTGTGAGATCGTTATCGCAGATGAAGATGTTGCAAATTTTTCGACATGCTTTCTCCATTAAATACAAACATTCCCCGTTTACGAGTGCATAATTTTTATTAAGTTTGATAGTTTTTTGATAGACATTAGGAATTGATTCGACGTAGTCGAGTCGAAAGGGTAGTTTATGAAATACTGGGATTTGAACGTTGAAAATTATGTTGGTATTGTTATAGTATGCTTGGACGTTAAGAAATTCATAAACTTCTTCCAAAGAATTGATAGGAATATTTTGTTCGGTTAATAATTTTAAAGTATAGTCTAATTCGTCAGGTATTAGAATATTTTTCGGCATAATGTTCAGTTTAGCCATGTTAATTGTTTGCATTACATCTTTGATATGAGAGTTTAGGTATTCGATATTGTAAATTATTTGTGTCAAATACTGAGAATATTTAATTAAATGTTCCTCCCTTCTAACTTCATTTGCTAAATTACCGGAAAAATGATTTAAGTATGCATTAATTACATCTTGTTGTTGATTTATGTGTTCAGTTATTTTATTAAATCTATCAATCATCTGAGTGTTGATTTTTACTTGCTTATTTAATTGTGTTGCCATATTATCCTGATTATTTTTTAGAATTTCAATGTAATTGTTTATTTTTATGGCGTCATTATCGTCCATGTTTCCTGTTATGTATTTTATGGCTGATCCGAGGCCATTGATGAGACCGCGCCTGTTTCTTTTAATTTTTCTTGGATAAATCATTTTAAAATTATTTTGGAGTTCATTAAATTTCAGTTGTACTGTAGTTTTTAAATCCTTAAATTTTATATCATCATGAATAAGCTTAATATTAGAATCTAGTTTTTCGATATTTTCTTTATAATTATCTAAGTTAATAATGTGAATAAGGTTGGAGTGAGATTTGATCAATTTTGCATTTCCCAAATTAATCGCGAGAAGTCCCGGGTTGTGGGTCAGGTCTTGTATGTCTATTGTCTGCGTCGTTGTTGTCGTTATTATTGTTAACCTGCAATTTTAAACGTCTTTTTAGTTTCTGTTTGTGTAGTTTTCTATTGTTTACGTCGATTAATGTTTTTCCATGATCTTCTTTAACTTTTGTTTGTTTAAATTTTGGTGTTAATTTGTTGTTGCATCTTTCATGTATTTCAAATATTTTATCACCTGGGTTCAAAGCTATTGGATCTTCCCTATCTCTATTAAGTTTATCTATGAGTTTAATTTTGTTTTGTTCTACCCTATTATTTACTTTTTCATAGAGTTGTTCTTTATGATTTTGCATTGCTTCTGGGTTAGGTTCTAAGTGAGCATCATATTTCCTACCAAAAAATAACTCGAATGGTGTAAATTTAGTTACCGAATGAATTGAATTATTATAGGTGGCTATTGACACTGATAATTTATCTTCGTGGTTCATTTCTGGATTTTCTTTATGAACTATTCTATAAATTTCTAGCAAGGTAGAATGAAAACGTTCTACAGGTGAATTTGAATTTGAATTCCGAATTGATGTAACATGTAGTTCAATGTTTGCTTGGCTAAGGAATTGTCTGAATGTGATAGAATTAAATGATTTTTCAGAGTCGGCAACTAGTAATTTTGGTGGACCGTAATTCGCAATAAATTTCCTGATTTGGGAAATTATGTGAATCGTATTTCTAGACTCTAGGGTGTATGCCTGAGCAAACTTGGAAAATTTGTCAACTAAAGTTAACATATGTTCATTATTTAGGTAAAATATATCAATGTGAATTATTTCCAAAGGTTTTTTGGGTGTTTGTGTTAATGAATATTTTATTTTCGGTGGTCGTCTGTCATATTTTACGGAATTGCAAATATTACAGTTGTTTATATGAAATGAAATTTTTGATTTTAATGAGGGAAAATAGTATTCGCGTCTTAAATGTAAAAATGTTTCTTGTATTCCGCGATGATTACTTTTCTGATGGTATTCCTGAATAATTCTATCCTGTTCGTCTTCGTCCTCTACGTCGGTTAAAATTTTTGTGCAACGAATTAATCTGAATTGTTTTGATCGGCTAAAATATTGAGAGTAAATATCTTGTAGTCTAAGGAATGTTTCCTCATCTTCACAATAAATTGCTGTTAGTTTTTTAGGGGAAAGGTAGCATTTAAATATATTAACAAGGATTTGATTGGTATATTGGGGAAATTGGAAGGTTTGTCTTCGTTTTTTGAAAGTGACTGAGATAATTCTATTCGGACGATTTCTACTGATGATCAAAACTAATTGTTCGCTAAAATCGTTGAGTGGGTTTTCGGATATACGAATGTAATCGGTTTCATCTTCTTGTCCACTATGCTGAGTCTGAGCGTCGCTTGAGGGTGCTTCATTTTCGATGGAGCTTATTTCGTTGTGTTCTTCGTTGATGTTTATTTCAGGTTTAATTCTTGATAGAGCGTCAGCATTTGTATTGTATTTCCCGGATTTGTGGATGATCTCATAATCAAATTCTTCCAGCTTCAATCTCCAGCGAACTAATTTTGAGTTTGGCTCCTTTAACGACATGAGCCACGTTAAAGGTTTGTGGTCGGTAATGATTTTGAACTTCCTTCCGAAGAGGTACGGCCGAAAATATTTCGTTGCCCAAACGATTGCCAAAAGTTCTTTTTCAATTGTAGAATATTTCTCCTCGGTGGATGTTAGCGTTCTTGATGCGAAGCAAATGGGCTTGTCCTGGCCTATTGGTCCTTGTGAAAGGATTGCTCCGATCGCATAGTTGCTCGCGTCAGTAGTGAGGTTGAAAGGTTTGGAGAAATCAGGATAGGCCAATATGGGATCTGTTGTTAATAGTTTTTTGCAAGTTTCGAAACAGTGTAGATATTCTGGTGTAATTTTGATTTCTTGTCCCTTTTTTAAGCACTTTGTCATCGGTTTTGTGATTTTGGCAAAGTCCCTTATGAATTTACGATAGTAGCCCAAAAGACCAAGGAAACCTTTTATCTCTTTTTGGGTTTTAGGTAAGGGATAGTTGGTAATTGCTCTAATTTTGTCAGGGTTCGGTTTGACACCTGCACTTGTCACTATGTGGCCAAGGAAAGCAATTTCTCGATGTAGAAACTCCGATTTATCGAGTTGAACTTTCAAATTTGCCGATTTTAGTCGTTGGAATACTTTCTTGAGGTTCTCTATATGTTCTTGCAACGATGTTGAGAAAATAATGATGTCGTCCATATAAACAAGGCAGATGGTGCCTTGTAATTCCCGGAGGACGTTGTCCATCACCCGTTGGAATGTAGACGGCGCATTTTTCAATCCAAAAGGCATCCTCACGTACTCATAATGGCCATTTTCGACTGAAAAAGCTGTTTTCGGAATATCCTTTGGGTCTACCTCGATTTGATGGAACCCACTTGCTAAGTCCAGTGTCGTAAAATACATACATTTTCCAAGCTTATCGAGGATGTCGGTGATATTCGGGATTGGGTAACGATCGTCAATGGTCTTCTCGTTGATTTTCCTATAATCGACGACCAGTCGCCATTTCTGTTTTCCAGAAGCGTCGATTTTTTTTGGAACTATCCAAATCGGTGATGACCATGGTGAAAAGCTCGGTCGGATGATTCCCTGTTTAAGCATTTTGTCCAGTTGTTGTTTGACTTCTTCTTTATGGATTTGTGGGTACCTGTATGATTTGGTATAAACTGGCAAATCATCCTTTGTTATTATCCTATGTTTTATTTGATTGGTGAAGGTAAGTTGTTGTCCTTCTTTGTAAAATATGTCTTCAAATTCACGACACAATGATATGATACTTCGTCGTTCTTCTGAATTTAGATGGTTTACTCTAATTAGAGATTCAATTGGAGGTAATTCGCTGTATTCTTGGGTTATTTGGTGAGTGTTAAATTCAATTACTTCATGATGGAGTAGCTCAACTTTTAGTGGTTGTTCGACGAAGAAGGTTTGTTGAGAATTAGAAAGATTTATAGTAGGAGCAATTATGTGCCAATCTTTTGCTAAGTAGATACCGGCAGGGATAAGGAAATTTTTATTTATATATGTATCAGGAAGAATTACGTCACCGTTTTGGATGTCTACGGGTAGTTTAGTGATAATTTTGTTATTAGGTGGAATCTTGTATTGTCCGCTCATAAAATTTGGTTTGTATAGTAGTTTAATTGTCGTGTAAGGTGTGTATAAGCATTTGTGAAATGTATCTATCTGTATTTTTAATTTACTTAAAATATCAAGCCCAAGTAAACCGTCAAAATAGTTGTGAAATTTAAATACAATAAAGTCTAATTGTCCTTGTGTTTTGAATTCGTCAAAGATTGGTAATGTTACTCGTTTATTAAGTTTATGTGTCGTTAGAATTGTTTTAATTTCAACAGTCTGGGTTGTTTGTAAGTCGTCGGGGTGCACGTATTCGGGGTTTATAAAGGAGTTTGATGATCCTGTGTCAATAAGGAACTTTAATTGTTTTCCGGAAGGATGTAGGATATGAATATATGGGAGTTCTGAGCCATGCAAATTTTGATCTATGTATCCTCGTTGCTCGGGCAAGTCGATTGAAAATTTCCATCGTCAATTTCAGCTTCGATTTCGTATGAGTAGTCGTAGTTTCCATAATCGTTCGTTTCCTGGCATTCAGTTTGATATCCGGTTACAGACTGTTCCCAACTGGCGTTTTGAGGAATATTTTCATTCACGTATTCGTCCAGTTGATATTGAGCTCCTTCTGTGTGATGAATTTCTTGACTGGTGAAAGTTGGTTTACTTTGTTGTCTGAAGAAAGAGTGTCCCATTGGTTTTGGTTGATTTTGTTGTGGGTTTCTAATTGACATCCTGTTACTTCCGATTTCCATCGGTGTTGGAGTGTAGTGAGATGGTCCAGGTCTTTGCATAAAATTATTCTGTTGAGGTTGGGGCGGTGGCAGTTGCCTTTGCACTGGTTTAGGTGGTTGATACGTAGGTTTAGGGAAATTATAATTGTTAGGCCTAGCAGGTTGATGATAAAATTGAATTGGATAATTAATTGGTTTGGGTTTTGGTTTGACAGCAATTTGTTGTTTTTGAATATAATTACTTCTAGCGTAATAAATATTTTGTTCCTGAATACACATCGAAAATGCTTCGTGAAGGGTTTTGGGTTGGCGAGCTCTAATGGCACTACCTATTGGTTCTTTAAGTCCTATTAAGAATGCATCCTTACATAAATCTGAATACAGCTTAATTTTTGCCCTAACTATTATCTGGTCTGTTTCGTGTAACTTTATAAAATTTGTCATGGCGGAAAATGTTTCGATAATTGAACCGTAAAATTGTTCAATGGTTTGGTTTGTTTGTCGTAAATTATGTAAGTCGCGTATTAGACTAGTCTCGTTTCGCTTGTCTGCGTAATGGGAAATAAGATTACTTTTAATTTCACCCCAATCTATGCTAGTTCCGTACATGTTTAGTACTTCGCTAGCTTCACCTGTTATTTTATTTCTAATTGCCCGTAACCATAGTTTACCTTGCGGTGTCCCATTGATTCCGGGTACTAATGCTAATATTTCTTCTACGTTACTAATAAAATCAAATAATTGACGTGGGTTACCGTCAAAAGGAGTTAAATCTTTAATAGTATCGGGTAATCTTAGAGCTTCTAAATATTCACTAGCTTCATTTCGCGTCATTGTATTATTCGTATTATTTATTTCTAAATCTGAACAATTATTAATATTTTCAGTATTTGTTTCGATATTTAGATTAATTGGTTCTAAATTAATATTAACTAAGCTAAACTGGACTTCCTCAATCGTATTCAGCGAAGCGGAAGTGTTTTCAACACTTGCGTTTACTGCGCCGGGAGTGTTGGAAGACTCTCGTTTGTGGTAAGGAAAAAATTTTTTGGACATTAAGCACTCGCAAAAAAAGAAAGAATGTAAATAATGTACTTACATGCACAATATTACACCTTTCATCGCCAGTGATGTGTTGTTGCTGGATTGTGTGTTGATCCAATTGACCGTTGTCGAATAGTTGTGAAACCACTGGTCCAAGTAAGCCGCCTGGATTGAACTCGTTACTGGTAAACCGCCAGTAATTTGTCCACAATTTCACGAAGTTTTTATAAAATGACCGGTTGATTTTTTAATGTCCGTGTAGATTCTTTGTTTTGTTAAAGGATTAAAATCCACGCACTGTTGAGATGTGTATCACTCTTCTTGAGAAACCGTCAAGACCGAATTGTTGTCTTGATAACCCGTCAAAATACAATTCGCGATAGCACAAATTTCTTCAACAATGTTAACAAAATCCGTACGACTGCGCCAAATATGTTTTTGATTCAAAAAATGTAATTAAAAAATAAAACTTTATTTTAATGATCTCCTTTACAAATACCGTTATTACAAGATATAAACGAAAAGTCTTGAACAAACGAATAAGTCGATCGTATTTATACAATTTTGAAAGTTTGTTCAATTCAGCAGAATTATCTATAAGATTTCTTTGTTTGGTGTGAAAATATCTGATTTTACAATTACATGAAATTACAGGAAATGAATATTATACTTTTTGATGTACAATAGTTTGATGAGAAAATGCTGAATATTGATTTTACATAAAATATAGAAAATGAAATAGGATCTATTTAATTTATTTAATTCTTAATAAATCGAATCCATAACTATATATATATATATATATATATATATATATATATATATATATATATATATATATATATATATATATATATATATATATACAGAGTGGGTTTTTTTTGGGAATTGCCATTTTTATTAGGGCTAAGGTATTTAGTTAATGAAACAAGTTCAGATAATAAGTTATGGTAGACAGCGCTGCGGGAAATCGATTGCTATAACAAGGAGCTTTATAGCTCCTTTAGTTTTCGAGCTATGATACAAACTTTTATTGTTTTTAAATAGAGCTATATATTAATTTGTGGATAACATTAATCCAGTACATCAATAAAAAAAAATATAAATGGAAGCAGTGGCGATTCTAGCGAATAGGCCAGCTGGCCTCGGGCCTACCCAAAATTTTGAAAAATGAAAAAACATATATAAGAAAAGTTAATAAAAAGACTAAATTGTGTTTTTTTTTTCCTCACCAACTACAGTTTTAAGTAAAAATAATTTTTTTTTGTTCCTCAACTGTTTTTCTTCCTCTGTTGATCCCTATTGTAATCCGTATACAAAGCTTCGGGCCTACCCAAAATAAAAATCGCTCCTGAATGGAAGATAAAATAATTATTTCTATATAATTTCTATAAAATAATTATTTCTATGTAGATAATTATAAAATAATTTATATTTTTTGATTTTTCCTAAATTTATTAATTTTGTGGCAGAGATACGTATCTGTAGAGGCTGCATTCAATCGATTAATTTTTTTTATTCAAGAAACGAACCAACAATTAACAGATATGACAACAAGTAGTTTCTCTTTTAAAATATAGATGCCAGGCATTAACTCTAATGAATGTAATTTTTTGCAACAAAATAAATAATTAAAGTGACTAATATTTAGATGAATTTTCTAAACTCCATAACTCAGGAACAAAACTGAATTTCAGGATTTGGATTTTGATAATAATTAATAAAATGCCGACATTTTCCAGAAATTTTTGAGGCCCGTCTCACACTATAGTGCCGCTCTCGATACGCTCTCGATCCAGTCTCCCTTCGGTAAAATTTTATTGTGTTCACACTACAATGTCGATTACCATTCATTCTCCATCCGCACTATATAGTGCCGCTCTCGACGTGCTCTCGGTTCGCTCTCGGTCCAGTATAGTGCTATGAACGTTTTTCACAAATCTCATTTAGTGTTCCGTAGTCAAAACCGCATAGTCTATCATTCATTCGTCAAATACGTAAAGTTTTTATTACATTTAATTATACTTATATTTGAATCAACCAATATATATTTTGGAGTGAATGGCGGGACAGATGTGTACCCTCACCACCATTAGCTTCACGAACGTGAAGAGCATATCAATCTCACACCATGTATGCATGGATGTGTGGCGGAAAAAAAGGAGTTCGCAACGTTCAGAACGTCGTATAGTGTTCCATCGCATCGGCATCAATTCACACAACGAACAACGACGACAATACCATCCATTGAACTTATGCCTTCTCACGTACACAAACAAGCAGGCAAGTGAATCAAACGCCTCATTCTCTAAGCAGCAATATTGTCAATAAGGCTTTTATCTTACAATGTATTATTATATTGTACGCACTGTGTGTATACTACAGTGTGTATATTAAATATTTGGCTTGTTAAAAATATATTGATATTTGATCAGATTCAAGTTACAATAAATTTTACATATTATAAAAGAAATCAGTTTGCGTATATCGCGAAAAGTAGAAGCGTTACAAAAGTCAACAGTACGAAATTTAAGTAAACGCACACTTTTTAAGATTTTTTTTTACAAAAACAAAAATGAAATACACTGCTGATCTGATTAAGGGGAGGTTTACTTGAGAATCGTTAAAAAAAATCGATTTTTTTTTTGCAGAAATTGGTAGCTAATTATATGTAGAATATGTTCCCAAAGTGATTTTGCTGAAAATAATTTTAAAACAAGATTCTTGCACATTAACCGAATCCAGCTTTCTATAACAAAAAAATTCAAAAAAACGTAGTTCACGCAACAATGAGCATTAAATATAAAATTTTGAAAATACGTTTCTTTATATATATATATATATTTTATAATATCTCGGAACCACATTTTTGAAACTGGTTGACACGATAACTTAAAAACTATTAGATGGATTCTTTTTTTAATTTTTTATTTTAAAGATAATTCAATTCTTCGGCACCTCTACGTAAGTTCAATACACTTTCAATATTTTTTTTATTTTTAAATTTACTTTAAAGAGCGAAAAATAAGACAAAAATCGTAATCAAAAGTTCAAACATCCGCCATTTTTTTTCTTTCAGCAATTTGTTGATATTATAGGTAGAGGTGCCGGTACTCTTCATATATTTTATAAATCTTTTTTGTTTTTAGATTTCGGTGGCTTATTACCGGCGCTAGGATATCCACCAACAAGGCATTGGATTTTCGGGTCGTCACACTGCACTATCTATAAAATGGACACTTTTTTATATTTTTCCTTGAAAAATTTTTTTTGTGTAATTTTGAAAAAAATAACATTTATCTCTTTTATAAATAAGTATTCGATAAAAAACAATGCTTATAATAAAAAGGAGAAAAAGAAAAAAAACAATAATACTAGAGTGTCATGCAATACCCAGTTAAGTTAAAGAATATTCTTGTGAAGTTTCTCTGAAAAATTTTATTTTATATCGAAAAAAATCCTAAATAAGCTTAATATTTTCGCCAACCACACCACAATACTATCTTAAAACAGTCTTCCTAATAATTCTCTAAGTTTCGTCGCATATTTAAATGCTTATCAAAAATACTAATGTGGGCTTTCATCTGCCCTTGTAAAACTCAACAGAAAAAAAAAAACAATTTAAATTAAATATGAAACATCAGCTTTAAAAAAAAAAACGAATTTAAAAATAACACATTTATTTTTTTAATCAACGCTAAAAGGCTCACGCGATACAAGAAAAATAAAAAAAGGACACAAAAAAATTTTTATTATCTAAATACTACATTTAAAACACATAAACAAAAATGACAAACACCAAACGTCCGACAAAAAAGTGAAAATTTTCACATATAAAAAAAGATTTATTTGATTTTTCACTCCCGTATTTAACTCCCCGTTTCTCTGCCCATTTACAAGAAAAATAAAATTATTACCTTCTCACAGGATATTATTAAATCAAAAAACCTAAACGCATTGTATATGCGATACCGAAATAAAATTTATCCAGGGAATAAATCGAACACAACATCGTTAAAATAATCAAAAAATAGAAAGTTCGCCCCCGATTCAAACGAAACATTATAAAATATTCCAATTGTTTCACTTTTCGATGTATTTTCGAAGATGTTTAAATATTACATAACTTATATGCTGGATAGTATTTTCGGGATCAAGAGACACAATAATAAAATTGTTTAAAATATAATTTTCCGATAAAAAAAAAGAAGATCAAATTTCTAACCATAAATAAAAAAGAAAAAAACTTTATACGGACACTGACTCACTTGTTTTCAAAAAAAAAACTATAAATATAATTTATTATTCCTTTGCCTATCGTCATAGCTTTGCATGACTGTGTATACACTACTGTGTCAAAAATTTTAAACCACCTATCTATGATAGTATCGTACTAGACTAAAATGCAAAATTTCATATTTACTTGTCATCACAATGTTTTATTGAAATATATAACAAAATTATCCTATATGAATTAACCAGCACTGGCGAAACGGAAAAAAGGGCAAGGCCCAGGTCATGGGTGAGGGACCCGGGCAAGTGTAAAGCTGTTTTTCCTTTAAAATTTTTGAAAAAGTTTGGTTGTCCCTGGAATCCGTCAATTTTTTTGGCCGACCCTTCCAAATCAACGTAAAACTTCAACGAAATTTTTCTTACTGTAAAGTCTGCCGAATTTTTTTGGTGCCAGCCACAGACCATTGCACACTATTATATTTTACTACTAGACAAAGCGTAAAGTCAGTTTGTAGGCATTTTTCTTGAAGCAGGTATCGGGGTGAGACGGGTGAAATTTAAGGAATATGTCAATTTTTGAGTAAATACGACTATAATTATTGCAGGAACGTCCGTATTTTGAAAATAAAGCGAATACCACTTTCTTTCTTTCAAAATTTTGCAGTTTCTTCTCAAAAAAGTAAAATTTTGTTATAAATATTATATTTTGATAATAATTATTTGAAAACGTTACTACGGATACAATTGGTTATTGTATTGATTACTATATTGCAGAATACTATTAGGTCGGAATTTGGTCGTATCTGGCTGCCTCAATTATACATTTATATAATTAGTCTATATAATGTAATATATAATATATGTTCATTGGTCTTTAGTTCCAACTATAATTTTCATCCTTTTTGCTATAGTAACCCAATCTCTAGATATTATAATCTCTAATTTACTAAATGTGTATACTCAAACTTTTTATACCGTAGTGTACGCGATAAACTCGAACATTTTTTTTCTACCCCCCACCTATTTATCTATCGATACAGCTTAACTGCTTTAAGATAAAGCGAATTTGTCTTAGTTTAGTAATCTTCTACATTAGTATATTATATTATTGTTCTATATTCTTTTTTTTACCTACCTTCGAATACTGTATTTACTTTTTATGTTACGGTTTTTTTTTTCGGATTATATTCCTTTTTACTTCAATAAAATATTAATTCGGTGAATCCTTTTTCGTTTTATCCCCTTACAAAAAAGATAAACTTGTATAAGGACTATATATGGATGAGTAACCGTGTGTTTCGGATCTGTAATTACGGATAAAGAGGCCTATGAAAGAAAATTAACTTTTTGAAGCTTGTTATTACATTCAACATGTCGATTAAGGAAATTCCGGTAATATGGTTTTTTTTTTTAATTATTAACTATTATTTACTTTGAATATTTTGAATTTAAGACTACTAAAGTAATAGCGGAGGCACTGAGATCACTTTTGAAAAACTGTGAAAAATTGTTGTTCCCCTTCACGGAGAAGAAGGGTACACGACCCCGGCATGACCCCTTCCCCCCTTTTATAACCATGCTTGTCTACACACCAAAATCAATAAAGTCAATCTATACATATAATAAAACTGTAACGAGACCGTTTCTGTACATGGAATATTTTTTGAAAATTGTATTGGTACTGTAAAACCGTCTAGACCCGGACAGGGGGTCTAGACCCGGACACTTTGCACCAACCTTCAATGTAAATAATTTCTACTTCTTCAATGTTAATATTCTCCCCAGAATTACGCGGTTTATGCCTCCTTCTGGTGTCATATCGTATGTTTACTTCATAGAAAGGCATACTATGCATTTCCCCCTCTCCCTTTCCACAAAATATTTTGAAGTCTTTGACAGGTTCAAAGACATCAGACGAAATAAAAAACCGTCCTAAACTCGACGGGAGAGGTTAGTTTGCATGTTATTTCATTATTTAAGTAAGTGTCCGGGTCAAGACGGATTTAGGGTATAGACCCGGACACTTACTAATTATTTTTTATTTTTTTTATTTTTACTTATGATGAAACAAATGTGTCAGGGGTATAACAAACAATGTACCCTCTTTCTAATGGTAATACTTTTATTGGTAATATCTATGAAGGAAACATGTATAAACATAAAATTAACCAAAAAATGTAAAAAAGTGTCCGGGTCTAGACGGTTTTACGGTATTGTAAATAGTTACCGATGTAGAGATATGAAAACAACGATTATTAAAATTTTTGTCTATCTGTCTTTTCACGCATCACGCAAAAACTATTGGACGGATTTTAATGAAATTTGGTGTGATGATAACTTATTACCTGCGTCAACATCTAGGATACTTTTTATTCCGGGAAAATATCTCATTCCCACGGAAAAATAGAAAAAACAATTTTGAGCATGTACACACATTACGCAAAAACTATCGGACGGATCGTGATGAAATTTGGTACCGTGATATGTTATTACCTGGGTCAGCGTCCAAGATACGCTTTGCTCCAGAAAAATGTCTCATTCGCACAGGAAAATAGAAAAACCATTTTGAACATGCGCATGCATTACGCAAAAATTATTGTTCTTATATACCTACTTCTCACTGATTTTATAACAGTGCGTCGCGCGAACGACGTCACGGGTACAGCTAATTTAAAATAAAAAAATGCTGACAAACCAATAAACTTAATTATTGCTTACACAAAACAGGTGAGCCATATTGGATGAATATTAAAATTAAAAAAATAAATAATATATACACATAAATACCTATTTACAAATTAGATAGACAGATACCTTAGAAATTCCAAAAAAGAGGAAATTAAAAATCATATATAATATTATACAATAGGTATGCATAAATTAAAAAATATGTGATGTAACCTTATATAATATTAAAACATTCTGCCCCCCCTCCCCCTACCAATCCAGCGACATATAATTTATTCAATTCCTTTTTAATTCGTTCACAAATAATATTGAAGAAGAGAGCACAAGTTAGTGATTAAGACTAACCAAAAACGGAAACACGAGTCAAATTATGGAGTAAGTATATATATACCATAGAACACGTACATATATACACATACATACGAAAGAATAAAGTAAATTTTAAAAAAAAAAATATTTTTTGAAGAAAACTTTTTCATTTTCTTTTTAATATTTAAATATTTGAATAATGTAGTAGGAAGACATATGAATATAAATTTTGCTATCTTTCATTCAGCCTTATTAAATATTTAGATTTTAATATCTTCAATACGGACCAAATGGAATATGATGCATCTGGAAGAGAAATAATCCCCCGCTACCTCCCTCAAAAAACAACATTTAATTATAAAAAATTATTTTTAATAAAAATTAAAACCGACAGTTCACTAATACATATCTACTAGTACTGGTGGAAATATATTTTCCAAAACTGCACTTATAGAAACCCTACTAATATGATTTGACAGGCATTTAGTCAAGGTTCCTCTCAGTAGCTAATTTTTTTATACGGCTTTTAAAAAAAATGGTCATTAAAATGCATAATGTGAATTAAAATCAAGAGAAAGTAAGAAACTTAAACATTAACTATAATAACTTGTTTTGATAAAAATACTTTTTAATGGTTTTTAAGCATTTAATCAGTAGATACATTGCATAAGAATATAAATTATTGCACCATTTAATTTTTTCACAGATGTATTTTTCATAATTTTCATAATGATATTATAAAAATGAAATAAAATGTTCCTACGTGTAAATTAATGTTTTATCTTGTTTATAAAGCTAAAAGTTTTCAGCGTTTTGAGTTGTTTTTTCAATGAAACTCTTTTTATGCGCTCCCGATCCACCGCATAAAAAAAGTTTTTTTTTTACAATCTAGACCGAACTAATTTTTTTTATAACTATTTATAAACATTTTTGTATATATATTTTTTTTGTGCGATTATTTTTATGTGGTCCCTATTCACCGCATAAAAAAAGGTTGAGCTGTATATGTTCTGATCAAATTTTAGTGGTATTTGTCGCTTTTCAAATTTCTTAGACCCACCGTTAAAAAATTACAGGAGGGAGGAGCACAAAAAATTGAAAAAAGTTTCAAAGTTTTTTCTTTGGAACCATAAAAATCACTAATAAAAAATCAAATCTACAATTTAGGGCGATTTTATTAAAATTTTTAAATAGACTGTATAGGTAGATGGACAGACAGTAGACGGTGTAAACGTGGTAACAGTGAACAAACAAACGAGCAACGGTTGTAAACAAAAACTTTTCAATAAGCTTATGTACACAACTGAATTAAATTCTTCCGGTATTTAATTTAAAATTGGATATAAAACAAATTAACATTAAACATGTATGTATCTGGTATATATGTGTGTTTTTCGAATTAATTAATAAATAATATTTTCAGTATCCAGAAAATTTTATAATATTTCTATAATCGACAATCTACAGGGTGAATGCGGGGAGATGCCGTACATTTTGAAAACACTTGATAATTCTTAAAGTATGCATTTAATTAATTTGAAATTTGGTACACATAATAAAAGTAAACATTGTTCTTTAAAATTATTTATAAATAATTTTAAATTTTGAGTCATAAACGATTCATATTTAACATTTTTGTAGAGCCTGCAAAGCGGCATCTCCCCCACGCCTATGGGAGAGATGCCGCATCAAAGAAGGAGAGACGCCGCATAGCTCATATTAAAAATTTTATATTTTACACACATCTCCATATATGATGCATGCCATATGTAACCATTTTCTACACTTTGTACATCTTAACCAGTCAACTTTTTTTTGTTTCAAAACATTCAATACACAGGCAATCATCATTATTTTCGTTATCTTCACTAATATGAGAGCTCTTCCTGACGCGTTAATGGATCTGTTATATTTACGTGGCATAATTTACAGTCCAAAAAAATCACATAATTAAGGTATAAGTCTATGTTTTAAACATGTAATATGATGCGGCATCTATACCAACTTTAACTGCGGCGTCTCTCCTTTTTGTTGGTATAGATGCCGCATGTTGCTATAGCAAGCATAGTGCGAAATTTTAACCTAAAATTTTATACAGTGCTTTTAAAATATACCTAAATTAATAACAAAACTCATTTTCATTAAAACAATGAAATATACATTCTTAAATTCTAATGAATTAAATGCTTGATAAAATATTATGTTAAAAAACTTACTTTTCAATAATAAAAAGTTGGATAATTACTAAACTGATGGACTAATCATAAATGTTACCATATACAACTTAAATAAGTAACTTATTTTAAACATATAATCCATTAATAACGCTATCTATCAATCAACGGACAAACTATGGCTACTGCGACATCTCTCCCGCACTTACCCTCTATAGGCAATGTGTATAACCTTGAACCACTTCGCCTTACTCTCTTATCGATATTTTTCGGTTGCACTGAAATATTGTTACAAATTATAAATTACAACAATAAAATTTACATATAAAATTTGCTGAACATTAAAAATCCTATATAAATATATCGTTATTTCGCCATCTACTGCGCTAATAACAGTAGAAATTTAAGTAAATATTTCCATGTCGATCGTATTTAATACCCAATTTGTTATTTTACGCCCCCTGTTGAGTAACCATGTTATAATCGAATAGCCGTCAGCATTTTATTGTTAATTCAACCATAAATGTAATCATTCAATTAAATCTCGATGATAATATGTGAATCGTAGGGAAGTGCCAACTCATGTTTACCATCCAAAAATTTAAATATTATAAATAATTTTCACACGCAATAATACAACTTCAGTAAAAATTTAACAATAATTTTCACGAATAATGCGCGTTCATGACAAATGAACGAATATAGATTCGATAACGAAATATTACCATTCGAATTGGAATATGTTTATTGTCATTTAGAGGTTATTCACACCTCATCAACTTAGAGCACGAGTCATTATATTGTACAAAAGTGTATAGTCTAAGAAATGTCAAACAATTTATTCAAAGAGTTTAGTCGCAATACAAATTCGTATAGTCGCCGAGATAGAATGATCCACATGGGAATTATCTGGCGACTGGGAACAAATGGTAGGTCCTTATGGGATTGTAACTGTTAAAGTTACCGGAATAACGTCTTTTCAACACATACAAAATTCTTATATGCAAAAGTTCAACTGAAAATAAACTTTGGGTACAAAACCGCTGTAACCTTACTACTTTAGATACAGAACTTCTGTAATTTTACTACTTTGGTATAAAACCGCTGTAGCCTGCGGTTTTTTTTCTTTATTTGAAAATTGATAACTGTGGGATGGTTCTTAACCAAATTTTATGAAAATTGTTTCCGCTGTTTCTAAAATATTCCAGGATTTGCAGCATAAAAATAGAATATTGAACAGAGCTATGGAAATTACCGATTGCTATGACAATTTTTTGTACTATAAAAATAGTCGGCAGTATTTGACAGTTTAAACTATCAAAAAAGTTTCATAAAATTAAAAATTTTATTTTTCAACAAAATTTGCACTTTGTACAAATATCTTGTAAAAAAAAATGTTGGACATCTCTTGAACTAGAATCGTTAATTGAATACAAATCCTTATTCGTTACTTTTGTATAAGTATACTCTTCAACTTTTATTCAAATAAAATTTGAATGGCTCAATTTGAGATGTTATAAATTACATTTTTATAGATACTGTTTCGCAGAAAACATTTACATGCCCCAAATAATATTAATAGAAATTACCTATTTACCTATACAAAAACTTGTTATTTTTATATCAGAAAGAAGGTGGGCTGTATGTATCACCCGGCCACCAGAGGACGCTGAAAACTGTCAGGGTTCGCAGTGGGGATGTTATAAAAAATCGTTTTAAGAGTGTACAGCTAAACCTTTTTTTATGCGGTCCTTTTTTGTGCGGTTTTTAAAAAAATTGTCATTGAAATGCATAATGTGAATCACAATTAAGAGAAAGTAAGAAACTTAAACGTTAACTGTTATAACTTTTTTGATAAAAATACTTTTTAATGATTTTTAAGCATTTAATTTTTTCATAGATGTATTTTTTACAATTTTCATAGTATTATCAAAGTGAAATAAAATGTTCCTACGTGTAAATTAATGGTTTTGTCGTGTTTATAAAAGCAACTTCTAAGGAAATTTCTAAGTTTTGCGCGTTTTGAATTATGTTTTTTGGATGAAACTTTTTTCTACGGTCCCGATCCACCGCATAAAACAAGTATTTTTATAACCTGGATCGAACTAAAGTTTTTGTAGCTATTTATGAAGTTTTTAAATATATTTTAGTAAAGGAGCAGTTGTATTTGTTATGTTTTTGTAAATAATTCTTTTATTACTCATGCGGGAGAAGTACTAACTTGGCGCACACATTTCTGTCTGCAAAATAGCTGTTTGCCCACTGTACTCTTCCCGGAAACTTTCCACACGCAAAATTTAATCAAAACACGCAAAGCCGCCTCTTAATTTTTCATTTAATAAATATTTCATAATTATTTCTATAGAAACCACCAACAAAGTAATTTAAACGATAATTAATTCAGAAACAAACGACGAACACTTAAAAATATTATTTTAAAAAGTAATAAAAATGTCAAAAATAGTGATAATAATAGAAAAAAGTATGTGAAATTCGTAATAAAAAATAGTATGTGCAACTCGTGCGGGATTGTCGATTGCCCCACTCAGGCGAATGAGCGCACTCACTACGTGCGTGCGCTCAACTTCGCTTTCGTAGGCAATCGACAATTTCCCGCACTTATTGCACAATATACTATTATTTGATTCGTTTCAAATTTACATTTTTTTTTTACTTTCAAAAAAAAAAATCATTATTTTACTACGAAAGCTATCTGACCTTACGCCATCGAAATTACATCGTTACCCCATTAATCACTCAACACATTGCGAAACTAGAACAGAGTACCATTTAAATATTACAATTTCCATGTGGAGAAAAAAAAATGAATTTCCGAAATATACGCACGGAAAAATATATATTATTTGATATCATTTTTCGATAAATCGTCTAAATGCTACCGTAGACCTGAAACGTTCACTGAATATAAAATACAAGTTATTTTCCTTCAATGTGATGTAAAAAAAAATATTATATAGCGAGTAAAAATGTAGCAAAAAAGAGGAGAAAAAATTGATGGTGTTTTTTTTTTTGGGGGGGGGGGGGAATGGTAGTTGAACTGTCGAACTTAAATCATTTAAACTGTAAAAGATATTGTGACCATTAGCATTGAAAGAAGAAAAATTTACATTCCATTTTTCGGCAAGAATAATTTTTTGAATATAATTCTTTTTTATTTATTTGGAAAAATACCATAAGTCAACAAATAAAATATGAGTTTAGTTTGCAATTTCATAAATTAAAAAATTCGAATAATGTAGAAAATTTTTAACATGTTGACTGTGCAACCTAAAAATGTGATCCTGCTCCCAGGGCCGGCGAGAGACATGATTACAGGCCCGGGGAAAATAGAAAAGTAAAAGGGGACTGGAGGGCCCGCTAAAAAAAAGCCTGAGGAGATATTTTTGTTTCTTTTTGCTCGCCAAGCTATTAGTGTGGTAAAAATAGAAAAATTTAAAATAGAAATACCAGCCCTTCTTGCGCCATTACAGGTAAAAGTTCAGGGGGTTTTTAGGATTTCTAAAAGATAAACATAAGAAAGTGTTATGGTAAGACTTCGATGTCACAATTTTTAATTTCAGTGATTCCCAAACTTTTTTTGTCTCGCAGACCACTTGCGAAGGTAATTATCGGTTTTAGATAGATCCCCTGTTCAATTTCAACAACAATTTTCAGAAATATAACTTCCAGTTCTCCAGGCCCGACGATAGGGTGGGGTAGCCGGGGTTGCAGCCCTGAGGCCCGGGTAGGAAGAGGGGGCCCATAGCGGTCAATAGGGGCCCAGGAAAAAGTAAAATCAGTTTTTTTTTACTCATCTTTTATTTTTTGGGGAGAAATTTTTATGAAATGTGCCCCTTTTTGGGGGGCCCGCTATTTCTCCCCACGGCCCTGCAATTCTCAGGAAAAATGTCGATAAATAGCAAAACCAGAAAAAAAACCTCACCAAATTCTGACAAGCAAACAAACGTACTCAACTGTAGATCTACTCTACTGTTATAGACCCCCATTTACACCGACCCCAAATTTTTTTTTTCGCCGATGTGGACCCCTTGCAGATTCTCAACGATCCCTAGGAGAGGATATAGCTCATTTTGGGAATTACTGATTTATCTTAATAGCTACTACTGATATCGAATTGAAATTGTGAAAGGTGAAAGAATTTCAGGAAATGATTTTATTTTTATTTGAAAAGAGTTTCGAAATGGAGAGTTGAAATATAAAATTACTGTAATTTTATCGATGGATTGCTTCATACCGTGTGAGTTTTTTGAGAGTTGCCATTTCTATTACAACCAAATTTTTATGATAGAAATGGTACTTGAAAAGGTTCTTTTCTTGGATGTAATGGAAATGTAACCCCCCCCCCCAAAAAAAAATACTATTGGTTGAAGTAGCCTCAAGTACATATGCATATTTTTACCGCCTAACTGATAAATTAAAGAAAAATTGAAAAATTTAACTTGGGTAAAAAATTTTTTTTGCTCATTTATGTTGTTAATTAATGCATTATATCAGTTTTATCGAAAAATTAATATATAGTCGCATTTAAAAATCTATAAGTTTGTATCATAGCTCGAAAACCATAAGAGCTATAAAGCTCCTGACTATAGCATTCGGTTGCCCCCATCGATATCTACAACTCTTATTTAAACAATTTTTCGATTAAATCGACGGTTTGGCTGTAATAAAAATGGCAACTCTCGAAAAACTCACACAGTATATTGTTTCAAAATTATTTTCCTTAAATTTTAAGTTACGTTAATTTTTGACGTGTACCCGAAAATAAGATATACTTCCTGCAGATGGATTAATACGACAGGTGACTTTCTTTTGTATCATAAAGTACAAAAAAAAAATCTTGAAAGAAATAAGCCATTTTTCACACCTGTTTATTATACCAAATACTTAAAATATTCGTTGCGTTTAAAAGAAAACTCATAATAAATAAAATTTTAAGACACGAAAATAAAAATTTTTCAAAAAAAAATCCTATTGAAAATGTTTCCGGAATTTTTCTTTTCGTGTCCAAATAAAAGTTGTATACAAATCTTTCAGTATATAATACCAAATGATAAATTTGGGTGGTGGGAACGCCCCAAGGAAATATCATTATTTTGAATGGCCGCAAGCTTTTTATAGTATAGAACAACAATAGCAATAACAGTAATAATAAAAAGATTCTTTTTGCAAAAAGAAAAAGAATTTTTTTTCTCCGTTGCAAATACAAAATTTACGAATCCATTTAAGTTTATTGCAAAATAACTTTTGGTTACATCCTAACCTAACGCATGGCCTACTACACTGACTGCTAATAAAAATTATGTATCAAGAAAATAAAATCAAATGGAACATTTTCTTTGGGAAATTTTTTTCTCTCTAATTGATAAATCATTTTGGTTTTGTGTTACAGAAGATGCCTATATAATAGGTTTTAGTGTAGTCGATCTCTTATTTGGCTTTGATCTATTGTGAAAGACAATTCTTCTATACGAATGACTGCTATTGATACTGTTTCTTCGTTTTTAAATAAAAAAGAAAAATTACCTTAATGGATTTTTAAAGAGTCGTAGATAAAATTTTGTTGAACGTCGAAGCTTCTACTTTAATCTACAAACACAGAAAGTATGACAATCAAACCATTATGCAATAAAAACCCAAAAAAGCAAAAATCTGGATGAAAATTTTCCGGATTTGAACGTTTTTTCCGAATTGTTTGTACGAATTGTAGCGCCGCATGGAACAGGCGCTGGGTTAAATCAAATAGTTTCCATTTGAAGTTTTCCAAAAAATGAAAATCTTTGTAATTAAACTAAGAAAATTAACAAGTATCAGTTTTAAAAGGGATTAGATAATAGTTAGAACATTCATGTTATGTCAGTTGCATAGAAATTGCAGTAATGCAAATTATAATATCATGTACCTATTAGTGAGAGTGAGAAGAAAGATAGTGTGACAAAGGTGCTTCAATAACAGATCTGGTTGGTCAAGAGAACACCACACAAGGGGAGTTCTGAGAATTAATATTATGTACTTAAGTGATTTATGTATCTCACTCTTTCATATGATGAAAAATATGTTTATCTCAAATAGAAGCTCATGGAATGTTCTATAAAAAAAATAATAAGAAATTTTATAAGGAACTTTGAAAAAGTTTAGGCATTCTAATTTTATCTGTACTTGTAACAACAACTAAATTAGTTTCGGGTCCCCTTTCCCTCAAAAACGGTCTAAACTGATACTTATTTTGATATTATTACAAATTCAATTTATGATATTGTTATTAATTTTGTTAATTGATTAAATATTTTAATAAATAATTATATTTGTATAATTAAAAATACGCGAGTGTTTTATTTATTGAATTCACCAATACGAGCGATCACGCGTTGTGGGCGTCGAAACCAAAGAACCCATAGCGACCTACAGAGACAAAACCGAAAGGTGAACATCGCGTGGACGTAGAAAACCCACAATCTGCACGAATCTAGTTCATCTAGATTTCCTGAACCAAGGGCGGCCTTTCAGAATGTACGTTGAATGTCCACCGGACCTAGAGAAAGAGGCGTAACTACAATTTTTTCGCTCTGGGGCGATTTTAACTCAAGCGTCCCGACTTCAAAATATCGGTGAGGACCCAAAAAAAGGGAGATTTCCACATTCCCTTGTTAGTAAATAATGGGTCATGACAACTGGCAAAAAATCACTTCCCAATAAAAAAAAATTCTTTCTTGCGTCTATATTATTCCCAGTTGCGCCCTTTTGTGTCCTGGAACGATGGCTGCTTCATTGTAGTTACGTTTTGACACATTTTGATCAGTGATTCTAGAACTATAGAAAATTAGAAAAATTTTGGTTTTTCTCAATTTTTTCTGAACCTTGTTTATGAAAGTCATTGAAACTTAAATGAACGGTATAACAAAAGGACCCAATTAATTTGTCTTCTTATCAGAACTGAAAAATTTTTGTAATTTTGTAGCGAGGTAGGAGTCTTGAACAAGGAAGAAGGAAATTGAATTAAACGGAGTCTCCACATTCTCGCCGAGGTTGGACGAAACGAGAATGTAGAGGGTCATTTCGTTGTGTCTCGCGGTTGGTGTTTTAATTCTATTCATATGGCTGAGAACCTCGTCCAACCTCGGTGAGAATGTGGAGACTCCTAAACACTACCCCCTTTACCCCCCAAATTGATTACTATACTGCCACCAGTTGTATTATAGGTGTCTCCAGTATATGTTGAAATAAGCTATATTGACTGATTTGTTTTTAAAATTTAACGTTATTTCATTTTAAAACTAATATATTAAAACAACTTGCGGGGTGGGGTGTCTACGAGTACTTTTGGTTTTTTCCAACAATTTCAATTTATTATATATTAAAATCTATTGACTATATTGTATCCAGCAGTCAGCAATCTCATTTTCCCGGAAAAATAATCAATTTCACCGACCACAATCCTTTTTCCCGTATAAACAATGTAATATTTTGTAACATCTTGTATATATGTATGTATGGATACAATATCCCGAACTGCTGGCTAGGTTGATGTTTTATCATAAAATAATTTATTCAAATAAATTTAAACGTTTTGAAATAGTTTGACATTTTGTGTGGATAGAGTGATTATAATAGTGTTGATATACATCATCAGCATATATACAAATATAGGTATATCAGAAGCTCTATGAATATAATCTATTTATTAAATTCAATTTATTAGAACACAGTAAAATAATCGAACATCGCAAACAATAGACGACCGGCGAGTTGGGTCCAAAATCAACATCTAAGTACATTCGAAAATAATTACACACACGTATTCGTATAACATGTTGTTCAAAAATTTAAGAGTATTGTGATGAATTGTCTGGTTTTATGGGGTAGAGTCAACTGGGATGATGATTCGAAATAAGGAAAGACAATTGCGTATATGTATTGATTACACGAATATAAAAAAAAATTTACAAAACTTTATAAACAACTTTTAAAATAAACAAACCGTTATATATTATTATCAGGTATCGGATTTCTTTCGGATCAGACAGTTTCGTCTTTAGCATATGCAGGTATACATATTGCACTCAATGTGACTAAAAGTTCAAAATATTTTCATAAAAACAACGTACACAAGTTACATACACACAGATACATATGTGTATTAAAATATTATTTATACGTATTTTATGTAAACATCCTTTTTTTCTTTTATTTATTACCTGCACAATTGAAAAGTGCCACTGTAATTTTAATTGACTATCAAAAGTATTTTTGTTTATATTATGTATGTGATTTATGTGACATGTCATTTAAATTAAATAAATTCATATTTTTTTATTGTTTTCAATTTTGAGAGATAGAAGTATAGTTGCTTGTTAAAAATTTGTTTTTCAATAATAAAAAATCTTAATAAATACGTACGTCTTAGCTATTATAGTGGACCGTCTAAATATTCAACAACTTTTCAATATATTTTACAAAAATTTTTTCCGATTTTTTTGAATTTTCTTACTTTTGTCAAATAAAAAATGCTGTTAGTATTCTAAATGGTGAAAAATGTAATTTTTGGCCAATTATATTCATTCAAATGTGCATAATTTAATGTAATTTAGTTGCAAAATTTTATTGAAAAAAGTACTGTCCGAAGTCTGAAGAATCCCGGTACCTAATTATTATACAGAATGTAAAGTATGTAAATTTCGCTACGAAAACAGTGTGTAGATCTCACCCATGTAATTAATATTTGCCAATAAATTTGCACCAAAACTGTATTTTAACAGAAAAAAAATGATACTAAATATGAGTCAAAAAAGAGGGCCTTAAAAAGTTTTTTAATCCGGCTCTAACCACCTCATCTTTGAAAACTAAATTTTATTGAATTTTAGGCAATAAAATTATTTTTAATAATACGTAATTTAGTCAGTGCCGTACTTTGAAAAATATTGAAACATAATGTAGCCAGTTAATTTGCGATTTTGTCAATCTGTTAATTCCGAAAAAATTCCTGTGATTTTAGTGTCTACAAGGTGCTATGGGCCACCCCTCAAAAGGACGAGAGTTATTTATTTTACACCCTGTATATACAGGATGTAATTTTATCAACTTTTTTTTTGGTGAATTTTGATAAAATTTTACCCGATGCCTTCTGGCTCGATACCATATACCCACCAGTCCCAAATTACCCTGACTGACCTTATTTGACGAAATTCCAAAGAGTAAAATATAAAGTTGGAATTTTGCAAATAAATAAAGACCCATTCAAGCTATAAAAAAAATTTTACAAAAAAATGAAAAAATTGATTTTGATACGTGAAATCCAACGTAAAAACTAATCTAAATTTTTTGAATGACAGCGTACATTATAAACAATATAATAACTATATAACCTGATTGTGTTATACTAATATTATGAAAACATTGCAAATCTTTCAAACCAAATTCAATTCATATTTATTTTATTTAGTTATAAATACAAAGGGTATTACTATGTACACCAGAAACAGGGGGAAGGCAACCAAAAATATGTATACAAATGAATTCCGCTACAATAATATTGTGAGAGGGTAAGCGTCCCTAATAATAACAATAATATTTATCAAACTTTATTGCGTTTGATAATTTTATTTTAATACACTTCCAAGAATTGACTAAATTGTTATATTGGTTTTATGATTTATTGATTACGTCAATATTTGAACAAATTATTTTTTAATAAATTATTAGGGATTTAGTATTGTGCTGAGTTTTCGGGTAAGTAAATTTCATTGAAACGGAAACAATATGTATGATTTCGATAACAACAAAGACGTAGGTATTTGAAAGTAGTCGAATTTTGTTTTTATACTAGAAAATACTCAGTGTAAGTATAGGTATTTTAGCGAATTTTCGAATCGAAAATTCAGCTATTACAGCCACTGTTATGGCGCAACTTGAACCCGGGACTAATATATATATACTTATGTACAGTGGTGGATTTATCAGCAGGCTGAGTAGGCTGGAGTCTAGGGTGGCAGATTTCTAGGGACGGCAAATTTGGGCAAAAAGGGTGGCAAAATTTAGAATTTGAAGTTTTTTGTTCTTGTTCGTCACTTACTTTTTTTAAGAAAAAGTGTTAAAAAGTTAAGAAATTTTTTTAGCTTTTTAGGGGCGGCATTTTTCACGGAGCCTAGAGCGACAACTAGCGTAAATCCGCCACTGCTTATGTATGTGTATATGTGTCCGCACGATAACTCTCGAACAAAATATCCTATTGTTGCGAAATTTTGGTGAAAAGGTTGAAAACCCGAAACCCTTGGATGAGTTCGTTAGCCAGACACGTCCGATGTACGGAATATGGAATTTTGAACAATTATTGTATGTCAACTATAGTTTCCGCGAGAAAAACTAATTTTTGTAAATGGAAATTCACTATGTTAAGCAGGATGCTGCGACAGAGGTATTAATAATTATTATTTTGGCCTTATTATTTTAACTGTTACAACGAATAGAAACTGAGATATTTGAGTAAGAAAAACCATTTAAGGCGTAAGGGATTATGAGGAATTATGACGAAATGACCAAGTGATACACTGTTTTAACTAGTAGATCCGATAGCTACCACACGTCTGCGGCATAAGACGTAATGTATTATAGATCACATCGTAACGCTCCGCTACCTACGGCGATTAGACATAGAGCGAGCTTTGTGCGAAATTGATGGGGATATAGCGTTGTGTTGCAGTTGGTCGGGTTTCACTTGACGTCGGACAGCGTCTACGACTGTCTTAGGTGCATTTACCGTAACTAAAACTCGACGAAAGTTTTATTTTTTTGTTAAATTTTCAACAAAAATTATATTACGGTCACAGATTTTTTAACATACACAAAAGGAACATTGGATTTTTTTTTATATAATATAAAATTAAATAAAATATAAAGAATCCATTGGGATCTATACATTACAGACAATACATACATATGATAAGCTCACCTTTGGGAATGATATAGGTACCGAATGATACATACCTACCCGAATAAAACATTGGCAGTGAGATAGGCCAACCGTATTATTTATTTATATGGAAAAAAAGTGAATTGCTTTGTATTTAGAGGCATATTGAGAATCAAGCCCGTATTTGGTCATTTTATTATGTTAATTGCCTAATTTAGATAAGGATAATTGACTACATATATTTGTGAGGGTTACAATGTCGAATATTTAAATTCGAATTCCATCAGAACTAATAAATATGTGTTGTGTTTTTCACCTGAGGATGGCGTAATGGCCGAAAGTCGATTCGTGTTTATACGATTCGTGTTGTGAAAAGTGACAAAGCAACAATCCCTTTTTTTTTATAAATATTTTATGGAAACTCTAAGACTACTTGCAAGTTTTAAAGTACCTTTCTCAAATATTTTGAAATTTCTTTGGGATTCAAATTTTTTTTTAACTTTTTTAAAGTTACCGATCGAAGTTACCCGAAATAAGTTTCGCAAACGGAACTTAAAAATAAAATGTGATAAAAGAAACTTTAATATCATTTTAATAACCCTTTCCACTGATATCAAACACAATGTGGTTTCACTCTCAAAACGATTTCTTCTTTCAAAGATTAACGATTTCTTTGATGTGTTTTAGCGAATTTACATTCTGGAATTTCACTTAATACAGCAGCTCTTATCGAAAGAACTAAGCCCGGGACTATTATTTTTAAATCATGAAAATCTTTCTTTTCAAAAGTCAAAGAAATATTTTTTTTTATTTCAAAGACTTTTTTTGAAACAATAAACTCTTTTTTTGATTCAAAGGAAAAAATCAAAGAATTCTAACAAAGAAATCATTTTGAAAGTGTAGAAACTATCGCGGTGGAACAGACTTGCCGAAATTATTTATGACTTTTTAACAATTTCCATTTTATTTTCTATTAAAACGTTATTTTTATAGATTTAGCCCTGAATGAAAATGTCCCAAAAATTTTTTTTTGAAGCAAATGTGTGTATCTATCCATCAATCCAAACATGTTAAGCTTTTAGTGCTGATTTCTTTTTATGTTTATTCAACCGAGTAAATGGAAAAATTTGTTGTAACCCTTGTCAAGTTAAATTATCTAATAAAATTTTGAAATTATACCTAAAGTGTTCTACATTTTGGGTTAACATTTATTTGTAGCTGCTGTATGGCTACTTACAATCTTTCAACATTTACATCGAAATTTATTTTTAAGCCAACTAAATTAACCCAAAACCCAACTAAAATGAGGATTATATAGGCATTGTTTGCTTAGTTTGGACCTGTAACAAAATACTAAATAAAAAACAATTAAGAGTTAATATTTCATTCCCGGAACATATAAACAAATTCGTCATATTCATTAGACAGGAATAATTATGTCTCTCAACATGGAGGTGCGTGACAATTTAGGACTACTAAATCATTCGTTCCATATTCAAATTCTGGTCTTTCTATACGAATTGATTGATCCAGTTGGAACTTTTTTCATTACAGACCACCTAAAGTTCTTTAAAGGAAGATTCGCCAAAAAATCAAAAGTCCACCTTTTTCATTATTTTATTAAAAACTAAATATCCAACATTGTTTCTACATGTCTTGAGATTACAAAAAAAAAAAAAAAAAATTTTTGAAAAATTCACAAATGACTGAATATAAATGGCTTTGAAGTCGACAATGGAAGATTTTTCCATCTTGATGGTTCCCCAGTGAACCAAAATTAAAAAATCAAGAATTTTCTGAAAATATACATACACTCAGTTATGGCACTAACTAGGATCTAAGAAAAAAAAACCAGCGTGAAATCGCATTTTGAAAATAAATTTTCAAAAATCACCGCCCTTTCTCGACTATAAACAGCCGCCATTTTGAAAACACAGTCGACTCTCGTTAATTCGAAACTCGAGGGACTCTTAAAATATTAAAAATAATAGAGAGGTTCGAATTATCACAGGTAACAATTTTAATTTTTTAAGCATTTGCGATCAATGAACTTGAAGAAGTTGTCTCAAAATGTACTTACACTCTTTCTGTCTCTTTCTCTCTGCAACTTTGAATTGTCGAGTGTTTGACGCCGATGAGTTCGAATTAACGCGTCGTTTTGTTACGTAGCAATGATTTTTTCGTTCGAATTACCAAGTGTATGAAAATTTATTGTTTAGTTCGAAATATAAAGAGATTTTGTAGGGAACTCGTGATACCTTTGAATTATAGAGAGTTTCGAATTATCGCAGGTTTGAATTAACGAGAGTCTACTGTATATTATGAAACCAAAAGATCCTAATTCCTGCCAAAATGACGGCATCGAGGAATAATGTGTACTTTGATTTATGTCAATATCTCAAATACTTTTTGAGATACATGAGGAACCATGTCAAAAAACATACTTTCGAGAAGATATAGCATTTAAAGTTTTTTTTTTTTTTTTGATTGAATTATAGTAAAGTACGCGCACTAAAATGCCCATAACTTTTTGATTTTTCATTTTTTTGAGATAAAATTTTAGGAGATTATTTTCAACACCTTAAAGAACATAATTATGGAGGAAAAAATATTGATTTCTTTTTTTTTTTTAGCGAATCTCCCCTAAATATTTAACAATTCTTCTCTAATAATCTACTCAATTCAAAGGCAAAATTATTTACTACGTCAATTTTGTTTAAAATAAATATCTACTGATTCGCCTTTCTCGCGTATAATTTTGAAACAACCTTTCAGGGAAAGTTTTAATCATATACATAAATGTACAAATATATCAAAGTGTGTAATAAAGGTACACCTGATACATAACCTTAAAATTTTCTCATCTTTTCTCCGCCTAACATTTAAATAAATGAAATATATGAAGTATGGGTTTAGCAGTCACTTGTTTTTCCATTATTTACAGAAGGTAAATAGACCAGATATTAGGTTAGCAAGACCAAAAGTATAATATGGTCGACAGACTGATAACAGTTGACATACACACACACATAACGTCACTCATTCTTGTCACTTCGGTCGACACACTGGCACGTGTGTACACTTAAATTTATGTTCGTTAAATTACGTATACGTTAAGGTATGACGTATATTGGGTGTCAATATAAATTTGGACAATTTTATTGACTGCTAAAAATAAATATTTCATTTCAGAATAGAGTTATGTCAAATCTTTTGTAAAATAAACTGATTTGACGCCTACCACGAGAGTTTGCTTGTCAATATTGTTGCAATTTTTGAAATTTTGTGATTAGAAGTAATTTTTGATCAACAGTTTTATGAAAAACAGATTAGTAATGATGATGACGCCGTAACGGTAAAGAGGTTATTTTTATTTTAATACAGTATTGAAATAATATACGAATCGATTTTGAAAAATTGTTTTTCGGTTAACTTTTTGTTGTCTAAGGCTGCAGTTACATAGGACGCTTGCAAGCGAATGTAAATTTGCCATTTTACAAGCGCTTACACACGCTTATTTAGTGGTTTTGTAGGTCGTTTATTGAAACGAGTATTGTAAGTAGCTTGTAGTTTTATTTCAGTTGATATACCGTAAAACCGTCTAGACCCGGACACTTTTTTACATTTTTTGGTATAATTTTATGTTTATACATGTTTCCTTCCCAGATATCACCAATAAAAGTATTACCATTAGAAAGAGTGTATATTATATGTTATACCTCTGACCCATTTGTTTCATTATAAGTAAAAATAAAAAAAAATAAAAAATAATTAGTAAGTGTCCGGGTCTACATCCTAAATCGGTCTTGACCCGGACACTTACTTAAATAATGTAATAACATGCAAACTAACCTCTCCCGTCGGGTTTAGGACAGTGTTTTATATCGTCTAATGTCTTTGAACCTGTCAAAGGCTTCAAAACATTTTGTGGGAAGAGAGATGGGTCAATACATAGTATGCCTCTCTATGAAGTAAACATGCGATATGACACCAGAAGGAGGCATAAACCGCGTAATTCTGGCGGGAATATAACGAATGGATAGTGGAAGTTACAGCCAGTGCGAATCGCGGCCATAGTGTAATAAACTGATGTGTCCGGGTCTAAACGGATGTATGTATATAGCATGTATTTTTTTATATATACATCGAATATAACTTCAAACATCATTAAACGATGCGCGATAAAATTCTGAACACATACATATCAAAATTAAAACAATATGACAGTTATGACGAAAATTACATGTCTAAGTTAGAAACACATTTTATTTCTTTGAAAAACTGGAGAATAGTAATCCTGTAAAATGAGATAGTAAAAGTTGAAATCCGCAGTTTTTATTGGTACAGCTGTTTAGAGAATGTTTTTCTCTCTCTAATGACGTCAAGAACAAATGCTTATTGTAGCAGGTTAATGTAGAAACTACTTACTTTCAAGATTGGTTCAAAGTGTCCGGGTCTAGAGGGTTTTACGGTATAGTATTCTTAGCGCATTATTTTTAAAAAATATTTCTTATTTAGAATAAAGTACACTATAGAAATTTGGAGAATTACACAAAATTTTACCATTTACATACATATCGCGAGCTTAGTGTTACACTGTTCCATGGCGACTTTTTAAAATCTCGAGAAAAATGAGTTTGAAATTTTGACATATTTCAAAACGTAATTTATATAATATGAATTAATTTTAAGTTCCAAAGAAGCAGGTATAGACAAAATACTATGTGAAACAATAACGAACGAAAAAATAATTTAGAACATCCAAATTCGATGTGAAACATAGAACTTTTAATAAAATTATTTATACTTTTAGGCGATGGAACTTTGATGTTTTGTTGATTTCTACCGTTTTTTAAGGAATTTTGATTAAATTTAAATTTACATATATAGATAGACAATGAAATGGAGAACTCAAATATGTGAAAAAGTGTAAATCTCGAAAAAGTCGACATAGAACAGTGCAATACTAGGCTCGCGATATCTTAAAAAAATATTAAACACTCAATAGAGAGAGAAACAACCGACAATCCTTCAACATATTTCCGACATTAATTTTACACACTCCAAATTTAATATTTTTTAAATTTCAGTTTATAATTACGCTTCTATATTGATGCAAAATTCTACAAACCCACTTAAACGCTTGCAAATGTGTGCACACACTTGCAAGCCCCCAATATAATCACAGCCTAAGTCATAAAAAACATCTTCAACTACATTTTTATTTTATGGTACCATCGTCCATATTACAAGGGTTTGATGACGTCACCAAGTCCAAATTATTTTTTTTAAACATCACAAAACGTGCTTTGTATCTTAAAATTTTTCGATCTCTTTTCACTGAAATGAATCTACAATTGCGGAGTAAGTAAGTGTAATAAATTTTGAAATATCTACCTACAGAAACTCTTGTCGTAGATTAGTTCCACAAATGATTTATACGGCCCCACGTTTTTTTACGGGTTGTTTATATATTTTATATATACATATTATTATAAAGATACTATATTTCATGCTGGCCGCAAAATAGAACACCCATACCAACTACGGCGGTAATAATATTCATATCTCCTTTATACGTGCGTATAGTTAGGACATGAATTATACTAAAATAACCGCTAGACCAGAGGCTCTCAAAATGTTTCATCGGCGGACCAAGAAAAAATTTTAAAATATTTGAAAGGGTACCTACAACGAAAAATGCGATTGTTTACATTAATTTCGTGGTTTCGGGAAACAAATTGTATATAACTCTGTTAGTGTTTGACCCGTTAAATCCAGTCGAAGGGTCGAACGTCTATTCTAACTTTTGACTACTTTTAAATAGAAAAAACAAAAATTTCGCCCGCAAATTACCCGATATCCACCAGTAAATCTAATTCAATACACTTTTTTGGTAAATAATTGAACTTGATGACGTCATCACGTATACCAAATTTTTTTTAAACACCACGAAAACCATAATTTTGATGTTAGAAACCGGAAATTGGAAGCTGCTCATAGATTTTTGATACTACATCAATGTTTTTCCAAAGGTTGGACACCACTGATATACCTATAAAATCTATATGAATGTTTAATTTACGAATTTGAAATTGCAGACAATCTAGCAGTGCGGGCCGCATTTTTTGGGGTTCACGGGCCACTTTTTGGAAGCCACTGCTCTAGTGTTATGTAGGTTATAACTAGAGAAATGAAATCTGACTTTTCATATAAGTAGTTCAGTTTATTTATATAAATTTTGTATCCGTTTTTGATATTTTGTATATAGAACTCGTATGAATATAAGTTTAGTCTCCCCCCCCCCCGCCACTTCAGTGCCATTTATGTGCCATTGATATACACCTTTTGACGGACTAGATGCGCTCCTGACTTTTATACAACACGGTGATGAAAAAAAAAGTGAAGAAAAAGGTGCGAATTTTTTTAAAACGCCCGGAGAAATAAAATTTGATACGTTTATCTATTTATCACAAATGTTTAAAGTGTTAAATTTTATGTCAAAGTATTTTAAGAAATCACTATAAAGTGCTACCATTTTCATTTAGAAGTTCCTTTCAAAATTTTCCCCCGAAAGATATGTTTATTATTCCTTACCGGCGTCGCCACCATGATAATTAAAAAATTTAAATTACAATTAATAATATACATTCAACAAATTAAATTTTAATATTTAAAGTGTATCCAAATGAACTTTGAATTTCAATTAACCCTTAAATACTCTATTTTAGAGAATTATTAACAGATAAACTACTAATGGGTCTTCAATACCCAACTAAATATAGCAAAGATTTTTTATTATAACAGAATTAGAGCAATATAAAAATTTATGAATACTTTTATTGTAATTTTATACGAATTTGATACGAATTCTTCGGATGTTGAGTATTTTTGAAATTTTTCACTTAAAAATTATTATAGGTGTTTAGAAATTTAGTATTAACCAAACCAGAGAGCAGTATTCAGAAGATTTAAACAAATTTAACTGTAAGAATATTTCGAAAGTCGACAAGAATTTTCTACTAATAGGTCCTGAGAATCCGGGAAATGTTTACCTTTATAACAGTCACGGAAAAGCCAAAACTGAATCATAGAGAATCGTATAAAAAATTAGAGTATACAAAGTGATGAAAATAAAAAATATTAACAATTTTTGGAAATAATAGTATCCTGAAGAGTCATAAACAGTGATCTTATTTCAAATTTCGAAATCTCTGGTGATTATTTAATAATGCACGCATGTACCCTTAATAGCTTGGGGCATTCAAACATAGAAAAATATACAATTATGCATTTTTGTAAAATATAAATACCTAAAATTGCTGAAATGTACGTGCTAAAACAAATTAACTCAATTTTTCAGACAAGTTGTGTCTAGTTTATTTAAGATCACCCCTTTACATACCGGCGTTTTTTTTTTGCATACAGAAATGAACGGACTTGCAATATGCATTTTAAAAATGCACAGTTGGTACTATTTTAAAAATATAGGTTATAATTTCCACATTTTCCATCAAAAACTTTCCACGGCACCAGAAAAAAATTAAAATAAATAATTTCCTGTATTAGGGTAAAAAAAAAATGCATCTAAAAATAGCACATAGTATGAACTAGAGGAAACGTGATTGACGTGTACTAGAAGCCGTCACACTTACCGGCTGTCAAAATGAATGTTGCCCACCAGTAGCAGTGCAGTGGGTGAACAGCTAGGCTCATTGTTCAGACAAGTAAGTAGCATCGTCTTTCGTCATCAAAACAAATCACACCGCGGACAAAACTCCAAACAACAAAAGTTACAACACCGAAGATCGACACCACCGAAGTTGAGACAGACTGTGAAACACGAACACAAACTGTGCGATGAACCCACCACGAAATTCCGTCAACAATCACATCCTAAAAACTGACTGACTTACTTACTTACTACAAAGACCGCTTGCTACAACCGACACCGCGTGTACCCGTAACGTTTTTTTTTGATCACACCAACTAACTGCTCGCTCGGCCGATAACGAACATTCCATTCAATATCGCGATTGTCTGTGACACATACACGCGAGCGAGAAATGTGTTGTATCTGCGCGACCAACATCCATCCATCGATCGATTGTGCGCATGCGCCGACACTACATCCGACCGATGAAAATTATCATTACGATATACATATAAAATTGTGAGCCTATCCTTTCACGTATACATAGACACACACACACATATATGGAGTTGGTAAACTGGTAAGTGGATCATTACCATTCGCCTGTATCCATGTCCTGTATTTCGAGCGTACGGCGATATATGTACATTTTTCTAAATATACGGTATGTGGCAGGTTCGACCTAACCTCACTTTTCGCGTTTGCACAAAAATTTTAGATAATCTTTTGTAGTAACTTCTTCAGGTGATCTGTAGTCGTGCGTAAGGCTCATTTCAGACAAAACCGGTCTAGTCTTCTCAAGCTCAGTCAAGTCACGTCAAGTCCAGATGCGTCAAGCCAAGCCAATCAGGTGCTTTCAGATAGACCAAGTCAAGTCAAATCAAGTCAAGTTTAAATTAGTTATTACTTGATATTTGAAAATGGATGTTGTTATTTGATGCAATAATAATAATGCGCAAGTTAAGATCATAAATTTCTGGATAATTTCTAATAAGTAATATTAATTGTTCAAAGTCCATGTTTGACAATGATAAAGATTTGACGTTTGAATAATGTATTATTTGAAAAAATAATATATACTACTAATGCATACATAATGTACAATGGACAGATGACTTACGTTGACTGATGAAAAAATTCAACTTGTTGAGTCGTTGACTGGACTGACGGTGATTTGACTTGACTTGACTGGACGCGACTGATTATATTTGAAAGCAAAAATATAGTTTATGTTGTAATTGCATTGAATCGGTGTATGTTGAATCAAGATGCGTCAGACTTGACGTGACTTGACTGGACGCGACTGGCTCGGTGTGAAATGGGCCTAAGTAACTAAAAATCCAACCCGCTGAGCGCTACTCTGCCCATTAGCGGAATTGTCGAATTTATTCCGTCCCAGGTCTACAATCAAAATCGCTTCCACACTGCAACCGAAATTATGCGAATCAATCCCAAAAAAATGGTAAAAATTTAGGCAAACAGTCTTACATCTAGGATAATCAATTGCCTGACTAGTCGATCAATCGATACTGAAATACAGGCCCGTAATTAGGCTGGGGCAGCCGGGGCATTGCCCAACAGAATACAAGAAATTCCAAATTTGTAAATTTCTTGGCAAATTTTAAGGGCGGTATTTGTGGCAGCAAACGAGCAAACGACTGACAAGCAAAAAAAAAAAAGAGGCCTCGAATGTACTTTCTGCCCAGGGGCCCCTGAAGACCTAGTTACGGCCCTGCTGAAGTACACGTGACCGAGATGTACTTCACATAAATACACTGATGGATCCGTAACTGACAGACTATTAATTAACCAAACTTACTGGTTGCTTTCTATAAAAAGTAATAAAATAGTTATTTATGAATTTTGAATTTCTTATCCCTTTCATTCTTGTATTTTGTATCTCTCTAATTGTTCTAGAACTTACTGAAACATTCTTTGCAATAATACATAATTAGTTTTCAAAGTATAAATGATTGGAAAAAGGGGAAAAAAATTACCCAAAATCGGTTTTTGAACCATTATCGTATGTCAATTCGTTTCCGAGAAAAATTAAGTTTTGTAAACGGAAATTCGCTATGTTATGCAGGATGCTGCGACAGGAGTATTTGAATTTATCCTCTATTATTAAAATCTATGCTTCAATCACGCTAAAAAGAAACACCATTTCCTATTATAATTCCGTATCAGAAACAATAATATACTATAGAGTTTATTAATGCTACTCGGCGCTACCACCACAACATTAACGACGAAAACGACCGACCTGTATATACGCACTGTATGTATGTATGTGGTACGGACGTCGTTGTACGTTGAAATGATCCGCGCGCACCACTCAATGACCCCGTTGTTGTTGGAAGTGGCACACACAGCACCTCCACCATCCATAGTCACTATCACGTCAGTAAACTTTATAAAGTACGCGACTGCGAGAGGAGTACATATGTAGTAATACACAGTCAACGAATACTATATAGTAACCACGTCTATCTCTCTCTCCTGTTCTCTCTCGCTCACTTGCACTATATGTTGCGTTCTTTGTCACGCATATAATACACTGATGCAAATAATAAATTATAATATGCATCGTACATATGTATGTATAATGTATATGCACACTTGAAAATCTAACACTGCCTTTACAACAGTCTCATATATGTACATAGGTACAAGGGAGGGTAATATGTCCTGTTTTTCAGGTAAACTATGAGAAAGTTAACACTAAAGGCGTTTACTTTCGTGCGAACACGAGTTTTTCTTTCTATCAAAGCTATCAGTTTATGTTTTCCTATATAAATATAAAATTAATGCGATGCGATTACTCGAAAACAAAGCTATAGAGAGCTTGATCGTTATCGAAAATTCCTAAGAAATCACTTAAAAAAGAATTTATTTCAAAAATAAAAAAATAATAGCCACTAGTGTAGTTCAGTGAATAGCGTCGTCAATAACTGCAGTGACAAAAGATCGTAAGTTCGAATCTTTGAATTTTATTTTATTTAATTAATAAACTGAGTCAATTCAAACCTAAATGTTTAATGCTAAATAGGAAGGGCACTACAATTTTTGGGGGGAAGTGGTATCAACCGCTATAAAAACCGTCATCAGTATCATCAAAATTTATGTGTATAACGTCATTGGAGAATACACTCATTCCTACATTTTTATATCAACAACTCGACAAAAAATTTACCTGCAAGCGAATTTTCCAACATAAAACTCAAAAGCAACCTTGTAATGGCTTGTTGGTGTTGGTATGAAAGTAATGCCCAATTTTCTGTTTTTCACAAGCCAAACACAATTTTCTTTGGATACGCAGATGACTAGAGATACCGGTAATAGTTTTTTAGAGCGTCAGTTCTTCTATTTTACGATAATACGGCAAATCAGGCCCATAACTAGACTATGGCAGCCGAGACATTGCTCCGGGGTTCCCAGTCAAATGGGGCCCCCAAGATAATAAAAGGCGGCCCCCAAGAGAATACAAGAAATTCCAAATTTGTAAATTTCTTGGCAAATTTTAAGGGCGGTATTTCTGTAGAATACGAGCAAACGACTGATAAGCAAAAGAAAAAAGGTCGTCGCTTTTTGTTTTGGCGGAATTTTTTGTTTTTGCCTAGGGCGGCGTGGGAACCCCGAATGTATTTTACCCTGCTGCAAACTGAAGGCAGTTTTTGCAACTGGCTACGCCCTATCTATTTGTAATTGCAAAGAATGCTCCAGTAAATTCTGGAAAAATAAGAGAAATAAAAAAACATGTGCAAGAAAGGGATAAGAGATTCAAAATTCATCAGCAACCATTTTGTTACTTTTCCTCAGAGGCAACTAGTGAGTTTGGTGTAAAGTACATCCCAAGCTCGAGTACTCCAGTGTTGACTTGTCGACCGGTTAGGCAATCGATTACGGGTAACTTCAAAAATGTAAACTTTACCGCATCGATGCAGCATCATGACTTTCTGATGCGTCTAATACTACATGATGCGCTGCTGATGCTCTCTTAAAATTTGATGCACATTAGATGTTTTTGAACGAGATATTGGCATCATTTAGCCTCTGATTTGGCTATAGATAAGACAGATAATACATACCTATTTTGAGTGCAAGATGTATTCAAATAGTTTAAACAATTTTAATGAAAGGTAAATACATTCATATTTTTCAACAATTTGTTTTTCGGAATTATTCCTGTTGGTGTTAATACCTACATAATATGGCAAGTAGTTATAATTCTGCATTATATACATGACATGCATCTTGGACACGCATCACCAAATTTCTTGATGCATTGTATTGACGCATCAAATGCAAAAATGAACTTTTGACTCTGCCTCATGCAAGCAGTGATGCATTTTTGAAGTTAGCCTACATTTGGAAATTGTATTTGATTATCTTAATAGTTTTTTTTACTTTAGTATACTCGAAAAACGTTTGTAAATGTTGGGAAAATTATGGTGGAGCAGCAAGTCCGCACGTAACTTTTCATGGAAAATTCAATGAAAACCGGACATACGTCACAATATTCGGTACACCCATATGTGTATACATTTTGCAAATACATATGTTTCGCACATCTACGTGTCTACGTCATTGACCCGGAATTACGATACTACAAAACGCATCACATAATGTACATACACACATACATATATTATGTAACAGTACATCATAACCACTATTACCACTTCATATCTATAATGACATTCAAATTAATAATGTGACTACTAGTGACGCTGGTGACGGTGACGACAACAGCCCGAAGGAAACGTGTACACGAGTGGGTGACAGATAAGCATGGGAGAGAGGAGGGGGTGAGCGAAGATAAAAGAACGATGTTTCATTTTTTTTTTTTTGCTTGCAAGCATTCATTTTCTATTTATAAAAATTCTTTGCTTTTTACTCGTGCTCCGGTTTAATGGATAATGGAAAAAGAGTTCATTAACAACATATTTTGTCAGGGCCGCGCCAAGCGGGGGTGTTAGGGGTGCCTAGTACCCCGGCGGCAGGCTTTGGGGGCGGCAAATAAAATATAAAATTATTACTATTTTTATGTGGTAATTTTGATGACACTAAATGTTACCCACATTTTGCTTAAATACTTGTCTATTATGATTGTTGTGACCCGTCGGTAATCCTATTATTCCGATTGTCGACCAGCGACAACAATCATTTGTGCGGTAATCGGCGAGATCACACGGGATCGGGATCGAACATGTTCTTGCACGCTTTAATTTTATAAAAACCGTCGTTGAATTCTACACATAAAACATTTATCAATCTTTAAAATTATTTAGTTTTCGTTGCGTTACGTTGTATATAGCACGTGACGATTAGTAAACAAAACAAACTAAAAATTGATGACTGAGGATCTCTCAGTAAAATATTATTCTTTTAAATAAGACTTAGTAAACACTGTATTGAACAGTCTAAATATAATAAAAGAGTTTAAGATTTCAACTGTTTGGTTTTAAAACCAACATTTTTATTTTATCTTCTTTTTGCTATTTGGTTGATATCTTAAACCTAATTTATTATTTCTGTTTTTTGTTATTATAAATTTTGTTTTCCATATTTGCTTATCCACATCTGCAAACAATTTAGTTTAAAATATACATGTTCTTTCGATATTGCTTATTCCACTTAGGATAAGATAAGATTTATGGATGTTCTTTAAATTGGAGCACTCCATACTCTTTTCTTGGAAAAGTTACATTATTTCGTTTCTCAGAAATTTAAGTAAAAAACATCCCCTTTTGGGCTCTGCGGAACGAATCTGATATAAATGCGTTAGATTTATGTGATGAAATAGAAACTCTTTTAACATATATTAATCCCGACATGAATGCATTAACAGTTTTAGATTATATATTTTCTAATGATCTTACTACAATGTTTCCGAATATGACAATTGCATTAAGAATATTTTTGACAATACCTGTGACAGCGGCATTTGGTGAGAGAAGTTTTTCGAAACTTAAGTTAATAAAAAATTATTTAAGATCTAGTATGTCACAGGAAAGAATATCGTATTTAATTAGCGTAGAAAACAAAATTGCTGCAGATATTGACATGTCAGATTTAATAAATGAATTTGCAATAAAAAAGGCAAGGAAAGTGAATTTTATATAAAATTTTAAAATTGTTACTATTCGTTTTTGTTTTGTGTAAAATTATTTATTTTTATTTACCTGTTCTTGAAATTTATGCGAAATAAATTGTTAAAAAAAGTTTAAGTGTTTTATTCCATTTATAATCCTAAATATTTTATAATATTTTATGCATTTCATTAAAGTAAGTATATATAGTAAGTAAACTGGTAGCCGGGAGGCATATATTTTATTATCAAAAATGTATTACAAATAAGTTTGGCGTTTTAGGGGCGGCAATTTTTGTCTTGCACCCCAGCGCAAATGTCCCTTGGCGCGGCCCTGTATTTTGTATTTCGGTTTGTTTTACGGGGATAAAATATCGGTGTCTGGTGTGCTCTTAAGTCTCAAAGTTCACTAGAGAATAAAGTTTTATTTTGTTTAAAGATGTCGCCGACCACAAACTGATTTGTACAGACGGGTTTTCAATTTTGTAGTTTGTAAAACGATTCATTGTTTATTTGGTTTCATCAAGACTAAATAAATGACTTCGAAATTTTATGTAATCCACGAAACGACAACAGAAAAACCACATTGTTTTTGTATATTATGTGCGGTGTGGTTTACTCTTTGTCCGATTTGTAAACATAGTCACATGCAGGGCCGTGGAAATATGGCGGGCCTCGGAGATCGGACTAGATTTTTTAAAAACTTTGCCCAAAAACTATCGGTGATGAGCTAAAAAACAAACTTAAATAGCTATTTCTACTTTTTCCGTCCGGGCCTTGGAGCTGCAATCCCGCCTGCTCCCTGTTATTGGGTCTGGTTACATGCACTTCTAGATCTTAACTTTTGTTTTTTAATGCGAATAAAAACAGTAAATTAATAAAAGAAATTGTTATAGGAATTTTTAAAAAATGTTTTTGTTTGTAATCTACTAAAATTCTTGACATTGATACTAGAGGCGCTAGTGTCCCCAACCGTACGACGAATAATGCCATAATTAATACATAGTGATCGGTAAAAGTTGCTCAGTATAAATATCCGTCAATTTTCGGCAAATTATCTAAGTTTCCGAATCAAAAGGTTCTGAAAAACAGTAACCGAAATAATGTGTGCAGCAACATGTCTCCGTAAGTGAGTCGATGGTGAACGAAGTGAACGATACTTACATAAGTTACGTCATATTTCAGTTGCTTCCTTTGTTTCCATACCACTATCATAAACTAATGTCCTTTTGTAACTATCATCTAAATGTTGCAGAACATTTTATTGAACAATATTTGGAATTTCGCAGTGAGTCGCAATCCACAATTTGAGAATTTCTATTCCAAAATGGTTAATTGGCAAAAAATTGTACACTATACATAAATATTTGATCCGGAAGTGTACCAGAAATAATAATATTATGACTTTTCCGTACAATATACTCCAATAAAATAAATTTTATCATACCTACATATTTTGATATTAATAATAATAGTATACGATAGATGGCACACTAGTCGTATTATAGATACCTATCATGTACTACACAACCATCGAAGGACCAATCGATTCACTATACTTTCCTACAACTACTATCATCGTCACGACTATACAACTACAACTGTATTTTGGGGGGAAGGAGGAGGTGCGAGGGAACAGTAAATTAATTATCACTTTTCAATTAAACTCTGAATTATATATCAAAGTTGATATTTTATCTTATCACTGTAATGTGTGTATTCCCTCTACTTATATCTTTGTCTGTCTATATATATATATATATATATATATATATATATATATATATATATATATATATATATATATATATATATATACATATATATATATATATATATATATATATATATACTGTGTGAGTTTTTCGAGAGTTTGATTACAGCCAAACCGTTGATTTAATCGAAAAATTGTTCAAATAAGAGTTACAGATATCGACGGGGGCAATCGATTGCTGTAATCAGGAGCTTTATAGCTCTTATGGTTTTCGAGCTATGATACATAAATGAGCAAAAAAATTTTTTTTACCCAAGTTTAATTTTTTAATTTTTCTTTAATTTATCAGTTAGGCGGTAAAAATATGCATATGTACTTGAGGCTACTTCAACCGATAGCGTTTTTCTTGGTTACATTTCCATTACATCCAAGAAAACAACCTTTTCCAGTATAATTTCTGTCATAAAAATTTGGTTGTAATAGAAATGGCAACTCTCAAAAAACTCACATGGTATATATATATATATATATATATATATATATATATATATATATATATATATATCTGTATATCACCACTTCTTAATTAATACGTGTACTTAATTATATTTAGTTGAGACGTACTGTACGTGCAAAGAGCGTATCAGTTCTAATATTGATGTACATAACGTGTCGTGTATCGGTGTCTTTGTCACGCCTATTGCCAGTGACACACAATTAGAGTGAGACGCTGAAGAGGATGAGAAAGAACGAAATATGTGTGCGACGAAAATTAATTAAGTAAAGGTGATGGCATCTTATCGTTATTAAATTTTCAAGGGTAGGTATAGTTAGTTTCAGTTTTCTTTATATGTGACGCTTATTTTATGTTGATATTTAGGTGTGTATAAGAGGAAAAAAAGGGATCAAGAGCGAGTTGAGCCCGCACCGTTAGGGTTCTGTACAATGAACAGTCAATAGACCAGATTAAACTTTTTTTTATTTATATATATTTGTGGAAAAATGCTTGAATTGTCCTCACATTGTTTGAAATTTAGGATATCAGGGAGGAAGGGGTCATTTCTATTTCTTTCAAATTTTTTTTTCTTTGAACTAAACTGGTCCTCCATTTTACTAGTCGTTGAGTGACGATATATATATGCACGTTATTCCAAATTATTATGCAAAATTTTAAATTTGTACGTTATATAATTTTCCAATAAAACCTCTGTGACAGATAGATATGATAATAATCTTACAAGGGTTCCGTTTTCCGTTTCATTCTACGAGACCCTAAAATGTGTACTAAAGTTATACCAAATAAAAATAAATAAAAGGATTAAGTATAAACGAAGAGAAGTTAATGATTACATATGATCTCAAGATGTTTTCATTTTTCTCCAAAAAAAATTACCAGAAGTAAAATTCATTTTACTGGGTGCAACTTTTTTTTGGTCTTGCAAAAAAAGACCAAGTTTATGAAATGTATAAAAAACTATTCCTTGGAAAAATTTGGATTCCATAAACTGGCTTCCATAACGTTGAATTTCCTGGATCATGGAATAAAATTCTTAATTTGTTGACTTCATTAAGTATATAAAAATATTCAAACTCTAATACTGGTAGGTAATTGTAATGTTAGAAGGACTAAAGCGGAACTTGAACTTAGTGATGAGCAAATGCAAGACCAAGACTTGGCAGCCTTGGTCTTGTTCTTGCATTAAGAATCTTGGTCTTGGTCTTGCTAGAGCAGTTGGAGTCTTTGTTTTGGTCTTGGTCTTGCTAAAAAATCTTACACTTTCTTGCATTTTTTTATTACCGAATTTTTTCCTTCTAAAATCAGAATTTTCTCTCTTTACGGTATTAATTATGCTTTGAAAGTATTTAAATAGTTTTAGCAAGAGTCTTGATTTTTTCTTGCTTTTGTCTTGGTCTTGCTCGCTTGAATCTTGGTATTGGTCTTGCAGCCATACTTATATTCTTGGTATTGTTCTTGCTCTTGGTGTACGTAGTCTTGGTCTTGGTCTTGCAAGGCCAAGACTAATTTTGCACATCACTACTTGAACCCCCTTTTTCCAATGTTTTTACTTAAAACAGTGTTTTCAAAAATGGGGCAAAAGTTTGAGTAAACGCGATTTTCATCGGATCGTGACATTTTGGGATCCGGATCCGGATTGAAACGTTCCGGAACTGGACATTTGTTTGAACAGTTTGTACGTTTTTTGGTGTCTAAATTAATGACTACCTCCAGAGGCGCTAGAGAGATAAAATCAGGCTTAAAATAATTTTATGTATGGGAAATTTAAAATGGGAAGAAAATATTGACACATTTTTGGAAAAATCGAAAAATGCAGTCCATGGCGCTTTATCGAACTTTCCTTTGCTTTGGCATCCCTTCTAAGGAAAAAAACGGAAAAAAATCCGAGTGAAAAAAAAAGAGCTTTTATTTACAATTTTTGGGTTTTATGACTCTCTACTTGGGCTTTATCTAAATTTAAAATTCTAGAATTTTTTTTATAGCATAGACAGCTTTGAGAATTCGGGCCAGTCACAAAGACTAACAATTGCACAATTTTTGGCGCAATTTCGTTACACACTACATGCATGTATATGTCTACCTCTTTATTACAGCAAAATATTTTATAGCATTAAAAACATTTACAGGAATAAAATGTCAAGAATTATAGAAATTTCACAAGTAAATAACTATGTAGTGAGTGCTCTTCTAAACATCAGCTGCATGGAAACGAAAAAGTACCTAGGCAAATACTACACACTTTTGTATATTTTTATATGGATACGAATTCATCCGAAAATTCATTCGTACGAACTTATCCGAGTTAATACGAATTAAACAAATGCATACATTTAGATATGCATGGTTACACTGCTTACGACTCTTTCGTACGAGCTCGTACAACTTTTTGATACGACCAAAATATTTTGTTTTTTGATGCGAATTCGTACGAAAAAAGAATTATAATAGAAATAATAATTATTTTTGTTGAACAAAGGCGGTCTTCAAGGGATCAAAAGCATAAATATTATCATAATAGAAAGTTAAATAAAAAATTGTGGAATAAGGTGGCAGAGGAAATTTTTAGATAATTTTTTAATTAAATATATTACAATATAATAAAGCTAACCTAACCTAACAAAAACATTTTAAGTATATGTAATGAAAAATTAATTAACTAAATATTGAATCTGAAATTCAGTAGATTTTAAAATGTAATTGAATGTGACTTGCGACATGTTCAAATATTCTAAAAATTTCTCTTTGTCTTGAAAAAATTCTCTCAAAGTAATTCCAAAACTCAGCTTTTTTTGCACGACATGAATATAAAATAAATGCTTACACAGAATTGTTTGTTTTCTATAATTAGAAATTTTGAAAACGGTGATTCTAATAAATAAGATTTGGTAACTGGATCCATTGTTTGATATCATGCAATATGTACTAACGGTTTTCAATTTAAATTTAAATACGAATTCGTATTACGATTCCGTATCCAATGTAACCACACAGTTGTACGAATGAATTTCGTACGAGCTCGTACGAATCAATTTTCGTACGAATTCGTATCCAATGTAACCGCAGCCTTATGTATTATTACCAATGTATTTTGTATTCTTTGTTTGCGTCTCTGTTTCGTCGATTCGATTTTCATAAACAAAATCCAGAAAAAATCGAATAAAACCAAAATTGTTCGATTTTTCCAAAAATGTGTCAATATTTTGTTCCTTTAAATTTCCCATATATAAAATTATTTCAAGCCACTAAAAAACGTACAAAATCTTCAAACAAATGTCCAGTTCCGGAACGTTTCAATCCGGATCCGGATCCCAAAATGTCACGATCCGATAAAAACCGCATTTACTCAAACTGCTCTGGTTATCATACTGGAAGTAATAATAAACACTATAACTTTTTTTTTTGTTGTTAAAAATATTATATATTTTTTTATATAGGAAACAATTTTTTCCCCTTGGACTTGTCGGGAGTGAATAAATGGTGCTGTTAAAAGGAAGTAAGCAGCAAATTGCTTACCGAAATTGCTTTATGCTTCCTGTAGCTAACAGGCACCGTTCACAGTCTTGTATTTCCTAAATGACCAATATTTCCTATCTACAACCAATAAATTATCTACACACATACACTTTTTTATCCTTTTTTCAGTACACCAAAAAAAAATGATATTTTCTTATTTGTGTGATAATTTTAAAAAGTCATATCTTTTACTTCATGCTTATAAAAATATTTTCAAGAACTTTTGTATAATATGGTCCCAACTAACTTGAGTGACAAATTTATGAATATAATATGCTTTATAATTTTTGCTATTATAGAAAATTCAGTTATTCAGAAATACATGAAATATAATTAAATCTTTATTTATGCGATCTTTTTTAGTATAAATTGGAAAAAAAAACCTTCAATTATATTCTTCCTAATAATAAGATATTCCTAATATTTTCTAATATGTATTAAATTTTTGGTCAATACCCAAAGCAATCAGGAATATGGAATAATGGAAAAATATTCAAAAATCACCAGAATCCAACAGACGAATAATTTTATTTAGATTTGTTCAATATATTTCGACACAGTTTGTTCTGTTCAACGAACATAAAACCTAGAAATATAAAAAATTATAAAATTTGATTAACAGTTTTTTATAAAGGAAAAACAATTTTAACAAGAAAAAATTTTAAAATTAAAATTAACTTTCTAATATAAATTTTCACCAGAGATGGGAAGAAAAGGTCCCTAACAGAGTCGCCATATAAAATATTTTGTACTGAGGGGGCTACGAATAGAGCTGGAGGGCTGTCATAAAACGTAAAAATATTATCAATCTTTTTAAAAATCAGTTTTACGACGTTTTACTACTAATACCACATCGTTGATGTTGTTTTGTGTCTGTTTGTGTTCTTTAATTGCCAATATTATGAATCATATTGCTTGTTATATGTACATACATATCTTATATTTTTTCTAATGCAAAAATAAAACCATCTTCAACCTTGTGAGCGACCTACTAGAGTGATACAATCTACTAATACAATCAATTTTGTTTACATTAAAGCAGGTATAAAGAAGGTGAGATATAGATATTATTTAAATAATCATAAAGGAAATAGAGATATTGTTTACATTATAAATGTTTTGAATTCGTCTAAATTAATTTCTATTACAGTCGACCACTTATCTATTCAACATTAATTTTTTTAAATTATTTTTAAAATTAAAATTATATAAGTATTAAATTATGAAAAATGGGCAATTTTTGATTTTTACTGATTTGTTCTCAAAAGCTTCCTTAAGTTTATAGCCCCCCAATCCAAAATATTTTATATGGCGATTCTGTTAGGGACCACTGTTTTCCCAAGTCTGATTTTCACCAAATAAATCTTTCAATTACTTATTTATTATTTAGAATTACCAGAACTACATTATTTTGTAGCGACAAATTCGAAAACATTACAAACACAATGTACACTTTACACTGTTTGAGATAAGACTATTAATTAATTTTTTTCAATATGCATACGATATAAAATAAACTATCAGAGAAACACAATCATTTCAATATTTATTTTTTTAAATCTAGTTTTTTATTATTAACATAAAACGTACATTCTACCCCGTGTGCCCATAATATACACAGATACAAGATAAAATCTTGAAAATAAATCGTCTGCATCAACTAACTTTTGTTAACATTCATAATATTCCCTCTCAACTTTCAGTCTTCATCATTCTATGTACTATGTACTTTGTACATATATCTACAACAAGTTCATTTAGCCGTAGGGTATGTACAATCATTAAAGCTATATCTATCTACATATCTATGTAAGTTTCAAATTGTAATTCTCGGCAAATTGTACTTAGAAATATTTTACATACCGTAAAATGGAATGAATCGGCATTAATTCAAACTTTACATCGTATTTTTTTCTGTTTCTTTGACAAGTATTTAATTTTGAGTATGTTAAAAATTTGTGCTAAATAGGGTGAACCAAAACAGAAATTGATTTTTTTTGTACTTATACACCTAAAAAGGGAATAATACTTTACAATTTTGTGTAGAAATAAACATAAAATAATTTTAGTCATTATTGCTAATCAAAAGGATGATTGTTTTGCTATAGTTTAAGAAAGACATGATAAGCTTAATTCGATTTGTCCCAAATCACCGTTTTGTCCCAATTCATCCCGATTTACAGTAAATAATGTACATTGAATGAACCAGTAGCTACAAATAAAAATGTCCATCGTAGTTGTATCAATTTAGTAACTTTTTATAACTGCTATTCTAGAAATAAGTAAGTTCATTGCATATCCCTTACATCCCTTAAAGTTAGGTGAAATAGAAGTTTTAAAAATTCTTATTTATAGTAAATGCTACAATTTATAACTTTTCCAGTTTTATTTTTATTAGAATCCATGGCTAAAAAGTTAGAAGAAGGATACATTGTAGAATAGGATGACTGTCTGTCCTGCCCTAAGAGTCAATATTTATCTGAATTACATTCTCGACCAAGTGGTCGGAAAACGACATTTCATATTACACAACTTAATATTACTCAAATTAATGGCGGAAATGATTCCAAGATTCAAGAAATCTATTCAGAGTTAAAGAATTGCTTTTAAACATTTCTCTAATGCTTAAAAAGGTATCGACATTTATCTGGATTACATGGTTGACCAAGTGGTCGGAAAACGACATTTCATATTACACGACCTAATGTTATTCCAACTAAGGGTGAAAATTATTCCGGAATACAATAATACTATTTTAAATTATAGAACGACTACTAAATATTTCTGTAATAGTTAAACAAATTTGCAATCTTACAAACTATATAATCTAACAGTTTGAACTAATTTGAATAGGTGATTCATAAGGCGATTTGTGGCTTTTACAGATGTTTTTTTCTAAAAATGATTTTTCGTTTCTTCTTTTACTTTTTCTGTTCTCTATTGCAAGTTTGGTCTTCAGATGTTTTGTTGTTTCACATTTCCGTTTTCGTATATCATTTTTAGTGATGTACGTATTTCCTTTTTTGCAACCAACGAGTTGCTATATTTGACATTGTTTGATTTGATTGGTTTTGATCCAAACTAAATGGTTTTTAGTTTCTTTTGTTTATAAAAAAAATTTTTTTAATTTTTTTATTTTTTATTTTTATTTTTTTGATTTTTATATTCTTGTCTTGATAATGGTGTTTTGAGACACCGAAACCGGTCGACATGTTGAATATTGGTTAAAAAATTCTGTTTGGTTTTTTGCTGGTCTTAATATTGAGGTTTATCGCCAAATAAAGTCAAATAATGAAATTACAAATTTTTTGGCGAAAATAGAGGTAACAATTTATTTATAATCTAACAGTATTCTGTAGACAACTAGCAAAATTTTAAAAGAAAAACATTTTAAAAAGCACTGTACAAAAAAAAAAATTATTAATCTTTAAAATCACGCAACTATGACTGAATGATCCGGGAACACGTATGTACGCGCAGGGAACTTAAAAAATATTTTTTATCTTTGATTAACATCAATTCAATGATGTAAAGTTCTCCAAGCCGCCTTTCCCTCATATTTCCCCACCCACTCAGCATCCTTCCCGGCTGGCATCCAGTATAAACAATGGTGCAATGTTAATTTACACAAAACCTCCCCTTCTGTATATCATGTATACTTTCCACTTAACAGAGATTTATTCAGTGCTTTATGTACGGTTCATCATTTATTCAAACTTAAGTTGAAATTCGTGCCTAAAAAGCAAACTTTATTCAACGTTATTTTATGCGACGCAGTGTGTGTTGGTGTTTCCTCCTCCCGGTCGTGTGTTCGAACACAACCACGGTTAATCTTTTTCATCTACGTTTACAAAATATATTGTTTTCTTCGAAGATGATAGTAACTAAGCAACTGCCACTTCACTTAGCTTTAGAAGATTATAAGCTACCTATTGTATATGATGTATATGATTATGTATTAAAAATTTATTCATAAATTGTGTACCGTAAAACCGTTTAGACCCGGACACTTTGCACCAATCTTCAAAATAAATAATTTCTACATTAACCTGCAACAATAAACATTTTTTCTTGACGTCATTGGAGAGAGAAAAACATCCTCTAAACAGCTGTTCCAATAAAAATTATGGATTTCAACTTTTACTATGTCATTTTACAGGATTACTATCCTCCAGTTTTTCAAAGAAATAAAATGTGTGTCTAACTTAGACATCTAATTTTCGTCATAATTGTCATATTGTTTTAATTTTCATATGTATGTGTTCAGAATTTTATCGCGCATCGTTTAATGATGTTTGAAGTTATATTCGATGTGTATATAAAAAAATACATGCTATATACATATATCCGTTTAGACCTGGACACATCAGTTTATTACACTATGGCCGCGAGTCGCACTGGCTGTAACTTCCACTATCCATACGTTATATTCCCGCCAGAATTACGCGGTTTATGCCTCCTTCTGGTGTCATATCGCATGTTTACATCATGGAGAGGCATACTATGTATTGACCCCTCTCCCTTTCCACAAAATGTTTTGAAGTCTTTGACAGGTTCAAAGACATCAGACGATATAAAACACTGTCCTAACCCCGACGGGAGAGGTTAGTTTGCATGTTATTACATTATTTAAGTAAGTGTCCGGGTCAAGACGGATTTGGGGTGTAGACCCAGACACTTACTAATTATTTTTTTTTTTTTACTTATAATGAAACAAATAGGTCAGGGATATAACAAATACTATACGCTCTTTCTAATGACAATACTTCTATTGGTGATATCTATGAAGGAAACATGTATAAACATAAAATTATACCAAAAAATGTAAAAAAGTGTCCGGGTCTAGACGGATTTACGGTACATATTTGTTTCTATAACAACAAAAATGTTAATTTATATAGAATAAACTAAAACTTATGAATAAATTATGAATAAAAAGATGTAAACACATGATTAACCTATTATGTCCTAAATTTTCTTCTTCAATTGCATTTTTAGAAATTGGGGGTGAGGAAGGGCGTGATAACCTTAAAAAAATTTAATTTTTATACCTCTCTACCTACCGATCTAAAACACAGAAAACTTACAGACACAATTTTGTGCAAAAAAAAAAAAATCGAACTCAATACTTACTTCAAATACACCTACAACTATCACTCGACTTAGTGACGTTTTAACTTATTAAAACTGCCGGGCAGTTGGACTCGACTTACAAACAAACCACGCACATTGCCACAGTATCACATAGCACGTATAATCTTGAGTACATACGTATGGTTTGCCTATAAGTCGAGCCAAGCTCCGAGTAGGGTTAATAAGTTAAAACGTCAATAAGTCGAGTGACGGCTGTAGTGCAATTCTGAGATATCTTATATGGATTATCTTAGTATTGCAATCCAGTGTCGAAATTATTCCTTTCGATTCAAAAATAATTGACCAAAAGGTTAAAAAATTATAAGTGCTTCAATTACAAATATTTTATTAATTGAATAATTTTGTTAAAAAATGTGTAAAACTTACGAACTATTGTACTCTTAAATAAAATCATTATCTGCTGAAAGTAAGAAATGTTGAACTGTAGTGACATCTGTTATTATAATTCATAAATATTATTGTGCGAAGAGTTTCCAGTTTTCAAACAATCGATATTTAACTGAATTAGAATTTGACTGTACCAAATTCGCTTCGAGTGTTTGCGAATAGCTTTTGAAATCAATATTGAATACGTTTTAGAAGAGCTACACAATAAAATTCCTGCTTGTAAGCAAACGATAACATTTGTAACGAATACGTTAGATGCCACTAAACACATTACTAGGAAATCATTTTTTAACAGTATCTGTTCTATTCTTAACATTTTATTATCCTTAAAAAAATTACAATATTAGAATTTTAAAAAACAAAAACTATAGTAGTAAAGAAAATGTCATATATTTTTCTCTTTTACTTCGGATAAATCTTTTTTCGATTCATTAATTCCATGTGGCACACCGTTAGAAACACTTTTCACCTGAACAGGATCTACAAAATTAACAAACACATACTTAACGACAAGTCTTTCTATAAAAATTTGTTAATTCTGGCTTACCTGGCATCCCACGAAAAACAAAATACAAACGTGCTATTGGGAAAGCGAAGAAAACTGTCAAAAATACTGATACTGTCACAATAATGGCAATCTCGTTCAGATCAATGATATCAATAAATTTTGAATCAACCGGTGAATCGGTCAAACTCAATTTTGCTAACATGAGAGCAACTTCACAGATATAGAACGTATACGAAATTTTACTAAAATAGAAAAAGCCTTTCCAACTAAGAAATTGATTGACACGTCCACCGTATCCAAAATGGCAAACAAAAATTATCCAACTTAGCCCCAAACACCAGGTTATGGGCTGCAACGCACCATATAAGGCTTCTTTAATTGGATGATATTTGTAGTCGGGGCCGGATGCGTCTGATATGCCAAAAATTGAGTAATGAAAACATAAAAGGGTAACACACCAGCCTATGACTCGTTTTTTCTACAAAAAAAGCAAAGTTTTTCTGTTGATTGTAAATGGCTTTTCAGTTTTACACTTACGTAACTTAATTCTGGTTTTTCCCAAGTGCGCATAAACCATCCCAAGCCAATACCAAAACAATATGGAACAAGCCGAAAGAATGGATTTAAATACACAGTATCTGCCCAGGAAACACCATGCTTCAATCTGCAACAACAAAAATACTTCCTTCGCTGTATTGGACTCCAAACTTTTGAAATGCTTACCGAATCCCAAAATGTAGAACAGTCATATGTTTACCATAGTAAAAAGTGTATAACCGTGTAAGAGTTAATACTGTAAGAATTACAAACAAAATTTGTTTTGCATATTTTTGGTACTTCCATAAAATTATAATCAAAAATGGCGCAATTAGGTACATTTGAAAATCAGTAATGAGTTGATGTGCTGGTGGATAACACATGCCCTCTATACCATCAAAATTTCCAAAAAATAAAACTGTTCTCCAATAATTTGAGACACATCTATCAATGTGTGGTTTGAGCACCCGTAAAACTGTTGGCCCCGTAAAAATAAAGATTGATGGATGAATTGCCCATACGACAAGCAATAAAAGTGGGGCATATCTAAAAGAAAGAAAAAATACATAAATATAAATTTTTTCTTTTTTAAAACCACCCTTTGAAACGTACCGTAAATATTTTGACATGTACATTTGCAAAATATTCAATTTTTTGCCAGATTGTAACTTCTTTACGGCAAAGTATGAAGTTAAAAACCCACTCATCATTACAAATGTATCGACATAATTAAAAACTGCCCGGAAGAACATTGTCCACGGACTAGTCGAGAATTTAACCATTTCCGTTCGATTTGTGGTCGGCGCATAGAGGCTAAAAAAATATTTGTGGACAAAATAGATAATTATGGCGGCGATTGCTCGAATTCCATGAAGACACTCAATATCATCCACAAGAGTATTGGGTTGCTTCAATAAATTCCAGTTTTGACGCAACGAAAATGTATTTAAGATTTTCGAACGTAAACTATGTGAGTCTTTAATAAAAAATTTTTCATTAATTCCAATAGCGATGCTACTAAGAACCCAAACAGCAGAAAACAAAAATAAAATTGTTCGATCCCACCCTGGGAATGTAAATAATTTCCTCTTTGTTTCACAATGTTTTGAATCCACTCGCAGTTTAATCTCCAAACCGGTTGTATGATTGTAAGGAGCCGTAATGGTTTCAAGTAAATATTCCAAATCTTTGTTAGTGCATGAAGATGGTATACAAATGCCCCAGGTGATTTGCGAAAGGTTGGGTAGCCAATGAATATCCTAAAACCGACGAAATATTTAATAAAAATTTGCCTTGTTCTAAAGATCATTCTTATATCCTTACATCTTCAAAATCACTTTTCATAGCGTAAAATGAATGTACATGATTCAAAATTTCTTGAATATTCTTATTTTCGGTTACTGGTTTAAAAAAAATTGTAGCCAAACAATATTTCCCTTGAATTCGTTTGTTGGTGGCGGCAAACTTTTCTTCAATATTTACACACATTTTCATGTTGCCGTTACTGTGGACATTACCATCGAGTAGGCCGGATGGAAATTTTCCAGTTGAATCGTACACTACAAAATGGAATGTAAAAATAATATATAATAATTATCGCACACAAACAATTTTTTTTTTATAAAACAACAAAAAAATTATTAAGTTTCCAAATAAATAATTATTAAATTAAAGAAAAAAAAAACATAATTAGGGTTTAATATCTTTAAATGTAATCAAATATTTAAAAAAAAAAAAAAAAATACAAAAACATCCTGGAGGTCAGCAAAATTTTAGTATAGCCAATCCCTCATTTGTTGTCACGAAATGTTAATCTGCTAATATTATTTATCATATTTATATAATTGTTTCGTCAAGGTTCTCTCATAAATAACCTTCTCAAGTTAATATAAAAATAACATCCAAAAATCCTCTTTTATTATAAATTTTAACAGGTATTATAATCAAATAATTATGCTATGATTTTGGAATTAATGAAAATTCATCACCATATACCATGTGAGTTTTTTGAGAGTTGCCATTTCTATTACAACCAAATTTTTATGATAGAAATGGTACTGGAAAAGGTTCTTAATGGAAATGTAACCAAGAAAAACACTATTAGTTGAAGTAGTCTCAAGTACATATGCATATTTTTACCGCCTAATTTATAAATTAAAGAAAAATTAAAAAATTAAACTTGGGTAAAAAAATTGTTTTTGTTCATTTATGTTGTTAATTAATGCATTAGATCAGTTTTATCGAAAAATTAATATATTGTCCCATTTAAAAATCTATAAGTTTGTATCATAGCTCGAAATCCATAAGAGCTATAAAGGTCCTGACTATAGCAATCGGTTACTCTCGTCGATATCTACAACTCTTATTTGAACAATTTTTCGATTAAATCAACGGTTTGGCTGCAATAAAAATGGCAACTCTCGAAAAACTTACACAGTAATAAGGGATAAAGCCGGATTTACGTAAACGCACTTGGAGCACGTACCTCAAAGTTCGCACATAATAGGGGCCTCCAAAAAATTAATAATAATACTTAATTTCTTTATCACTTTACCAGGGGCCTCCACAAAGGGGCTTAGGAACCTCTCAAAGTTAAATCCGGTTCTGATTAGGGGTTCAACTTAAATATACATAAATTTATATCATGAATCCAGAATTAGAAATTATTTCTAAAATTAATTGAACATTCCTCATTAACTGTCAGACTACAATTTTTTTATTTTTGGTGCAAATGAAAAAATTAGGGAAATTTATCTATGACCTTTTCCCCAGAACGTTAATGGCATTAATCTAAAAAAAATCTTCAACTCTTTACCTCATTTTTAACCAAAACTATAACTTTTTATCAAAATTTACGAGATCTAAAAATAAAACATTATATTACAAAATATTAAAGATAATAAAATTATTATTAATTCAATTTTGAAAAACATAAAGTTTTCCGTTTCAAAAATCTAAGACAAAAACGTTTAACCGATTTTCCAAACAATGTAAAAAATGATTTTTAGCTTTCGTTATTAAAATACAAAAAATAAAATTAATTTGTGGCATTGTACAAATATATAAATTTAAAAAAAAAATTTAAGTAGGTACTTACTTTTAACAGCCCATAATTTCAGTTCACTCAAATCATTCAAATAAATTTCGCAATCTCTTCTACAAAATTCACTGATCCTTTTATTACTTTTAACTGCTAATAAAACAGGAGGTGAAATTTGAAATAAAACATTTTTAAAATTTGTAATTGTTGTAGAATCATCTTTATTATAGTTGAACTGATTTAATTTATCACTGATTGTTGCTACAATTAAAAAAAAATTAAGATATAAATTTTTAATTGTTACTTATTTATATGTAATAATATATTTACAATTTACTAGAACAAAATTTGAAATGATAAAAATAAAAACGAAAACAGTATAGGGCTGAAACATTGTTACTTAACCGAATTTCCATGAATATTAAAAATAAAAAAGTTATGAGTTATCTGAGATATCATCGAATATATTATGTATAAAGAAAACAATTTTAGAGTGGGATTTTCTCCGGTATTACTGATTAAATACATATAGAGTTTTTCTCTTATATAATCTTATAAGACTGATACAGTGGACACTGAATTGATTCGAAGTTGAGGAAACAATTCAAAAAATTTGTATTTCACAAAACTTGAAATTTATAAAAAATAAAATCACATTAATTATTAGTCATTGCTTCAATAAGGATTATAAGAAATCAAATAAAAAACTCGAGTTTATCAAAATTTCCAAGCTAGTAAATTCGAATTAAACAGAGTCTACTGTAGTATCTAAATGAATATCATAAAAAATACTATTTTTTTTAAACCGTAAATTATACCTATGCGGTCACGAAGATTACATAAATGAAAACATCAAATAACCACGAAGGAATATACAGTCTAAAATTTTTATCACGGTTTTATATTTTCGTATTAGTTACATAAAATTTAATTTATTTAGATACCTTATATTACCTTGTATTTATCAATACCTTTTCAGAATCTTATTTTACGCATAATGAAATTTTACGGTATCACCTAGAAACCTGGTCAGATTTTTTTAAACTGAAATTGTACAAATAAAATCAAATAACATTTTTGCAATTTCAATCTTCATTTTCTTTAGAAAACAATTTTCCACTCCTTTTACGATTTAATCGAAAGAAATTTCTTTATTTATAAATCTGTTTTGCTCTTAATAATACGGTAAGGTGGAAACGCTGGGAAATAATAAAAAGGGTAAATGTTTCAAAAATTTTTAATTATGTCGATTATAGATATTTAAAAATTGCTGATTTTGTTGTAAATTGAATAGCTATTATGTTTAGAGTATTTAATATTTGATGAACGTTAATAATATAAAATTTTTTACTATGGTGACATCTATTACGATAACACTTTACTACCCAATGAATTTATTGAAATAGCTTACAACAGGAGTCTTTAATTTTTCCAGCAATCGAAATTTACTTGATATAGTAATTTGATTGTACAAAATTTGTTTGGAATAATTACAAAACAACTTTGAAAGCAAACTTGTATTGTTTGTCGAATAATTACCCGAAAATTACTTACCTTTGGGCACTTGGGTAGACCATAACATTAATGTACACAGCATACGCCAGATGCCACTAGATACTTGTGTAGCATTGAGTCCCAATAATAAATAGAGTCGTGACATGTCATCCATTTTCTGTCCAAAACAGAGCGGGAAGCTTCAAAATTAATTATCACATGTTTGAGTAAATATTTTTTGAGTACAAAATTATTGTTAATAAGTTATGAATTAATGAACAATTAAAAGGTTTTAATTTAATTATTCTTTCTAGGTTAAACTAAATGGTTTTTGTTAACATTTAATGTATTTCCAATGTATTTTATGCAAACTTTGGATAGAAAATGCCGGAACCAATCAGCGTTCAGCACACATGTCACCATTCTATTTATTATAGGCACTCTAGCGTTGCAATTATAATTTTTTCTTAAATACCTGAGTATAAAATTTTTGTTTTGTTTTTATCATCCTATTACCATAAAAGATTACAATACTAAACAGACAATAACAATATGTAATAACATAAAGAAAAAATAATATATATAACCAATTTTCGGTAATCAAGAAATATCATGTGCTTTTCTCCTTTACTTCGGATGTACATTTTCCATTTCCATTAATTTTATATGTCACATCCTTTGAAATACTTTTCATCTGCACAGGATCTAGAAAGTTAAGACATAATAATAACAACAAGTCCTTTTCTTAAAATTTGTTAATTCTCACTTACCGGGCGTACCGAGTAAAATCGAATACAAACGTGATATTGGAAGAGCGAAGAAAACTGTCAAAAATACTGATACTGTCACAATAATAGCAATCTCATTCAAATCAATAAAATCAATCAGTTTTGCATCTATTGGTGCATCACTCAAACTCAATTTTGAAATTATAAGAACCAACTGACAAATATAGAAGGCATAGGAAATTTTACTAAAATAGAAAAAGCCTTTCCAACTAAGAAATTGATTGATACGTTTACCGTATCCAAAATGACAAACAAAAATTATCCAACTTAACGCCACACTCCAGGTTATGGGCTGCAGCGTACCATGTAAGGCTTCCTTAACTGGATGATATTTATAGTCGGGGCTTAATGCGTCTGATATGCCAAAAATGGAGTAATGAACACATAAAAGGGCAACACACCAGCCTATGATTTGTTTTTTCTACAAAAAAAAAAGAAAACAAAAACAATATTTGTCTGTTGACTATACCAACGCCTTCTCAGTTTTACACTTACGTAACTTAAATCTGGCTTTTCCCAAGTACGCATAAACCATCCGAGACCAATACCAAAACAATACGGAACAAGCCGAAAGAATGGATTCACATATATAGAATTTGCCCAATATGTAACGTACTTTAATCTGCAACAATAACAAGACCTTATTCCCTGCATTGGACTCCTTACTTTTAAATACGTACCGAATCCCAAAATGTAGAACTGTCAAATGTTTATTATAGTAAAAAGTATACAACCTTATAAAAGTTAATAAGGTGATAATTACAAACAAAATTTGTTTTGCATACTTTTGGTATTTCCATAAAATTAAAATCAAAAATGGCGCAATTAGGTACATTTGAAAATCAGTCATGAGTTGATGTGCCGGCGGATAACACATGGCTTCTATACCATCAAAATTACTAAAGAATAAAACTGTTCTCCAATAATTTGAGACACATCTATCAATGTGTGGTTTGAACACCCGTAAAACTGTTGGGCCCGTAAAAATGATGATAGATGGATGAATTGCCCAAACGACAATCAATAAAATTGGAGCATATCTAAGAAAATAAATTCAATAGGTACATAAACACAAATTTGCGAAAAGGGTAAACCAGCAACTTTTAACGCCACTCTTTGGTACTTACCGTAAATATTTTGAAATGTACATTTGCAAAATGTTCAATTTTTTGCCAGACTGTAATTTCTTTACGGCAAAATACGAAGTTAAAAGTCCACTCAACATTACAAATGTATCGACGTAATTGATAACCGCCCGAAAAACTATTATTCCAATACCAGTAGATAACCGAACCATTTCTGTTCGATTTACCGTGGGCGCATACAGGTTAAAGAGAAATTTGTGAACAAAATAGATAATTATGGCAGCAATTGCTCGAATACCATGAAGACACTCAATGTCATCCACAAGGGTATTGGGTAGCTTCAATAAATTCCAATTTTGACGCAACGAAAATGTGTTTAAGATTTTCGAACGTAAACTATATGAGTCTTTAATAAACAATTGTTCGTTAATTCCAATAACGATGCTACTAAAAACCCAAATGGCGAAAATCAAAAATAAAATTGCTCGATCCCACCCTGGGAATGTTAATAATTTCCTCTTTGTTTCACAATGTTTTGAATCCACTTTCAGTTTAACCTCTAAACCGGTCGTATGATTGTACGGAGTCGCTATGCCTTTAAGCAAATATTCCAAATCTTTGTTGGTACATGATGATGGTATACAAATGCCCCAGGTGATTTGCGAAAGAGTGGGTAGCCAGTGAATATCCTAAAATCGATGAAATATTTTTAGTTGAATAAAATTTACCTTAATGCATCCCTTCACTCCGAACGATCGTTCTTAGCTCCTTACATTTTCAAAATCACTTTGTATAGCATTAAACGAATGGACATGATTCAAAATTTCTTGAATATTTTTATTTTCGGTTACGGGTCTAAGAAAAATTGTTGCCAAACAATATTTTCCTTGAATTCGTTTGTTGGTAGTTGCAAACTTTTCGTCAATATTTACACACATTTTCATGTTGCCGTTATTGTGGACATTACCATCGAGTAGGCCGGATGGAAATTTTCCAGTCGAGTCGTACACTACAATACGAATTTCAAAAATAAAATAATTATAATGGATAATAATCCAACAAAGTCTAAAACTTATTATAAATTTCAAAGAGTATTTATTTATTATATCTGAAATTTTTTCAAGAATTTTGGAATTCGTAAAAATAAATACCGCACATGATATAATACCATCGAAAAGCACCCAGACACATCTGTGGCATTAACTAAAACTCGAAAATTATAATTTATAAATTATTTCTAAAATTAGTGGAAACTCTAGCTCTTTTCACGATTTGCGATGTATCAGTAAATTTCATAGAGAAAACTTACCTGTAAACAAAATAGTATGTATATTACTTACCGAGGATCGTAAGTGTTACTTTTGTGGCCTCCAATTCGTCGAAATTTCTTAAGCAACCACCGCGACAAAAATAAACTTACGATCCGCGTGTAAGTAAATTATTTTTTCAGTCGAAAAAATAATAAATAAATCGAAAGAAAGAAAATTAATAAAAATAATATTAATTTATGGAAAATGCAATTTTAATAAAATTGGATATTTAGTTGGATATGTAAACGCTATATAAATACAAATTTAGGATTTAAGAGGATGAAAAAGATAATTTTTAATTAGGCGTTGAAAAACACATATTATACTTTCCTATCTCAAAAATCGGCCACTAGAACGTTTAATCAAATTTCCTAACAATGAAATGGATGATTTCTAGCTATCGTTAATAATAATATAAGAAAAACAAAGCTAATTATTAAGCACTGTATTAAATATTTAAATAAAAAAATGTTTGAATACTTACTTTTAACAGCCCATAATTTTAATTTATTCAATTCGTTTAAATAAATTTCACAATCTCTTCGACAAGATTCACTAATCTTGGTATTATTTTCAACTGATAATAAAATAGGAGATGACATTTGAAATAAAACATTTTTAAAATTTTTAATTGTAGAATTGTCATTGTTATAATTAGATTCATTTAAATTGTCGTTAATTGTTGCTACAATTTAAAATAAAAAAAATGTAAAGATTAATATGTAAATTTCTAATGTTTACCTATTTATGTGTAATATATAATATTTACAATCTATTATCAAAAAATTTGAAATAATAAAAATAATAACAGGAAAAATATATAACTGAAACATTATTACACAGATGGATTTCCAAGAGTATTGACAAAATGCTTAATAACTCAATTAATATAAAATAAATAAAATTTTTGAAAAAATATTAATAATTTAGATTATTCAATAGGGGATTTGAGGTAGAGTGGGTCACATTTAGCATATATATTACATACATGTATACAGAGACCATTTCACTTAAATTTAATCATGATTCATCACTAATGAAGAAATTTCCGTTTTCTTGGCTCTATCTCTTTCATTATTACACTTGTGTAAATTTTGAATTTACATTTTGTTGTTAGAAAAGAATAGAAGATTGATTTGTTTCGAATAAAAGAATTAATTAATTCTTTAAAGATGACTCATGCTCAATTGTATTTGAAATTCGGTATATATAAAATACGCGATAACCCTATAATTAAGTGAGAACTAGTTTTTGAAAAAAATTAAGAGATTTTTTGAATTTCTTTACTATAAATGCTTCATCGTTTTTGTTATCACAATAAAAATATTTATTAAAATAAAAATTAACTAACTTTTCAAGAACAGGTCATCACTTGTTTTGAAAATTTATTTATTGTTAGAGAGCTAAACTATTTTAGATGGATATAGATTATGTTATATGAGGTCTGCCAAGATCCTAGCGACCTGGGGTCCCAAAAGCGCTAAAAATAAACTACCTACCCAACCGGTTTTGAAATGTTTTTTTTTTTTTTTTTGTGTGAGTATTTTTTTTAAATAAATTTAGTAAATAAACAATTCGTTACAAATTTTTCTAGCTTGATTGATAAAATAGAATATTAATTAACGCAATTTATGTCAGTTTTGGATAAATCATCAATCCACTTGTGGTGCATTTTTGTTACAAATGGATCTTGTGAATTACAGTGGAATACAACAGTAAATCTCTACGTGAAATCCAGTATACAATTATATAAAATAAACTGAAAAAACAAAATAGGGAATTTAGCGATTATCCTAATTTTATTCCCGTTTGAAATAAAGTCGGTCGCATTCTTCACCTATTTCTCACTAACGAGGTCAATATTACAGATACGGTCGCGGATCCATTGTTTACCACGGTTCACTTAATCCCACTTTCCCCTAATCTAATTGTAATTAATTACATTAATTGGATATCAGTTAGTAGTTTTTTAACCACATGTTAAATGAAGGTTCTAAAACAAAAAATACTAATTAATATATTTTTATATTGCCATAAAAGTCCAAGCTCCGATCTCAAATTAAAATAGCTAAATTAATTGATAGTAATTAATGTCGATAACAGCAAATGCCCAACAGACATGAATTTTTGTTGAATTCTATTTTTAATAAATTTTTTTAATTTGTATAAAAAAAAAAACGCCGTGAGCAGCGGGGCCCCATCACGGTAGTCGAATTTTTCCCTTCATGTTCGGTATTGAAGGTCTACAAGCGAAATGTGATTGAAAGTCTACAAGCGATTTGTCATTTTGCGGTGGTTTCAAAACTGATGATGAGTGTCCGGCTGATCGGGGCTTTAAAAAAAGGTTTTAAGTTTTAAGGGCTGAATCTCAGTAAATTTCAATTTTGTGCCGATAGCAGTTAGCAGAAAAAAAGCCAACACAATTCGTACGAGGGCATTCCTACCCATGCTTATCCGCCAATTGCCTTTATGTTTTATTTTTAAATATTAAAAAAGGACCTTAAATAGTAATAAGAACGGCGAGAGGCGAGAGGCGAGAGGCGAGAGTAGGGGTGCTATCCGTTTTCGGACCCGTAGAACACGATTCTGTAGAAAAAAAATGTCTAATATATATATATATATATATATATATATATATATATATATATATATATATATATATATATATATATATATATATATATATATATATATATGTGTATAGATATATATTTATATATATATATATATATATATATATATATATATATATATATATATATATATATATATATGTATATATATATATTTATATTTATATATATATATATATATATATATATATATATATATATATATATATATATATATATATATTTTCCCGCTAACTTTTAATATTAAAGCATTTAAAACACATTTAACAATACCATCGAATTCCGATGTAAAAATGGGAGAAATGGGGGAAAAAGTAATGTGGAATCCCTAAAAGGCACTAGCTGGATACTAACTCAATACACGTACAAAATTACAGCCCTATACGTTTATTCGGATGACCTGTGCGAGTGGTACAAACTTCGAAAACGTCAAAAAAGCATGAAATTGTAGCTTGAAAATGAGGGGGGTGGGGTAAAATATTAAAACCTCCAAAAAGCACAACCTAGGTATGAACTCCATCAACACACCAAATTTCAACCCTCTACGTTAATTCTGGGGGGCTGGGGGCGTGTTAGATCCAGCTAAAATCGTTTTTTCCCCCTGTACTCCCTCGAAATCATCCTAGGAAGCTGAATTTTGGATATGTTGTAGATAATTCACCGAAACATTATTTCCAACCCGTTTGGAAAAGTTTTATTGTTTTACCGCCCCCCACCACCCCCTTAAAAGTTGGGTCGGATCAAAAATTTTCCCAAAATTTGACCCCACTTTGATAGTATTGTTGTGCATCGGAATGAGCCCCATTTACCAAATTTGAGCTCTTAACTTCCATAGGGGGGCGCTACACATATTAGAAGGTAGCGGGAAAATATATATATATATGTATACATATATATATATATATATATATATATATATATATATATATATATATATATATATATATATATATATATATCAGACTTTTTTTTCTACAGAATCGTGTTCTACAGGTCCGAAAACGGATAGTAGCGCCCCTACTCTCGCCTCTCGCCGTTCTTATCGTATAGGCTGTATAAGTCTAATTTTTTCAAGGAAAAATTCGACTAAAAATACATTATATCACAAACTTACCTTTTTTAAAACCTCGTTGAAATCGACATAGGTACAGCTGAACTCTTTTTTATGCGGGCCTTTTTTGTGCGATTTTTTATATGCGGTTTTTAAAAAAATGGCCATTAAAATGCATAATATAAATCAAAATCAAGAGACAGTAATTATCAAATATAATTAGACAGACGAATTTTAATATGTAGATAATATCAAAAAGTATTATGGTTCATTTCAGTTAAATTTAACCATGCTTCGTCACTTTGAATTTAAATAATTTCCGTTTTCTTGGCTTTATTTCTTTTATTATTGCATTTATGTAAATTTTAAATTTGCAGCTTATTTTTAGAAAAGAATAGAAGATTGATTTGTTTCGAATATAAGAATTATTTAATTTTTTAACGAAAACTCATGATCAATTGTATCTGAAATGAGGTATACATAGAAAAAAATGAAGGTGAAATTTGTAGTGTTCTATCGGGTATATATTTGTGCCATGGGAGCTTGGACTATAAAACTTGATTTATTTATCTACCTCCTTTAAGCCATTAAGGGGGACCATTAGTGTGACCGCCTGGAGAAAGGTGATTTTTGGGAATATTTTTAAAGAAAACTACTATATGGAATGTTTTAATATTTTAAGGATATATTCTTTGAAGTATAATAAATTCATGATAAAATTTTTCGACCAAAAAATTGAAAATTCAGGAGTTATTCGAGATCTCCCAAGGCTCCAAAAAAAAGCCCCACTGCTGCAGTGGTAGCGCCTGAAATTCACACTGCCTGAAATCAAAAAAACCGAAAAGCATATTAAACTAGAAGGTATGGTCCGTACCGTGAACCTCAATCGAAAAAAAAAGTTGAAATTTAACAAAATGGCGGAGTTTTTAAAAAAAAGTTTCAAATTTTGCGCGAAAATTTGATGGTTTTTGGCTTGCGAAAATTACACTTTTTATTCGATCGGAAAACTGGAGGTTCATGGTACGAAGAAATATATCTAAAAGAAGCTGCAATAAGAATCAAATCGATCGAATGATTTGTCTTCGAGTTATAACTGCAGCAAATTTGAAAAAAGTAGTTTTTCGTAATTTTATCTTTTAATTTTAATCACTGAGAATTTATACTAAAATTATTTAAGATGTATTGACTATAACGGTCATAGTAAAACTAGATGAGTCGTTTAAATGTGCCAGGGTCTAGCTTCTCCACAACATGTGACTGGCAGCCACGTCCAGAAACTCCGGAACTATCAACCTTCATACATTTCTCAATACCTCAAAGTTAACAATGAAAATCAGAATCCACTCTTCGGATGGCTGTAACTCAAAAACTATTTGAGATATGCACTTGAAATTTTAGTATGTTATTTTTAAACGTATAGACTATCGAAACATGCAAAAAAAAATTTTCCATTTTTTTGAAAACGTCACACTAGTAGTCCCCCTTAAGAACTTATTTGCCGATCTATAGGTCTATAGGCCATGGCCGATATAGTTGCAAGGCTGACGGCAAATTGTTTCTTTTGTTATACTATGTTATATTATTTTTTTTTGCATATTTGTTAATATGTTGTATATGTTAATTATATATTATATACATATATATATATATATATATATATATATATATATATATATATATATATATATATATATATATATATATATTATGTTAATTATACATATATACAGGGCCGGATCTAGGGTGGGGGAGGCAGCGGGGGCACGTGCAAGGAGTTCGTTGTTGCACTACGAAATCCTAAAAAAGCTTACCGACTTCTGACATAAACCCCAAAGCTATATTTATATGAGTTTGATTTTCAATAATATAAGGTTAGATTTATGTAAATTATGTAATGAAAAAAGGGTTAGGAATAAATACTCATTTGAGTTATATATGCGCCTTTATTGCCATTTATTACCATTTAATAATTAATTGGCAGTAATTATTATAAAAAAAAAGTAAAATAAAATCCCATTTAATAGAAAACATCACAGTCAGTGCTCTAATATTGTTCTATTTTATACAGCACAGTAAATACGAAATTTTTGAAAGTGCTTTAAGTAAATTACTGTTTTATTCTTGAATAAAATGAACTTTCGAATAAAATGTAAAATTTTTATTATACAAAATAATAAGTCTCATAAATATATAAAATTTATTTTCAAAATGTTTATGTTACAATTATAAACTACATATTTTGTAGTATATACTATTTTATTGTATAAATCTATTTTCTATTTTGTGCCCTTTTTACAAAAAACTACATCTAAATATATGATAATTTTGAAATTTCCAGAATATTTATCAAAAAGGAAAAAATCTATTTTTGTTAAAATATTTTCTTGGATAAACTTTAAACACTAAGATTTAACACTAGCTTTTTGAAATCAGTCAGGGATTTAAGTTAGAAAAAGTTGGTAGTCTTGTATATAACCTAACTTAAACTCTTAAAGTATCTTAAGCTTTTTTAAACAGACAACAGATTACAAAATTTAACAAAGCTCACAATTTATTTTTAAAACTTAACCTTTAAGAAACGGAAATTGGAAAATCTGTAACAATTATTATTAAAGTTACTGCCTAGTGTAGACTTAAAAAGTCAATTTTTTGCTTCTTATTTTCACTTTTTGAACATCTCAGAACTGTCAGCTAAAAATTGCAAAATAAAATCGCAGGTGGTTTTCCAAAAATATTTTTGCACAATTTTGGATAGTTTCAGTGTACGTTTTAAATAAGGTAAATACAAAATAATAAAAATTATCAAATTATCGGCTGTTGGATCAGTGACGCACTTATAAAAAGATTAAGTGGATTATAGTCCGAGGTAGCACTTTTTACGGACATCCAAAAGAAATTTAGATATTTTAATAGCGAAACAAAAAATGTTACCCCAAAGTGTCTTAATTCAAATCACTTTGATAAAGCTTGATTTAAGAAATAAGAAATTTTTAATATGATGACGTCATCAGCCGTAAATAAAATGATCAAATGATGAAACTAAAAGCGAATTATAGATTTTTTAAATAGTTTTTTCACATTTCCGAGTGGAATTACTTGAAAGGAAAAAAAAAAACGTCACTTCTGAAATGTCGTAAAATGAAAATATGATATAAGAAACTGACTTTCTAAAAAGTCTAAACTAGGCGATCGATAACTTTAATGAATTTTGAATGAAGCGTCCATTTATTAGTAAATTTCCGAACAGCACACAATAAGGATGAAATATATGTATTTTGAAAATACTGGCACATATTTTATAACTCAATAGCATGATTTCTATCTAACGAGGACATCTCTTTATTTTTCGACATTAATTCTAATTCTAACGTAAGACTTTCAACTTCCGTTTCTAGCGCGCGTGAACGTCGAAACATTTGCACATAATTCAATTGTAATTGTCTCTGATATTTTAACACTTTCTCCTTCTCCTCCCGCCACGTGATACGCTCCTTTTCGAAATCCTTCATTTTTTTATTCATCTCATCGATCAGTTTCATCACGTTTGGACACCGATGCTGTATATTTTGGCAAGCACTGAGCAGATCCTCTTGCAGCAATTGTACTTCGGACTTTTCCGAGGCGGGTTTCTCGGTTGAGTCCGAGTCGAACGAGTGCTGTAACGAATGATGGCCTCGCATCGAACGACCGTCTTCGATTCCTTCGTATTCGCTCATTGCTACTTCCGATAATTCCTCGCGTAATTCTCGAATTTCGGCACGAAGTCGTTCATTTTCTGTGTTGTATTGTTCCTGTTGATGGTACGCGGTTTTCTCTTGTTCTTGTAATTGCTCTTTAAGATTTCGTATTTCGTCTTCCAATCGCTTTATTTCTTTCTCTTTTTGCTGGGCGTTTTGTCGCCATATTGAAACATCATCTTCTCTTCTGTCTAAGTTTTCGCGGACGTCTCTAAATTCTCCACGAAGCTGGAGAAGCTCGTGACCTCGTGTTGTGTTGTCATTCTGTAAAAACATGAAAGTATAAGTATGCTAAAAATTATATTGAGAAAATTTTGTGAATACCATAATTATTGAAATATCAACGGCATGTTAAAGTATTAACTCGAGACAAAACTTTCTGTTTTTTTATGATTTTGGTTTTATTATCAAAAAATTCGATAATCAAAAGTAAAAAATTTGGGGGACTGGTCTACCCACACTGTCAACTTCCCATTGGGTATCCTTAAAGATTAGAGGCTACTGTACATAAATAATTCTTTTTTCATTTCAGGCAACTTCTCCCCTAGATCCCCGATAGAGGCTTTGCCTCTTGCACCATACCGGGGGCTTCGCCTTCTGTATCTAAGGGTGGGGGCTCCACCCTTATCAAACAAATGATAACATCATTTGTTCTCAAGATATGCGAGACAAAATATATTTCAAAAACAGTTTCTTATTTCGTTTTTTTTTTTTAAGTTTATAATAAAATACTGGCGTTTTTAACATCAAGGAAGGTTGTTAGGCCATTATATAATTATGTTATGGTAAAAAATCCATATAATCTATGTTATCTTAATAAAGTTAATTCTGCTTTTTTACCACAAAAAATAAACCGCTAACCCAAATTTGCTGAAAACTTTATCCGGTCTTCATTTTTTGATTACGCATCTAATGAAATTAGTCCGGAGTTGATATCATCATTTGTTCTCGAGATATGCGAGACGAAAAAAAATTCACGAACGAACGAACGAACGAACTAACGAACACACGCACAAACATCACGCTAAAAACGATGGATTCGGATTCTAGTGACCTTGAAACGTGGAGATATGTCAAAATTAGCGATTCGTAAAATCGGACCCATTACAATAACTTCCTATGGGAGGTTAAAAATATAGAAAAACACAAATTTAAAAAAAAAAAGTACACAAACACGTTACTGAAATAATTCAGGTTGAACCACAATGGCCGACATTGTCCACATCAAATTATTTTACATTTTCTTTATACTGTTCGGAATTATTATTTCTCATAAATAATTAACAATAAATACTTAATAACACGTAAATTATTTACCTAAGCAGTTAAAAATATTAGTAGTTTTAAATATATACCAAAAAATTTTGAAATAACAATTTGATAGTTGTATAAATTTGAATCAAGTCACTGACATTTCAAGAATTATGGTATTAGCAGTATCCTCTAACTTACTTGTGCTTCTTTTAATTGAGATTTCAACAGGGATATTTCTCCAGTTTTCTGACATAGATTCCATTCGGTTTCTTCTATTCGATTCCGTAACACATCAACTTCTTGCCGTAACTCAGACGCTTCCCGTGATACGCGCTCATTTTCGGTCGATAATCGTTTCTTCTCCTGTTGCAATTGATACGTTTGCATCATCAGCATTTGTTCTAATTTATGAGCTTTTTGGGCGCTGGCGCGCAATCGATTTTCATGTACGGATTTTAGGCGTCGCAATTCACGTTCCCAAACACGTTCCTTCTCCTGATAAACACGAAATATGACTTGTTCGTTGTGTTCCATTGTTTGTCTTAAATATGCTAATTCTGAGTCTCGATCGCGTAGGGCGGCCTCCAGTTCTGATATGCCGGAATCGGACGGTGATGGTGTCAAATCGATCATACTACATCCTCCGCCACCAGTGAGAAGTCCGTAGGAGGTTGATTTATTCCTAAATGTTACGAAACTCAAAATTAGTTTCCATATTTTTTTGGAATATTCCAATTAGTTTTGTCTTACCTATTAGTGTGACTATTTAAAGTGGAAGTTGGTGATTTCCGTACACTTTCTAAACTATCGTAATTTACTTTTCGTCCGGGTAACGACGATAGCGAAGTCATACCCAGAGGTGGGGAAGACGAGGAAGAAGTGCATGAAGAAATTAGTTTTCGATCCAACGAATAATTTGAATTTCTTTGATGCCTTAAGTCGTTACTACCTATTTACAAAAAGAAAGAGTTAACGTTTGTGGTATTTATTTAGTTTAAAATTTAAAAACAAAGAAAACGTACTTCCATAAAATGCCAGATGTGACCCAACACGTGGTAAAATTGGTGTAGATCCGTACCGTTCGCCAGCATTTCCAAATCGAGCTGCCGGAGTCATACCAATTGGTTTAAATGCAATCGGACGTATGACAACTTTACCCTACACAAGAAATTATTTAATTATTTCCAATATCAACAAAAAATACGCTGCCAATGGAGTGTGGCACACAGTTTCCTCGTACTCGTAAAAGACATATACAGTGAAGTCATATTTTTGCCTTAAAGTTCATAACAAATTGTTGTAACTCAAAACAATTAAAGGCAAAATTATAAAATAATAGCAAAAATATTTTTGAAACTAACCCCCAAAACACCTTTAAAATTTGAGCGAAGTGGGACGAGCAGTAAATAAGATATTGACATTTAATGGGATTTCATGGTAGCGCCAGTGGATACTATTCCTCCAAATGCAATGATATTTGTTGGGGACCATCTAGGAACCAAACCGCATAATTTCTGACAATTTCATAAAAAATAATTGAATAGTTCAGAAGTTATGCCACTTGGTGCAATTTAGTATATTAATGGAATGACATGGTAGCGGCGTAGCTGTCGTTACTCCGATTTTGATTAAATTCATAAGGGACCATCTAGGAACCAAACTGCACAATTTCTGAAAATTTCATTAAAAACAATCGAATAGTTCAGAAGTTATGCTACTTGGTGCAAACTGGCGACACACAGACGGACGGACAGACACCAAACCAAAATTGTTTAGGAAGCTCTAAAACGTAAAATGTGCGTGAAAGTTTTATATTGGAGGGAAAAAATTTTTTATTTTTCAAAAGTGATCACAATGCTTTCGCTACTTTAGTAGTCTCGGAAGCAAAACGTAACTATACCAGATACTTACTTGTCCTAAAACACCACTACACGACTGTATTTTTGGTGGTGCTACGTTTGTCGAAGTTTCATGATCACTGTTTGCAAGTTCCGCGTCAACTGTTATACTAGGTTCGCCACTAGAACACGCTGACGTGGACGAAGTCTCTAAAATATCACAAGAAGAATCATCCGAAAACAAAGTTTCATTTCCACTGTCCACCGTTCCCATTATGTGTCAATAATTAGTCGGTTAAGACATCTAAAACAAACAAGAAGCGTATTAAGAATTTTTGTCAAACATACTCACTCGCGCCTCTAGTGGTAAAATTAGAACTAGTATCAAGTAAAAATATGGCTAATTTATGATATAAAATCTAGTAATCCGCACATAATTTTTGTATAATTTAATACATATTTCTATCGACAATTAAACGTATACAAAAATTTTTACTTGATACAACTTCTAATTTAAAAAACCAGAGACGCTCGCGTAATCTTTGCGTCGTCAATAATCAATATAGAACAGTAACTTGAAACAATTAAATTTAATGTTTAAAAATTGATAGTGCTTCAGTTACTTTTACTTTTTGTTGAAAAATAATATCAAAAAATATTTTTATTGCTATGGCGCTTTCTACCGTTAAAATTAACTTGCAAAACATTCCTGGAAGTATAAATAAACCATAAGTTCTGTCATATAATGTAGTTATTTATAAAAATACATGTAGGCAGATGTCTTAGTTTCTGAATTCAAAAATTTTTTTTTATAAAGTGATTATTGTTTTTTTTTGTGAAACGTAGGCTGATTAATAACAATACAGATATTTCATTGTACGCCTATTTGCTGTCCTCTGTGTGACATTTATTAAACAGATATAACATAAATTATATCAAATATTAATAAAAAAAATAAATTTTATTGTAAATATTGCATAACTTTAAGCGGTTTTAACCAAAAAATGATTTAAATAAAAACCGTTTGGAATTCCATTTTCGAATTTAATTTTTAATTGTTGAAAATTTATTTACGTTCTGTAGGTGAAAATAAACAAATTTGTTTAATTAATATGGAATTGTCTAAAAATATGATGATTCCGATCAAGATAAATGTCATAAATTAATTTTTATCTATGCGTGTATTAAAAAAAAATATTTGTATTTGAATCCCACAATTTATCGAAAATGGAAACCACCGGTAAAGAAGCATAAAATAAATCATTTTTTATGAAATTTCAAAAATACTTTCTCAAAAAAAGGCAATTCATTCTACAGAATTTTATTCTAGGCAAACTTAAGGGAGGAGTTCACGCCAGAAACGGCTAATAAACTAATTTTTTTCGAATCTCGTTTTTTGTTTTTATTTTGTTCTGTGGTTCTTTACAAACACGGTGATATATAAAACATAACCAAAAAATTTTTTTTCCAAGTAGAAAAATATTTATTTGTGAGCCGCTGCACAGCCATGTTGCTGCTCCTTTGCAGACAACTGAAGATGAAGAATCTTCAGGATAAAGAAAGAAAAAGGAACAAAAGGGGACAATGTATGGGGCTGGAGAGTTTTAATAAATAATGAGTAAACCGCTTCTTTTGTTATTATTTTTGTTTTTTACCATTTCCCGAAAGTTGTGTTTTTCCCGACAAGGAAAATCATATCTCAAGTACTAGAAAAGATAGAGACTTAATTTTTTTTTATTTTGTTCATAAACATATTGCGCATAAAGTGGAGTATGCTTTTTCCATTTGAACAATTGTAACTATTTTTAAACATTTTTTTTTTTAATAACAAAGTGGGTTTTATAATTTTTAGAAGTTTTGGCTTACAATTTTATGGTTAGTTTTTAAAGTTACCTGAAACCCATACTCAGCTTTATGGACAGGTCCCTTAGGAATAAAATAATGAAAAAATATTTAAAAAATATTCATTACTTTTTGAGATATGGCGTTCCTTGTAAACGCTTTAAAACTTGTGAAAAAGGGCCCCCTCCCCCCACAGGGAAGAGTAATGAATGTTTCAAAAACAAAATTTTCTATTTGAAACCCTCCCTAATTTGAAAAAAAATTTCAACAAGCAAAAAAATCATAAATAAAAAAGTTGCTTTTTTATTTGAACTCCCTCCTTAAGAGCTTTAATTTTTTTTAA